>CAJQUW010013127.1:0-1200000 GCA_907163375.1 Prostheceraeus crozeri
TGTCAAGTTTATTATAGAGACACCAATTTATAAACAAGAAACATTAGGAAATGCGCAAAGATATGATGATGATACTTATATAGGATTATATTCAAACTTAAATATTAATTTGTTAAAATCTTATATAAATGGTTTAGCTCAACAAGAGAAAATTTATCTTGTGGACAACACCTTATACTATTAACAATGACCATAATCATATATCATAATAAACGAACTGAGGTTCTAGGGCTTTGCCGATCTTAAAGAATCTTATGATAATTATGATGATTCTGTAACATCTGAAAAAGGTGTAAATGCGTAAAAAAGATTATAAAAATAATAGTAATTATAAAAATTTATCTAAATTTCATTTTCTTACAATTGAAAATAATAATGATGGAATAGTTGAAGATACTGTTAGACAACTATGTGTCGGGTCTACAAAATTTAAATTAGGATTTACATCTAATCAATTTAAAATTTTATCATCTTTAATAAAAACTAAAAGTGATTCAGATTATGGTGGTGTTATTAAATTTTCCAAAAGAGATCAAAGACCAATATTTTTCTCGATTATATTATTATCAGATAAAAGATGTAATTTAGAATTAGATATTCCAATAAGAGAATGGTATCCTATCATGGAAGGGCAATCTCCTATACCAAAAAGTGTAATTTATGATGATGAAGAAACAATTTATGATGATGATGAAGAATCAATTGATGATGATGATGATGAAGAATCAATAGTTAGTGGAAAAAAATTTAAATTATCTTTTGATAAAACATTATATGATGAAAACTTAATATGATTAAAACTTAATGTGATAAAGAAAATAAATAACTAAAGAACGTGAAATATATAATAATATAAAATAACACTCAAGTCCTTGATATTAGAATGTTTATATCTAAAATTAAAACACAAATTTTTTCTTTAAAAAATAAAAAAATGGAAAATACCAAGTTTTTTTGTGTCTTATGTAAAAAAAAGTTGCAAACAAAAAGAAGTTATCAATCTCATTTAAATAGTAAATTGCATTTACAAAATGTAGATCGAGTTGATGAAGGAAATATATTAAAATTAAATAATTATAAAAACTATCTAGAAACATTACCTACTGATATTAAAGTTAAAAAACTTTTTTATGATTATTCACATTCGTAATATAAAAAAGTTTTTAATAGTGAAGATGAGACCCTACCAGATGGAAGATATTTATTTAGCGATACTGATGAATTTGATGAAGCTGAACGAACCGATGGAAGCGGTAACAGATATAAAATATTTATTTAATCAGTCTGTTCGAACCGAAGGTTCCAGGGCTTCGCCCGTTGAACATAATGAAACCGATGAAACTTTTTATAATGTATTAAAAAACTTTTTCAAAATATTTAAGAAATCTTTCAAATGTTATATGAATGTAGAAGTACTTTATACAAAAAATGGACCTGATGGAATTCCTGAAGAAATAATACAAGGACATTTTACAAATTCACCAAGAAATTCATAATGTAAATGATATACAACCCATTTTTGAATCGATGATACTTAAATTAGAAAATTGTATAATTGAAGCCCAGTTTCGTGTATCTGGTTGGAGATTTGTTAAAATACTATCTAAGAAATAGTAATTGATAAATATAAAAATAATACTGGTGGTAGTTATGTTCATTTACCTTTCAGTTCACCACAAATAATCAACATAAAAAATGAAGATGATTATTGTTTTCTGTGGAGTATTATAGCACATTTACATCCTGCAGAATATCATAAAGAAAGACTAAGTCATTATAATAAAGAAGAATACATAAATGAATTTGATCTCTCTGATGGCTTAGACGAATTTCCATATGATTATAATAGGTTAAAAAGTTTCATAAAAAGAATAAAAATTTAATAGAAGTAAATGTTTTTGAATTAAATGTGAATTATGTTTCTATTGGTAAAATTTCTCCACTTTACTCAGATTCAAAAACATTTTATTTGAATAATAAAAATTTATGTCAATCAGAAATAGTATATAATGATAGGGGAAATTACATGCATCATAATATTTTTTACCAAGGAAATATAATATGTACTGAAAAATTTGAAATTATAAAAACATTATCACCAATAATGATTAGTCATAATAATTATAAAGGACGTAATTATAATTATGATTATGATTCCGATTATTTATCTTTATTTTCAGAATATCAACAAAAATTACAAAATTTAAATGAAAGTTTAAAAAAATGTAAAACAGATTATCAACAACAAACAAAAATATTAGTACAAGAATATGGCCATAAATATCAAAATAAGATAGAAACGATTCAAAAATTAAATGAAGACAATAAAGAATTAAATAATGAAGAAAATGAAACCAATCAAAAACTAAAATGAATCTTTAAAAAAATGTCTACAACAATATAAAGAACAATATGATAAAGAATATAGTTATCAGTTACAAATATTAAATCAAAATTTTCATCGAAATACATTTAATCTTACAAAAGAAATTGATGAAACACATGAAATATATCAAGATAAATTTGAAAAACTAGAACAGACAAAACAGCCAGCAAAGCGAATATATTATATTATCAGGGTCATTTTATATTGTGTAAAGATGTTTCTATATTTACAAAAACTTCAGATAATACAAATTTTCCTTGTCTTCAATGTATGACAAGTTTTAGAACTAAAGAAGAAATGAATAGACATTTGGAGAATTGCCAACAAAATGAAGCAGTCAGAAACACATTTCCAAAAGATGATTATTTAGAATATAATAAATGGTATTTCAAAAATAAAGTACCCTTTCCTATTTATTGTGATTTTGAAGCATATAATGTTACTATGACACAAAATCGAACGGAAAGTTCCAGGGCTTCGCCCGATTCTGAAAATTATAATTCTGAAAATGGTACGGGCCAAGCCCTAGAACCTTCGGTTTGTAATTATGAAAAAAGTGCATCTGAACAAAGTAAAGAAAAATATTTATTTGAACAAAAACCATTATGTTGGGGAATGTACATTCATTCAAATTATCCTGAATTATTTAAATCAGAATATTTTCAATACTATGGTGAAGATAGTTCAGAAATGTTTACAAAGAAAGTAGAAGAATTACAAAATTATTTTTCACAATTGCTTGAAACAAATATACCGATGATGCCATTAACAGAAAAAGAAAAATTAAATTTTATTAATGAAACAAAATGTTATTACTTTGGAAAAAGAATTTACAAAAATTATAAAAAATGGCAGAGGTAGATATCTTGACAAGCGAAGCGACGGCTCTGCCGTGAAGGTAAAAGTTCATGATAATCTAAATGGATTATATAGTGGTGCAGCACATAATTCTTGTAATCTTAATGCTAATAAATTTTAAATATAACTTTGTTCCTCTATATTTCTATAATGGTTCTAAATATGATTTCCATCTAGTAATGAAAGATTTATTTTCATCTGAAAAAATTACAACAACAACAAATAAATGTACTATGTAAAACAGAAGAAGAATATTTTTCAATGCAATTAGGTTGCATTAGAATTTTAGACGCATTTAGATTTTTTACTCCTTATTCATTAGATGTTATGGGAAAAACTTTGAAATCTGAACAATGTAAAATATTAAATAAATATAATCTAAAACCTTTAAAAGGAATATTTCCGTATGAGTATATAGCCTGCGGTTCACAGTCGAAGACTGATTTTAATTCTGTGAATAAAATTATGGAAGAAAAACAACTTCCTCCAATAAATAAATTTAAATCAACCTTAAAACAATCACAATTATCTGAAGAAGACTATGCAGAAGCTGAAAAGAATTGGAGAGAGTTAAATTGTAAAACAATGTATGATTATACAATGAAAATATCTTCAGATAGATGTATTAATCCTTGCTGATCTTTTTGAAAACTTTCGTGATATGTGTTTAGAATATTACGGAATAGATCCATGTTATTGTTATTCTACACCAGGTTTAACATGGTTAGCAGGATTAAAACATACCGGTGTTAAACTTAAACATTATAAAGAAAATACATATGATAAATTATTATTTTTTGAATCTGGAATTAGAGGCGGTGTATCATCTGTTTTAGGTAATAGATATGTTAAATGTTATAATAAGAAAGTAAATCCACAAGAATATGGAATAATGAAACCTTTATCTCCTGAAGAAAAAGAAAAAATATTAGAAATTTTTCGAACGAAACGAGAAGGAGTAGAACGTGAAAATGCAATTGATGAATTCATGAGAGAAAATTATTTGTTTATATTATGATTTTAATAGCTTATATTCTTCTTGCATGATACAAGAATTACCAACAGGTGAGATGGAATGGTGTAATATTCTTGATTATCAAAAAACATATGATGGAAATTATAATCATGGTTATATATATGAAGTTGATTTAGTATATCCTGATGAAATAAAAGATAAAACAAAATATTTTCCTTTCTGTCCCGAAAACAAAATTCCTAATATAGAAGATTTTTCAGATTATCAAAAATCTTTAATTCCTAAGAAATACAGACCAACAAAAAAACTTATGTTAACACAAAGCAATAAAGGAAAGTATGTTGTTGAAGGAAGAATGCTAGATTGGTATTTAGATCATGGAATGATTCTCACCAAAATACATCGAAAACTATTTTATCAAAAATCTAGGTGGTTAAAAAATTATATAGAGTTCAATATTGAAAAACGTAAAATAGCTAAAAGAAATAAAGATGATTTTGGAAACGTGTTCTTCAAATTAATGAATAATGCATTTTATGGTAAGACTTTAGAAAATGTGCGTAATAGACAAAATATTGAAATAGTTTATGATAAAGATAGGTTTCAAAATTTAACAAGGAAACCTACATATAAAAGAACTACTAGATTTAGTGATGAACTATGTGCTGTACATTTACGTCGAATTAGCGTAAAACATGATAAGTTTAATTTTATTGGTTTCACTATATTAGAATTAGCTAAACTATTTATGTATAGATTTATATATGATTATTTAGCACCTGCTTATGGCAAAAACTATAAATTACACTTTACAGATACCGATTCTGTTTTCTTAGAATTAACAATACCGTATAATTCTACACTTGATGAAGAAATAGATAAAATAAAAGATATCATTCATCCTTCTGATTTATGTAAAGTAAAAGATGAATTAGAAGGAAATGAAGATTTCATAACAGAAGCTATATTTTTAAAATCTAAATGTTACTGTTATGATACAACTAATAATATTAAAACACATAAAACATTAAAAGGAATTTCAAAGGCATCAGTGGCTAATCAAATAACATTTCAAGATTATAAAAATGTATTATTTAATAATGAAATAAAAACAGCATGTAATTATAGACTTAATTCAAAAAAACATAACATGTATTTAAAAGAAGAACATAAATTAGCATTAGATCCATTTGATGATAAAAGAAAAATTTTACCTGATGGAATAACTACTGAACCTTTTTAATTTTCTAATTTCTAAGATAGACAAATTTGATATATACATAAAATAAAAAAATATTATAACACTATATTTGTATATTTTTATCACTCCGCGAAAATATTTTCTATAACTCTTTCATGAATTTTTTTATCAATATTAATTGTAATGAAGCCATAATCTTTTGACCAAGCATTGTTACACGATTGTTTAAATTCATCTTTATTTCTTACACATAAATCTCTTAACAAATCACTTAAGTTTCTTGCATTTATTTCAAATAGTATAAATATATTTGCATTCTTTCTAATAACACTTCCGTCTAATGAATACATACTTTGTGTTAAATAAAAAACACTACAGTTATTATGTCTACTCTTGTAAAATAATTTCTCTGAACTGACTGATTTCTATCATTAACACAATCATCAAAAATTACACAATGTTTCATTGTTTTATCTAGTTTACTAGGATCTTGCATATTACCACTATCATCTATTAATTGTATTTTTATATGCTTATTTTTATTAGATTCTACTAACTGATTATTTTTTGCTGCTTCTTCACACCACGAACTTATTTCTTCTTCATCTTCAGATTTTTCATATTCTTTGAATAATGAAGCAATTGCTGTTTTTTTAAGATTATTTTCAAATCCATATTTTAAAAATTGATAGACGGGTTGTTCTGCCGTTGTTGTATAAATTATAAGATTGTTATAATCCAAAAAATTTGGAGTCGTTAAAATTTTAAATAATAGATATGTTTTTCCACAACCTGATATTCCACAAATAACTGACAAAACTTTATTAGATAAATTTGGATGATGATTAAATTTAAGTTTTTTTTTGTTTAATGGGGGTACTTCACTCATTTTTTAATAAAAAAATTTATTTTTATTTTATTTTTATTTTTAAAGAAGAAGAAGAAAATTAAACTTCTCTAGCTTCGCGTGGGAGTTTATACCTCTCGAACGGGAGTTTATACCTTCCGAACGGGAGTTTATACCTCCCGAACCAAAAGATCTATCATAATCTCTTCACCTCCAAAATTTATTTCTTGTCCTTTCTCATCAGTGATTCTAATGTTAATACTGTTAATAGTTTTTCTTGTAATAGGGAAATATATTAATGTTTGTGGAATTACATTTAATCTATAACCAATGGGTACAGTAAAAGCTGGAAAACTGAATATCAAATTTGACAATTTACCATTTATATATCCTCCTTCAATAATGTCACAATGTACAACAATTGAATTTATTTCAGTTATTTTTGGAATCTTCTCACTTAAATGATAACCTTGACTATAAGTTTGTTTATTAAATCCTAAAAGCTTTGAGAATGATCTATCATGATTAAAATCAACTTGATGATTTTCGTCTAAAGTAAGAGAAAATTTATTAACTGCCGGTTCAACTGCAAAATGTAATTGTTTCTTATCTTTAAATGGTATACCTAAATGTCTCTTAATTTCGTTTGATATAGATTCAACTTCGTAAGAACCAGGAAGAAAAGTTAGTACTTTCCACGTTTTGCCTTTATCAGTAGAATATCTAAATTGATCATTCACATCTTTGATAACGTTTTGAATAGTGTTAAATGTAGAGAAACTAGTCAATGCAATTTGATAATTTTTATTTTGTTCCAAATGTAGAATGGGTTCTAAATTACAAGTGTGTGATGAAGTAGTTGTTATAATTTTTAACGTCGTACTAAATTTTGATGAACCCAAAATCTCTATTAGATTTTCTAAATGATTATTAATTTTGTCTAAATCTGCTGAACACATTTTTTAGTTAAAATTTTGAATAAACATTTTTTATAAAAAAATTAAAAACAACAACATATTTCAGCTACGGGCGAAGCCCTAGAACATTCGGTTCGTTATACTTTTATAATCCTCTTCATTTAGAATCTTCTTTTCTAACAGTCTTTTCAATATAGCATGAATTTCATTGAAACTAGAATTATGTCCTTCTTTTATTGCAGATATTAAAATATTTAATCTATTTAGTAATTCTTGTGGATCATCTGGTAAGAATATGGTTGTTTCTGTTTTCTGTTTTTCAGATAAACCTTTCCCTACTTTAACTCCCGTTGATAATAAATTTTCTAATTGTTTATAACGTCTAAGAGATTTTACTGCACCAACTCTGTCTAACATAGCTTTATATTTTATGAGATCTTCTACAGCATAATTATTTAAATCTGCTCCTCTTAAAAGATTAACAAAATTTCTATCTAAATTAAAAGGAGATTTATCTGGTGAAAAAATTATACCTCGAAAAGGTTGTGGAAATATTTCTTTTTGTCCGAGATAAAATCTAGGTATTGTTTTTCCATCTATAAATGAAATAGAATGTTCAAATTGCATAGATTTTGGTAATTTCTTATTAATGTTTGATTCTAGTAATCCATAGTCATCTAATATAGTTTTGTGCTCTGGATCTGTTATATCAATTTGTTTATCATTATTTGTACTTTCTTTTTCAAGAGTTTTAAATGGTTTCATAGTTTTTTCAAAATCAGTTTTTACTTGTTCGGTTTGCTGCATTTTTTCAAACATATCAGATTGAATACCAGCTTTTATCATTCTATGTTGAAGATGATTTTCTTTCATAATATTTCTTTGTTTTATTAACTCTTGTAATTGTTTTATTCTTTTAAAATTATCAGCTCTAATTTTATCCATTTTTAAAATATAATATTTGAATTTTGTTGTAACATTGGAATACAGCAAAAACATTTTACTGTACAAATTATTTTTTTATTGCTTTGTTGTCTGACATCTTTTCGTTTAAAGTTTTCTCGTTTTAAATTTTGTTTAATAAAGTTTTGTTTAATAAAGTTTTGCTTAAATTTTCGCTTAAAGTTTTTAGCTCTTCTAAAAAAAATTTGTCATTTTCTTCATTAGAAATTTTACCATCACTAGAAATTTTGCCATCCTGTTTATTCTTATCATCAACTTTTTCGGACTGTAATTGAAAGGTTTGATTTACTTCATTAGCTATTTGATCAAATTTTTCAATCTCATCTAACGTAATAACATTATCATCACATACTCTTTGCAAGTAGTAATGTAGTTTGTCATAGACTTCTTTAATATGTAAATGCTTAGTTTTTAATGATTTTCGTTTCTTAGTTATTAAAGATTTATCTAACATTGTAACAAGTGAAGTTGCAAAAACACCCGTACCTGTTAAAGCTGTAGCAACTACTGGAATTACTAAAACACCTGAAGATATAACAATTGTTAAAGCACCTAAACTTATTGTTAAGAATATGCCAATTCCTTGTGTTACATTCTTAACTTTACTCCATCTCTTTCTTAATTTTTTATAATGCTCTAATCTTAATAATAATTGAGATTCCTTATCTTTCATATAACGTACTCTATCTTTGTGTTTGTCTTTGTTCATTTTTTCAATGTTAATCTTTTCAATGTCCATTAAAGTAGAACTACGTTCATATGATAACGAAGGATATATTCTTGAGGTTCCTTCCATTTCTGAAGTTCCTTCCACTTTTGTTTCTTCCATTTTTAAAGAAATATTATTAGACACATGATATATTTTAAAAACCTGAAAGATGGATAAAATTCATGAATTTGAAATTCTCAACTTTTATGATTTTCGGTGTCCTGGAACGGACATGATTTTCAAGGTAAAAATTGTAATTCTCAAATTTGAGATTCTTAACTTTTCTGATTTTTTCGGTGTCCTGGAACGGTCATGATTTAAGCGAGAAAATTGTAATTCTCAAATTTGAGATTTTGAAAAATTTGAAAATTGGGTATTTTTAAAAACGCCCAAATTTATGAATTTAGGTCTTCATAACCTGAAAAATGACCAAAATTCATGAATTTAGTCCATTTAAAAAGTACAATTTTTTTTGAAAAATCGGTATCTTTAAAAACGACTAAATTCATGTATTTAGGTCTTAAAAACCTGAAAAAGGGTCTAAATTCATGAATTTATGTCGTTTTTAAAGATACCATTTTTTTGAATTTTATGGTGTCCTGGAACGGTCTTTTGCCCATTACTAGCGCGCTTCTATTAATAGAATTCTCTCTCCCTTCTCTCCCTCACTGTATAACAGGCTTGAAGCGACCGAGATATTATGCAACACTCATTGAGGATTCTTCCATTCATTCACAATTTAATGAATGAACAATAATACAACTTGCAACCTTGATTGACGAAAAAATTGACAAGCATTGAAATTCAGGCATAGTCAGAATCATGGTCAGAATGATATAAAGAATGATATGAAGTTCAGGTTAAATCAGGAATTTTGAGTAATTATATGCATTGTCATCGATGCGTCATGCAAATGTATAAAGTATCGCAACATTTCACGATTGAATTCATCCTCACCATGTAGCGAAAATCATTGAGAGAAATGAGAGCTAAGGTTATTTACTCCAAGGAAAAACTTGCCTAGATATGCCAGACAGCCGATCGATGACAGTTTTGTGCCAGTCCACTATAGCATCAGAGATACGTTTTTCTTAGAAATCACAACAAATTCGCTGCGCAATGTGTGTGACAACTCTGGGGTCATTCTTATTCAAAATAAGAGCTCGTGTGAACTTAAAGGCCGACCCACGACCACCGTCAAAAAGATAAACGTGAAAATTGGGGGGCCAACCCTCGACTTTAAGAGATCTCATTTCACGTCATTTTTTGAAGAGAATGGTCGCAAATTGACATGATCATGCATTTTTACTTACAAATAAGCCATTTTCGAAAAATTTGTTGGCCCCCATATTTTCACGTGGCCCACGACTTTTTGACGAAGGGCCCACGACTCATTTTCTCGCGGGATGCCAAATATTGACTTTTTTAAAAAGTGTTCAAATAATTTTTTGGACCACGGGAACGTAATCTCCGCAAGAACTGAATCCTTTCCAAAGATATTTGATTGTTTAAAAGGGCTAGATGAGAAATAGATGCCTAAATTTGAACCTATTTTAGCACGGTCCTTATCGTGGCAAAAAAAAGCATTGCGGCAATGGGGCGAAATTGCCGTTTTGTCGGCTGTACGGTGTGCAATGCGACAAAAAGCCTTGGAAATGGCACATGATGTAAAGCACAATTCATTGATGACAAGTTTCAAGAATATTCGTTCAGTAGTTTCTCTGAAAAAAATTGTTAAAGATGAGAGCGGTAATACAGCAATGTGCAGTACTATCAATTTGGAAAAATAAATATTCACATGAAGACTGATGAGTATTGATAAACACACAACTCACTCTGTAGAATTCATGACTATTAACAAATTCAGTGAGAATCCGAATATTACACTGAGCAATTGGCTATTAATAAGGCTATTATGAACCTTGTCAACAACGCTCTTCGACTTATTCACCAGGCTGAAACTACAACATGGATCCATATATTGCAAATAATTAACAGAGGGCATTTTAGGTCCAAGTGGAATCTATCATCGGATGTCTGTCAATGTCAAAGATGTTGTCAATGTGCATTGTATAACATGCGTATAATATATGTGTTTGTTTTTATTTGCTTTTTAAGCCAATTTTATATCAAATTTTCTGATGATTCATATATATTTTTTCTGTTGTATCATGTAATTTCTTACCGCAAAATTACATAAACACGTACGTTAGATTATTGCCAAGCTTGGCAATCGCGTTTGGCGTGGCCGGGCAACGGTGGGCACAGCAACGATGTATATGTACAACCATAGCCAGGCTTCGTACTCATTACAAAGAAACAATCTGCATGATCAAAAGTAAACACGCGGTTCATTAATTTTTCTGTTCAGAAAAGTCATTTAGTCATGTACATGTATTTGGTGAATTGTAAGTGAACTTCACTCTGCTTTTATCTATGAATGAAACAATTGGTTTCCATTTGTGTTATTCCTATATAACATGCGCTCTTCAGATTTGATAATCAATTGACATGAAATAATGCAATGAAGTCTAATTGAAAGAATCTCGATCGAAGAATTATATATATAATTCTTGATATATCAACAGGGTGCTCTTATTTACAACGGCAAGTTTTGCAAAGCATCTGAAAAAGTAGAATAGACTATTATTTGTTACAATTTGGTCGGTGTAGCCCAATATAAGAATTTCTTGATTTGTTTTTAAAACGCGTTTTAGTTCTGTAATTACTAAAAAGAGGCAATGAAAAGGAACATTTGTTGCTCGCTTACAAATATTTTCAAATTCATGCAATATCAGCTGATTTTCATTGGTTTCGTTGCACACAAGGTAAAAACACGTCTATTTCCTATCTAGCCCTTTATAATATTAAATATCTTTGATATAGATACTTTTTTGAGTTGACACTCTACCTATATATCCTATGCTCCCAAATGAAGTGCATTATTTTTGCTCCAGATCTTTCACATTGCATAAAATTATGACCTATTGTAAAGGAAAAAAATTCATGTTATCCCATAAAGGTGTCTGTGATACCGTATAGTACTAAAATATGCCAACAAATTACCACAAGCCAGGGGAAGGAATGCTCCAGAATCCGCGGACGAACTCGTATTATACGATCGTTTTAATCGAAATGATATGATGAAATCAAGAGAGAATTCTATTGATGTGTCTGTGCCTCGGCTGTGGTATGAAGCGCAAAAATTATAATACAAAAATTCCAAATTTTCCATTTTTCAAGATTGTTTTGTTCGAAATAATGATGAAAGTCAGCAGTTTTATAACCATTCTATTTGTGTGTAGCTGCCTCGGCTGTTGAAGCGGTCAAAGTATAGGGCCTATTACAAAAAATCAGAGCTTTCACAATTTTCCAAAATTTCTCGGAAAATTTTCATCACTATCTATGGGCCTAAGATTGCTTCGACGGTTTTGAATTCATAGAGCACAATCGGATGGAAACAAATAGCGGACAATATGATGTGCAAACTGCATGATCTCGATGCACTGCAACCAATTACGTGCACATCTGCATCCCACAACCGCAATGCGGCAATACTGTGTTCATTCAGTGTCAACTGTCTGTGTTGACTGCTAGGTGATGCATAAAAGACTTGTCCTTCCATTGGAATAACACTGTATTTCGGGAATAATATTACAACTGAGAGAAATAGTGTCCTGCAAAATTCAGAAATCACATGGTTCAGTGAAGCATGATGGCATGCACACATCTCTTGACATACGGCAGACTGAATTTGTGTTTGACGATGATGCAACTGTTAATTATGCACAGAAGCTAAAATACTTTACTGTGCATCGGATAAGATGATTAATTTCTATCGACTCTTGTGAGCTGTCTATGTAGCAATCAGCACGAGAATTCGTAGGAAACCTATTTAATTTTAGGCCTTTTCAAAAGTTCTGAGAATTCGTTTTTCTACGCTAATTTTCTATTCGCTATTTTGATAAAAATGCTTAAACAACTTCGCTCTTACAGCTGACTTTGCCGCCTCGAACTAATGCCACTCTTTTAGCAAAATTGTACAAGGCTTCAGCATGACTGTACAGACATGCTTATGAAGTCTACGTAAATGTGTTCTTCTTTTTATAATTTCGAACCGATGAGTGGCGCAGGTGATAATCTTGCGGGTCGTTACGGTAAGATTTGCATACCAGCGGTCATACATGCTGTTGGACTTATGTGACAAAAAACGGTCCCCTGAAATAGGTATTCCAATAAGCATTTCTCTGCGTGCTTCATCTTAGTAATTTGAGACTGCTGTCAATGACTTGCTATTCGATGCAGCATATGCCGATTTTTCATTATGGACCAAAATTCAAGAGATCTTCTCATCGCGTCCCAGATAAACGCCGCATGGCAAATTCCAGTCATTCTCAGTTGCATGTCAGTCTCATCTCTCAAATGAATTACTAAAAAGTTTTATCGGTTATATGCTGTAGCTTCTTGCGATGTGTTGTAGTGCTGTGCGATAGTTTCGGGTCAATTTCAATTTTGAGAATTTTGTAAATTGCATTTCTTTCTACAATCCTGTTTTTTCGAATTAGCCACTCTGTGTGGTACACTGCATTTGAAAATTACAATCATGCATTGTCAAAAATGGCTATAGCACATTATCATAAATAAAGTGAAGACACAGGCATTATTAACAAAAATTACACACCAGATCGTTTACTAAAAAATGATTACTCACCGTTATTATATTCGAGTAATTTTTCAAAAAAGTTCCTTGATTTCGCACTTGGATTTCAGCTTGTGTGAAGCTTTATCCATTCAACTGGCATATTTTGACTCCAATGATATGAGCATAATATTATTCTATATTATTTAGCTTTTCAATTCTTTGAGTTATTTTTTCAAATATTGTGGTGAGTATACTTGCACTGTGGTATGACGATATAGTCACGAAACTCGTTTATGATGAATCGCAAAACTTTACTGATTTACGCATCTGAACCATTTTCAGTTATGCTTTCTGAATTTTCAAATAAAAAATGTTCATTTAAAAAACGTTCTGGCTAGCAAATTGTAAATGTTCAATAATGAAGCTTGCGATTATGGCTGTGTTAAGTAGGAGCGAGCATCTTTTGAATTTTCTTTTGATATACTATTAATGGAAATCGGTTGAATAGAGACAGTAATTTTGGTAATTTATCACAAAATTATAGCATTTTTGAGTGAAAGACAAATAATTTCATATTTTCTATTTTTTCATTTCACGTTTTTGTTTGGTCTCATTAGAATCCTCATGATGCAATTCTCTGGCAAAGTCTTAATCACTATGTTGTGATATGTTGATTGTATCTTTATTTCTCTCCCGTTCCTCTGATTCCGGTGAGCACCATTCCTCTTCTTCTTCGTCTATTCGACTTTGTTCAACCTCAGCCGTCATCTGCCCCTTCATCCGGTCAGGGAAGCATCCTCGGTGCTTCCCTGAATATGTCCTATCCATCATAATCTGGCATCTATTGCGTTTCCGACAAAAATTGCGACTTCCATACACTTTCTGATTTCATCACTTGCTTTACGTTCTCGCTATGATATTTCTCCTATCCATCGAAGCATGGACAATGTCAATGTTGGCGGCATCCTCTTGTCACAGACAAATTCAATGACTTCCCTTTGTTTCTTCCATGCTCTCTTCACCCTTTTTCACTTCCTCTTTACAGTTTACAATCTCCTTGTTGTTCAGCAATGGCTCCCAGAAATGTAAATCTCTCGACGCCTGATTTCCTTGTTGTGGATATCCTTAGCATCAATCCATTCGGTCCATCCTTTGCTCGACACCAACACTTCAGTCCTACATTCTGAGCCCCTTCATTTCCAGAACACGCTGCCACCGTTGCAGTCGTGTCTGCCATACTTCTTTGAACTGGTTATGATGGCCAAATCGTCAGCGAACAGCAGATCGTCTGGTAGTCCTCTTTTGGTTGAGGCATGTAGTGCATCCGATGAGAAATGTATACCTGTAGGCCTATGCCAAATTTACTGAAAAAAAAACAATTTCAGCCTTTTTCTACCTGTCATCCAGGCAAATGCCCCGATAACAGCACTTTTTGCGTTCTTATAGCATCTATATGTTGGGTATTTATGGCAACAGTATTTTAGTCACCATTTAAAGTAATATGTCTCTTAGACATCGCTGTTGTGGTGATATCAATGCATGAAGATACATGTACTTGTTAAATAACTATAATGCAAATTTTAGCAGTGCTATAATTCGACATAGTGAAAAGTAAGCGAAACTAGACCTATAAAGTTATTATGCGTTTATACTTGAAAAGGCCAAGATATATCCGCAAGAATTCCACAATGGCTTGCAGATCTACATACCTCGCTAACAGATTATGTAATAGTGACAATTTTTTAACTGTTTTAATGTATTTCGATTTTTCTGAAGCTTTAGTGAGTAGACATACAGTACCAGCAGACGTAGTATACAGTGTGACAATGCATTCTTTGCCTTGTGACATTAAATATTCATTAAGTTGCGACATGCATGTTATAGTTATTTATACAAGCGGTTAAATAGATTTGTATACCCTAGAGCAATGCAAAGTTGAAAAGAAAAGACAGTGCACGCAATGTAGACCTATCATAGATTTGGCCTGCTCGAAATTGCTAGAAATATCTCTCCTACCTCTTTTGATGTGCATGATTGCAAATGCAAGCTTATCATACAATCTTGTGTATCGAGATAATAAAAATGATGAAGCTTAGAATGTGAATCCAGTATCAAATTATACTCAACGATTGAGTCTTGCCGTGCACCGTGGTAATGCTGCTTCAGTCAAAGGAAGCCTCTATCGAGCGTACTCATCGATAACTATGTTTGTTGCTTAGAGGTCTACTGGCTGAATGGCAATTTTTTGTATTTTAATTTAATGATTTTATACTTATATCAATAAGTTGATGCATAAACTTACAAAAAAATTGAGAAAATTCTTGGAATAAATAGAGTTTGTGAGAACAGTGTGGAAAATATTTCAAGGACATCAAATCAGATGATACGATTTTCTGACGTTTTCGGAATCCGATTATAAAAGATTTGCACATCAAACGAGTTTTTGATCACTGATGTCTGAGTATGATGCTGTGCTAGTCGTTGATGTTACGATGGATCGTTTTCTTATAAGCACAGGGCAAATATACCGCGAGCTAGATTGCGGGGTGAAATAAACGTGAATTGCCCTCGGTGTTGACGATTTTGAGAAAATTTTGTTGACAATCGCTCACAAGTCAATCGCCTATGCTATTACGTCCTCTAAATATGCTGTTATCATTTGCCACTAAATGTGCATGTGTCTCATGATAAATAGGGTGTTGCGATTGAAAGTTTAATCAACGTTTTGAGTTTGATCAATTAAATGTTGTGTTGGTGTTGGGGAATGTTGTTTCGACATCTTCACGGGCTTATTTGTAAGAGCAATTTGCATAAAATTAAATTATCACATAACTACAATGCTGATAAATCTTCTGAATCATTGGAAAAACTAAGTGAGAATCAAAAGGAAGCCTATATCAGGTCGATAAAGAAGCCGCAGACGATCTGTGCAAATGTTTCGCAATAATGCTTTTGGTCGTCACTGCTTGTCAAGATATTTTACATTACTGAAGTTAATGTAGCTTTGTAGTAACAAATAAAGATTTCAGGATGAATGTTTTTCTGCTTGTTCACAATGACGATGAGTCAATTCTGTGAAAATTTCAATGGGATCCGATCATTAGTTTAAAAGTTATAAACTCCATCCGATACTTTTGGCACGCCCCTCGTATGACGTTTGCTCGTGATTTTAGTAGGTTTGTGAATGTGTCCATTTCCAATAATTTCGATAAATATGTCTCTGAACTTCGTTTTGGATATTCCAATGATGCCCCAGTTTAGTGTCTGGGTGACGTATATCTGTGGTGGATTTCTTTTGAGGGATTGTCAAAATGTATTATAAACAGTGTCTGGGTGTTTTATTTGCATATATTTACTATAGGAACCGAGATTATTTGTGAATAGGATCATGTTATGGCATCTACATCGCGGGTTCTTTTCTGCGAATATCACTTATCGCATCTGCATTGCGGGTTTTTGGCTGTCGAGCAACCCCTGATCGCATGTTGGTAGTCCTAGGTGCACTGCCAAGCAGTGATATTAATGTTGTTGTAAAGTCATAGCTGATGTGACTTAATGTCAACAAAACCAGACATCATTATCATTATTATCAACAAACTTCTCACTCCGTAGCTGACACTCGCCCACTATCCAACATTCCTCTTCGGTGAAATACCTTGGAGTCAGTCAGCAACAGACTCACTTGTTTGGCAATTTTCTAAATGATTGCAAATGCTACATCAAGATACTTGTAGCAATCATGATGGATGAAATTCAATATGAAGAATCATCACATTATGCATGATTGATTTTTTGGAACAGTATCGAGTTTGCTTCCTCTCGCATTTAAAAAGGATGAATTGTGAAGCATTGATAGTATTCGTAGCAGTTGCCATTCAATCATTGTAGCTATATATTGATAAATTCTATCAATTTAACGTACCGTACAGCATCATCGATATACACGAGTGCAAATCATTGCTTATTTGAAAGTAGAGTTTTGAGAGAGAATCCTCATCGCATTCTAATCCCCTTTGGAATTATATTTCCCATGTTATTTGAAAATGTTGCCGTGGCACGAATAAGCAAGGAAATTTCGTAAATTCAACGTGGATGCACATGATAGATTGTACACGCTTGCCAGCGTGGAAAACGAAAGACCGCACACGTCGATCAGTTTGTCATGCCCGAAAACGATAAGTGACCAACCCACGTTTTTGGTAGCATGCTATGGAGAAGGTGATCAGGTTTTATCATTTTCCCGAGAAACCTGTCAGAGAGCAATGTTCTACGAACATCAAGTGAAGCAAAGCACTGACCAGCACACCCTTGGCCACACAAAAAAAGGAATCGGCGCTGTGTAACCTCAAGACGATTCGATTCAGTTGATGATAGCCGATTGATCATAATATTCGAGTATTGAACGAACCAACGTATAGTCAGCAAATCTTAGAAGCGAAGCTATAAAAGGAGATAAAGATCGCTTTGATACGCGCATCAGATGCATTTTTTTGGATGTCATCTTGCTCATTTGGTCGATGTAATCAGACCATGTTGCACGAGAGGTGAATTTTACACTTAGACAACTCCCGGTGATGTAAAGGCGACATCTACATTGTAATTACACTTATATATCATAATCTAATTGACGTGTCTTTAATAGCTGAATACATCTTCCTCGACTATTGTAATATATTTTGATACTCGATTTTAAGTTTGTATGGGATACGATATCAGCTGCCCACGAAGAATTACTTTGTCCAAGTGAGTTATGCTACCACCTTTGGTAATACACGGATCATTTTTTCAGCTGCCAATTATTGGCTTGTAAGAAGAATATAGTTAAATTGCTCCAAGACGCTGTCAATCTGTACTGAATGTATCACAGCGCTCAAACAAAATTTGACTTTGTCAATCATTTCCCAAGTGTTTATGGGTTGAAGTGACTTAAAAGCTTCAATCAAAAGAAGTTCCTCAAATTGACATTCCGGAATTCAGCGAAGTTACAAATGACATGATTTGCCTTTGATAAATATATACAAAATTCCTACTCGAAATTCAACTTCCTTTATCTCGTATATCGTTCACCTCGCTGTAGAAGAATGTGACTACAGCGATTGAACTCTTCATTGTCATCTGCATGAATTTAAAGTGAGCGACAAATAATGTGACATTCTCTTAAATTAATATTGTCACGTTGCATTTATCGTCATTCATTTTCATAAACCAACTTTCATATCATGATCATAAACAATCTGCCGACACGACAACACGTCGCCCTTGACGGCAATTTACATGATATTGTATGGAAAAGACATTTTCTTCGACAACTCATTGATTCTCTCAGTGATTTATCTGATGACACCGACGGAAGGCATGTCATCTTTTAGACGATTTACGATTCACATTTTCACTTTGCGGTCAAAAGCATTGAAAACTTAAATGTAATATCCAAATGGCGATTCCAGTTTGCTCTCAAGCCTTATACATGTATTATGGAAAATATGTCTAATCTAATAAAATGAGAAACTGTACTTGTAATTATACACCAATTATGAATTCAAAATCATGATCAATTTTGGTGTTTAGATGACGAGTATACACTGAGGTTGAATTAAGTATATACTTTTAGCTGAAATCTCCATTGATGCCTTACTGCATTCATTGATTTTGGACGGGATATTTTAGCCTGTATTACTCTGGGCGGATCCTGCAGCCTCCTAGAGATTTTTGATATTACTCCAAAACTACAAAAGCTACGACTCCAATTTCTTGTCACTTTTAGTTTCTACCTATTTCTGATAAGCATGCATATTTTTATCCATGGCACATGGGAACATCAAATATTTGACATTTATTTAAAAGTACTAACTGAAAATCGAGAATTTTTATCAATTTCCTTTAAATATCCTTCCGATTGAGGCATCTAGGTCTGATGGACAGCAGCTTCCTTGACAGTGTCACTAAGTCTCGTGCACAATAATTAAGAATTAAGCAATGGTTGCTTTATGTCCTTTTTCTAAAGAGTTTATTGGTTGTCTAGGTAGATTCACCTTTCGATTTTCACTTTTTTAAATGCAGTGTTAACAAGTCGTTTATAAATCAGCAAGTAGGGGAGAGCGGGGTGTTATGGGCCACCTCACTGTAGGCCATACTTTCCCACCTGAAATTTTTTTGAGCATGTGTGAACGAAAACATTGTAAATAAGAGCATACGGTGTTTCTTATTACGCAACTATTTTTTTTCAATTGTTTTACCCAAAATGAGATTTTTACGAAAATTTGAGTGCTCTTTATGCAGATGTACTTTTCTCTCCTGAGCAAATCATGCTTGAACACCAATTGAAATTTTGGTAGTGGAGACGTAGTACGGTGGTTAACCATCATCGAGAAAACAAAAACGGTTTGCTGAAATGTATTCACATTTTTTAGTAACAGCTGATTTTGTAAATATACTTGTGGTGGGTAGTTATGGGCCACCGAATGTGGCGTGTTTTGGGCCACCCTACGATTCACCGAAATACTTCATAAGTCGCCAAAAATTTATTATTCCTTCATTCTACTCAAACGCAAACATAGCAACAGGAAAATACGTTGCAGTGCGTTGTTATGAAGGGTCACCGAAAGTTAAAGTGATGTAAGCATTCAGGAGCCTGGAAAGTCGAAGCATTGGGTGAAAAAGAGTGATCGCAGTAATAGGCCTAGTTCGTATTTGCAGAGGGGTGCGCCGAGGGCATGTTATCTCACGCAATAAGTTGGATGGCTATCTCAACGTAATTACTCGGATTGCTATCTCAAGCTGCAATATTGTCAATCAACAAGTTGTTTCATGCCAGTGTCTTTATAACATATTTACATCGAGTGAGGTTGCAAACTAATGTTCAGAAATTGGGGTAGATAACCAGGTAGAACGACTGTGATTGGGTTTCAAGTAGTTTACTGACTTTTTTTTGGAATAATTCAATCTCTATCAGTGTTAATTTAAAGTTCTCATGCTGATTATTCTCAGTCATAGCTTCGATTATCATGCCTTCGCATAGCAAGAAGGATTAATTATTCGTCAAAATTTAAGTTGTGCCGTTGACAACCTATCTTAACCGGTTGACCAGTCAATCAAATATGATAATCGCGCTTATGTGTAGGATCATCTCAAATTTGACTGCTGTGGAACATTATTAAATTAATGTCGCATTTTTACAAACACCCCGAACTTTTGAAAATGGCAAATTCGTCTCTTCAGGAAATTTCCTCTACAACAAAGTGAAACATAGTATTATGGGAAAATAGCATACGGAATCTTGTGTCTATGTGCATAGCTAGTGATTAGGCCAAAAAAGCTGATCCTTGAGTGGAATTTGTGGTCACTATAACCCCTTAAACTCAGGTGTCCCATAAAACCCCGCTCTCCCCTATTTGTAATTGTCCTCTCTTCATAAACTGTTCCTGATAAACCTTTATACGAATAATACTCGTCTTATATTGTACCCAACAGATTCTTAAATTGCCATAAGAGTAAATAGATTACGTAACTTATGTTTTCGCAAACTGCCTTTTTATCATTCTGCGTGTACATGCTCTTCATGTCCAGAAATCACCACCCAGGTGTCCCGTTATGTCCACATCTCATTCGTCTAAAACAAGTGTAAACAAGTGGGTATCACGCCCTCTATTCAGAAAATGATAAAACTTTCAAGAATACTGCCTTTGAAATAATTTCATCCAATTCGGTGAAATGACTACAAATATTTCATCACTTTTGGCTAAGTGTAATTAATTTCTTGAAAAAAAGGTTTACTCTATTTTAATTGGGTATGTGATACACATGTTGCTGCATGACATCTGTGATGTCACTTCTCATCGACAGTCATATCTCTATGCACTCCTAAGTTCCATGGCTGCATATATAATAAATGATAAAATATACGTAGTTATAGGCAAGTGGTTAGCGCTTTTGCGGCCGCCCAATCGCCCCCTTCGGTACGCCCCTGATGACGATCTTGTTTATTGATTTTCCAATTTTTCTATTAGAAGACGAGAATTGGAATAGCAGTTTGAATGTTGAGACTGTATTATTTCTAAACTATAAAATGAATTTGATGTTCTTGGAAGACATGCTGCATTATCATGAACTCAAGCAACTGCAGTAAAATCAAATATTCCGACAGTGAGATCTGAAATTAATCACACAACCCTCAATATAAATTGAATGAAATGTTTGCATTTCTGTAATCACTGCCAGTCCTACCTAAGCAATGATTATTCGAGTTGTTGAAGATCAATTTTATGATATTGACTCTGTTTTATGGCACAGGATGATCTATTTCACTCAATAAAGCAGTCTTAGAGAATTCCTAGTTAGTCGATTCCTTTCGTATAGATTGATCACATGAAAAACGATGCGAAATGCTTGAATTAATAGAGGAAACTATGAAAAAAGCCATTAGGTTTTTGTTTTAAACTTGCTATATGTCTACAAATGGCAATGGAATTTTAATGGGCGGCGCTAACAATAGGCCAGAACGCTGTACAGTTCACTGCGCTCAACAACCTCATGGCTCTATAGCTGTGGAAGCACAGATGATCGCTGTCATATCCATAACGAAATGGAATTTTTTAAAACCATCACATGCTATCATGGTTCAGTCTGTGGTGACTTTGAGAACATGAATCGCTTTCAGATTACGAAGAGTTTTATTTTTCACATTTCACTTTATCAAGCTTTATCATGATAGCAGAAAAAAGCGACCACATCAGAAAATATGATCCGATGCGCTAAAATGACAAATACAATGACTGCTGCATTTTCAGTGATGAATATATCGTACTAATCATAATTTTCTATTGCTGCATCTATTCTTATTTTATGCGCCATATTTCTTGATGTACATTCATATGTACATGTACATCTATTCATAGTTTCAAGTCAATTTGCTCATCCCAAGTCATTCCATGATCAGGTTTGTGATCATTTGCCCATATTCTGATAGTTATATATATATATATATATATATATATATATATATATTCTTATCCAGAAAGGAATCAGATTTGCTTCTGAAATTCTGTAGGTTGATGTTGACCTATTTTGGCTGATCTTGTACATGTGATGTAACTGCAAGACTTCAACACATCCTGTTACTGTAATGACGATAATAGCAAAATTCTCTTTAAAGTAATTTGATTGTAAACATCTAAACGTCAATCTTGAGTGTACAAGTGATTATCTGTTGCAAAGTCTAACGAATAGTCTGCGATAAACTATGGATAAACTGATTCTAGGACTATCAGAATGGAGTTTCAGTCTCCGCGATAAGTGTCATTCTGTCACGAAAATGAAACGAATTTTTGGATCCTATCGCTACACTTGAAAGCAGTGCGAAAGGTTTTCATGAATCAAATGTGAATTGAACCGTCCAATAGAAAATTTGTTCGTTACGACTTCCTCGTGCTGCAGCTAAAGCGTCATCAGTTTTGTAAAATATCTACTTCAAAAATGTTACTTGTAAGTGCACTTTTCAAGACTTCTATCCATCATTTATGAATCATATTCCTTTTCTACAATCATTGACTTCAATGTGGTTGGAAAGTTACTGGGAATTCTGAATAGGAATTCATCATTAATAATTCCTTGTTCAATTTACATTATGTATTATTATGATATTGATAGCACAATGTCGCATTATTCATATTAGATATACGTAATAGTTATATTACGCATTTCTTTTATACTTACATGAGACATGTTGAGGTTTTATGCCTTAGGCATATTGTCTTTATTTCAACAAGATAAAAAAAGAACGAATAGCATTACATCGTGTGACTACTTCAGTCATCACAAAAATTGACATTCCATTCAGAGGATCTTATGTTTGATGCAGGCTTCCCAAACGGTGCCACTTTTAAATGCCAATCGATGGCATCTAGTATGGCCGTTCTTTTTCTTTTCTTCATTCTTTCGTTTCATGATGTTAGGTGATCCTGTCTTCATTCTAAATCTCTGTACTATTTTCATTTTACAGAGACTCCATCTATCAGTCCAGACGTGAACGATAATAGCAGCAGTGGTGGGGCTCCGGCTCCAGGTGGTCCAGGGCCTCGTTTTGAAGGTCAACTACGTCGAGAGTTAGTATTGTTGCAACAGACGTACGCAGAAACAGCGCAGAGGTGTGACGGTGCCATGCAGGAGTCCGATTACTACAAGCAGAAATACAAGCAGGCGGCGGAAGAGGCTGAAAGGCTACATGCTTTAGTAGCTAATCGTAAGTATTGATCGAAGATTAAATTCAAACTATTAGAGGAGCTGTTGATGCAGCGAATTTTTTGATTACGTGTTCTTGTCTTCTATTGGAAACTGTGCTGAAGAATTTAAAATGCACGTAATTATTAGGAGCATTAAGAATGCTTCTCGGAGTTTAAAAGCAATATTGTTGGGTATTTCTGAAAAAGAACAGGCTGATCGGGGTGTTCAGCGCAATTCAGTTGCTTTTTTTTGAATTGGTGGGTTTTTGCATCTCAGATAATCTTCTCCAAATATCATAAATGAACTCATTATTTCGTGCAAAGCTGTGTATTTCCTGAGTGTAGCTAGTTCTCCAAAATAGGGGTTGCCATAATAAATACTTGGGGTTATCTGTTTTCACATGTACTAGATTCTATCCATAGGCTTATGTTGAATATGCATTGCTTGTTCAATCAACTCGTATTATGCAAGTGTCCTTGAATGGGAACAAAGACTTTGAATGGGAAGTATCATGAACACTGAAGAATGTGTAATTGATTACAGCGGAAGCTTGATAGATAATGTAAATGAATTTATGAACCAGTCAACAAATGGGAGTCTTTTTGCAAAGGTATTACGCATTCTTCAAGGTATAGCTTTTCCGATGAATAGGTATATATCTCACGCATCCAAGATTAACAAGATCTATGTGACCATTGCCTCATGCATGAAGCTGAACGTATATACACCGAAATTACACGAGGAATTTGCGGTCGCACAGCTAAAATCTACGGAGCACAACATATGCAGAATAATTATCAATTGTGTGACAATGTACACGAAGCATAAACTTGGATGTTAAATGACACTCAAGATCCAATTAATTTGCAGTGGGCTATGTTGGTGTAGAATTCTAGGTAAAATCCACACAACTGTAGGTGAATATTCACGCACCTGTTTTGTGAATGTTGACCATGAAGTGGTCGAGCATTCGCACTTAGTTTCGTGCACATGGTCACTGATCTGATTAATTACGCAATTATTTTAGCATCATAACCTCGATAGCCTCCTTAAAATTGCGGCATCTTCGATGAGACCTCCAAAAGTTCCGAGCTCAATGCCACTTCGTACAGGAACAAAGAGTTGCTTTGGAAACAGAATTGAGCCATTTAGTGTACAACCGGACACAATGGTTCTTGAAGATAAGGCGTCAATTTTTGTGGCAAGATATCTAAGAACATAATCTAAAACTGTGCAATCGTTGTTATACGCCTCAATTTTGTAGTTTCAACTATAGCCTTTCGAACATAAAGCCCGGATTTTGACCCTATTTCGGCTGCCACCTTCAAAATTTTCAGTATATGATAGTCAATCGGTGGCAGATAAGAGTTCGAAGTATTGTACAAAAGTGCAATTTGGTATTTTAGTGATTGGTTCAAAATTATTGCATGGAGTCCTGAAATTTCGAGGTTGAGGTTGTTCACTTGTACGGTGGTTCCCTGATATTGGTAACAATTAGATTTTAAACATTGAGACAATCTGAGAGCAAAATGGCCGCCAATTCACCCTGTCTGCAGAAAACAGTCGCTACTTTTGATATTGAAATGATATCGGGTCACCTTGATGAAGCCACGCATTGAGATTTAAACCAGTTTTCTGCCTCCTAAGTGCAAAATACTTTTCTAAATAGCAATGAACTTCATTTAATTCATCAAAGAACATCATTGAAACGCACTAACTATCCTGAAAGCAAAAAGATTAAACTTCCAGTTATGAAATTGATTTTCAATGTCTTCCCACTGCTTCCTTTCATTTGAACGCTTAATGGCCCAAAGCTGATGACTCGATCCGTGCAGATGCGTTTACTGACATTCGTAGTGTATCTTCGACGGCGTGAATGTCTCTCAAGAGACATCTCTCCACCGTGAACATGTAAATGGCTTGTGAGATGTCAGGAGAAGCGGAGATTGCATCATTGAGGTGCCGTGTGTCAGGATTTGCCGCTAATCGGCCATCTGTCCACGACCTTGTTGACGAGCGGCGGTGACACGAACTGTCCAACACGTGATCGGGCAGAAGATTAAGTGGAAGACAGGTGTCCTGACCGGCATTCCTGAAAGTCGACGGAGTTGGATAAATATCAACTAGGATTGACTGCAATTTTCTCTCCTACACCACACGTGGCAGCAGCCTTGCTGTCTCCGAGGTCAGATCAGATCTGTGGCGGAAGATCAAAATGATAGAAAACTTAAATCTCTTCTCTATCAATTCCGTCATGTTGAAACATGATGAACAACAAGTTTCCGACAGAGTAGAAGAAAACGAGTCTCAACAATCAATCTATTCTGGTCCTGAATCTCTTAATTAGAATTCAGTGAAGCTGATTATTTGCTAACGGCCTCTTTCCTTTCATAAACTTCACCGCAATGATCATCGCTACGACATAGTCACCACGATGACGTCATCTCAGTGCAGCGTAAGAACAGTAGCGTGTCGTGTGGATAAATGTCGTGCGCGCGCGAGGCGGCAAGACAAACAGGTGAATGCACAGCCTCCAGCGCGGACCACTGTCTCTCGCTAGCAAGTAATTGACGGCCGGTTGCAGTCACGGTTGAATGTACTGCATCGGACTTGTACTTTCAACGGAAGTGATGGCTGTCCTGTCCTGCTGATTGCCAAGGATGCACTTGCCGATCCCGTGTGCTGGAAATATTCCGAATATTATCAAGCGCACACCCTCTAAATGAAATATGCGGTCACTATTGGTGATGGCTGGCAAAGGGTCGAAGTTCGGGACGAAACCGAAGCCTTGGGCTGTCCCACCCGAACTCATCTTTGAAATAAGCAAGGTAGAAAGATCTTGGCAGAAGAAAATCCCTTGCTATGACTAAGAAATATGAAGTAGATCCAAGTAGAGTTGCGGTTAGTGAACGAGATTCATCTGAAGGAATTCCTCTAGCATCCCCATCATTTTGTTTCAATTTTCTCATTTTTCCTGAAATGCATTTTGAATGCTTATGAAATTGGGCCAAGGTTGGCATCCCTTCCTGAATCCCTCATGACACTCCAAGGCGCTGTCATGAAGCTCTAAGTCACCCCTTGTAATTGAGATTTAGCATATTGCAGAGTCCTCTCTATTTTCCTTCGTTGCCCCATGTGCGGCAGTCACATCACTGAAGAGATAATGAATATTTTCAAATCGAGAGAGCGATTTCCTTTATTTGGCACAAAATTGGTAGATGCTTAACTCAAACTTCTACTGAGTCGAATGCAAGAGCAAGAAAGTAGCTGCTATTAAGAGTTTAGACGTTAGAAATTTCACGTTGAGTTTTGACAATGTAGGGCTATAATAATCATGCGCCAGGTATGCTGCATTCTGACAGAGAAAGTTGTATCCATCTGCGCTTGCAATTATGTTTTTCAAATTCTATGACATGTAGGATACTTCTCATCACAAAAATTTGATATGGCGGTCATGGATGCCATCTTTAAATGAGAATTTGGTATATTTACCTCAGCCGTCATCTGTCGGTCTACAACATCCCTTTGTATTAAGTAAGAGTCAGAAACTCACCTACATGAATACTCAAAAATTCAATTGCCGATGTATTCATCGAATTGTCCATCAAAAAGAATAGATGAAATTGGATAAGGAAGTTTTCGCACTGTTTCCATGTAACTCTCGTCCTGTTATGTGCGAAGAAAAATTGTAATAAGAAAAATATAGCAATTATTCATGTAAGAGAAACAATTTTCAGTAGTCCTGAACAGGACTCATTGTTGCGTCCAATTGGGCAAAAGCGACAAGTTCCTGAAAAGTTCACTTGACAACAAGCAATAAGAATAATATTTGTGTACATGGCAAAACAAATGTATACTCGTACAAAAACACTAGCCTGTCTGCAAGATGATCGACTGCCTACGTCTCGTTTCGGGTCCTTTGACATCTTGGACGATCAGCAGCCAGCTGACCGACGCCCAAAGACGTGCATAAATTAGAAAGATCCACACTTTTAGAGGATCTGGACAACTTTCCTTGGAATATTGGTTTCCTTTTTCTGTGGAGTGTGGACTCCGAATTCCGAGCGAGCGTTAGTTAGGGCGAAAGTTAGCGAAAGTTAGGCAGAAGTCTTCACTGTGCAGGATATCATTTTATGTGAGCAAGAAAGGCGAAGTGATGACAAGATGATGAAAATTTGAAAGCAAGTTAAACAATGACAACAACTAAATAGCAAAATCCAGCAATCAATCACACACTTCATTACGATGCCATAGAAATACAATAGTCGAGAAATAATAGAACTCAAATTTTAAAAATGTTCGACTTTGTCTGCTGAGCTGTTGTTTGAATTTGTTGATTCCGGATACGCACTTTTATGTCGATGCAAGTGTCATTCAATCCCAACAAAGTGATGTTCTTCAACTAAATCGAATGGACGGAAATTGCTATCAATAGAGATTTTAATGGTCTGAGAAACAAGATAGTTGGAGATACAGTTTATTCAGGGCTATCAAGTGCATTCTCCGAATTCATGTATCGTTCAAAATGCGGCTGCATTTATCTTACAGGAAATTATTGCAATCCTTTGTAAGATTTAGACGATTTTAGTCTCCTCCTCATTATTTTTTGAGGAACTGGAAACATCGTCGGTTCTTTTGGTGTTGATTCTGTCTTGCATGATTCTTTCCGTGAAAGATGCACTTTATAAAACAGAGATTTAGATAATTCATTTCATCAGTAGGAGAGTGAGGAGGCAGATAGGGAGGTAGATGAAGATGCACTTGAGGATTCGATTGCTCTGACCAAATCTCAGATGCTTCACATGTTTTATGGAACATTAACTACATGTACCTCATTTTGTGAATACGAAGAGTGCATCGTTACATGAATTATGAGGAAATAAACTATTTGTTCGCCACTACATAAACTCGTTCTTGTATTTACGACAACTATTCTTCTGATATTTTTTATCATTTTTCGTTTGACTAGCACTTTTAATCGTTGAGATTCCTTCTCATAAAATAGCATATAAAAGTAGAATGATTTAAACAGTAGTTAAGACTTCACTATGTGTGAGGTAAAACCAAATGTTTGAGAAACACTTAGCACATGTAGCAGACGTATTGTGCTGCAAGCCAGGGCTGGAAGTGACCGACCCCAGTGTTACATCGATGACGACCGCCGGTCTGACCATCACATTGAAGGAATGACAGCATGTCGATATCACAATATAACCAATAGGGTTCCGCGACAACCGTCTTATGAGCCGGTGTCTAAACTTTGTAAATGCATGGCGAAAAATTCTGTCTCAAGTGGCATAGTTGCAATAACCGACAGGTTTCATTGTGGTTGTATATGCTGAATTGTTTTGTCACAGATTAAAGGTCGTCAGCATCAAAGTAACTTGTAAATTTTAATCAATTGTATTGATAGTAATTGCAGTCAATTAGGCATACATTTCATAAGTAATTGGCACACTTCTACCTTATTACTACGAATCTGCGCGTCTGCCGAGCTCTACCCGGTTCTTCATCTTGTTAGACAGGATCAAGGAAAACAGAGGTAAATCCAGTGGGATTGAATGTCTTCAAATCATGAACTAAAGAAATATATTAGCACCAACGCTTCGAATCGCGCGCCTCAATTCCTGAATCGAGATTTAGACATCTAAGTAAAATCGATTTCTATACCATGAATTCATATGTTCGTGTACATTGTCGAAAAAGCCAAATACATGCATATGCAGTAAGCCTTCTAATGTCAGGAAAAACAGCATTTCGCCAACTGCAGTCTCATTTAATCACATTCTTGCATGCAGTGCCGACTAGAAGCATGATAGTAACGCACACACATGATAGGAAGAGACTTGATGACTTTCCACGTCAAAGATTATGGTTCTAGACTTAGTTAGTATCTTTCACTTAATCTGAGAAAACATGGAAATTAGAAAATCTCTTTATTACCGGAACTTTCATTTCATTCTCCGCATTGAATTTACATGCAGTGCTTTTCTTTGATCCTGTCTACCAAGAACAGGAACCGCGAAAACTTTGCTGACGCGCAAATTCGCAGCATTAAAATATCATAGCGTTCATATCTGAACCGAGAAAACGGACATAACATAGCAGCCATAGGGTGTACATCACTCTCTGAAAGTCTCATTTCCGGCCTCGTTCACTACAGAAGCTCGTTCTGACGGGCGGACTAATGCCTGAAGGACTAATAATTCTGCTCAGTCACGCCATGTATCGCTGAGTCTGAGATTTGAAAAATCCATCTATCAATGGATACATGGACTGGTTAATGGCTACCACTTACTTCATGGCCCTTGCTAAAATACGTGACGGAGGACGAAAAACTGGATGCGCTATTGTTTTTTAATTCACAGATATTCAGGAATGCGCAGATATTTTTTTCTATCGATGTATATTCCCCGTATCATATGACACCATCCATGTATAATATTGCATCATCATTTTAAGTCACATTTTTTATTATTACAAAATGCTAATGACTATAGAAGCAGTTACTGACAGCCAAGCGTAAAAATTTGCGATGCTACAGAGACCTCTAATTGTCGTAAAATGTGATATCATGAACTTCATCTCAGACTTGTTCCTCCCTCCTGGGTGTTGTATTTTTCATCATGTGAGATAACAGAGAAAGATGAAGTATATACAGAGGGCGTAACAAAAGTATAAACAGAGGCTACACTCCTTAGATGAACATTTAGGAAATTAAGATAGATGAACGCAAAGAATTAATATTTTAAAGTGACAATTTTTTCTGAGCATTAACAGAGAAGAAAGATAGATTAAAAGGTAATCAGGTGACCCACCTTTCTTGATCACAGATATCTTAAACTAGTTAATACCTGTCAACGACATTTCTTTTATTTTTATGATTTTCATAAGGGCGCAACCTTTGCTTATTATTTTCCAGAGCAGTACAGCGAAAGTCTCTGCTCTGCTCTTTATTAATGGTTTTTGTAATAGTCCAACCCGGTGGTGCTCAAGGTGCGCCATGTGGCTCAAACATTGGTCTTAGGCTTTCGAAAGTGGGTCTGAAGCTTTTTGAGGAGCACTATATAATTGAGGGTAAATTTGTTGTCTCGTTTGGATGACATTTTGAAATTCAATCCACCTTAGCAGTTGATCGCTTTCGGTAAAGTTAGACCCATTGACTGATCGTGAATTATATCCTGTCATGGCTGAAGAGATAATTGAAATGAAGGAAAATACCCTCTTTAAAAGTAAAGTTACATCTGAAGGGATCTGTGCATGCAGCTATACATAAAAATTGGCACAAAATATTTTTAAAGTTGCATTTACTGCTTTCGCTCATTCTCTTTGACTTGGTTGGCGGAGATAGCATTTTCCCAGGTTGTAATGGAGTCGGTTGGATATTGATCATCGTGGTTTCCCTCGACTAAATCTAGCCAATCATTGGATTTACATGTAGATCAATTGATCCACAAAATCAAAGTAGTTCTTGATGCTCAAATTTGTTGCATTTGTTTTTATAGTTTTAATTTTCACCATACTCGCATTGAAACGCTATTTCTAAGAAGTAACACGCATTTTGTCTACATTACTTTCCTTTTTCATACAGTTGTATTTTCACATTTAGTGAAGTGATATGTATTTAGTGAGCACTGTGGCACTTAGCTACAAGTCGATTTCATATCTTAGCTAATTTTTGTTCGTAAGGGTTCTAGCATTTTTTGAGTTTTTCATAGGCAATGTATACAAAGCTCACCCCTGAAGGTTGTGTGAAATACCGCACATTTCTGGTACAAGCATGAGAAGAGATGCTCCATTTTATGTTTTGTGGTTGGAAAGAGCCAGGAGTCTTTTAAGATATTATTATTATTGATCAAGAATTAATTAATAATTAATTAATATTAATTATTATTATTATCAAGAAGAGAATCACTGAACGATGCTCAGATAAATTAACTCTCAAGAAGCACAAGGAAGAATTTGACAACTTATTACGCATTAACGACTATAACGAGCAAATCATACGATCTTCGAACATGAAACTCCAACGACGAAGGAGTACAAGAAAACGTATCAATTAATGGGTCAATAAGGATGTTTTATAATTCCCTTTCCCATATATAACAGACAAAATAGATTCACGAATAAAATGGATTTTTCATAAACACAACCTCAACGTTCGAATAACTAGGCGCAACAAAACTCTTTGTCAACAACTGAAAAGAATGAAACAAATATGAAGCCATGTTCTCTTACGAACTGTACAATAATCAACAAACTATTGTGTAATCGAAAAAATGTTGTTTACAAAATAAGCTGCAGCAAATGCAATCAATTTTATGTAGGCAGCACTATTAGACCACTTCATATCCGCTTTAAAGAACACCTTTCAACTCCAACATCATCTGTTTTTAAGCACATTCGTAATTGTCAAGTAGAACATACCAACATCACCATCGACATTCCGGTCTACGACAACGATGCCACTAATTTGCGATTGCATGAGGCGTTCATCATACACAAGTTCAATCCATCGATCAACAATAAAGCTGAACTTGACAGTTATCGTGATTTTCTTTTCTATTAACTACATTTCTTAACATATTCTACTATCATCATTCTTCATCTTACATGTCAGGTCAATTCTTTTGCTACTGGTAAAGATATGTGACCCAGTATAACCTGTTCATATCTACATTTTATCATACCACATATCATTGTAAATATCATTTTCAAACTAATCTCATACATTTCTATTCCTCCATTGCCTATGTCCCCATGTTAATATAAAGTAGACGAAAAAGTGTATAAACTACCTATTAATCCAGATATCTATATTTATCCATGTGATAAGATATTACATCAGTAGTATTGCAAAATGCAAAATTGAATTTCATCTACTGATGTGATCTCTGATACTGCATCCTTTAGAAAACATATATAACAAAACATAGTTAAAATGTACAATTGTTAAATGAACAGTTATTAAATATGATTGTTTTGTTTGGCTTGGTAGCTTCTTGCTCTGACTCTGACAAAAAAGATGTAGACGGGACAACAGAGGACACAGGCTGTGGGTTTGAACCAGAGAGTATGCTTCCCATTTCTCTTTCCATCAGCTGCTCATGAATATAGACCTCATCGGCGTCTGATATATGGCCCATGCGTTTCTTTACCACCTCTTTCGGTATCCCTGCCTTCACCAACCTTGTCTTAGCTGAGCGGCGTAAGCTTGTATTCGTGTAATATCCTGTTTTGCCAATGCTAGACATGAATCGCTTGGTAACACCTTCAATCTGATGAATTCCCAACGGTTGAGCTTTGTACCACACTGATGAAGTCGGATTATTGATCCTCGCTAGGTAGAAATCAGGCAATTTACATTCAGTCGGTCTATGCGAAATGTACAGTTCATAAAGGTTTATCACGCAGCGACTGGGGTTTTCTTTGTTAGGGAATATTCTTACAGATTTTGGATCCAATGTCGATTGCTTCAGACCAAAGTTTTTGCATTTTGATACATGTTCTGTGTATCGAAGAACCTTCTCTCCATTTTCTGTTATTAGCTTCAGTTGACTGTTGTTTCCAAACTTCAACTGCTTATGTTCTGCTGCTGCACGTAATCCCAATTGAATTCCGAGACAGTAAATCAGACTTTCTTGGAGTTGAGTTGGTGTACCAGATCCTAGAATACCCTTCTGCCATAATTCCTTTTCATCATCCTCAGATATTGGTTCTGCGCGTTTTGGGGCTGCAACATTTCCTTCTTCTGCGCTGACTCTCATTTCTGCGTCAAGGACATCGCGTGCCTCCTTGAACTCTGTAGATTTGAACAATGACCAATCTCTGCCGCATTCGTATTGTAAATAATGTTGTATCATTGCAAATATAGACTTTAACGATTTTGGCGGGTATTTCGTTCCGTCCTGTTTACGCACATCTGCCAAAAAAAACTTTAAGCAGTAATTCAAATCGCTATCGCTCATCTCTTCCAGCTCATGGAACACCTTGCACCCATCCAGTCTTATTTTCCATTCACTATGCCATGATTTGAACAGCTTTACACATGACTTTTCTTTCTTCTTGGTTCCCTCAGGTACTCTTCTTTTCAAATGTTCTTGTATTTCTTCTGATGATGTTGTAGCAAATCTAGAGGTTGATGCAGAAGTAGCTTGTTGTGTACAGTCATCATTGAAAAAGTCCATCATAAGAGAATCGAATTCGTCAAAATATTCTTCTAGAAATGAATCATTCATTCTTCGTAGGCTTGACAGTTAGACAATAGTGAAATTGTGGCAGAGAATTGATTTCTCAGGCATATTATATTATTGAAAATTAGTTTAAAATTTAGAAATCTAAGTATTACAGATTTCCATGACTATGTTCGGGATATAGGATCAGATTGATCATGGACATCGATAGATCATTGAGATAGATGCCCATTTATATGATCGGAATAGAAATATTGATAAACCACTTTTTCGGAGTAAACCAAGACATCTACTCGTGCTTCGCACTCGTAGATGATCATTGGTTCACTCCTCAAAACAGTGGTTTATCATATACTTAAACTCCTACTAACACCAATAGAAATTCTTTTGTACCTGAAGATGATTGCCGGATAGCAGTCGAAAAATTTTGTACATATAAATAAGAATATGATCAATAATAATAACATCTTAAAATACTCCTGGCTCTTTCCAACCACAAAACTCAAAATGACAAGTCACGGCCTCTTTCAAACAAGCTCCATTTTATGTTTACAGTATTCGAATGAATGACAGAATGAGCTAGTTTGATTTACTCACTTTTATTTTTAAAACATGACGTGCAGAAATAACCTTTATTAAAACTGTGGGCCATTAATTCTTAATTAAGGGAAATTTGGGGCACACGAAAACAAACATTGACAGACACTAGTAGAATCCTAATAATTCTTTCTGGATACAAGAAGATGATTTAGCATCAACGGTGGAGTCTATCAAAAGTCAATTCTCCGCAGATCGCGTCGTCATTGTAGAGTGATGCAGTGTGATGTTGAGAAATGACGACATGAAACTCCAATTATGTACAACAATACCATAATTTGACAAAAATGATAACTTAATGAGATTATAATCGATTTGATAGACTTAAAGAGGACTGAATAAAGTTTTCATTGACAATTGATGGAAAGCTGAAACAAAAGTTGTTCATGAAAAGTGAAATGAAAGGCGAATTTTAATGGCTATAGACTCTCGTTATGACAGATTCATAAAGGGTTTATCAGCAGGAAACCAACTATCTTGTCAATTCGAATTTCGAGATTCAAGAGCGCTATCGCTGTTTCCTCCTCTTTCAGCAATAAACTCAGTTGATTGCTAACACAAATCATTTAGACAACTAGGCGTCACCTTTACGCATTAAGACAGTCTGAGTTGAAGAATCAATCTAACTGTGACACTCAAGGTTGCACTGAGACATGGAAGTTGTAGGGTAGGCCACGGGCCGGTGGTATACTCAAAAAAGCCCTTGTGTGCACTTGAGTTTTAATGAATTACAACATTGCATCCTAATGCAAACAGTTTGTGACGGTAATGGTTAATAGTTTGCATATCAGCAGGGTGTAATATAACTTGCACTTTGGAAGTAGGCAGGTCTGTTTAGAAATGTTATCAAATCCAATATTCAAAGATCGGCCATGATAAAAAGATGTCATTTTATTTTTGAAAAATGATGTAAAATGATATCATCAAAAATGTTTGTTTCATTTATATTTTCTAATCATAGATTCTTCACATTTCGTATTGAAGCAAATTTAGTCTGTTTCGTTTGTTTTTCCAATGTCTTTCCCCACTGGTTGATTCATGTAGCGATAAGCAACAGGCTATTGTCTGTCAGTCAGTAGATAGACAATGACTGAACATTGAACTCATAAATAACTGTCTTGATGTTTTTGAAGCATGACTGTAATCTAGATATTTTTTGCCTTTTTCGTACTTTAGATTCTGTTGGCCTAACCAACTGCATATTGTGAGCATATTTGTAATTCGAGTGTATAAAGCTTAAATCAAAACTTCTGATCTCTAGTGTATAGGCCATATGACCTACTTAAGTTTTGATATACAAGAAGCTTTGTAAGACTAAACTGCTTTCTTCGGTCTTCCATTAATTGGAATACATCGATGCTGCATGCAATCTAATTTTAATTTCATTACTAAGATCAGTAAAAGTATCATGGTATCAAAGTAAATCGATAATTTCGTATGACTAGATCTAATTACGGTATAGACCTATACGTATATTTCACAAATAATGGTATATTATTATTACAGAAAAATAGAATGATATCATTATCGATCATAACCAATATTCATCGTCATTTAATCGTATATCTTTATTTGAAGAACCATAGGAAAACAAAAAGAAACATGTACAGTGAACTCTCGTTTGAAGAATCATTGGTTATAAGCATAAACTCGTTATTAGAATCAACTCCATTTTCCCAAAACATTCCTATACAACGTTATCAGGTTTCCGCTTGTTATAAGAATTAATGTATAAATGGTCATTCAACAAATTTGTATGAAATACTACTATGTATTTTGCACTCGTTATAATGATAAATAAGGATACACTTTCGTTAAAAGAATCAGTGAATCACCAGTGGCGGCGCCAGCGAGCGAGTAAAACGGTTACAAATAGGTTACATCACTTATATTGCTGGTTACATAAATGATCAGATGTTACTTATTTTCATGAAATTATGCTCATAGATGTGTAGATGGCTTGGACATGAAACTTTCTGTGCTACCCTGAACTATACAGTCATGTACGCACATATAGACCCAACATGCAGGTCAAAGCTGAAAACGCATGCACTTACCTATATTGGCCTAATATTAATAGGTTTTTTAATGTTGATGTAGTCGTCAAGTCAATGAGCTCAAATTCACAGAACGGTTACAATTCGATTTCTAGCGGTTACCATCAGTAACCGTATGTAACCCCTTGGCGCCGCCACTGTGAATGACACTTAAACTGTCATTGGCCGAAATGCTCACCAATGGCGTAGTCCTACTTTTTATTGATTCTATTTGCCAATGGACGTCAGATAAAAAAGCACCTTGAGAAGATGAAATCCACTGAAATCCTCACCAATTGCGTTATCCTACTATACCCTTCGATTAGAATTGACGATGTGCGTCATCAGAACTCATGACACGAGGTGGAGATGACTGTATCCCATCCCGGCCCTTGGGAAGATAGAGCAATAAATCCTAAAACCAGCCAATGAGAGCTTTCACCAAAGCAAGATATCAGACTTTTTTAGATGAAGTTGAAGTTGAACTGAAAAAGAGTGCTTCTGTTGTCTTTTTGTTTTCTTTAAGTATGTAAGTATAATTATGGTAGTAGGAACCACAAAGAAACATCTTATTTAATAGTTACGCAAGTATTTATCTATACTGATTACTAATAAGGATGTGTATATTATCATTACTACAAATAAAAGGCATGAGTGCTCATAAAATAAAAGCTCTCGTTATAAGAATCAAAACATAATTTCCCGATGTGATTCTTATATCGAGAGTCTACTGTATTTAACCTTATTCACCAGAGTATCAAAAGATACTAAAGATTAGCTTTGACAATGTTTTCGAGTTTCACGGTATCTACAAATAACCAGAGTATATTTTAGGACAAGAGGGGCATCAGTGCGAGGACGTGAAGACATTGAAGGAGTTGTAGAACCGACATTCAACTCCGTCTTGGAAAGAACAGAGGGCATTGACAATGTTGGCATTGTTCCCAATTTTTGGCGTGTTGAAGAGAGGAAAATGTCTCCCCCTATTCTCCGATTTTACGAACGATAGAGGGGAAATGATTTCCGTAACTTCTTGACGTTGGCAACTCGCAGGCAGCTATTGAAATGAAGTGATTAGTGTGAAATCTTCATCGATGATATCTGCAATGCGTGGAAATCTGAAAGGATTTAAAGTTTCCTGAAGTGATTATGTGAGGAAGATAGAAATGAAGGAAGGAGAAGTTCAAATGAACGTGTACATGTAGGTGAAGAAATGATGGTAAGAGGCAGTTTATGACCAACGTAGTAGAAGTGGATAGAGCGGAACATGGAAGGATAAACAGAAGGAAACGTTTCCTTATCGTTGTTTATCCTGGGCCGTCCAAGTGTTTATTTTCGACTGTCTGGGAGACAACTGAGTAGCCTTGCCAGTGCACCGAGAGCTGACTCACGCTGATTTTCCAGGTCATGTTGTAAGGCAAGTCATGATGGGCAAGTGGAGAGATATCAAATGAAGTTTTTCAACGAAATTGATAGTGAAAAGATATTGATGAAGATATCTCTATTGAATGTTTCATAAATAGTCAAATAAAGATTGTGCACATTTGTCTCGAAAGTGATCTGTGTCATTTAAAAAGAACAATAGAAGCCATGATGTGTGTGTCATTGATGCGACAAATACTTAACAATTCAAACTGCATCATTGTGTTTACTGAATATACAAAAATCCCACGAAATTCTCTCAATGTGTTGTGGAGATTTACATTATTCCATCTGCGCATTAACCAGTCATTCTTTTACAGTTAAGACAGCAGCCCTCAGCAGTTGTTTGCAGGGGCTGGAAAAAATTAATTGATTGATGTACCATCTTCAATTCAACTAAGTAACTGGATCAGTTCCTAATTATTCCAATTAGTTGCAATAATTCACAAGTAAAAAAATGATTTATTGAGCGATTATTGTAAGTTATACAGTACAATATCTAGGCCAACAATTCGATGATAAGATATTTTGTAAGCCTGCAGGTATTTAAAACGAAGAAATGATTGATTTTAGCCTAATATAACGCTTGTTGCTAATAATCCATAGCATTCATTTAAACATTTATTTAAATGTCTCTAACTAGCACTAAATGTAAATGTTTCATATCTATTCTTATGTAAAGTCGAATTATGGTGAAGATGTTCAGAGTGGCAGTGTTTCAGTGTTTGAACCGGAAAATATTGCGCTTGAAGAATAGAGGAGAATGTAAATATAAAATTATCAGTCACTGCTTAATATTATTATCAGTGCATTGGCATGTTTTGTCATGCAAATTAGCTCAACGAACATGGTGATGCAGAAAATGCATGCATGTGATTGCAGACAAATTCTATGTCTGTTAGTGTTTTAATAATAATAATAATGAAGTGTTTATTGAAATCACAATGAAAATCACATGTACAAAATTAATTACTAAAATCGTTCTCCAAAGAGTTGACAAAATACAATGTACAGAAAGTTATACCAATCATTTTTACATTTTTAAATTTGCTATCTTGCATGCATACGGAAAGAAAGAAATAGATCGTCTGTAAGTTCGTGACTGTGGCAAACAGAAATGTTTGGAGTAAGTTAGTCTCGGTGGCACCAGATAATGCAATGGATGAGAAGACAGGTTTTCACATTTGAACAAAAACGAGCAAATACAATTGATGCGTCTCTCTTCTATGTCAGGCATAATTTGGCAGGCACAATCTTCATCACAAATAATTCTATGAGCTCGCTTTACAACTCTTATTAAACGCGTCGTTATATGACGAGGCAATTTACCAAAAAGTGATGTGCTATAAAGCAAGATGGACATAATCATGCCATGAAAAACAACTAGTAACTTAGATTTGGTAACAAAGGGCTTCAACACTCGTAACACATGTAGTCGCCTAGATGCCGTTCGAATCACATTATCAAAATGATGACCCCATGAAAGAGTGTCATGCCACAAAACCCCAAGGTAATGCACCTTGGTAGACCTATGTGCTATGGAACTAACGTTCCAGCTATTTATCAATCAAGTGTCAGTCATGTGGAAAGATCTGCCTAGATTTGGCAGTGATAAAAAATAATTGCAATTAATTGATTGCTCATGTTATCCAATTAAATTAATTGATTGTTGACAAAATTGAGACCAATGAAATTGCAATTAATTTTTTCTAACCCCTGGTTGTTTGCACTTTATAAAGCTCAGGTTCGACATGTGATGGAGTTTTGCTCACATGTTTGGTCATCAGGTCCTCAGAGAAGTTCGTCAATTCAGCGCAAGGCAGTTCGTCAGATGATGTTGGTGTTACTTTAAATTTGGTATCGCTCGGACACTGTAGAACAGTATCCTGTCTCTTATTGTCGCTATTATCACAGTCTTATCCTGATGAACTTACTCCTGCTACTCACGTCCTCGTTCTTCTACCAAATACTACGCCGATCTATCCCTTCTCACTTTTCCTCGTTGTCGCACCAAACATTTTAAGAGACCCTTCTTTCATAGGACAGCAAAGTTATGGAATAGGCTTCGTTTCAAGGCATTCCCAACATCTGTCAGTGTTGGAGCATTCAAGAGAGCCGTCAATAAACTTCCACTAAGCCCAATGGAAAGTTGATGATTTGAAGGGTCTTTTGTCTTATGCACTTCTCATTTCTGATATGAGATTTTGGTTTTTGACATTCTCTTTGTCGTTCTTGTTTTATACCCATGAGATATTGATTCTTATTTAGCTACAAACATTTTTGCATCCCCTTATTTGTCTATTCACGTTTTCCAACCTTATTTTAATTTTCAGTGTTTCTGTACTTAGTTATGCAATTGTGATATATCTATCTTGTTTACTGTTACACAAATGGGTTGGTTATTTATTTATATTCCTTTATCATCCTCACTTTTCTTCCATTTTCTGTTTATTTCTCTTTACTGTTCTGCAGACGGACACCTTTTGTGTATAGGCTCGTCCTCTTCCCTCAAACTTCGACTACAAATGTTCATTGTCTTAATGAAATTACTTTTAAGGCCTACTATGCCTTTATGCGACAGATTCTGTTATATTCTCATCCCACGTTCTGCAATTCTCCCGACTGCTTGCGCAAATAGCTTTTAAGTGTCTAGCGCCGTGCATTTAAAATCACGAGTTTGGGGTTTGATGACTCTCACGAGATCTTGTTTTCGGTTTGGTGATCGTCATTCTGTTGTGAATGAACGGATAAAAGAATGTGACTTTTAGACCTAATGCAGAGTGATTGAATGCAAATATCAACGAAACAAGGAGGCAGTTATCGCAGAGTACATCTGCTCTGCATGAAAAGAAGTTTCTGACGGTGATCCATGATTTTCCATCATTCATGTCCATAGGTTCACTAGTACCGAATGATTCTCTTGTATTGTATAGTTCACACAAATCGTAAATATTGTGAAAAGAATGTGATTTTGCATAGGTATTATGTTGACATTTTTCGATCTTAATATGAGAACAAAGTAATATTCGCAGCAATCATAGTCGGAATCAGTTTCTTTGTCTTTAAAATGTGATAAATGTGAATGTCTTCATATTGTTTTGTTGTAATAGTTTGACAGAGTTCTGATGGTTGATATGAAAGTGAATCCGGCGTACTTTGTTTTAAGGACAATCAGTGCTGAGAGCTCAGCCAAATTTCAGGACGGCACAAGCAAACAATGCATTGACCTAACGTACATACTGAAATCAAACATGACTTTTACGGTGTACTCAAGTGGCCATAAAACAAGTTCTCTTTAGATAGTCTATTGTTTCGTTCTGATGTTGGATACTCTAGTAAGTAACGCACCATCTGGGCAGAAGCTATCTCTATTAATTGTCTTATGCATTAATTCAATATCGTCAACGCTTTGCTCATCAATTTGCAACATAGTTCATCAATACTAAGATGATGTCACAGAGATAAATTGGTTTGTCTGCCTTAGTCCGGCAGCCAGCACGAGTTTCTGCAGGGAACGAGGCCGAAAATGAGACTTTCACAGAATGATGTACACCCTATGCCTACTTCGAATCGGCACGTCTGCCGAGTTCTAGTGAGTTCCTCTTCTTGTCAGACAGGATCAAAGAAAAACACATGTACATCCAATGGGACGCAGATTGCATTTTTTGGCTAAAATGAAATTTTCTATGTATTCTCTGATTAAGCGAAAAGTACTAAGGCCAGAGTCATAATTTTCAGCATGGAATGTCTTCAGGTCATTACCTACGATGTGCATGTGCTGTTATCATGCATCTGATCGGCAATGTATGTGAGAATGTGGTTGAAGTTGTGGATAAAGTTGCTCAAAATGTTTATGTTTGTCGACATTAAGAGACTCGGCAATTCTAAATGTGTTTAGCTTTATAGACAGGGTGCATGAACATAAAAGGAAGTGATGCAAGATTGTGCTGTTCCACGCGTACCCGGAGTGTTTAATGAGAAAACCAGAGAAAAGCTTCCACAGGTACCAATGTATATACTTGTATTACGTAGCTCTCCTGACGTTTCGCCTGGTCGGCTTGATCACAGGAAGTGAAAGACAATCGTTCAGCATGGCATGATTCAACACGTGACATTCATCGAACACGTTCAGCATGGAATGATTTAACACCTGACAGACATTGGACAATAGAAAAATTACAAAACGTACACTAAAATAGTTTAAGAACTTACTATTAAAAAGGACAAACTAAGTAGACTGTACAAATACTAAAGTTATAAAGAGAGTAAAACTAAGCAAGAGAAGATCGTTAAGAGCTAGCATGAGATAAAGATACGAAGAGCGAGAAAAAAAACCGCTGGTCAGGCAATTAGCAATTTCTTACCGAAACACCCATTCATAAGAATATCTGGAGGAAAACTGTTAATGTAGATCGATTCCAAGTGAATTCGTCTCGAATAGGTGTGGAGTCCCCGGTGCAGAACCTCCCACTCAACGTCCATATGATCATGTGGATGATGGATGTGGAAATGCTCGGCCACCGCACTGTCGAGCTTCTTACCGAACAGAGAGTCTGTTCGGAAAGAAGCTCGACAGTGCGGTGGCCGAGCATTTCCACATCCATCATCCACATGATCATATGGACGTTGAGTGGGAGGTTCTGCACCGGGGACTCCACACCTATTCGAGACGAATTCACTTGGAATCGATCTACATTAACAGTTTTCTTCCAGATATTCTTATGAATGGGTGTTTCGGTAAGAAATTGCTAATTGCCTGACCAGCGGTTTTTTTTCTCGCTCTTCGTATCTTTATCTCATGCTAGCTCTTAACGATCTTCTCTTGCTTAGTTTTACTCTCTTTATAACTTTAGTATTTGTACAGTCTACTTAGTTTGTCCTTTTTAATAGTAAGTTCTTAAACTATTTTAGTGTACGTTTTGTAATTTTTCTATTGTCCAATGTCTGTCAGGTGTTAAATCATTCCATGCTGAACGTGTTCGATGAATGTCACGTGTTGAATCATGCCATGCTGAACGATTGTCTTTCACTTCCTGTGATCAAGCCGACCAGGCGAAACGTCAGGAGAGCTACGTAATACAAGTATATACATTGGTACCTGTGGAAGCTTTTCTCTGGTTTTCTCATAAAAGGAAGTGACCTGAAGACATTCCATTTCAAACATTATGACTCTGGGCTTAGTACTGTTCGTTTAATCAGAGAATACATACAAAATTTCATTTCAGCCAAAAGACTGCAGTCTGCGTCCCATTGGATTTACGTGTTTTTCTTTGATCCTGTCTGACAAGAAGAGGAACTCACTGGAACTCGGCAGACGTGCCGATTCGAAGTAAGCATAGGGTGCATATTGTTCTGTGAAAGTCTCACTTTCGGCCTCTCTCCCTGCAGAAACTCTGGCTGCCGGACTACGTTATTTGGTCTAGAAATGACTTTTTTGATACTGATGGTCACGCAGATGGCAGAAAGATCCATTTTCCATTGAACGTAATGCAAATTGAAGTCTGAATTCTGACGAACTTGATAATTGACACCGCATTGAACGGTCACAGTCAGAAAATTCAGATCGTGAGGAGTCGAGCGATGTGAATAATATTTCCATTTGATGAATTTATCACGGAGAAACATTGAGTCAGAGACAAGTACTGTTCACTTGGCAGATGTTCAGACTTCAATTTGATAACCACAGCTCGTGTGTTTCCAGATACAACTTTCCTCACGTAGTGCGCGCTACATAGAATTAACGATGATTTGAGTTCCTTGGCCATGCTTATCTCAGGCAATAAATCCACAATTATTGTGCACAGATGCCAACCGCAAATCTGATGACTACATAGATACGAATGACAACACATACACACAAATGATAATGTTCGGATAGGAAATGTTCTTTGTTTTTCTCCAGCCCTCTCAAAATTCGGGAAGAAATCACATAAATGAATGCTTTGGTTTTAGTGTATCATTGACCACCACTAAGGCCATGGCTTAATCGGTTAATACCTAAAATTGATCGAATTTCCTTCAACTAACCATCCGAACTTCATAGCATCAACCGGCGCTGTGGCCTTGTGGAAGAGTGTTCGCTGTGCGTCCAGGACGCCTTAGTTCAAACCTTTGTCGGGTAAAACCTAAGACTTTTAATATAGGTACACCCTGCGTTCTTGCTAAACACTCAGCACGAAAAGAATGATAGTGAGATAAATAACAACTCGGCCACATCGAAGAAAGGCTCCGTGCCTAGTGCGCTTCCGTCACAGATAGATTCATTTGCGTGTCGGTTAGTCTAGAGCGGTCATAATCCCATCTCAGTCATTGCATGCAATGGTAGCAAACGACAGAGACTGACATAGATATCTGTCTCTCTTTGTCTTGTGTGATTGGCTAAGCGCGTGCATGGCAGAAGCAGCTCGTATCAGCGAACACCATAGAAATAAATTGTTCATCTAAAGTTGAGGTTTCATTGTTATGAATTTCTATGGCGAACACACTAACTTCAACGGTCAGATTACAGGCAGACTAAAGTGAAAAGTACCTTTCTGTGACTCCATTTTTCTAAGTGATAAATTCGTTAAATGGAAATGTTATTCACACCGTTCGACTCTTCATGATCCAAATTTACCGAGTGTGTACGGTCATTGTGATATCAATGTTCTAGTTCGTCAGATTTCAATCTTGAATTTTCATTACACTCGATGCAAAATTGAGCTTATTGTCCCTCGAGACTAGTTCTGGTCATGATCATCAGTATTGAGGAAAGTCATCTCCAGACCCAGACACGTAGACAAGGCATTTGATCTCTGTGTCTTCCGAGTATAAACAATGTTTATTTATTTATTTTAACCCAAGAAAACGTAACACATGCCAGTTAACATGAAGCGGGATATGGTCCGTCCATTAAAAAGCCATAATAACATCACATTTTATTGGAAATGATCCCTTTGAAAATAAATCAGCAAATTAATTGCAATGCTTCAGTGTATGATATTCTATCTACTGATACAACTCCGCTTGGGTGATGATGGAAACTATGCAACTCAACGGAATAGTCTTGAATCATTTTCAGTATCCTTTCCGACATGATATCTTAAGATGTGTTCAGAAAACCTGCCTCTTATCATAATTAAATCTCTAAAGACGAAGTTCGCGAATCAATAATTAATCAAAAGACGAAGTTTGAAAATCATTCCTCTACCTAGGACATCTGTACAACTAATTATGGAAGGCTTCGTATGAATCTATGATTGAACTCAACTATTTCCGTATGTATGCTCATGCTACGAGTACTTCCTTATTTGCATAATTGAAATCATCGACATTTACTGGTAAATGCTTAATCCTATAGATACATCAAATCCAGCAATACAAAGGCAACATGCGGAGCACACATGTAATTGTTCCATCTGCTACACAGAGAATTTAATTACGATCAACTATTTATAACATTTTTTGAAAAAGGGCATTCCCATTTGCTATTTTGTATGTGAAGTGACAAGCCAGCTTCATCATTTCTTTATCATTGTCTTCACAGTGTATTAGCTTTCCACGTTCCGTCCATTTGATGTGTATTTAAAGCCAAATGCAAAATTGGATATCTTGTCTAGGGCTGTTTAAAAAAACAGTGTTTTTTATCAATGCATGTTTGTTATTTTCATTGCTTTAGAAAGACATTTTCTTTTTTTTCACATTTTCTGAAAGAATTATAGAAAAACATCATCAGCAATGGAGCCAAGTTTTAATAACTCCACAAAGAAATATGCCATCAAGCATTTTCATTGTACTTCCCTATTCAGTACTCTTAAGATGATTGGCTCTTTCATTAAAATCTTACAGCTTGCATGAAAATAAAAGCAGCAAGTCTTTCTAGATAACTTTCTATTTAACAATTGCAATAAACCTGAAATAGATTATCATTTATAAATCATGCTCAATAACCATTTCTCTCTCCTCTCTCTCTCTCATAAATACAGATACGTGTATAAAGATTGATAGTATACATCATTGAACCATCATGATCATGACCAAAGCAGGCTCAAATTTTTCGTTTATTCATTGAAATCTTATGCTTAATTGAACATTTGAATTTGAACAGGCGTCGGCATTAATCATTGTGAATAATTAGTGACAATATATTCTTTTAATTTAAAAAACACGTGTTTTTTATAAAAAAAACTTGTTTTTTGCAACCTTAATCTTGTCACCTTATTCCGGTGTAGGGCTTGAGGTGAGCCGGTGACAGGATACTTCGCTTCAATGGATGTGTGATAAATTGATGAAGCTCGCTTTGTCGTACGTATACAAGCCTGCTAAGTCTAATAACAAGTAGATGTAGAAAATTGCTAAGTTGACAATGAATTGGAATTGTGAGTTTTGCAATTAGTTGCTTAATTGCAATGTATTACAAGGATCGTCCAATTAATTTCTTATGATCCCTGCATCGCATGAGTAAAGCATGAAGCTCATTAGCTCTCAAACTATGAGGTAACAGTAATTCCATCTCCTAATTCCTTTAACTTCACTTGAGAACTAATGAATTTCAAGCATTTCTCCTATGAAGCAGACGTCTCCCATTTGTAATGCAAGATGTGTGATCAGACACCCTCTCATCAATTAAGATGATCACATTTATGTTTAGTGCAAGTTGATCGTGCCTTCCACAGTGTTTTTTATTTATGTTGGATCATCTTAAAGCAAGGTGTGGCAAATAGATTCAATAACGAAAGGATTTTGCGTTTCTAATGTTACGCACTTGGCGCTGTGTTTAAGGCCAAATTTGTTTATGCTGATTGTTAAACTTTCGACATTTAGATCAACACAATATCTGACTGAACAACCTTCGAAGTAGAAACTTCTCTTATTTAGTCAATTGTCTGCCTATAATGAAATCATGGAAATGTAATATCTATACTAAAATGACAACTGTGAAAAGTTAATCAAATATAATTCTATTATAAACTCATTTGTATGAATTTACCTTGATAAACCAAAACACCAGTCATCGAGTTATTATGTATAGAACTCGAATGTGATGAAACGATAGTGAAATCAACAATTTCCGAACGAAGCTTTAATGAGGTGAAAGGCATATGAGAATTTCTTGCTTCTTACTGTCAATGTTATAACCACAGAGATGGATTCGTGTGTCGCGGTTACTCCAGAGGTGATGCGATTATATCTCAGCCATTTTATGCGATGGTACAGAGCGGTAGAAATATCCGTCTCCCATTGGCTTACGTGATTGGCCAAGCGCACGCAATGCGTTAGGAAAGTTGTATTAGGGAACACACGTTGTTGTGACGAGCTGTCGTCACATACCACATCGAAGAATGAACAACTGCCAAGTGAACAGCACCTTCTTCTTCTTCATCTCCAGTCGTTTTCAGTTCACTGCTGGATGAAGGCCTCCTCTACACGATGTCTTTCTCTCATCCATGTTTTTCCCGCCACTTTAGTTAGACTGTCTTTCCAACGCGTTCTCTGTCGTCCTCTTCTTGCCGTCTTTGCCGTCCCTCGGATACCATCCCGTTACCGATTTTGTCCAACGCCCATCTTGTCTTCTTGCCACATGTCCAGCCCAGCTCCATTTCAATTTTGCTGCAGTCTCCAGGACGTCACTTACTCGTGCCTGCTGTCTAATCCATGTGTTCTTCTTTTTATCTCGTCTTGTAATCTTCAACATTGCTCTTTCCATTGCTCTTTGGGTAACTTGAAGTTTATTTCTATGTTCCTTCGTTGTCCTCCACACTTCGCATCCGTATGTCAACACAGGGAGAATGCACAGATTGAATGTTTCTCCCTTTAGACACAGTGGCATGTTACTCCTGAATATATCTTTTGCAGCACCTATCTTTGACTAAATGTTTCTCAGTGATAAATTCATCAAATGGAAATATTATTCACATCGTTTGACTCCTTACGATCTAGATTTACTGACTGTGTACATTCAATGTGGTGTCAATGATTTAGTTCGTCAGAATTCAGGCTTGAATCTGAATTACGTTCAATTGAAAATGCATCTTTCTGCCCCTTAGGGCTAGTCCTCGGCGTGACCATCAGTATTAAAAAATGTCTTCTCTTAGACAAACCACAGCAGACAAAGCAACAGATCTCTGTGGTTATAATTTATTGAATGTGCCATTCACCCGTAAGATCAGCTTCAATTGCTATTTTTGTTTTGTAATGCAAATTTTTAGTTGCCGTGTCTGAGTAGTGGGTGAATTTCTGTGATTTAATTGAAGCCCCCTTTTCTTCAGAAAAACGAAGAAATTCATTCAAAGAATCAGACAGTTTTTTTCTCATTGTTATGACAGCTCAAATTTTGTTTCTTTCGTTTTTGGAAGATGGGAATACATATCTTTTTCGAGAATTTGAATTTTCGACCGACATTTCTACTGTGAACTTAACAACCTTCTTGTCCGGCCGCCAGTGCACCAATAACATTGAAGAAATTGCCCAGCAATTTGAATAATATTAAAAGTTTGGTGATTACTATCAAAAGGCAGCAGACATGTGACCGATCTAAAGAGAAGTTGTTTATGAGCTGCTTCGCTACTGAAAATGCACGTTCTCTTGTAACAGCTTAAGTTATCAATTAATCTCAAACTAAAATTTCACAGTGAAGCAGTATCAACACGAAAAAGACACGACTTTAATTACAGAAGCATGAACATGACACGAATGGCAAGACTCAACACAAAACACGATCGTGTTCTACCACGAACCCTACTTGTACATTTACTACTCTCTAATACTACTGATGCAAAATTCTCATCGCACTCGGACATCATCATAATAATAAACTTCCTTGGGTGCTGACACCATTTGCAAAGAAGTATTTCACATGATGCATGAAGGCTTCCGATGCCTGCAAACATTGACTATTCAACGAGGAAATCACCAACGTCTACCCACCGCCTTATTTGAACTGTAAAGAATATAAAAGGAACATTTACCAAGTTTATTTTGTTGAAAATGAGACATTTTCAATTTTGTGCCATGTGATAAGTAATCCAAAATATTTACACTAAAAATGTTTTTAGCTTCCTAAATAGTCCAATTCTTTCATTATGTTGCTTTAGAAACATCACGCGAAGGCTGAGGCAAGTCATTAAAATTTGTGAAACCTCAACAACAATTTTATCCACACCCTTTCATGTCTTTACAGAAAGATATTTGTTTTTTATTGACCGAATATAGAAACTGCTCTTATCTCTTCGCTCCATGATGGTTTACATAACCGATCGTCCTGCTATTGGAGTTGCGTGGGTGAAATTCTTCAACGACAAATCTTTCTTTCAGTTCGACAGCGGAATGAACACTCACCTGCCGGAAAGGATGAAGGTTGGACAAATCTCATGTCCAGCTACAACGAGCTCAAATCCGAGTTCGAGGCGTTGAAGCGGATGCAGACGAGCACTCACTCTGCATATGTGGATACTGCAAGTCGATTGGCGTTGGTGGATAAGGAGAATCAGAAGCTAAGATCGCAACTGGAAGGAGCCCGACAAGAATGTATGAAGTCCAGTGGTGATCTACAAACTCTTAAATCTCAGTTAAGAGGCAAAAATAAGGTGAGAGAGTGCGATTTCGTGACATTTTGACAGATTTTGTGATTTCTTGCATGCCAACTGGAGAAAATCCTGGTTTTCTTAAAGAGAGGTAGCGATTTACAACTAAACAGTACCTTAAAGGAGGGGTTCTCGGTAATCATTAGATGTTGCCTTTCCCTGCGGTTCATTATTGCAATGATAATGTCAACAGTGGACCGTGTAACTCATCATTTCAGAGAAAAATGGATATCGACAGCGAAAGAATGCCATTCGCCATGCTTGGAGCTATATGTCGGTATGAGAATATTATGAAAGCATATTTAAATTTTGAAATGAATTCGGACGGCATCAATATCTTACTGAAATTTAGGACGAAAAATCATGAGTTAAATTTTGTGACCGGCATTTATGGAAATTGATTGCGATATGAAGAATGTCTATGTGAACTAAGCAGACTCTGCACCACAGAATGATAGAGTGTTCAAGATATCAAAATTTACGTCGAGAAATAGCACCATATTTGTGTTGCTGTGACAGCTCAGCTAAGTTTCCTACATTGATGAATACACTTACTCCAACTATTCTAATTTCCATCGTAAACTTTCTTCACGAACCCAAATTACAATTGTTTGCTGTTTTTACATGTTGCACATGCACATGTTTTCCGATAATGTTGGAAATAGACATTTGTTGACTTATTGAACTCCGTGCAGCAGCAGCCCATTATTTTCCCGATTTCTTAGTCATCTCGTTCTATTGTGATATCTTGGTTTCCATTGAAGACAATGGCTTGCTTTTGAGGTCGGAAGCAGGGGCTGTAAAAATTAATTGATTGAAATTAATTGCAGTAAACTGATTGATGAACCATCTTCAATTCAATGAATGGATTGGATTTTTTTCCCAATTAATCGCAATTATTCTCAAGCAAAAAAGCCATTTAATGAGCGATTATCGTAAGCTATGCAGTGTAATATACATAGTGAATAAAATAGCAGCCCTACTCGTATTTAGAGAGAAGAGGTTTGATTTTAGCCTAATGCGAAACGTTCACAATAATCTATAGCATTGATTTTTGCTATAATTTAAAAGTCTTGAACACCAATGCTTCACATATTCTAATTATCTTATTCTGTCGTGATGGGGCATCATTTTGAGGCGGTGAGGTCCCTTCTGTCATCGAGGGCATCATTTCGCGGTGGTATTGGTCCCTTCTGTCATCGAGGGCATCATTTCGCAGTGGTCCCTTCTGTCGTGATGGGGCATCATTTCGAGACGACGGAGTCCCTGCTGTCATAATGGGCATCACTTTGAGTCGGCGATGTCCCTGCTGTCATCGGGGCATCACTTCGAGTCGGCGGGGGTCCCCTCTGTCATCGAGGGCATCACTTCGCAGTGGTATTGGTCCCTTCTGTCGTGATGGGGCATCATTTCGAGACGACGGAGTCCCTGCTGTCATAATGGGCATCACTTCGAGTCGGCGATGTCCCCTCTGTCATAATAGGCATCACGTCGAGTCGGCGGGGGTCCCCTCCGTCATCGGGGGCATCATTTCGCGGTGTTGGGGGTCCCTTATGTCATCGGGGGCATCATTTCGAGGCGGTGAGGTCCCTTCTATCATAGCCGTACTCATTTCCAGGGGTTAGAAATCCCTTTATTCATCCAGGAGTATCTCATGAGCGCTCGCATGCCTGTTCTAAGAATTTTCGGTCTTTCTCTAATTAAATGTTGATTGTTTGCGTATTATTTGTTACATCCCCACTACTTCATTGAACTTCGGAAATTGTCTCAAACATTATTGAAGAAATATCTCTTTCCCAGGAACTGGATTCCCTCTCAAGGGACTGCTTCGAGCTGCGCGATCGTCTTACATCGTCCTCCAATTCACATCGGGATTCTGTGGCTCACGAGGTAGCAATGGCGGTGGAAGCTGTGCGAAGACAATTCGAAACAGAGATTGCCCGACTCCGTCAGGAGAAGGACTCAGCAGTGTCGGAGTATCAATTGGTCATGTCGGAGCGTGACAGTGTCCATCGTGAGCTTGATCATCTCCAGGAGATGCTGGCAGAGGCGAACGTACGCTATCAACGACTGGAGAGGGATAAAGGTTCTCAATCGGCACCTGCTACCCCCAGGAAGGCGAGCTTCGGCACTGAGGCAATTGTGCGCGAATTCAGAGAGTCTGGAGAGGTAAGAGACTGACTGGCTGAGTCCGAGATGAATTTGATGTTGAAACATGAAGATTCTGTTGCAGTCAGGGAAACCCAGGAAAATGTATCTGACTTATTTCATGCAATTCAGTCGCCGCGATAAAGTACGCTGCTCTATAGATCTACCGGGGTTTCCCGCAACATATCCAACGGTGTACCGATTGGATTTCCTGAAAATCATCCACAGAGATCGTACCCGAAATTGTGCATCTTGGAGTGGCCCAAAACATGTAGAAGGGGAAACAAGCTGACTGACTGTACCACAAAATTAAATATTTTGTTTATCAGCATCGGCTTGCTAGAAGTGTGAATATTCGAAATCGCCGGCACATCTCAGAACTTACTATGTGGGCAGAAAGGAATTCCAAATACCTTAAGGAGATAGGAAAAAAGTCGTGCGTTAATTGCGGATTAGTGTGAGTTCCAGCAAAGTGCTTCGATTACCACAATTCCTTCAGATTCGGAGAATTCAGATCATTGCGCACAAGTTTTCTCCATAATAATGGCCCCTCCGATCATTATTAAAAAAATAGCAGGCGCACGAAAATTAGTTCACTTGATGATTTCACCATCCTCTTCTCAACATTCCTCAATGCATAGTGCAAACACTTAATGTTATCCAGGCATCGATGTGTGTTTTGGTGTGTGCGAAGTGATTTCACAGGACGCACGCCACTCACTCACTGGCTCTGGTGTCCTCGGCTGACAGCTTATTGTTTGCCATTTCCAATAGCAAGCGATACACGAATTATCCATTCGAGAAGGAGCAAGTTGTCTAACTCTGTGATGTGTCATTTCGATGTTAAGGTTAGATACAATCCTTCCTTTCTAGGAAACCGAAGCCACGCGAGCAGATGAATCTAATTCGGTGTCCTGTCAAAATGGTCGTGATAAAGCTGTCCCAGAGAAAACCTCAGAATAACATTCAAATAGCAGAAGAAATTTCAGCAGCATCTAAAACCCTTGTTTCTACTAAAACTTCGCCGGAACATCCGACAGTTTCCCACAGTTTGAAAGTAGGCCTATTTGTGTCTATCTCCACGAACTGTTAGAGGCTCATAATATTGATTTTCCGCTTAAGTTCGAAGAGGACATGTGTTTTATGTGGTGCTGAAAACGTTCATGTTGCCTGAAATTTACTTCCAGACTTTCCCTTGCACAATTTTATCAAAATTAAATTTCAGGACCATTTTCAACCTCTTTTACTTTTCCTGTCCTTGCCGCGCGGTTTGCAGAGAAGGAATTCTTCATGATATTCTATGTGCCTATTCGAAATGGGATGTTTTAAACCATTGTGATTGCGTAATTTCTGTTGTAGCCATGAGATTGAATGTGTTGTAGAAGCACAATATTGTTAAAAAAGAAGACCGATATTTCTCAATTCTTTCTTGTACCCAATAACTATCAGCATTTCCCTATAAATTCAATTTACCAGCTGAATTTTTGTAGCTGAATGTCAACAGTCGATTCACCATTATCCGATAGCATAGAATAACGGCAAAATCTATTCAACAAAGGCATAGGTTCATGTGACACTCGCTCAAGTCAAAATATGAATTGAAAATATATTTGAAATCGCTGAATTGAAATTGTCGTTATTGTTAGCCTACTTGCCGTCACTATAAAAACTTGCAGCCAAAATTTTGAAGGCAACCAGAAAAATAGTAATACATCGATTTTAGTCGTAAACATGCGGGGCTTCAAGCATCCGGTGCATCTCTGTCTCTAGAATATATATTGATATGAATAGATGCGAGCGTGTCAAGCGTGGCACAGTGGTTAAGTGCTTGGCCTGGCGATCTCTTGGTCCATAGTTCGAACCCCAAAAGTGTCATTAGGACTCAGCAAGTAGGGCACTCCGATTAAACGTATCACAACGCTCCAAAAGTCCGACCTTATCTGCTCCGTCCATGTCCCCAATAAGGGAGTAGTGGCGTTAAAACTTCATCGTGGGTGCTATCGAGTGAAACGATCAAAAAAGAAAAAAACGTCCGTTCAAACAATTGTGGACGAAGATGATATAGAAATCTTCATTGATAAATTCCGATCAGAATAGATATCTTTCTATTGATGGGAATTGAAAGATTTTTATCAACCAGTTACAGATCCCTGCACGGAAAAGCGCGCGCTGTAACTGCTTCCGTCGTTCGCGTAATCATCCCCGAGGGAGAGGCACTTGATTGAAGAGCTGAGACAATGGAGTGGAACTCAATGGGACAAGATGGAGTGAGGAACGATCACATAGTCATTGAAGGTCGCGTGAGGACACTCAGAACCTTGCTGAGTCATCCGGGATCCCATCGTTTGTTCCTTTTTCATTTTCCGCTCTATGTGAAGTCAGAGTTCATGATGGGGACGGTTCAAATCATAAATTGGCATGCGATGACGCGATCATGACATCTCTCCGCACCGTTCTCATCACGAGGATCTGGGACTTCGTCATCATGAGAGGTGCGATCAATCAGCGGTTCGTCCTTCTGATCTTAGAACAGTCTCAGAAGAGGGAGGTCCGAGAGGTTCCGTTCATCAACACACTGCTTGGCAAGTTAGAGTTAGTGTAACACCACACCAGTGGTACACAGAGAGTCAAAGTCCCATGATCGAGAGCTCCGTAGAAATCTGCTCATTAGAAGACAGAACACATTTGTTATTTGCGCTTCTAACTCTCGTTGATGCTTACAAAGAATTCTTATCATTTGACCACAGTAAACACCATCACCTTACCCTACGATAAAGCGGCATATCTAAGATTCTTCTATCCTGTGATCCTGTAATAGGGATTCTTCGGAATTTAGGAATTCCAATCTTCTGGAGCCAGTTCAAGAAAAGTCGGGATTTCGCAAGCTCTAATCCCGGATCTTCATTCCACCAAACCCGAACCTCCTGATCATCAGTCAGGACTTCGTCATTCTTCCCTATTACTCACTTAGTGGTGAATATCAATTTGTACTCAAAATGGAATGTAGCCCACTTTGAACCTATGATGGTCTATGATGTAGGTTGCAGTTTATTCAAAAAACTAGGCTTATATACTTGCCAAACGGAGTCGGAGCACTACCAAAATAATGGGACTCCGGCCTAGAACTAGTTCCGTTCGATTCTTTACGATCTAAACCTTACTGGCTCTGTACGTTTAATGTTCTTCTTCGTCAGAATTCAGGCTGGAGTTTGCATTATGTTCAATGGAAAATCCATCATCTTTCCCCTCAAGACTAGTTCAGGCCATGTCCATCAGTATTAAGGAAAGTCATCTCTACACCCAAGCAGGCAGTCTATCTTCGTGGTTGTCAGAAATCAGTTTCCGGCGTGATGCTTTGCATCCTATGTGCATGATAGTTTTGATAATTGCATATGCGGCATCTGTCATTTAAGATTAGACTTTACAAGGGCACCGCATCCTAGGGGTGCTTGGGCCAGATGTTTCTGGAGACCAACTATGCGTCTGAGCCATGAAGCAGTCTCTCTATCTAATCACCGAACTTTCTAATGAGTTCTATAGGATGATATTCTACAAGCGAGAACATTGAAAATGTCAAGAACAGATAGAGGCTTTTACCGATTGTGAAAAGTTGCGGATGATATTATAGGAAAACATCGAAGAAATTATTTGTACATGCCATGAAGTACATGCATCTTTTGTTGACAAAACCTTGACTGATAAGTTTTTGTCGTCAATTTCTGATCACAAGATTTGAACATTCCCATGAACATGGCTGACTTTATCTGCTGGTCTCTGTGTAGAATTGATTGTATCCTTTGCTTACTCGAGCTCTGAAGTAGCTATCGATGGTTGGTTTCCCATGATGCCTTTATCTAAGTACAAATTGTTTGAATAAAGTTAATCAAACAACGCATGGTTTGAACAGCTGATACTTTCTTTCACGCTCTACTGCCTTCAACCTGGCCATTAATGGAAAAAGTGAAGCTGCTAATCGTTTCTCCACACCAAACAGATGACTGACGAGAGAAATTGGCACACACCTTCATGTCCTAGCATTGACTGACAGACGGGTAATCGACAGCTTTTATCTAGCATTTGAACTGACACTTTGACATTGATCTTCCGTTTGACTGACTTACATTTTTAAACTTGCGATCAGATCGTCAGACGCGTTTGAAAACTCATGTACTTCTGTAGATCCTAAGATTTTGAAGATCTCCGAATATCTTTCATTAGAAATTATTTTTCTTTTCCTACAGTGTTATTGCTGAGAAACCAAAACATTAGTCGAAGCGGCGAGTGATTTTTAAAAATGAGAGCTGAAGTTTACTTTATATCTGTTCGTTCGCTTCGATCACGAATGAACTTATTGAAATAGCAAATGATTCTCTAAACGAGAATTTCCTTTAGACAACAAGTATACGTTTTTCGTGTCTTTGGTGAGTGCGCAAAGCGACTATTACGTTATTAGACGCATAGGTGAGCCCAGGTGTTCGTGATCAACGGTAGAATGAATGGTTTAGCGTCACTACTCCGCCATACTGGGGGCTTGGCCGGTGCTGACATTATTATCAGACTTTTATCTGGAGCATTGTAATCTGCTAGGCCAGATGTCCTTCCTTCCGACTTCCAATGACACTCTCGGGGCTCGACCTCTGGACCAAAATATCGCTGGGCCAAGCACGTAACCACTGTGCCATGGAGACAACGCGCTAGACTTAAAATATTTTGTACTTTGGTCTCTGCACGCGACAAATGATAGAGCCCTTCTCCCTCTCGGTTCTGCACACAGCGCAGTTGGCTCCTTGTCTACTGATATGGCTTTCTGACTTTTATATGCTGAGTAATATATTGATAGTTTTTAGATGTGTTTTTGAGAGTTGAGAGATATCTATTTCACAGCGTCATCTAACCGATATGTCGCTGCACTTTGATATGCCTTGTTAGCAATGGTGCTTGCTAAGGTATCGATACACGAGACAGACACGATACTATTACAGTACTGGACTATTCACAGAATTAGATTCATCTGCGCGCGCTTCGGTTTCCTAGAAAGGAAGAATTGTATGTAACCTTAATATCGAAATGGCACATCACAGAATTGACAACTTGCTCCTTCTCGAATGGATAATTCGTGTATCGCTTGCTATTGGAAATGGCAAACAATAACTTGTGAGCCGAGGCCAACACACATCCCTGCCTTGGCTTCGATTCAATGTATGCACTATACAGTGAGCAATGCCGAGGAGAGAATGTGAAATCCTCAAGTGAACTAATTTTCGTACGCCTGCTACTTTCTTTAATAATGATCGGAAGGGTCAACATTATGGAGAAAACTTGTGGGCAATGATCTGAATTCTTCGAATCTGAAGGAATTTTGGCAATCGAAGCACTTTGCTGGAACTCACATTAATCCGCAAGCGACGCACGACTTTTTTTCCTATCTCTGTAAGGTATAAGGAATTCCTTTTTGCCCACTTAATAGGTTCCTCAATGTGCCGTCAGTTTCGTATTAATCACACTTCTAGCAAACCGAAGCAGATAAACGAAATATTTAATTCTGTGGGACTATTTGTCAAACCAGTCAAATACGGCGTCGCATAAATCAGTCATAATTCATAAAATACATTGCCAAGCTAAACAAGAAAATGTTTGACTGATATCGGTAAAAGAACTAATTCTCTTTTGGGCAATGGTATGATTCGTCATTTCATGCATCTTGCTGCCCAGATATCTCATAACTTTTTTCCTAACTTTTTTCGTGTGATCCATCGGTTTACTTACTTCATTGATACAGAGCTTCTTTTCAATGTTTTCAAACACAGTTTGTGGCATTCCAGGCATCCTGCGAACTTAGGATTGCTACGATTAGAATCACATTGATTTTCTCTTCCACATGGGTCCATTTTTAAACCATTATGAAATCAACATTCAAGTAAAAAGCTTCGTTTGGTAACGTTCGTTTCTCAAATTACACCGCGAAGCATGACCTAAAGGAACATTCGCTACCGAAATGTAGCGATCTGTGGAATTTTAATTGAAATGAAAAAGCCTTTTCGCGACAGATTTAGACCAACATTTTTTGTACAGCTTTGGTGACATGGCAATTCTTGTCAATTGTCTACTGAGCTTATGATCACTTGCATTTTTGAGAACCTTGTTGACAGCTTGTGTTACAAGCTACAACTCAGATTACAATGTCACTATTAGTGAAATATGTCTGTCAATAAGAACCTTTGCCTAAGGACAAATGAATCACGCATGCTCTTTTAGAGGATTAAATTTACATCGCCTTGATGACTAACCAACTAATCTCTTCTCCAAGAAATTGATGGAAACCTGGTGCATGATGACTGCTTGTTTCCAGTTCAGTACCCATTGTTTAAAGGTACATCGACGGTCACAGCGACCTCTTTCATCTCAGGGGAAAGTCTGACTGGAAATTTCAAGTTCGAGTTCTTATGAACTAAAACTCAAGCACTTCAAATGTGCCTCTTAACGGCCCTTTTCTTTGCATCAAATCGCACTTAAATTGGCAAAAAAGAAAAGTTTTTTAGCATGAAAATAATAGCACTTTCCATGAACTCTTGTCTCAAGGACACTTTGAAATTTTAAAGGTCTACTGCAATTTCAAGCCGACTAGTTGTTATTGGTGTCTGATTACCTCATTGAAATAAGATGAAACTGTAAAATTTTCACTAATATTTCATTGCAAAATCTGTTGTTTTGAAGGTTATATAATATAAAGTCAAGAACCGCTTTCTTTTTGCCAATTTAAGTCCGATTTGACGCAAAGAAAATGGTTGAATATGGAGTCCACCACAGAAATCCGAAACAATGATACTATAGAACAAGGACTGACATTCACATTGTCAACTATACAACGTTGTGGACAAGTATCCAAACGATGGCGACTTCCAGTGGTTGACAGTGGTTATGCACCAGTCACAGAATTAGATTCATCTGCTCGCGCGGCTTCGGTTTTCTAGAAAGGAAGGATCGTATCTAACCTTAACATCAAAAATGGCACATCACAGAGTTAGACAACTTGCGCCTTCTCGAATGGATAATTCGTGTATCGCTTGCTATTGGAAATGGCAAACAATAAGGTGTCAACCGAGGACACCAGAGCCAGTGAGTGAGTGGCGTGCGTCCTGTGATATCACTTTGCACACAGCAGAACACACATCGATGCCTGGATAACATTCAGTGTTTGCAATATGCAGTGAGGAATGTTGAGAAGAGGATGGTGAAATCATCAAGTAAACTAATTTTCGTACGCCTGCTACTTTTTTAATAATGATCGGAAGGGCCAAGATTATGGAGAACACTTGTGCGCAATGATCTGAATTTTTCTAATCTGAAGGTAGTGTGGCAATCGAAGCACTTTGATTGAACTCATAGTAATCTGCAAGCGACGAACGACTTTAATCACACTTCTAGCAAACCGAAGCAGATAAACAAAATGTTTAATGTTGTGGCACCATTGGTTTGACAGTGCATTTTTGAAGATTCACATTTGTTCTCATTTCTCCGTAAATTGAAGGACCTGATCATAAGAAAGAGGACCAACCAGATTCAATCTATTCTCATGCCTTCGAATCGTGTCGCACAGCAATGTCCCACACATCATTCGAGAACTTGCATTTTCAGCTTTCCAATGAGCTATGACAAGCTTGCATCCGTTACGTTTACTGAGCAGTGGCCAAAATATGAAAATCGTAATTTTATAAATTTTAGAATTTACAGATCGTAATTTTTCAATAAGAAAGCACATGAGCACGATAATTAATCAGGCACTGGGAGAGCGAGCATTTTCTTAATCGAGATATCTTGCGATGAAAGGAGCAGCACCATTATGAATTCGAGTAAGTTCAATACTTCTTTTTCAAACTTTCTCAGCATTTCTTCTCACTGCCGCAAAAGCATGCAAACATGCAAGGTAAACAATCTGCAGTCGGTGTGAGAGAACAAAAATAGTTCTCACATGTGTTCTCTAATTGTTTGTGGGTCACGGTGCAGCTGCACGCTTGATCGACAAGAGCACAAGAGCAATATCACACAAAAGTGTACTCAGTTTTCAATCATTCCTCTTATACGAATCCGTCAAATTCCTCGTCTTTGGTGTCGGACTTTTACAGTTGAACTTAACAGTTAAGTCATCGCTGTTGCTACATAAGTCGAATGGAGACTGTAGAGATGCTTCTACCTGCTGTTCTCTGTTCGTCAATCCATTGCTGAATTTTATTCTCTATTTGTAGCCATATTGCCTTGTTCCCTCGGTACTTTCTTCGTCTTCTTGGCTTGACACAGGTCATCTAGTTTCCTCTTCTTCCTTACCATTCATTAATGTTGAATCGTTTCCACTATTCCCATGTTGTACTGCATGGCTGATGGTCTTGAGTTTGAAATCCGTGTCTTTATCATTTCTCTTAGCAGTTGCCATTTTGAGGTCCTTAATTACCGGATGTTAAAGCACCGTACGTATCCAGCAAAGTGGTTTTGGTAAGTGAAAAAGCTTCGTCTTAATCGCTACCCCAATCGCACATAAACATGCACACTGCTCATACATAAGGTGCATTACCGATTATAGTCCGAAAAATGCGGTAATTTTCAATATGTCGCCTACAGACAAGAGTTTGCAACCATAGTATGTGTCAGTATTTTGAGTCTTCGGAGAGTTTAGCAACGTTGACTTGATCGCTGCCTGACCGAGCAGTTGAAATTATCATCAACGAGCAGATGTTGTGCATTTTTCTCTCACGGACTAAAACAAGGCGAGAAGTCTGATTCTCTGGAATCGAATTTTTTAGCTGTCAAAGAGAAGATTGAGTTGAAGATCTGTTACTTCGTCTGGAAAGTTGCGATGAGTCATTCACTCGACAATACCGCAGTCACTACTGTGATAGGATGTGATGGACGCTGGCGCATTCGGCTACAGTTTTACCGCTATCGTGTGTGTTTACGTCTAGACAGGGATTGCAGACGTTTGTACCTGCCTCATATTGCGATTATATGCGTATAGAGATGAATTGCTGTAATTCATCTCTACATAGATAATTGCAATATGAAGCAAATACAAACGTATAACAAAATGAAGTTTTAGTGTTACTACACGCCACTGGAGCCCTTGACGTTGTTAACACAGTCAGACTTATATACTGTGATCTTTCAGTCAAGATGCTCTTCCTACCGACTTCCAATGACGCACACGGGCTCGAACACACGGCCAAGCGCTCCAGAGGTGAAGCTCTTGGATACTGTGCCATGGAGACCACTATGTCAGCTGGTAATGCTTTGCTTATATGAAATGTCTGTCATATTCAATGGCTTCTTGTATATTTAGAAGTGAGTTTATCCAGAAGTTTTAGCCGTTAATCGTGATGGGATTGATAGGTTTATCAATTGCTTCCATGAAAATTGCTTTTATGACAACTCTGTGATTTCGACCAGGTCATTGAGAGTTTTTTATTTCTAGGATGTAGTGCTGGTACAGAAATTCTGTATTACAAGTAAAGGATCACTTAATTTGAATTTACTGATCTTCATGTGAAAGTTTAATGTTGCGAATGTTATTGATCTGGAATATTCACGGAGCCCTTTGTCTGTTTTGAATGATGGTTTAGCGTTACTAGTTACTACCTCCACAGACTCTAATTAGAACGTTGTTATCTTTTATCCCGGATGCCCTTCCTGACCACTTCCAATGGCACTCACGGTGCTCGACCTCTGTCTGGATCGAAAGATAGTCAGTCCAAGCACTTAACCACTGTGCCACGGATACCACTCACGTGTCTTATTGCATTCTATTATTCTATTTTATTGCATTAAGTAGACTAATAAGATACTTAAGTTTGTAGATATCGCTGACTCATAGCAGATCCTCGCAATTGACATTAACCTAAATCGCACACTAATGGATCTTAAGCTGTAGTCCTTACAATAAATAAAAAAGTAAGTTGCCAAATCTGAGCCTGAGCATAATTTTAGAATTCATATCGAGGATTAAAGCTTTAGATCCATTTGTCACCGATTGAGGTCAGTATCAGTTACGAGGATTTTGCTATCAGCCAGCGAGATATCTGCATTACAGCGTGACTTGTGATTTGAGATAAATCAAATGAAAAGACCAATCCATCAAGTTCGAGATGACATTCCCTGGAAATGACTTATTACGCAATGTGTCGGAGATTTGTTGCTTCTTCAGGCGAATTAATACTGGAAGTCACGCAATGCATCGACACATCGATATCCGAAGACGGATAATTAACTACAATTCTAGATTTGTGTTTCATGTCGCAAAATGTCATTTTATTATCCAGGACTGGCATAACATAAATAACATATATAAAACATTAATTATTATTATATAATGTAAATTATAACAGGAAAGCGGATATGCAGGAAATAAAAAAGGGGAAATGATAGAAATACAAGGCATGTGCATTAATAATGTAGGCAACAAATATTTTTAAGTACTCCGGCCGACTTCTATCAAAAGCGGTCGTTCTTAGGTGCGGCTACTGCTAAAGCTGTAATTCTTGGATGCGGCTTCTATTAAAAAACTCCATTTCCGACCCATGGCATTTTTATGAAAACTTTAATTTTTGAAGTTTTTTCATGCTTGTATTCGACAATTTCGATCTGATCGGTGATTTCGATGATCGGTGAACTCATTAAGATAACTTAGCAAAGTCGAATAGATTGCATTATCTAAAAGCAGTGCGTGAAAACGGGTTCTGATAGCAGCCAAATGACCGCATCTCTGACACAGCATGATGTTGTCAATGCAATCAGGACCTCCTGGATGTGTAAATGGCCACTTAACTTTTCACTTATAAGTCAATTTGCCGGGTAAAATTGAAAATAAAGGAGCAAGGCAGCATGGGTGTCAATATCAAAAAGTCTTATAGGTACTCTACATTTTAGTCTACACAGTAATGTGTGTGTCCGTGGCACAGTGGTTGCGTACTTGGACTAGCGATCTCATGGTCCAGAGGTCGAACCCGGAAAGTGTCATTGGAAGTCGGCAGGAAGGGCATCCGGACTACAAAGCACCACAACGCTCCAAACAAAGTCTGACTTAAGTCAGCACCGTCCAAGGCACCAGTAGGGGTAAAAAGTGACGTAAAATCCGTAAAAAAAAAACAGTAATGTATTTTGATTGTCATAGGAATGTACAAGGAGACATGCTTGAAGTGAAGGCATTTGTTGATAGTTACGGCTTAATATGTTGCATTTATAGCGCGCGGCCGACGCACACTTAAAATAATTATTTTTACAAAATAATTTGCAGCCAACTTCTGATATTCTGATAGGACTATCTGCACATGCGATCCGAAACATGGCCTTTTACCAACTGAGCTATCTTGCCACATAAACTGCTTTATCGGGAATCATTCATAATAATCAAAAATTGATTTTTAACATCATTTTCATCAGAATGACTGTGAAGATGTCAAAATACAGTGATCATCCTCTTTCAGCAGCAGTTTACTCCAGTGTCTGTGGATGAGGAGGCGGAGACGACTGAAGCAGGACGTACAACAGGTGCTGCTTTGAGAGCTCGAGTTCGTGGATTACAAGCAGAGATACAATCAGCTCAACAAGACCGGGAGTTTGCCTTTAGTGAGCGGAATCGGGTTTTGCAGGAGCGAGAAAGCATTCGAGCGTTGTGTGATCGTCTGAGAGCTGAAAGAGATGATGCAGTCTCCAAACTCGGTGTGGTAAGTTCCTCATATCAACTCTATCTGTAAATTTGACTGCGAACAGTGTTTCCTACCGAAGACTCTCTAAAATGTTGAAGATTACTTCTCATCTTATAATTGCGAAGTGAATAGAGTAAGAAAAAATAATGATAAATAATTTATGAAGTTGTAGGACTTAAAAATGGAGCCACGATTTCACCAATTATGGAGCAGCTCACAGCAGACATTTTCCATAGCTGCCAGTAGTAGTATTGTGCAGTCTGCTCTTGTGCGCTGCATGAATTGAAAACAACGTGAACTTTTATCGACTCTGGACTCTTATCTCTACGACAATATTTTTTGCATATTTTAGTATCTCTCTGGAAGTTTAGTCGGACAGGGTCTGCATGGCCACACTCAACTAAGTATAATTTAGTTTGTAGCTGAAAATTGAAAATCTTGAAGACAAGAAATGAACAGCTGAGTCCCAGTCTGGTAACAGTGTGAACCATTATGGATATTAATTCTTCATTATCAAATCAGAATATAGACGTATTCCTAGAGTCACACCTTTTCTCTGAAAAATAAAGTTTTAAAGTTGAAGCATAAATTATAGACTCACTTAATTAGAAAAAGCATTCCTCGATTATCAGTGTGCGACTATAATTCAAAAATCAAATGCGTGAGGCGTCTAGTTGTCGATAAATTAGCATCTAAAGCTGATAAATTATTCTATTTCCCTGGATTTTGCTATATCCTTTGAAGGACTTCTAACTCTTAACTGCTAACTTCATTTAAATACGTGTTGCAATGTCGCTTGTGCTGCACGATTGAGTTCAGTTAATGAAGACTCGTGTAGAAGTTTTGTTGCATTCATTATATCCAAAAATAACTATCTGGTGAATTTGTGCATTGAATTGATCACTTGTAGCTTGCGTATTACAAAATAAGTCTTTGTTTTGTGAAAGTTTGACAGTGTTTCTATGTGTGACATTTTATGCTCAGTTAGATCGTGCAGTTTACACGGCGCACAAATAGTGAACATGTTCGATAAATGTTTTCAGATTTGTAGAATGCAGATTACTCCATCTGATTCAAACTTGTGATGTTTATCAAGCATAAACTCGCCCACTTATCACCTGACGTTTTTGTGCGGGAGAAAATCAAGGGAGATAAAGAAATAACCAGCGAAGTGACATTTCATTATTTCAACTGAGAATGGAAAATTAAAAATTCAATTAGGTGAATGAATCAATTTATTTTTAGAAAATACCTGAGATATAGCAGGAAATAAAAACATACATAGAGAGACCGTAAATTTGCTGATGTGGATTTAGCTATTGTATGTCTTCTTATTTCTACTGCAACATGCACTGAAGACAATTCCCTGAAGGTAACCACGTTTAGAAGATCGGTTTGCCAGAGCTGAATTTGCCCTCAATTCCTTGTATACATGTTTTTTTAATTTCATTTGAATTCTTTTCAATGGTCACTTTTAGCAATATGAGCAACAATTCTGAACAAACGTGCTCCAAGCAATCGTGATTCACAAACTTGATGACGCTCTAAAGCTTTCTGAAGCTAAAATGAAGTCATTATTATTGAATTTCATCTGAATAGTCTCGCATTATTCCGTGATTCGCGTGTATTGCATGTGATGATTTCATCTGTCTTACTGTTCGTGAACCTCTCCAGCTGACCTCATGTCCTCTCCTTGTAGGTGATGCGGGAAGCTACAGATCTTCGCGTGTATTGCAAGGAGACAGCTCATAGGCACGCACAGTTACGGGATAAGTACGAGAGCACTCGACGCCGTCTTCAAAGCACACTACGTGCCTCGGCGGCGAAATCCCCAGCTAGTGGCCTCTCCAATAGTGATTCCGGAGGACTAGCTCCTGAAGAAGAGCAATTTGAGGAGATCTGTGTTCTTGTGGTAAGAAAGCGGTGATAGAAGAATTGGGTGGATGCATCACGCTCGTGATCTTGAATTATCGCTGATAACATGTTCGCACGCATTATCTCATTACCTAATACCGTTCCATCCACAAATCGGATGCTGTGTATGCCATAAGACTTCATGGGTGGTATCCTTAACCCATAGTTGATAACTTCGGTTTTGAATGTGTAGCACCGGTATTTTGAAATCGAAATCACTTCATGAATGAATTTGTTGTCAATCAAACAACGCTCTGTCGCTCATTTAATGATTCTGATTTCTATTTAATTGATGAATAAACTACGAAAATGAGGGTTTTGAAGTGGAGGGTCACTTCTATAACGGAAAAGTATTGAATATCTGAACTCATTAAGCGTTTTATTCCGCATGTATCTTCATCTTTGTTTTATAACTAAACTGCTGCGCTAACTGGTGAATCCGATTTGCCTTCATATCGTCATTAACAACTGTGTGGGCTCCGTGGCACAGTGGCGAACTACTTGGCCTAGCGATCTTATGGTCCAGCCGTCGAGTCCCGAAAGTGTCATTGGAAATCGGGAGGAAGGGCATGCGGATGTAGCACAAAACGTGCCTATTCAATTCTGCTTAGGTCATGGAGTGCGTTTTGTTTGTTTAATGATTTCAATTTTTAACTAACTTGACCTCTTTCTAACTGTCTCACATTCTATAGCAGAAGGCTCATGAAAACCCGAATGGAAGATTTTCCTATTCCCGTCTGCGATTCTCAGCAAAATTTGAACTTAAGTTAGCACTGTCGCAACTTTGTTAAATAGCCACCTTTGCTGAAAACTAAACGCGTTCTATACAGGGTGAGATTGGTCGTTTCAAAGTAAGTTGAAATAATACCCTTTGTTCCACTACCGTCAAATAAAATGTTTAAAACAGGAAACAGGCAGGAAACAGTAGAACGCTGTCAAACTAATCGCTATCATTGACATTTTTACTCGCTATTCCAATTATGATCGATAGGATTTTCCCTTAGAATCAAATACGGGAGATATGAAGGAGAAAACATGTACTGTAGTTATAGTAGAAATAAAAAAGACTGGATTTGGATGGGATATGGTGATAATATCCCATTCGATTGGTCATTAATAATGACTCATTATTGTTGTTCATAATAACAACCGTTCATTATTGATATTTCTAACTTTTCCGTAAATCAAAAACATCACGTGACTTTGAAAACTAAAAAATTTACACACTGCTGGACGGTGATGACATAGTCAGACTTTAATCTGGAGCGTTGCGATCTTTTAGTCCGGATGTCCTTCCTAACGACTTCCAGTGACACTTTCGGGGCTCGACCTGTGGACCGAAAGATCGCTAGGCCAAGCACTTAGCCACTATGCCACGGAGACCACACACTTGCTAAACTTTGAATTAATGTATTCCACTGTTTCTCTGTCATTACAATCTTCTTTCCTGTGAATTTCTATCCTTACAATCAAGCAATTAATTCATTGAAGATATCAGCATGTGCTGATTTCATAACAATGACGGGCGTGGCCTCTGTCGTCACGGCTACATTGACGTCACCTTTGTGGAAATCCGTCTCTGCTTCCCTGGGAAGTGTGAGGATAACGGATCTGTGAAAAAATCAAACAATTTTTCATCTGCTAATGGTTAAGTTGAGATTAAAGGAAAGAAATCGCAATATTCTGTCTTCAAAGAGAGATTATAACATTTATCTCATTCCTAATGTGGAAACATTATCCTCCTCTGGTTGAGAAGAATGGTTACTCTTCCAAAACATAAAGCATAATCCTTAACATCAATAAACAAGAATAATCCTGGTAAGATGTTGATGTTTCCTCTTCACATTTCCAGACTGTTTTCACAGGGTGTCTGTGACCTTTGAAACCTTGAATTGTAAAGAAATTTGACAGTGAAAAGTCGTGAATTGTAAAGAAAGTTGACAGTGAAAAGCCGTGAATTGTAAAGAAAGTTGACAGTGAAAAGCCGTGAATTGTAAAGAAAGTTGACAGTGAAAAGTCGTGAATTGTAAAGAAAGTTGACAGTGAAAAGCCTTGAATTGTATAGAAAGTTGACAGTGAAAAGTCGTGAATTGTAAAGAAAGTTGACAGTGAAAAGCCTTGAATTGTAAAGAAAGTTGACAGTGAAAAACCCTGAATTGTGAAGAAATTTGACAGTGAAAAGCCTTGAATTGTGAAGAAATTTGACAGTGAAAAGTTGTGAATTGTAAAGAAAGTTGACAGTGAAAAGCCTTGAATTGTGAAGAAATGTGACATCGAAAAGCCTTGAATTATGAAGAAATTTGACAGTGAAAAGCCGTGAATTGTAAAGAAAGTTGACAGTGAAAAGCCTTGAATTATGAAGAAATTTGACTTTGAAAAGCCTTGAATGTATGAAGAAATTTGACTTTGAAAAGCCTTGAATTATGAAGAAATTTGACTTTGAAAAGCCTTGAATTATGAAGAAATTTGACTTTGAAAAGCCTTCAATTATGAAGAAATTTGACTTTGAAAAGCCTTGAATTATGAAGAAATTTGACTTTGAAAAGCCTTGAATTGTAAAGAAATTTGACTTTGAAAAGCCTTGAATTGTAAAGAAATTTGACAGTGAAAAACCTTGAATTATGAAGGAATTTGACCGTGAAAAGCCTTGAATTGTGAAGAAATTTGACTTTGAAAAACCTTGAATTGTAAAGAAATTTGACAGTGAAAAGTCGTGAATTGTAAAGAAATTTGACTTTGAAAAGTCGTGAATTGTAAAGAAATTTGACAGTGAAAAGCCTTGATTTGTAAAGAAATTTGACAGTGAAAAGCCGTGAATTGTAAAGAAATGTGACACCGAAAAGCCTTGAATTGTAAAGAAATTTGACTTTGAAAAGTCGTGAATTGTAAAGAAATTTGACAGTGAAAAGCCTTGATTTGTAAAGAAATTTGACAGTGAAAAGCCGTGAATTGTAAAGAAATGTGACACCGAAAAGCCTTGAATTATGAAGAAATTTGACAGTGAAAAGCCGTGAATTGTAAAGAAAGTTGACAGTGAAAAGCCTTGAATTGTAAAGAAAGTTGACAGTGAAAAGCCTTGAATTGTGAAGAAATTTGACTTTGAAAAGCCTTGAATTATGAAGAAATTTGACTTTGAAAACCTTGAATGTATGAAGAAATTTGACTTTGAAAAGCCTTGAATTGTGAAGGAATCTGACTTTGAAAAACCTTGAATTATGAAGAAATTTGACTTTGAAAAACCTTGAATTATGAAGAAATTTGACAGTGAAAAGCCTTGAATTATGAAGGAATTTGACTTTGAAAAACCCTGAATTCTGAAGGAATCTGACTTTGAAAAACCCTGAATTGTGAAGGAATCTGACTTTGAAAAGCCTTGAATTATGAAGAAATTTGACAGTGAAAAGCCTTGAATTATGAAGGAATTTGACTTTGAAAAACCCTGAATTGTGAAGGAATCTGACTTTGAAAAACCTTGAATTATGTAGAAATTTGACCGTGAAAAGCCTTGAATTATGAAGAAATTTTACTTTGAAAAGCCTTGAATGTATGAAGAAATTTGACAGTGGAAAGCCTTGAATTATGAAGGAATTTGACTTTGAAAAGCCTTGAATTATGAAGAAATTTGACTTTGAAAAGCCTTGAATTATGAAGGAATTTGACCGTGAAAAGCCGTGAATTATGAAGGAATTTGACCGTGAAAAGCCTTGAATTGTGAAGAAATTTGACTTTGAAAACCTTGAATGTATGAAGAAATTTGACCTTTAAAAATTGAATTGAAGAACTTTGAGCTTATGAAGTAGGAGGCTTAACAATTCACAAATGCGCATATTCATTCCTTGCCATTTTGCATTTAATTCACAAATAACTTCAGCTCTGGTTGTTTTATAATGAGCACTTTATTCAGGAAAGCAGAATTACTGACAGTCATGATCGTTCTGTACATGTGTATAGTCAACAAAGCAAAGAATAAAAGACGCCCTTGAATGAGTAATACATCAACTTCAGCTGTTAAAAAATGCTAAGAGACACGTCTCTCGTGAAAAAAATGTTCGCAAATGTTCAACTGATGCCGAGAACTTGATTAACTGATATCATTCGCATCTCAGTTGAGGAAATGACTGAGAGGTACTCATTAATCAGGAAATCAGGAAATGAACTTATTGTGAGCGCTGATTGCAGCTCGCGAATGCTGGTCCACTTCTTTAACATTTCCTAAAAAAGAGACATAAATGGTGATGACTCCATGCTCTAATTGTTATTGTCATAAATTACAGTCTTAGGATTTTTCATGACTTTACCGTCTTCTTGTTGCTCAATAATAGGCTAATGCTGATAAACATCGCGATATTGATACAGAGAATTCAAGCGATCATGGAATTTGATTTACAGTGAAGCTTTAACGTCTCATCTCCCCACTGTAGATGTGGACGGGCACAATACCATTATCTGATTATCAATATTTTCTGGAGCATTGTGATACTTCCAGCCCGGATGCCCTTCCTCCTGACTTCCAATGACACTTTCGGACTCGAACTATGTATAGACCAAAAGATCGATTATCGCTGTGCCATTTCAATTGATGGAACAAAAATATTTCAAAAAGCCTTCCCCTGTGTATGTCAAAATCTTCTTTATAAGCTATATCTCAGCCACCACTTCCTATCGACAAAATTGGATATTTTATTTACTTTGTGCCCTGAGGCGTTAAGTATCCATAATGAACCTTTTGTAATAAAACATCATTGTTATAAAGAAAGTCCTTACTTGACTCAATCGACGAAAGCCTTCGAAGGATGGTTTGTTACAGGCGTGGTATCAAAAAGAGCGAGTTAGGCCGAAAGCTTCTGTTAGGGGTTTGTTATGGGCAGTGTTGGATTTGAGCTTGACAGCAGTAGGGGGGGGTGGGAGTTTTCGACCGTAAGCTTTTGGGTCAACGTCGTAACCAAAGCCGGAAAAGTGGTGATCAAAAGGAAGAAGAAATCGATTCTTATAGCACCAATCTCATCCTCGCACCTAGAACGCCCGCGAATAATTTTGAAAATAGTTGAACCATAACGGAATAAGGAGGAGATGTGCCTATTTGATGCTTGAAAGGGACTCTCCAATGCATGCATTTGTTGCTACCCGTATTTAGTCAAATAAGTCACCCGATTTTCATAAAGATCGGATTTCTGTCAATATTCACAGAGTGAAAGGTAAACAATGTTCCCAAACCTGATTTCCTGGATTGTGAAGAATTTGATTGCATTAATATGAATCAAATACCATGAGTGCGTTGTCGACAAGACCCTGAAAGCAACAAGATAGCTTTCTGGATTCCACTCTTTTACGCCTACACCTGTCAATGTTGCTCATACTCACAAAAATAATATATTGATGATCAATCAATCTGATTGAGGCAATGTAAGGCCTATCTACCGGAAACATTCTTTCCCCCTCTGGGAAGGGAGGCAGATCTTCAGTACCGGGGAAGACACGAGGCAGTGCAGAGGAACTTCCCCACTTTCCCTCCCCTTAAATCCAACACTGGTTATGGGGATTGTATACGAGTGAAAAATTTGTTCTATTAACGTAACAAAATTCATTAAGTAACTGAAAAGCGAGATTTACAACATTTTCCAATTGTGAACCTTCGTTATTCCACTCCCCTGTTCTCGAGAGGCTTTTTAAGACTGATCCAGATAACATATCTCTGCTTTGATTTGATTAAACATTGGTACAGCATGAAAATATGATTTTTGCGTAGTGCATCTCTTATCGATTTCGCCTCATCCTTTAATGAATTCTCGTCAGTCATAATTGACGCCCACTCGTTCTTCAAACGGTGCCGCTTCACTCTGATTTTGCGCCGCCTCATAGAACTTCCGAAAATACCCTAATGGCAATCACATTCTCGTTGATCGAATTCCAGTGCATTTATCTAACTAACTTCCTTAAATCAACTTAAAAGAACAGAATCCGCTAAAACAGGTGGTAAGGAGCTCTTCACAGGTGTAAAGGCCGATCAGTACAACTTTCCTCAATCGTTATCTTCCTTTTAACTGCAATAATGGTCACGTGTTCCTTAATCATGTCAGCGGGGTGAATTTAAATCAGTGTTGGTGGTCTTTGTGGCACAGTGGTTAAGTGTTTGGCCTAGCTATCTTTCGGTCCAGTGGTCGAGTGCAGAAGGTGTCTCAGGAAGTCGACAGGAATGTCATCCAGGCTAAAAGATGACAACGCTCTAGATAAAAGTCAGTACCGTCCCAGCCCCCAGAATAGGAGAGTGGTGACGCCAAACCAACATCGTAACACGGACGAAAAATCTTGGAGTGAGTGAGATTGATGCGATCTTTCTACAGGAACTGGTACAAGAACTGTGAAAAATATCATACCGCATTAGCAAGAAGTCTGCACAGTGGATATCATACGTGGTCTCCGTGGCACAGTGGTTAAGTGCTTGGCCTAGCGATCCTTTGGTCCAGAGGTCGAGCCCCAAAAGTGTCATTGGAAGTCGGCAGGAAGGGCATCAAAACTAAAAGTAATACAACGTTCTAGAAAAGTCTATGTCAGCACCGTCCAAGCCTCAAGTATGGGGAGTAGTGACGTAAAAGCTTCATTAGCAAGAAGTTTGGCTAAGTCTTCAATGCCTCAGTGGGGGAGCGTAGTGACATTAGAACTTTTATTTACTCATGTGCATGTATTTGCGTTGTCCTAAAGAAAGTCACACATGATGGTTGAGTTGATCCTTATGAAGTCCATATTTCGTCAGTTTTGTGGTATTTATTGGTCTTTCTGATGAAAGTCACAATCAGGATATTGACAGATTTTAATCCATGCTCGACGTCGAGCACCTTGGCCAGATAGAGCAACATGATGTCTAATTTTAGGGAGCTGTGATGATTGCGAAGTGGAGTTTCCGGTCTTTCGTACAATAAAGGCTGTCTCCTATTCCCTAGTCGATGTCATTGATCACTGGACACCACCGTGTCTTATTATTGATTTCAATTGCACTGTTCTTGCAGATGTGTCTAATCATGATGCCTTCATTGCCCTTCCTGCCGACATCCAATGATGTTCTGAGGGCTGGATCACATGAACAAAAGACCGCAAGATACGACCATTAACTACTAAGTCAAGCAGATAGCAATGAAGCGTTGACATCATTATTCCCTCAGACTTCAGCTGGAGCGTTGTGGTGCTTTTAGTCTCGATACTCTTCCTGCCGACTTCGAATGACAAGTTCGGGGCTCGACCTCTGGACGAACGATCGCTAGGCCAAGCACTTAACCGCTGTACCACGGAAGCCACATGAGATAGAAAGCCAAAGAAATAGCAATGTACAACTCTTTAGATTCGAAGCTTTACATAGCGAAATATCAATAACACACAAGATTAAAAGAGACAAATTATTGTCGTTCTCCTCACTGCTTGCAATGTTATCAGGTTTCGACACTACGCAATTTCTTAATAGTTTCTGGTTTCAGCCAGTTATAGATCGGTGTAATTTCAACTGATGCTCGGATGATACTCGTTTCCAATGAAGCGTTTGAATAAGGAATGTGCCTCAATGTCAGCATTATAAGTTCAACAAATGATGCAGCTTCAATGTAAGTGCAGCTCAGTCAGTCATTGTCAGCTAAGGATTGTAGAGACGTGGAGAAGTGTAATTAGACTGCACGAGATACCGGCAGAGCGTAATGAAGCCTTGATGGAAAAAATTGCAAGAAAAGAAATACGATCGAAGTATCTAACTTGCATATTTGTTTGATGAGACGGAATGAATTTCATCGTCTGAGGAGCGAGTTTTTGCATTTTACATATTGGCAGGAGAATTCGATGTACTGGTGTTTCTTCTTTCTGGTGATATGCAATGCACCTGAGAACCGCCAAGTCTCTTATAATCTTGGTGTACAAATGAGATTATTGTTATTATATCGTATGGCATGCGTGACATGAAAAGTTAAAACCTGGCGTTCAGCAAGTTTGGGAGAAGCTGAAGATAAACAGGATCAGTCAGTGTTCAGGGGGGCACAATGTCATTGTGTGAGCATGTGCACAAAATATTACACCATCATCAATGGGCCTTTCATTTTCGAGTCAGTAGCGGTTGAAACCTCCGGTGTATATGGGAAGACCACAAGCCGTTTCACAAAAGAGTTCGGCCACCGCCTTTCTGAATCCACGGGCGACACGCGAGAAACTCTATGGCTCCAACAAAGGACCGCGATAGCTGTCTTGCGTGGTAACGCCCTTAGCATTCGCCTGGCTGGCAGAGCACTATAGTGACCACCTTTTCCTCCTCGCCCTCGTTCTTTTGTAATGACTTACCATGAAAATTTGACTATGAAAGAATATCCAGAGCTTTTGTGTGGTCTGAGCGGTCGTCTCGGTCGCACCCTTGTGGGGGCGGAAGGGGGTGAGCGGATGGCTGACGGACTCTGCCTCCCTGTACAGAAGCAGACAGGCCTCGTCACGGCGGGCTCGGGGAGCCTGAATGCCTGCGCTGTGAGGGAGTGCATCCAGGGATGTGCTCCGCGCAGGCAACCCGAGATGAGTCGCATGGCGTCTTTGGGATTATCTAACATAAAAGGCGAACGCGGAGAGTTCAGGATTCCCCGGAACTTCTTTCGAACTCAGGAAAACGTCAAGGAATATTAGTGAAGTACAAAATAGGTCCCTAAATAGGCCGGGGAATATTATTTCATGTGATTTTCACCAATGTGCATTTCTGGAATTTGTCTCAAGTGACGGATGACAACAGAAAGCAATTCTTGATATTTATAATCTTATTGAATACGCAGTACACTTACCAGTACTACACACACATGCACACTACTCATGATTTTCATAATGTGTGCTGAAATGAAATTTCTTTTCAATTTTGTCGCCAAAGTGAATATTTTTGCTACAGTTTTCATTTACATTAACAGATACATTGTGACAGAATAGTATAGTGGAAATGTGGTTTCTTTAGCTTTCATCCGCAAAGGATCACTGAAAAACGGAATTGAATGATCGGTGTAACAAATAAGTTGGATAACAAAATGTTTTTAGGATCTTTTCTTATAAGATTGATCCCTTTGGCCGAAATGGCAATCCCTTGGTTATGACTGCGATTGATCGCCGAACGAGTTCATCGTTTCGACTCTCAAACGGTTGTAAAATTCGAACATCATTCTCTTTGACCCACCCACCCACCCACCCACGCAAAAAGCCATTCCAGCAAATTATGCATTATAAGGTAGCGTCAAAGTTGAGTACTCCCTAGACCAGGGGTGCGCAACCTTTTATATTAATTTTCGGCCGCCATTTCGAAGGCCGCAAGAATCACGGCCGCACTTAATATGTGTGCAAACAACTAGGTCAATAGCCAATCCTTTTTATATTCCACCACTCAAATTAGCTTTTCCTGATGAAAGACGCAGTGAAAATCGCATAAAAGCCTACTTCGTAAAGAATGAGTTAGCAAGTTAACCCATATACGACCGACGGTCATTTTTAACCCGAACAGATTTTAAGCTTAAGGTGTTATTAGCACTTGAAAAGTTGAAAACATGTTTTTGTATGGGCAACCGAAGGAGAAAACACTTTACTAAGCTGCTGTAATAATTCATAAAGGAATCACGAGCCATGCGAAATTCATTCATCATAGAGCCGGTCTATTCTACGCATTCACTCGTATATAGGTCCTGCCTACCTTGCGTTATCATTGAAGTTATAAAGTATCTTATTACTATTTTGTTATGTTTACTAAAACACATTTTTCTTCACCCACTTGTATATTTGCCAGAGACGATTTAGTAAAAAATAAAAGTTTTTACAAGCCCGACGTTTCGAGTGACCACACTCATCTGGGGAACGGCCGGCCAACAAAAGAATGGCTTAAATATGCATCCACGAACGAACGTCCATATCTTATTACTACTAATCATAGTTCTTTCGCAAACCAAAACGTGAGGTTTAGATTTAATGATAAATGTGAAATATAAACACAACTGAAATTTTAACGTATTTTATATACTAACTATATAAACAATTTTATATATTAACATATAAAATACACAAAATCTAGACAGTTACAAATACAATATATCGCAAAGAAATTACAATATATTTCGATTCAAATCCGTTGTTTCACACAAGCACACAACACTACCTCTGCAGGAACTACTGATCTAACAGGCATCCTTATTCAGGTCATGGACTTGAAGCTAGCGCGCGCGAACAATTCTAGCAAAGTACAATTGTCCCTTTCGTTTCTTTTAGCTGATGACTCTAGCCATGAATGCACATGAATGTAACTGCCCTAAAATATTCTGTTGATGAGTTATCGAACTGCTTGAACGCCTTCATCGCGCATACGGGCGCGCATTTTTCCAAACAGCATGGGCATAAAGGTGTTCGACAGTTGCAAGGTGACTAGAAAGCCACTATAGTGACGATTGTTTTTCGATTGCCTTGAACTCCAGAAAGATTTGCAATATACATGTACATTTTTTTCGTTTACTTCCCACTCTCACGGCCGCACTTTGCCTCTGCTACGGCCGCAGGTTGCGCACCCCTGCCCTAGACTATGGAAGGCCATGCTGCCCCTCCCCACCCCCGCTTTATTTGTAAAGTTTCGGAGAGCTTTTCAGACTCAATTCTGGCAGTTCAGTTAGTTGGAAGGAGCGTCATACATATTCCTTACTTAAGAGTCCTTGAGTCATCATCATCTCTCATCGCTCATTTTCACGTTATCAGGTATCAAGCCCAGAGGTATTTGAGAAATAGAGATAGAGATTACTATCAAATACTCGTATATTAATTTGCGCAGTAAAATGATAATTGTTGCTGTATTTTAGGATAAAGGTCACTTTTATTACCTGCGATTGATTCTGCCGTATCGTAAGTTGCAGATTCAATTGTTACGCATAGAAAAATGAAATTTTTTTAAAAAAACTTTTTGAAATAGCCTTAATGAACCATATTAACTTAAAAGAAGATACATACCGTTTTCAGAGAAAGCATCAGCTTATTCAATGTGCCCCCTTGAAATCAGCGACTTCCCCATCATTATCAGATATCTGCCACATCACAGTTACCATCACCATCATCATCCTACAACGTTTTTTTTAGAATTTCTGATGAAAACCCAACAAAGATTTCAAAATTGCCATTTGCATAAGTCTTTGTGTCTCTAACTGAATTCTGACATTGGCGGTGATAACTTTTGGGAATGCTGAAAAAGTAATCAGAGGGAAGGAGGAAGCTTAAATGAAGAGCAGCAAGTTAGAAACAATTAACGTAGTAGTGAATGTGATTTAAGGAATCGCATGCAGATATCTAAGTGGGAACTTAATTCTTAACGTTGCTATGACGGCCTGGCTGTGAGCACTGCTCCATCGCTTGTTTCCAAGGAAACGCAACAATAGATGACCGTTCAAATTTTATGACTCGTTGGATGAAATGCATTTGGTCGTGAACATTCCATTTGTGATTTAATCGTCCAAGTCATCCTTGAAATTATGAACGCAAATTGTCACCTTTGTCAATAAGCGCGATCAAACTTCCTGGATTTATGTGCTTCTATTTATAGGTTTTAAGCACGCTTTTTCTCTCCGTGATCTAAAACTTTTCAATCATTTTAAATTGAATGTTGAAAGAGAGAAGAAAATAAACCTTAAGCTGTTAAACTCTCAGAAGACTTGGGTAAAATTCACTCAGTCGAATAAAAAAGGTGGAAAGCGACTTTGCTTGATTTATGTATTGCAAGGAAGCAGGGAGCGTCAATTTAGCCATTACATCGGAAAGCAGTTTTTTGTATGAATCGGGACACTGAAATATTCTGACACTATGAAAAATATATGATGATATGCTGTCTCGCTACAACATGAATGCTGGTAGTATTCTATCGATAATGATAGGACAATAAGCAGTCGATATCACTTGGAGATGACTTCTTCATTCACTCGCATTCCCTTTGAACCGTCAGCGTGGCCTAGTGAAGAAGGTGCGAGCTCGTCTCCACCGCGTACTTCGGTTCGATTCCTAGGTCGGGCGAGTGCGGTTGGGGAATCAAGGGTGTTGATGTCTTGTATTGACTTAATAGTTGTCATTCTCTTCAGATATTCTATGAAATATTCTGCTTCTAATTACATTGATCAGTGGTAGATCAGAAAATTAGAAGCATAAGAAGTTTGAGGCAAAGCAGGGAAGAAAAATGTTCAATGACTTGAATAATTCCTTGACAGTCGTAGACTCGGTCACAACTTTCTATCCAAACAGTTCTTCGATGTAAACACACAGATTTCTGTCAATACGAGCATCACAACATTTTTGGTAAAAATCCTCCCATAAAGGTTCATGCACACACTACTTACTTATGCGTTTAACGTCCGTTTTCTCCAACTTCGCAGGATTGGACGATTTTTCCCAATGCTGTGGATCGCAGACCGCCAGCGTTGGCGTCATCCGGTTTGAGACCATTCTGCTTGAGATCAGCGGCAACAGAGTCACTCCATGTCTTCCGAGGTCGACCTTTTCTTCCCTCTACTTTCCATGTCAACACTTGGCGGACGCAGTCTTCGGGCTCTTTTCGCATCACGTGGCCAAACCATCTGAGTCGATTTCGTACGATAACATCGGATATTGCTTCGATGTTAAGCATATCCCTCAAGCTGTCACTTCGCTTTCTGCCACTTAGCTTCGCGCCACACATCCACCTTACCATGCGCATTTCCACCCTCTCCAGACGTTGTTGACTGTCAACTTTCAGAGCCCACGTTTCGCTTCCGTATATTATACCCCTCCGGACACACGCATCATATGCTCTTCCTTTCATGTGGAGGGGCGGAGCACGTGAGGTGAGGAACGGCATCAACGCCTTGAAGATTGCCCAGCCGCATCGAATTCTTCTATTGACAACAGGATCTACTCCACCACCTGCCTCTAGTTCGTCGCCAAGATAGGAGAAGCGTGAAACTATCTCAACACGACTGTTGTAATTTGCATTTTCATGTGTAGAAAGCAATGGCATCCCATGGATTTTGCGGAATGGATGTCTTTCCTCTGAACTTGTAAAGTCCATAAAGTGAAACCATCATGACGATTGTTGTGATTGTATCAATCTTTAAGATCATTTAGAATTGGTTGAAGATGATCTAAACTTACTGAAGAACATATTCAAAAGCTTGCATTTAATTTATAATATAAACTTCTTCAACTTATGAAGTGATGATGTTGGTAGCTTTATCCACTGTATTGATTCCAGAGAAATGTGACACTTCTAAAAGTCTGCCTTTCCCATGCCATTATGAAATTTTGTCTTCTGCTACATCTCCATCCACGGAAAATCATTCCCCGCTTGCCACTATTCACCCAAATCAACTTGAATTAAGAAAGGTGATTATCTTAATGAAATGCTGACCTCTTTTCTCATGTAAAAATGAGATGGGTTGTGAAATTACTGTAGATATTGGAAAGAAATAATTTATTCAGCACTCAGAGTCACAACTGCAAGAAACAGGAGATTTTCTGTCTTCATTTTTAAGCTGATTGAAACAGTAATAGCTCTACACATGAACAGCTAGATCTTTACAATTCCCTTCCTGAATCATCCTCATTAAAACAATCATTTTTGATCATTGCTTTCTTACTTACTGTTTTTCATGAATATTCCGTTGTGATCGCCGTCTGGAGGATGTTAGATTTCATCTTGTTTCGACTACAACTTCTTGTATTTCGTTGTTTGATGTTAATTAAAAACTGTAAACATGACTTCTTTCCATATTCCTTGTTGCATTCGCGCAACATTCTCATCACAGACAGAATAACTAATCTATTTAATGACTTGATTCCCAATTTGATTAAAAAATCCATATTCAGTTTTCAACAATTACTGTCTGTCAACATAGACGTTTGCTGTCCAACTTCAGTTGATCTATTGAAATAAATGTGCCCGAATCATCTATAATTGATGACAATCCCAAATACCGCTCTCATTGTTTTCCATTCAATGGTAAAGTGTCGGCATACATTTTACGGCAGAAAATATTCACTTGCTCTGCAGATTGCTTATAATGCTGATCTGTAGGTCTACTACAACTCAAATATGTAGGACTACGTTTGTTCGTGATTGTGACTGCAGCGCATGGTATTGTGACAAGCTTCAAGATGAAGATAAGAAATTGTTGAGGTTGAGAGAAATTTAGAAAAGGACTGTTTTCAAAAGTCGAGCCGAGCCGATATCTGGTTCAGTTGAACGTCATAAATCAAACTGAAAAATATTTGAAGCTCAAATCTAACCTATAAAGGCAGATCAACGAGTTCTACTTCATAAAACTGTTCATGCAGTTATGCACTCACCCCTAATTACTACATTGAATTTAGCAGCAAGACTACGCACATTGTATCAGCATGAGGAAGTGATTATGGTGCATAATTGAAATTAGCATTCATGCACAGGGCTTATTTACATTATGTTATACATACAGACCACCACAGAAATAGACAGCTTGCTCGACAGTCTTCGTTACCTAGAAGGGATGAGTTGACTATTGGAAATGGCTCATACTCTCTCTCAAACAATAAGCTGTCAGCCGACTTTTGGACAATGACCAATGAGTGAGAGGCGTGCGTGTTGTAATATCAGAGGTGTGCGGTCACACATCGCTGTATAGTTTACATTCATTGACGAATGCTGAGAAGAGGGTGGTGAAATCATCGGATGGACCAATTTTCGTGCGCCTGCTATCTTCTTTAATAGTGATCGGAAGGACCAACATCAGCGAGAGAACTTGTGCGCAATGATCAGAATTCTTCGAATCTGAAGAAATCGTGGCGATCGAACCAGTTTGATTGAATTTACAGCAATCCGCAAACGACGTACGACTTTCCTATCTCTGGAAGGTATTAGGAATTCCTTTTTGCCCACTTACTAAGTTCCAGTGTGTGCATCGTTTTGAAGTACTCTGCACTTCTAGTAAACTGAAAGAGTTAACCAATCTGATTTTTTGCAGACCACATCACCGCTATACATAGCTTAAACCCTACTTTCCTTTAATGGAATTTGAACTTCAAAATCAGGTGTCTTAGGTCCCCATTCCGGTTTTGATATTCCAATGTCTCAATCGCATGCTCATTTGAATGTTGGTATCAATTTTTACCAACTCTGTCATCATGTTACTATAAATAGAAATTTAAAGTCCATTTTTCCAAAATGCTGTAATATTTGAGCATCTATTGGAAATTGATGGCAGATGACTCAGAAAAGCGACTTTTTTGATCAGTTATCACATGAAGGATCGTCAGACAATATTGTGGACATGTTTGATTGCATTGGGACTGTCAAGCGGTACTGAAAACTGCTCAAATAGAAATTTTTAAAAATACATTTAAATTAGGCAGTGTGCTACTACACCTCACTTACATAACGTGCAGAAAAATTGGTAGCTGGTTGTATGTGACTGTGCATATGTAAGTTCTTAACTTATGGTCTGAAATTTGTACAATTCAACTGCTGATATTGTTGAGGCATAAACATGCTAACCATCAAAATAGTGGATGACAATCTTCTGTAGAATGTTTTGTTCCCTGATATTATTCGTGATTATATTTGATCCTAGCTGCGAAACTGCCCAGATCCAACCCACAAATAAGTCACAGCAAAGTCATAAAGATGGTAAAGATTCAGAAAATTGAGAGGACATAATTTTTACTTGACGAAACTAAATTTAATCTGCTTCAATTTTCTTCCATTATTCTGCTGACTTGTTCTTTCATCTTAATTCTTGTTTTTTCCAGCCAAGTTATTCCGTCAAAGATTTTGATGTCAAGTTTGAAAATCAGAAGCTCTTCATCAGTCACGTGAAGCCCAACAGCCAAGCTGCCAGTCAACTGAGGTCAGTTGCAAGAACCATTTGATTTTTATTCCTATTACTTGACAGGTATTCTTCTTTCCAGACCGTATGACGAAATCCTGACAGTGAACAACACAGCTGTGAAATTCAGCCAATCCAATCTCATTCTGCATCTTATCAAGAACTCAACTGAGCGACTCACTCTGGTAAGTTATTGCCACCATTGTTGCAGCTCACAGAGAGCCGGGTCTGCGTGTTTGGGACTAGAGATGTCATTCCTCAATACGCAATGCAAATTCAAGCCTGAATTTCGACGAGTCAGAAGATTACCACCACATTAAACCTACACAGTCATTAAATTTAGATCGTGAAGAGTCGAACGGTGTCGATAATATTTCCATTTGACGAAATTATCACGAATAAATATTGAGTCAAAGATAGTTGCTTTTCACTTAACAGGCCTGCCTGCAATCTGACCGTTGAAGTTCGTGTTCGCTGATATTAACTGCCTCTGCGATGCGCGCTTGGTCAATCACACAAACCAAAGCGAGATGAATATCCATGTCAATTTCTATCGCTTGCTAACATCTCATACAATTTGTCCGGCATCCAGAATGAGTTTCTGCAGGGAACGAGGCCGAAAGTGAGACTTTCACAGAATGATGTACACCCTATGCCTACTTCGAATCTGCACGTCTGCCGAGTTCTAGTGAGTTCCTCTTCTTGTCAGACAAGATCAAAGAAAAACACATGCAAATCCAATGGGACGCAGATTGCATTTATTGGCAAAAAGGAAATTTTCTATGTTTTCTGATTAAGCGAAATTTTGCTAAGCCCACAGTCATAATTTTTGGCATGGAATGTCTTCAGGTCATTTCCTATCATGTTCATGCACCCCTATCTATAAAGCTAGACACATTTAGATTTGCCGAGCCTCTTAATGTCGGCAAACACAAACACAAGCATTTTGAGCAACTTTATCCACATTCAACCACATTCTCACATACACTGCCGATTAGATGCATGATAGCAGCACATGCACATAATAGGACATGACCTGAAGACATTCCATTTCAAAAATTATGACTCTAGACTTACTACTTTTCGTTTAATCAGAGAATACATAGAAAATTTCATTTCAGCCAAAATTAACTGTAATCTGCGTCCTATTGGATTTGCATGTGTTTTTCTTTGATCTTGTCTGACAAGAAGAGGAACTCACTAGAACTCGGCAGACGTGCCGATTCGTAGTAGGCATAGGGTGTACATCATTCTGTGAAAGTCTCACTTTCGGCCTCGTTCCCTGCAGAAACTCGTTCTGGCTGCCGGACTAAATGGCTGGAATAGGACTATGAGATGTCCGCTCTAGAATAGCCCTCATGCAAGCGAATCTGTCTTCGTGGTGAAGTTATATTCACAGCATAGAAATTGACAACAATGAAACCTCTAAAATGGAAGTTAGGGTTCATGCAATATACATAAATTCCACGTTTTTTCGCTTAGATACACTTGTCAACACCTATATCATTGGTTTAGAATCAGTCATATGTGCAAACTAGTCCATTCTAGTCAACTTCAGATAAACAATTTATTTCTATGATTTACAGAGATGCCGCGCGCTATTTCTTTGGTTTTGAGAGGTTTCAGTCAGAACCAGGATTTTATTTTTCCGCCAGTCCTGCCACTTTGACGTGAATATTTTTAATATTTCCATTTCCGCAATGTGGATCAAGAATAATCTCTCGAAATATAAAATCAATTTGAGAATCTACAATCTGAAGATATAGTCTTCATATTTTCATCAATGGCCAGTAAATCTGATAATCACCTATTTTTATAGAAATTGTAGCCGTACACTGTCAAGTCAGCGATAAGTTCGAGTTGTTGTTATCAGTGATTTGTTCCAGGATGTCACAAAGTCGAACTTCATCAAAATCATGTAAACAAAAATATATTCTGGAATGTTATTTTCTCGAAATTAATGGAGAATTCCATGCATCTCAATTTTCTGCATTTCCGTTCTCGGCTCCTCAGCATTCGCGTTTTTTACCTCCATTGATAGAGACTTGTGTTTACTCTTTACATAAGGTTTCTATTGACGATTCTCGTATTTGTTGTTATGTTGAACCAGTCTAAATGTGGAAGAAGTAAATATAAATTTTGGCAAGCCTTATCATCAAATACAAATGTTAGTCGACCTTCATGACATGGTGTAACTCAGATTTCATTACGGCGGACTGGATGGCAGCGTGAGATGTTTGCTCTCTTAGATGACGTGCGAACCAACTTTGTCCACGTAGTTTCTTGTTGCATGGAGCGATTATTTCATCCTGAAAAGGTTCCATGGGACAATTAATGTCATGTTGGTCTGCCAAGCTTAGGGTTTAAAAAAACACTGAAAAAACATGCTGCTTTTTCATATGATATTCTTTTCATAATTGGTTCTATTGAGGAACTAATTTAGTCTTTAGTCCTCTAGATCATGTCTATAAATCGCCTAATAGTTATTTACACAACAAGTGCAAAGTATCCAGCTTTATTGCATGTTTTGAGATCAACATGTCTATGCACGATCCCGAAGGGCGAGGCCACAGTTTGTTCATAGACTTCTAAATTTCTCTGGACAGATAGGTTGAAATTGGCTTATACATGATAAGGCAGGGACTCCTTAATATATATTACCTTACAAATAGACTGTCAATAAGCATACCGTAATCAACATTTTGGAGAACAGGTTGCCTGCCAGCACAGCATGTATGCATATTTATGTACATTAGGAGTTGTGACGCATGAGCCTACACATGCTTATGCGCTGAACGCATGTGCTACACCTCCGTTTTATTTGCTAATTTTGCGATTTTTCTTCTAACATCTTTCTCAGAACTGAGGCATTTGAGATTTTATGAACAAATATCTTGCACATGCTGTTGAAAAATGTCACTGAAGTTTCGGAAATCTAATTAATGTATGTGCGAACAGCGAGATTTTACGAGTCAATCGGAAATGTGATGATATTCATCGATAGTCTGAGCATCGTCCTTTCATTTTTTAAAGAAAGATACTATTTTCTTAGACAATTATTCAGTTTTAGTTATAATTTGTATAACCTGGAAAAATGGTTTTTCTTCGCTATTCTCACAAATAGAGTTTTTATATGAAAAATAAAAAACTATTCAGTTTGATCTCATACAATACCCTCCAGCAAGGATTGTACAGTTGAAGCACACATACGTTTGGTGGAGAAGACTTCACATGATACATTTTGCTCAAAAACTTTGTAGCCTCAGGGATGTCGAACATTGCCAACTCACTATTTGGGATATTACACTCACGACAAAAATCACTTTTTTTACATTTCAGGAGTGAAGGGCAGCAAGCACCACTTATTTCATCTCGATTATTAGGATTCATATTGAAATCAGTTTTTGCATGCAAACATTCGCCTGTATGCACATAATCTTCTGTGGTTGACTGCATGATATTTTATCATCAACACTTCTCAGACTAAATCCGGAAAACTTCAATGAAGTTATTGTTTTCATTTTCTCGTCACTTTCTGTAAGGTAACGAATGGAGATAAAATAATATGCACCAGTCATTTGACGTATCCAGCTAAAACCCTTCTCAATGTGATCTGGCGATGCTTTTCCGAGCATTGGTCATTGGTCTCAGAAGAGTCTCCATCACAGGTCGGATCGCCTGATAATTGTTCAGACCTCCTTATAGAGGTAGCTGCTCAGGTTGTAAATGCTTGTTGTGTCCATCATGATTGTTTTTATGAAACTGAATACAAAGAAGGATCTCCGTATAGTTCACTTTTCTGTTCCCCCTCATTTCAGGAGATTCGTAGTGTGGAAATCGGTGGCTTATCTTTTCCTCTCGAAACTGACCCTTACATAACAATGGTCAATGCATCGGTTGGATCTTCCGTCCGTTGAAGTCGGCTTCACGGAACTTTGTCAGTCTTTCCCAAGTATTACATAATTGAATCCGATTTCGAATTTCTATTGCTGGCTGGTCATCCAGGGATTATCCAGACTTGTGAACTTGTGAAAACTTGTGTGTTGTGGAAAACTTGTGATAGATGATAGATACATTATGTGCTGCTTGAAATGGATTTCTCTCTGTGATAGATGCAAACATTCGCAGATTTTTCGACAGTCAATGATGCGACGATGCTGAGGGGAAGATTTCAACTTATAATCGCCATTCTTAGTCCATTATCGTTTTGAGATGTCACAAACCCAGATGGAGTGGTTTCTTTCTAAATTTTAGACAAAATTGTCACAACAAGTAATCTTCCGATTGTGTTTCCATTGCCAGGACATATACTTGAAAACGTGGCCATACCGGATCCCGGCTTTGTAGTTGTTTGGAAAAGCATCTAGACAGATAAAGGAATTTTGATGGCACTGTACTTTAGATCACGCTGTTTCATTTCTTCAATTTTTCTTCATTGCTTGCCATGATGATCCATGTCCTTCGTGATAGCATTTGTCAGATTCATGGAATTGAAGGTTACACAAGACGTCACACAAGGTTGCACAAGAATATTTAGTTGGAATATAATACTTTCAACTAAATCGATGCAATCACAAAGTCAAATTTCATTGTTATGCAGGCAGAGGAATGTATTTGTGTTGCACCGTCATTGCATTTCGGTTCACAGCCAGCAACGGTATACTGCATTTGCTTGCATTTTGCATTTTGCATTCAAATAAGCTGCAAAATTCGATCTTTTGCAGCACGAATGTTGGTTGGCCTGAACATGTATAAAATGATTTCAAATTTTGCTCACCTATCTGTCCAGAGAAATTTAGAAGTCTATGGTTTGTTGATGGAGAAAAATGCAATTAAGCTGGATATCTTTGCACGAGTTCTGTAAGTGACTTTATATTTCACAGAACTACCAGAATCTATGACCATCCAAATTTTATAGCTGTCAAAAATCCAACTCTATTGCTATGGAATTGTAGATATCAGCGGCATTTCTTGAGATTTCTATGTGAAATTCACCGTTTTAGAGGATGTAAAACTTTCTATGTGCTAATGTATTTCAATGAACGAGTGCAATAAAGACTGTTTGAACTCTTTGAAATATATGCACACTTTGGAAAGCATAAACTATATTATGGAAGCAATAATCATAGAGATTATAGCACTGTGAAATATAAAAGTTACTCTTTAAAAACAAAATAGACTAAACTTGCTGAAATCAGTAAAAGCCTTTTATATTCGAATGAACAATCCTAGAGGTAGAGATTGATTTTATTACTCGTATTGCATTATTTTGTGCGATCTTCTCAATGATCAGAAGAAGCTTATTATCATTTTTCTGAAATATTTTGATCTTTCATGGATTTTCATTGTAACATAGCGCTATATGGAGATATACATGTCGATCATAGATGAAAATTTCATTCATTAGCAAATGATTAGTTCGTTTATTGCACTATTTCATTGCCGATTGGCACTTGCAAAACCAAGCGCTCATGCTAAGGCTTTGAGGCGTGCCGCAGTATTTCTAGGAATTCCTCGTCATAATCAGTCGTCTAACGCGCACTCTCTTTGGATTCTTGGAAGTTATGTTGTCAGTTCACTCCACGAGGCTCGAATTCGCTAACGGTGATGAAGATTTGCATGAAGAATCTGATTAAATATGAAAATAGAAACACGAAAACAATATACTGGAAAATGAAGTTACGAGTATTTTGTTTTGTCACTAAATGACAGAGTTAACTTAAAATAAATTGCAACATAGGTTACCGTAACTTTAATTCATACAAATAGCATTAATAATGGAAAATTGAAAAAAACAAAAAAAACACTGAAAAAAGCATGTTTTTTTGAAACCCTAACCAAGGTACATGTATTCCATATACCAGCAACTTCATCGCGATCAGTTGGTGATGGGACAGCGATTAAGAACTGAAAGTTCAGTGTTGGAGAACCTCCTCTCTCACTAGACATTTCTAGCTCTCATAGATCATAATTTTTTTAGATATGACCAGCGACGTCTCCCATCATTCAATATAACAGAGACATAACACATCTTCCTCAGAGGTTCAATACATCTGGCGAGAGTTGCCAATCCATGATGTCACAATCATATCTTCCTTGCATTGTCTCGCATCATGATTGGGAGAGGGTTCAACAAATTATTGAATGTAGAATACGCCTTTCTCACACTAAGATGCTGACATTTAAGTGTCACTGACACTTTTCTTACTCTATAGAGAACAGCCAGCGGGGAATGGTCTCCGTGGCACAGTGGTTAAATGCTTGGCTTTGCAATCCTTTGAACCAGATGTCGAGCCCCAAACGTGTCAGTGGAAGTCGACAGGAATGACAGTCGGACCGAAATTACCACAACACTCCAGCTAAAGTCTGACTTCTGACTACGTCAGTACTGTCCAAATCCTAGTACAGGCAGTAGCGACGTGAAGGCTTCATAATCGACATGTCATATTACGCAACGCATACAATCAAATTATACTGACTTTTAAGGCGTCAACATGCTCTTTGTTTAATTTCATATTAGACTCGCATTTCTTTCAAATCAACGAGACATGAAAAAATCGAATAGGACTTAAATAATGAAAGAGAAGGTTCGTAAATTTGATTGACAGCAGTTATAGGTTGCTCTCCGCGTTCAATTTGAAAGAAAAAGCCTGGACCAGTTGTCATTATTAATTTGCAGGATTTGGAAAAGCCAAGTGAAAGGTGTTGAAACTTTATTCTCTTGTCGATAGATTTCGGCTATTCATGTGCCATAGCCATTATCAAGAAAACTGACATGTTAACAAAAGTGATCAACATGAATAAAGGCAAGTTTTGAAAATATGTTTCAGCAAGCATGCAGCACAACATCCCAAAATTGATGACGGATATGATACGCAACTACCCGATACTTTGTTAAGCCCAACCCAACTTCCAATTTCTATAATCTGATATTTCAACACCTCACACTCGATGTGACTGTTAATCACCGGGTTGTGTTTGCGGATAAGCATCGCCTCCTTGAGTCGCAAGTAGAACCCTGCGCCGCCGCCGGTTACTTCTTCGGCATCGCGCCGGTGAAGAAATTTTTCGTTTTATTTTATGGATTAACTGTCTCCACTGCATTCCTAACTGGAACTTAGGAACATATCGTTTGTTCACGAGGAAAAGTCCATATATACTTTCTAGATGGGTATAACCAAGAGAGTAGACCTACATTCTGACAGGAACAAAGTTGTCGGTGAATAAGCTTGTATCGATCGGTCAAGCTATAACATTTTCACTTTTCTAGAATTCAAGTATAGGATGTACATGTATATTACGTGGACTGTGCAACAATGAAGCCGTGATGTCATACAAATAATTCATCGGTTACTCATCTTTATATAAGGGTGTTTTATTTCTGTTAATTACACAAAAATCACAATTGCTGTTTAATTAAGAACCCTTATCTGATAAAACGCAACTTCCGTGGATTGTGCCGACTGGGTAGGCTAAATGCATCACAACATTTTCAGATGATGAATATTTACCGAAATCTTCTGTACTAATTTTCATCAATAATGGGATTTAGACTATTCGGTTTTTCGAAGGATAGTGAAGAATAGGCCCATACTTAGATACTAAGGAGAGATTCTAGTATTCTATTCTATAGACTTCTATTCTCATGAACTCAACAGATGTACGCCGAAAACGCCACCGCCGATAACTTCGGCGGAACCAAACGCCGTCGCCAATGAAAAATATATCGGCGCAGGGGTCTAGTCGCAAGTTAGATTCTTCCTCCGCTTTGCTTGATATGCTGATCTCAAAGGACTCACATTAACATGAGTTTTTATGATTATAGACTGATGATTGATTGTGATGATTGGATTTGTTCCTTGAAACGAATGTGTAAAGGGCGAACTGCACTACCGATGCAGCATTGTTGATGCTTCTTACATGTACATGTACATCGCACTTGACATACAACGTTCTTTTTTAAACACACGGTTTTGATCCCTTTGTATACATGCCACAGTTTTCTTGATCATGGTAATGGTGCATGCATCGCCGAAATATATCGACATGAGTTTTAATAATAATAATTTTAACATCCTTTATCTGGCTTTTCCAAATCCTGAGAATTAATTTAGCTGGGGCGTTTTGGTGCTCTCAGTCCAAGTGTCCTTCCTGCCAAATTCCAGTGACGCCTTCGGGACTCGACATAAGAACCAAAAGATCGTCAGTCCAGGCACTTAACCACTGTGCCACGGAGACCACATGCCTGTTAATTGAATAATTTGCTTCATCTCCGTATATGCATCAAAGCACGTTTCAACATCAGGATCAACACTAGCGGCAAACCTTATAATTACTAATGTGTTTAATGATTTCAGGCAATATTGAGAAATGATATAAGACATGACATTCCCCATTTATCTACGTCATTGTCTTCGATTTATTAGCAAGATATTCGTTTATCATCAGTAGAGATCGTGAGGCATGTGAAGTACCGATGCATGTTAGTGATAACCACAAGATTTTGTCGATATCGAAGGCAATAAACAAACTTTATTATTGTAGCAGGTTTCCCGTTGCTATACAAATTGTATTTTCATACAAGAAGTGATTTCAGGTTTCATTATTAGATTTCGAATCTCTGTAGTAGCAATAAATAGCGATGAAATTTTCATTCGGTTGACTGCCTCTAAACGTGTTGTCCTCGAGGATAAATTTGACACCGAAGAATATTTATGTTCAATTGACTGCGCAAAGGACATTCTAAAAATGATCTATCTGACGTCAGTCGACTGGAATGCAGGTGTTTTGGCCGCAGAATCCGTACTACTATTCAGTATTGTAGCATTTGTCAATGACACAGAATCGAGATATCTTAGTCATTGTGGAATATGAAAAAAGTTCTAGCAAGATAAGGCCACCGGTGCTTTTCGTGCTTGTTCGTTTGATAGATACAGAACATCTGTATAATAGGTCATTTAATTAACAAGCATTGTGTAGTGATGACGATGAAGCTTTAACGTTACTACTGCCCGATACTGGTGGCTTGGACAGTGCTGACATAGTCAGACTTTAATCTGAAGCGCTGTGGTCTTTTAGTCTGGATGCCCTTCCTGACGACTCCCAATGACACTTTCGGGGCTCGACCTCTGGATCAAAGGATTGCTAGGCCAAGCACTTAACCACTGTGCTACGGAGACCACTAACAAAAATTGTGTAGATGTAATGTTTGTCGGAAATAAGCCCATTGTTTAGGAAAGATGCCTGCCAACTATTTATCGTAAATTTTGAAAATTTTGGTGTCTGATTGGAATTTTGCGATATCGCTCGCAAAACTTTGTAGCTTAGTGTTTTTCTGTGGTGAACTGTTAAGTGTTGATGTCCGCAGACTTGAACAGTTTCAGTGCAAAATTCCTTGGTAGCCGCAGAAGCTGCGTTTCACCCTACAGGTGCTGGTTTCGCCCTACAGTACGGCTTGGAATGGGCCAAACAAACCAAGAATATCTAGAATGGCCCAGACGAAGTAGCTGAAAATATAAAAATCCACTTCTTTATCAAAACAATCGAAGGAAGACAAAACTTCAAAGATCCATGCACTTTAGGAAATCAAAGCGACACTAGAGTTGCCATGTAAAAGCACTTGAATTTCTCGAGTGTTGGTTGCTACGGTGCAAAGTAAACACTCTCACGTTCATATTCTTTCGAGAGAACTTTAAATGAGAATAGATGTACTTTTGGCCCCTTCCCCATTTTGTAATCTTCACATCTAGCGTGTAGTAGTTATCCGTACCTATTCATTCATTCCATTTTGAAGAGAAAGAATTAGCATTTGATTCGAATGTCCCTCCATATTCATGCTGCTGATTGTATAGCATTGAGGTATGTTTACCTCATCGCGTTCTATCAAAATTTTCCCATTGTTTGACTTAATTGTCCGTGAAATGATGGTCTAGTTTTGCCAAATTCTGTGTGTATCATTTCATCCATGCTTTCTTTAACGTATACATCGTAAAATAGAGTGGGTTGAAGATCTAATTGTTATGTTTATGAGATGGAAACCAGTCATGATCCGTGGGAGAAGGATCCTTGCAGGATCCTGAATGGTTTATGAAAAACATCAGGAGCACTACATTAACGTTGTGTAAAAGTTGCACTAGATGTGCAAATTCTATCAAAAAGCAAATTTCTAAATGACAGTGATTAGAGGCGATGCGATCGACACGAGAAGGAGGATGTTGAGTCTTAGGCTTTGTTTTGGTTTTAGATTGTCTGAGGTTTTGATAGTCAGAAATCTTATTCGAATATAATGAAGAGAAACTTCCGTCGTTTAGAAAATATAACTTCATATTATATGAAGTCGGCACTGAGGTCGGGTATCAAAGGTACACATCCTGTAGTTAAACCTGTCTCGGATTTTCGAAGTTTCAGTTGCATCGCAGTTTCTGGCGACACATTTTCATATTAGCTTCGCAATACGGCATAGGTGCATTGCTAATCGCGATGCAATACCTGGTAAACCGCTCCCTGGATGATTGTTATTTTCTGTTCAACCAAAACTTCGTTTCTTGGGAGACAAAGAGACCATGAAATATTTCGTATTTACCTTTCAATTTGAGAGCTATGTAAATGCTCTTGCTGGTATGTTGCCTTTCATATTCAAGGAAACATCATCGTTTAGAAATATTGACTCTAAACATTTGTCTTCTTTGAGACATTGTCTCATCATTGACAACTCGCGTGTGAAACTAACATTAGGAAATAGACAACTGAGCACACACCTCATTCTCTTTCGTGCCAATGTAGTTGGATTGAAGACACGAATGGAAGACATTAGAAGACTGGAATGTTCGCATTGACTTCATTATCATCACAATCAAAGGACTTGTGCTGCCAACTCGTGGCATGTGACGACTAAGGATGCAATTTTCAGCACGAAACGTCTGAATTTACTCACCTCGCAAAGCATTTTTGCCTTCTCATGGAGTTTTCAGAGCCGATATTTGGCTACTATAAATTTTGATTGATGAAAATAAACGTTTTTTCTCCTCTTCTTTAACCCCCGCACCCGCCGACAGGTTTTCGAACGCGCCCGACTTGGGGAGACGAATCACCCCCCCTTGCTGATCTCCCAACTATTGTACGAATTTTTCCAAACAACAAATCAATCGAATAAGCATTGAAAGGAGATTCAGAAAAACAGTATCAGTTGTATTTCTAAGGTCATCCCTGGACTGAGATGACTGTCAAAGGTCAAAAACCGCCAATTTTTAACAAATTTTCAATATATCACCACTTGAAATGGAAAATGACAATTAAAACTGATAAATCATGCACTAATCGGAAGATCTCGTTAAGGTGGTTGATAAAGCGATGATTATTAATCGTTCTGAGATTACATCATTGTATTAGATGAGGTCAAAGGTCAAATAATTCAAACTTTCAGTTCAGCTCAAATATCACTAAAATCGCATATTTCAGTATTTAGTTTCTACAGGTGAAGAAACACAACCCAATTCGGTGACTTTTATCGAGACACTGAGGCTAGAAGCAATATGATTCTGAAAAGTTTCAATAATTGCTGATCAAATGCAGACCTAAAGAGTACAGGCATTATAAAAAATCATATCTGAATTTTGAATTTCAAACATGCATAATAAGTAAAAAAAAATTATTATCCATCTCTCAAAAGTTGCATAATACGTAGAAAGCAAGCTACTAGAATTCTGGTGGCCATAGCCTGCCTGGTTTAAAGGATATTCAAAGATTCGCCAGAGGTTACGCGAAAAATACCAGTGGTGGCAGAAGTAAGAAACTAATATTTTCAGCGGACGGTTCTGATCCTTATCCTTCATTAGATTAAAATCATTTTGTTGACAGTGAAGCACATATTTGGTTCCATTTTGAACAACGATGCGCACAAAATAACCGCAATAGAGATTCATTCTGATGTTCATGTCATCTGCATATGTTTTCTTTATTTGACGACGAACGCGTACAGTGCGGAAGAACTTCTATGCATTGTGAAAATTAAGAAGGGAAAGCCAAGTTTCTGATAGACACTGGCTTTCTTCAGTTTTAGTATTTTTGAATGTCTTGCCAAGGCAGTTTCTCTCAAGCTACTACGTGTTCAATCGTGTAGCAATGATTTACTATTAATATTTATCACAGGATGCGGCTTTTTTAAATGAATGAAAATTAGCAAATGATGCTAAACAAAATGGAAATGGCGCTGCTATTTACTGCCACATAAATTTGATTAAACTCTCATAAATTTTCAAATTTTAATTTTCAACGGCTATAAACATTTTTGTGCATCCAGTTCATTCCAAGTTCGATCTGGCCAATCAGATTCATGTTTTAGTCACTATAAAGCGTTGTTCGCATATATATAATCGATATAACTCATCATGATATCCGATCATTTTTATTTTGGTGTGAAATTTCGACAATGTCATGCGTGCAAGCCGTTCGTAGCATTGTGAGCGACGATTTTATGCGAAGGCGCTTTTTCACATTTAAAATGCAGTTCATGCGGCATTGTATTTGATCTAGATAGATACCACTAGTAAGGGGTTTGCATCACCATGAGGGGCAAGTGCTCTAAGTTTACGTATCTCAATGCCGCAATGAATTCTGGCCCTTTCAGAACCGTTCCCATCCTTTGATACACAACTACAGCTAAAACACTGTCAGGAATGAATGGACATCCAAGTTTCCTCATTTACTGCACGAAGTATCGACATGGTTTTATTGCAAAGTTAAAGCAAGTAACCTGCCTCGTATTAACTGTTGCTGAAATAGAATCATTCAAACTGATAATATACGGTTTCTGTTTACAGAAGCTATAACTTTTTACGCTTCCAGTAGAAGAGACTGACCTTATTATCTGACAAGTACCGCAATTAAACTGTTGACGGAAGGAATACGAGAATCAGAACTCTCACGATAAACAAGACGTAAAATCACTTACAGATACTTTCTCTCATATGTGTATTTCTTATTCAGCAGCAATTTCATTTTGTGGAAAATATCCTTTGAATTCGATTAGCCTCGAGGAAGCACGGAGGAGTGTAGTCTCCGTGGCACAGTGGTTAAGTGCTCCTTTGGTCCAGAGGTCGAGCCCCGAAAGTGTCATTGGAAGTCGGCAGGAAGGGCATCGAAACTAAAAGTAATATAACATTCCAGAAAAGTCTGACTATGTCAGCACCGTCCAAGCCCCAGTATGGGGCGTACTGACGTTAAAGCATAGCATTTGCTGAGTAAGAACACTTATCGCCTATTATTCATCGCGATACTGAACGTGTATCAACGTGTATGAATTTACTCAAGCCAATTGCAATGTGAAATGTTATTATGAAGTTTGCATGAAACTGCAATTCTGCCTTCATTTTCAAGATAGTATCACTCGATTGATTGATAACGATTGCAAGACGATGCAATCAAGTGTTGACTATCCTTCGCCAAATATTTGAAGTAAGCAAGTAAAACAATAAACTATCGTTGTACATGCCCGGTGGATACTTTCAGTGTGGTTTGTATTGACATCTTCGATTTTGAGAAAGTAGCTATTTAATGAGCCACCGGTGGATCTTCCCGGGTATTTATTAATCAATTCCTTACGACACTACTGACATTCTCTAATGATAATGTACCTGTGATTAATTTGCAAATACCTTAGAATATTCACTTAACATGACAACTACATCTCAAATTTACTCTGGGCTTGGCTGCATGTAGAAAAGGGATTTGAATCGATGTTGAGGGGTGTGAAGTAGGCCTGTTGATGATTCCTGATGTTGGGAATGAAATGGCGGCTATATATGTCTTTCCCATGTCTCAACTAAGGCACCTCAGTTTTTGATAATCATATTTCTCACACTCACGCATCTTTTTTTTGTGTCCTTGGTTCCAGAAGTTGCTTGATTTTCGAACTCCACTTCGACCAATCGTAGATGTCCTCTTTTTGAGCTCCAGGAAGTTTGAGGTATTCTTTTGTCTTTCCGCTCCTCTTTCGCTATCTGCGTGACTTTTCTGATCCACTCTGTTTCATCAAATCTAACCACTTGGCCAAGTCAACAAAGTGTTTGCCTTCTCGCGATGTCTGTGAAGTTCTCAAAATCCTGTGGTTTTCTGGCGCTCCCATTCGATTCCTTATCCAACAGTCTTACACTACACATCCGCGGTAGTATTCCCATTTCCACACGCTCAGGCATCTTCTTGAGATGAAAACAACGGCCATGATTCGCAGCTACAGAGCGTGGCTGCCGCACACAGGCTCCATATATACACGTGCGTCCCTTGGTTCACAAAGATGGCACTTCGGATGTCAAATAATTTTCCTTAGAGTGAAAACTACTCACACACTAAGGCGAGCTGGTACACATACAGTCGATTGGTATAGTGGTCAAGTTCCCCTCACCTTGCCCCTCTCTTATTTTTCATTCGTAAATACTCTAATCATTGTTATTTTGCTCGCATCCTTTTCTTATATTAATAAGACAATGCGGCGTTTCTTTTCCATTACGTGATGATCTTCCGTTTGACCACTAATGAGATCATGTTCGAACTTGTTCTGTGCAAACTCTTAATGCTGCGATCATCTTCGATCATAGAAAGGAGAGAGACTAAGACAGCCGAGAGAAAGTTGGCATTCTACCACTGGTCTCCTTGTCACAGTGGTTATGTACCTGGTTTTGGAGTCGAACCCCGAGGGTGTCATTGCAAGTCAGCAGGAGGGGTATCCGCACGAAAACCGGTCACACTGTTCCAATGGAAGGCTATGTCACCAACGTGTAGGCCTCGACTGAGGGAGTTCATTCATCATGACAGGCTGATGGTGTAACTTACGTAGAAGCATGGAAGGACCCTCTTAAATGTTATTCCAATGCTGTTCCATGGGTAAGACAGTCATCGCTCACTTGCGTGCATTCCCACAAGGCTAGCATCCCTTAGAGCACTCGATGATCTCATTCTAAAACGCAGGTATCGGATCACGACCCCTCGATTTCTAAATGTCACGCTATTGAGTAGACTACAGACCACTGCACTGTCACTCGCATTGAATGAGAAACTTGTAGTGCTAGAACACTGTACGAGTCGCCACATTGGCAGAGACAGTTTTTAAACGAAGAGTTTTCGCAAATTGTGTCTCCATACAGCTCATCAATGCAAAGCACTTTCATGCGTACTCAATGACTTAGACAGCATTAGAATAATGCACCTTGCAGTTCGGTATGCAACTTGTCAATTTCTCCAGACTGCTGAACATTGAGCAAACATATTATGTTTTTAAACATGCTATTTTCCCCATCGACATTACAGCTATTTAATTAATTTCCGAAACCATAGTTAACTTGCAAAGAATAATACATGAGGAGATTCAGTTTTACTCTTGCGTTAATGTGTGTATGAGATACAAGGTTGGACCTTGGTTTTTCGGTCAACCTTGTGTCAGTGATACAAAACTTGAGTTTTCTTTTTAAGATGTATTTATATTGATTAAGTCATTAAAATTGATGTTTTTAATTGAACCTTTTGTGGAATGCATCAATATACGTGCATGAGAAGTTTTGATTACTGATCAGATCTCCGCATATTTTAATTTACAAATGGAAGTGGTTAATTGACTCATATTTCATGTTGGACCCGTTAATTTCGTGCCGTGAGATTTGGTGCATATTGTCGCATTGTATCTTTACATACCGTGTCAAATATAGTATTTCAGAAACAAGAGCAGAATTTCGGGAGGAGGTGAACCGCTCCCCCCCCCAAACCCCCAACACAGCGAGGGCTAATAAAATTTCTTTTCCAATGCTATTGGTTTATTCAACCTTGGTCTTCGGTTTTCTTCACGGGAGTTTTTAGTCCAACCTTGTAAGGTACATCAACAAAGCGCACCTATGAAAATTGGCAGTGTGTTATCAAAGTCAACGATAATTAGTTTGCATGCATAAATCTTAAATTGCATTTCATAATTTGAGAAAATAAGATGCTGTATAAGAACAAAAAATATTATGGTTTCAAAGCAGGTTATGTTTTGTAACCCTAACCCATTACTATACTTCAGGTGACGGATTTTGAACACAGGGGTCAATTCTATTTAAGCTTTTCGTGCACGAATAATCTTCAAAATTAAAGTCTTCTCGGGAAAAAGATTTCTAATGCAATTTGAGGGCGTTCTAGCTTCTATTTGCTGATCTAAAAAAATGCGGTTAGACATGTTGTCAAATGGCCACAATATGTATGAAAGGGTTAATAAAGAGCTTTCTTTGTGGTAGAAACTAAAGATGAGCGATCCTACCCGAAACCCTACCCGAACCCGACCCGAATGCTCGGGTTCGGGTAGAGCAATTAAGAAGTCGGGTCGGATAGGATTTTCTCTTTTATCTAAAACCCGAAATAACCCGAACTCGGGTTTATTTGGGTTGGAGCATACAAATTTGGAAAATGTTTACAACTTTAAAAAATATTTTCTGTGAAGTTAGTACAGTTTCATGTGTACCTGCAGTTTATTGAAGTTTTTCAAGAAATTGTGGCTTACATTATTCTCATTGTGAATTATTGATCTAATGAAATACTTTGCTCTATATATTTTTCTTCTAAAAGAACGAAAGATCATTATCAAATTAATTGAATCTGTTCTTGTGGTCTCTAAAGGCCTCATTCTCACAATGGCATGTAGATCATGGCTCGCAGGATGGACGGAAAGAAATGAAATTTAATTTGAGATAAGCTTTACATAGGAACGGAAGCTTAACTATACATCAAATATTATGTAATTGAAATTTTAGCATCTATCTGCAGAATTATGCTGTTACATGTAGTGATGCAGTTCAGCTGCTCGGGCCTTGACATCTTCATTAACATTTAGAGTCAAAGTGTCTCAATCAGAGTTTTGAAGGAGTATGCTGCTACACCTACACGTATAACATATCGCGAAGCAGTCGATTTTTTTGTAAAGATTCCGAATTTTGTCATGTGTTGTAGGTTGTATTAATTTCGTGGGTAATTATGCTACTTATTTAGTATTTGTTTGAATACTTCACTAGCCTAGAGAAAATAATATACTAATTACTGCGTATTTTAATAAAATACTATAATAATGCTACTAAGAAGTTAGACTACCGCCCGGTATCACATTAGGATCAAGCATTAGCTTCATATATATAGAAATGTTTCTGATTTTTCGAATATAATCGGGTCGGGTTCTGGCACTTTTTTCGGGTTCGGGTCGGGTTCTGGAACTTTTTGTCGGGTTCGGGTCGGGTCGGGTTCTGGCACTTTTTTCGGGTTCGGGTCGGGTTCTGGAACTTTTTTCGTGTTCGGGTCGGGTTCTGGCACTTTTTTCGGGTTCGGGTCGGGTTCTGGCACTTTTTTCGGGTTCGGGTCGGGTTCTGGAACTTTTTGTCGGGTTCGGGTCGGGTCGGGTTCTGGAACTTTTTGTCGGGTTCGGGTTGAAATTTTATTCGACTTGGGTATCCGAATTTTTGGAACCCGACCCGACGCTCATCTTTAGTAGAAACTATATATTATTGTTGCAGAGAAACACAGACATATTTCACGGTGATGTTTTCCTTCCTTGCTTCGATTGATGTTCCTTTAGAGAACTAATCGAATAAAAGTACTTAAAGACACCAATGTCAAGTGCTCTTATTATAGCAGCCTCTAATTATCATCGCAACTGTCCTCGAACTTGTGCAGTCAATGTACCATGAGAACCTTCAATTGAATTGAGTTAAGAAATATTATCGGTACATTGTGACTTTACGATCGTGAATAATTATTCATGAAATGTCCTCGAATGACTTCAAGTTCGCCAATATTGGCTGATTTGTTGAATGTGAATGAACTCATCACTTGAAAGGAGGATAACCGAGCGAGACAGTAAGACGTTCGTGTGTTAACCAAGCCGGATTTATAAGTATTGTCTTACATGTTTCGTCGCAACTCTGATTGGTAGAGCTTTCAAAACATTCAGTTGAACAGTTGATTCTCAAGGAATTACCGATATTATGCGAAGACGGGTGATGACTGCAGTTAAGACTGAAATGAAGCGGATAACCGCTTTTTAGTGCATTCATGAATCTTGGTTAATCGGCAGATAGACATGAAGTCAAAGTTCTCACGCAGAATTGTTGGGATATTGATAATAGAACTGGAGGAGCGAAGCGTCGTCTTGGATCTCATTGTTGTCACAGCTTGTTGATGTTTTTTCTTCTTCACAATTCATCCTCTAAACCTGAGATGTATTTCCACCCGTACATTTAAAGATTTCTTTGCAATTTGTGCAGTCCCCCGTACATTAAAAGATTTTGCAATTTGTACAGTCACTCGTACATTCATAGATTTCTCTGCAATTTGCACAGTCCCCCGTACATTCATAGATTTCTTTGCAATTTGTGCAGTCACTCGTACATTAAAAGATTTCTTTGCAATTTGTGCAGTCACTCGTACATTCATAGATTTCTTTGCAATTTGTGCAGTCACTCGTACATTCATAGATTTCTTTGCAATTTGTGCAGTCACTCGTGCATTAAAAGATTTCTTTGCAATTTGTGCAGTCACTCGTACATTAAAAGATTTCTTTGCAATTTGTGCAGTCACTCGTGCATTAAAAGATTTCTTTGCAATTTGTGCAGTCACTCGTACATTAAAAGATTTCTTTGCAATTTGCGCAGTCAACCGTGCATTAAAAGATTTCTTTGCAATTTGTGCAGTCACTCGTACATTCATAGATTTCTTTGCAATTTGTGCAGTCACTCGTACATTAAAAGATTTCTTTGCAATTTGTGCAGTCACTCGTACATTAAAAGATTTCTTTGCAATTTGTGCAGTCACTCGTACATTAAAAGATTTCTTTGCAATTTGTGCAGTCACTCGTACATTAAAAGATTTCTTTGCAATTTGCGCAGTCAACCGTGCATTAAAAGATTTCTTTGCAATTTGTGCAGTCACTCGTACAGTAAAAGATTTCTTTGCAATTTGTGCAGTCACTCGTACATTAAAAGATTTCTTTGCAATTTGCGCAGTCAACCGTGCATTAAAAGATTTCTTTGCAATTTGTGCAGTCACTCGTGCATTAAAAGATTTCTTTGCAATTTGTGCAGTCACTCGTGCATTAAAAGATTTCTTTGCAATTTGTACAGTCACCTGTACATTAAAAGATTTCTTTGCAATTTGTGCAGTCACCCCTACATTAAAAGATTTCTTTGCAATTTGTGCAGTCACCCGTGCATTAAAAGATTTCTTTGCAATTGTGCAGTCACCCCTACATTAAAAGATTTCTTTGCAATTTGTGCAGTCACCCGTGCATTAAAAGATTTCTTTGCAATTGTGCAGTCACCCGTGCATTAAAAGATTTCTTTGCAATTTGTGCAGTCACCCGTGCATTAAAAGATTTCTTTGCAATTTGTGCAGTCACCCCTACATTAAAAGATTTCTTTGCAATTTGCGCAGTCACCCCTACATTAAAAGATTTCTTTGCAATTGTGCAGTCACCCCTACATTAAAAGATTTCTTTGCAATTTGTGCAGTCACTCGTACATTAAAAGATTTTTTTGCAATTGTGCAGTCACCCCTACATTAAAAGATTTCTTTGCAATTTGTGCAGTCACTCGTACATTAAAAGATTTCTTTGCAATTTGCACAGTCACTCGTACATTAATAGATTTCTTTGCAATTTGTGCAGTCACTCGTACATTAATAGATTTCTTTGCAATTTGTGCAGTCACTCGTACATTAAAAGATTTCTTTGCAATTTGCACAGTCACTCGTACATTCATAGATTTCTTTGCAATTTGTGCAGTCACTCGTACATTCATAGATTTCTTTGCAATTTGTGCAGTCACTCGTGCATTAAAAGATTTCTTTGCAATTTGCGCAGTCACCCGTACATTAAAAGATTTCTTTGCAATTTGTGCAGTCACTCGTGCATTAAAAGATTTCTTTGCAATTTGTGCAGTCACTCGTGCATTAAAAGATTTCTTTGCAATTTGTACAGTCACCTGTACATTAAAAGATTTCTTTGCAATTTGTACAGTCACCTGTACATTAAAAGATTTCTTTGCAATTTGTGCAGTCACCCGTGCATTAAAAGATTTCTTTGCAATTTGTGCAGTCACTCGTACATTAAAAGATTTCTTTGCAATTTGCACAGTCACTCGTACATTAAAAGATTTCTTTGCAATTTGTGCAGTCACCCGTACATTTGAAGGTTTCTTTGCAATTTGTGCAGTCACTCGTACATTTGAAGGTTTCTTTGCAATTTGTGCAGTCAACCGATTTTCTGTTGTTCAGCTTTTTGGAATGTGTTCAGCCCTTTTTTGACCATGGTGCCCAAATTGACATCGACTAAAACACGCGTTCACAACATTATCCATTCAGATATCGATGTCAGATGAAAACATCACAAACTAAGTTGCAACTAAGGGTAAAAATATTTCTTGTTTTAAAACGTGCTCCTTTGGTTCAGAAATTTCCAAATAATGACATTTGATATCACAGTTACTTATGTAAACTAATAAGTATTGGCTTTAGCAACATATCGCAACTTTCATAAGTGTCTCTGTTGTGTTGAGATGGATTTGGGTAGCCACTGATTGTGCATGTACACGCGATTATGCTCAGTGTCTAGCATGCAGATCTAGCTGAAGGCACTGTCACCGCATGTTGCATTTTGCTGAATAAGAACAAGATTCCAATATCAATTCATCAGTTGTGTTGTCAAAGGAACAAATAGTTTGTCGCGATGTCTTTTTAAAGTCAATTGCTTGAATCTTCTTGGGTGAATTTTCTTCTGTTTTCTTATCGTTTATCCAAATCTCACTCAGGCTTCTTGGGTATCTGGGGTGGGTATTCAGAAGATCAACATCATCCATGACCCAGCGCCTTATTCCTTATTTTGCACTCTATATCCACAGAATTACACAGTTCGTCTCTTCTGCTGTTTGACTAGAAAGGAAACATTGGAACATGTAACGTTAATGAAATGGCATAATCTACTGACATATTACCATAGCAATCGAACAATGAGCAGACAGTTCAACATTAAGCACGTCAAATTGTACGAAGGTTCAGTCACTGTTATCAACCGGATCACACAACGAAGAGACGCAGACGATGTCAAGCTCTACAGAGACGTACTTGTGAACGTATTTTCGTGCGCCTGCTAACTTTTTTAAAAATGATCGGAGGGCCAACATTATCGAGAAAACTTTTGCGCAATGATCTGAATTCTTCGAATCTGAAGGAATCGTGGCGAACGGACCATTTTGAAGGAATTCACAGCAATCCGCAACCGACGTACGACTATTTTTCCTATCTCTGTAAGGCATTAAAAATTTCTTTCTGCCCACACGTTCCTGCATGTGCCATCGTTTTGAATCAGTTTGCACCTCTAGCAAAGCGATACGCTTTAACAAAATAATTCTGTGATTCTATCAGTCCATGGTTTCTGCTGACACGTTGCTGTTAAGTTGGAATCATACTGGATAAGGCATAAGCGAATATCTGAATAACCAGCACACCAGCTTTAATGAGAGCTGCTACACTACGCAAGCCAACGATCGTCAACTATCAGCTGCGTCATGCATTTTCTTCAAATGTGCTACTGAATTCTCGAACTTCTCGACAGTGTGGGTGCCATGAAAACAACAATCGAGTGGAATTAACTTCGATTACCTCTCTATCATTGTTACTGGAAACGTTTATTTACCCTTTGAACCGCGCTCATCGCTACTGAAGACAATGCAGACAATACGTGGATGATGCATCCTAAGTAATGGCAGACATCATGCCTGCTGACGCACCGATGTATAGCTATTGATATCTGTACATTGTATTAGGAAATGAGGTCTTGCCATGAAGGAAAATATAACAATGTGAGACGCATGAAATCGATTGTTTTGAGAATATTTAAAAAACCATAAAGCTCGAATGAATCAACAACGAATTAATCTAATACAATGCGAATCCATAACCGCGACGGAGAGAAAAGATGACTTATCCAAAATCTCAAACGATGGAAAATCAATTCGAACGACTCCTCAATCTTTCATCGCCTTCCCTATGACCTCATCCTGCTCAGTTGCCGATCAGCTATTCGGGCGACCAGTTTTCCCTTCTACTCTCCCATAATCGTCTCAATTTTCGATGCGTTCCCCTTTCCACCTGGTGCTGTTCCGAGGACTTTGTCTCCATGAGACGAACTAAGAACAAAATTGAATCGAATACTCCAACCACCTCTTTCCTGCCAAAGTCAACATTGCAATTCATCTTCTGCTAAGATCAACATCCCCACCTGAGGATATTTCGGATGACCATTCATTACAAATTCATGTAGTTCAATCCCACGCCGACCATTCACGTGCACAGAATTAGATTGTTTAAGCGTGTCACTTCGTTAGAAGTGAAAACTGATTCAAAACGATGGCACATGCAGGAACTTACTAAGGTGGGCAGAAAGAAATTTTTAATGACTTACAGAGATAAGAAAAATAGTCGTGCGTCGCTTGCGGATTGCTGTGAATGCCTTCAAAATGCCACGATTCCTTCAGATTCGAAGAAGTCATATCATTGTGCAAAAGTTTTCTCGATAATGTTTGTCCTTCCGATAATTATCAAGAAAGATAGCAGGCCCACGAAAAAACGTTCAGAAACTTCTCTGTAGAACGCAACATCGACTGCGTCTCTTCGTTGTGTGATCCGGTTGATAAGTTACTGAACCTTCTCACAATTTGACGTGCTGAATGCTGAACTGGCTGCTCATTGTTCGATTGCTATGGTATAACGTCGGCAGATTGTGCCATTTCGTCAGTGTTACGTATTCCAATGCTTCCTTTCTAGTCAAATAGAAGAAGACACGTGGTTACGTGTCATGATGATGAAGGAGGTTTCATCAGGCACAGTTCATGCAGCCCATGCATAGGCTACATCGTGCTGCATTTTCAAGAGCGTCACATAAAATTCAATGCGATGTATCACGAAAGATCTTGGATTAGAAATGCAACTTGCTTTTGTATTCCCGCAATGCTGCAAAAATAGTTTGGTACGGAGATCATGAAGAGTTTTCATGATAGTCCGGCATCCAGAACGAGTTTCTGCAGGGAACGAGGCCGAAAGTGAGACTTTCACAGAATGATGTACACCCTATGCCTACTACGAATCGATGCGTCTGCCGAGTTCTAGTGAGTTCCTCTTCGTGTCAGACAGGATTAAAGAAAACCACATGTAAATCCAATGGGACGCAGATTGCAGTTTTTAGCTAAAATGAAATTTTCTATGTTTTCTCTGATTAAATGAAAAGTACTAAGCCCTAGAGTCATAATTTTTGGCATGGAATGTCTTCATGTCATTTCCTTTCACTTTCATGCACCCGTCTATAAAGCTAAACACATTCAGATTTGGCGAGCCTCTTAATGTCGACAAACACAAACATTTTAAGCAACTCTATCCACATTGAACCACATTCTCACATACATTGCCGATCAGATGCATGATAACAGCACATGCACATCATTGGAAATGACCTGAAGACATTCCGTGTCAAAAATTATGACTCTGGGCTTAGTACTTTTCGTTTAATCAGAGAAAACATACAAAATTTCATTTTAGCCAAAAACTGCAATCGACGTCCCATTGGATTTACATGTGGTTTTTCTTTGATCCTGTCTGAAAAGAAGAGGAACTCACTAGAACTCGGCAGATGTGCCGATTCGTAGTAGGCACATGGTGTACATCATTCTGTGAAAGTCTCACTTTCGGCCTCGTTCCCTGCAGAAACTCGTTCTGGCTGCCGGACTATGAGGGTATGAGGGTTGCAGACGACCTTCAAATGAAGCCTACCTCATTATTGTAGATAGTGAAGTTCCCGCGTTTAACACCACCCACACGTCTGAAGTTATCATGCAATACAAACCTCTTTCCAGTCAAACGCTTAGAGACGAGTGCAGAACTATTTGCTGCTCAGAAGGATGACCAAATGAATCTTCCATGAGCGAATTTTCCTTTCAGAAAATGCAATTTTAGTTAATTCCTTGTCACAATTCACACAACACTTTCCATTAATGCGTATTTCGTAGTGCGAACGTTAGATTGAGTAATTAATAAGAGACACGTTTCTCTGCATCAGTGCATGAATGGTTGACTATCTAACTTCAAGAGGAATGATGTAACCACAACTATTATCGAAAACTACGGCTCTTCCTGCGGCGCAGTTGCTTGACCCCAATGTTCTACGCAATTATGCATCTTTGTGATATCAGTGGTATTCCTTTTTGAACAATAAATGTGTTGAAGCGGTTTATAGTCCGGTAGATAGAACGAGTTTCCGCACGGAATTAGGCCGAGAATGAGACTTTCACAGAATGATGTGAACCCTATGCCTACTACGAATCTGAGTGTCTGTGAGTTCCAGTGAGTTCCTCTTCTTGTCAGACAGGATCAAAGAATAACACGCAATGGAACGCCGATTGCAGTTTTTGTCAAAAATGATATTTTCTATATTTCCTCTTATTAGCTGAAAAGTACTAAGTCTAGAGCCATGATTCATTGCATGGTATGTCTTCAAGTTATTTCCTATAACGTGCATGTGATATCATCCTGCTTCTGATCGGCGATGCATGCGAGAGTGGTTCAATGTGGATGAAGTAGGTCAACATGTTGGTGCTTGCCGACATAAGAAAGCTTGCCAAATCTGAATGTGTCTGGCTTCATAGACTGGAGTGCATGAACATGATAAGAAATGACCTGAAGACATTCCATGTCAAAAATTATGGCTCTAGACTAAGCCTTATTCAGTTAATAAGAGAAAACATAGAAAATCTCATTTTCGCTAAATATTGCGATCTGCGTCCCATTGTGTTTTTACTTGATCTTGTCTGACAAAAAGAAGCACTAACTAGAACTCGGCAGACGTGCAGATTCGTAGCAGGCGTAGGGTGTACATCATTCTGTGAAAGTCTCATTTTCGGCTCGTTCCGTGCAGAAACTCGTTCTTGCTGCCGAACGATTAGATACAAAAGTGCCTTTTATCAGAAAGCTTAGTCTAAGCCCGATTGTTTCACCTCTTTACGACTTCTGCTCCAAACAGGAGCATTTGAAAATTAATTGCAGTGTCATCGAATGATTGCAACTGATTGATCGCTGTCATCAAAAATTGCAATTAATTACACGTTTACGAATGTAAATACAATACATACAAGACTTTTGATAAGATGTCAATGATAAACTAAATATGTGGGGAGAAGATTATCAAAGTGAAGTCACATGAGACCATTTCAGAACGAAAATTATGCGCACAAGCAGCCGAGTGGGACCCAGGCCTTAGAAATCCAGTCCGCAACGAGCTGTGATCTGAAGAGGAATCGGAGCAAATAATGGTGATTTCAATGTTTCCACGTCAATTTATTACTAAAATCACTGTCTAATCCAAGAAAAGCTTCTTCATCGCCAAGAAATCTTCTTTCATTCTGACCTCACTAATACAGTGCATGCTCTTCAACAAACTCTGCTTCAAATCGCCGTCATGCATCCTTCTGGCCATTTTCCAGAACAAGGAAAGACATTTGCAATATTCATGTGCAGTTAGATAACCTAACATTTGATAGATCCACGAGTATTTGGAAAAATTAATTACGCACTTGTAGAGAGGACTACTTGTATGGAAATTGTCTGTACTCCTCTGTGTCTTCTGGTTAGTGAGAAATTGAACTGGGGAGTATCCGCTGTCTGTAATCAGACAAGGGTTCATGCATAAGTTCGCCAATAATTAAGATCATGTAGTTATCTGTCGCCAATGCTGCGCTAACATCTATATCAATATTTCCATGCTGGACGATTATTCACATGACGATCCTTTCCGCGATAAATTAGGAATAGTAGTATCATATTAGTGCAGTATATCAAATGAAGGGACTTTCGAGGTCTCAACGATTTTTCAGAGATCGGTGTCAAAATGCTGATTCGAACAGTATCAAATCGAGTACATGACCTGAGGACATTCGATTGTCAAAGGTCATGGCTTCAGACTTAGCTTTTTTTCACTCAATCAAAAGAATTTAGCAAATCGTGAGATGCTTCATAAAAATATCCTCACAGTTTATGTTGAACTTTCGCAGTTTTGTATTGCTGCATTATCGCATCATCAAGATCCTATTTACATGTATTTCATGTTGCTCTACCATAGATATTTAACTTTTTAATGGATAGGATCACAGAATTAGACAGGTCGTCTCTTCTTCTGTTTGACTAGAAAGGAAACATTGGAACGTTGATAAAATTGCATAATCTGCTGACATAATGCCATAGCAATCGAACAATGAGCAGCCAGTTCAACATTAAACACGCCAAATTGTGCGAAGTTTCAGTGACTGCTATCAACCGGATCACACAGCAAAGATGCACAGTCGATGTCAAGTTCTACAGAGAAGTTTGTGAACGTTTTTTCATGCGTCTACTAACTTTTTTAATAATGATCGGAGTGCCCAACAATATTGAGAAAACTTTTGCGCAATGATATGAATTCTTCGAATCTGAAGGAATCGTGGCATTTTGAAGGCATTCACAGCAATCCGCAAGCGACGCACGACTATTTTTCTTATCTCTGTAAGGCATTAAAAATGTCTTTTTCTAGCAAAGTGATGCGGTTAAACAATCTAATTCTGTGGGTAGGATATTCCAAACAATTTGTTGACTTTACAGATACGGCATCTAGGAGCAGTATAGCTTCTTAAAAAGTTTTTGCATTGAGCGTTGAAGAACTTGTTCAGTCTATGTCCAAAGTTCGCAAGTATTATTGAGGACAGTTTTTATAATTCTTATCTCGATTCGCGTCCGCTATCTCGCCGAACACTTGCTGTCTAGACAGACTGGCGAGATAACGAAGCTGGACTGTATTGCAGAAAAGTGTAAAGAGCAACGAACATTGTGTCAGTTTATTTTTGAGTAAATGCGGCGCTGGCCGATTGATTTTATTATGTCTCTGTGGAAACTCAGCCTTCAGTTTTTCCTCATCACTGCCGTGAAAATTGTACAATTGAAAGCCAATTGATAACTACGTATTAAGAGAGATCGCGTAAATTATTAGGATGATGAAAGAGGTGTTATCTGAAGCGTTTGCGGAAAGTCAAAAGTTGCAAATTCCGCATCACGTCCACATTGGATGGAGATTCTGGCAGTAAGTGGTAGGGTGGGATATTTCAGTCAGCAAAGGACCGAGTTTGTCCGCTCCAGGGAATTGCTATCACTCACTATAGGCTGCGTGCCTAAACATGGAGAGATTTGATAGTGTGTGAAAATACGTAGGTTTAGTCCCAACTTGCAAGACTTTGGGCCTTGAATGATGAGGCTAAAGTATGAATATTCTACAGTGTAGCAGCTTCACAAACTAATGAATTAGTTTGATGAGAGTGACGTCTTGTTGACAATGAATTCAATCCAAATGATGAAAATAGGATGGTTCAGTTTTAATGAATTCTATAGTCATGTATATTAAACATGATCAGAAAATCACATCGCCGGTACCTGCTACACGAAAAAGAGTACTCATGGCAATTGGGGGATCGTGAAATTGGTAAAGGGATTGATGAGCCTTCACGGCATGCTGAATCTAAAAAATAAAGAAGAAATTTAGGGGTCCTAAAATCTCCCATCACGCTTCAATAATGACAGTAAGGCGGTCTTCACAATGTATTACTATGTGTAATAAGAGATTGGGCGATTGCATATACCCGGACACTGACCGGTGGAAAATCGATTTATTATTTGAGGTCAATATTTTTGATAATTTTTGATAATTTGAAGTCAATTATTTGAGGTCAAATCACTTTAGCGATTAAGGTGGCTCATTTAGATGTATTAAAAATTCTGTGAAGTAACTTTGTTCACCTAAGCAATCGCATGTTTTGTTTACATATATTTTCATAAACATATATTTTCGGTGACTAATTTGTAAGAGTATAACCGGTGCAATGTACGACAAGTCAAAACAAGAAGTGATCCGGTGTCAATTTCGTGATTGATAACAACTTCATTTCAAACTATAGCAACAGTACAAATAAAACAAAAGCAAAAGTGCATATCTCACAAGCAGATCAGTTCTGTTTCAAAAGCTACTGATAAGGTATATTTGTTTTTATTTTGATTTTTTATTCAGTGCATTCATATTGCGCTGTACCCATATAGCTCATAGTGCGGAGAAACAATGCTAACACACAACACAAAGTGAAAGTCACGGGAAGGCATCTGACAAAAAGAAAACTTTATTGAACATTTAAAAGAATTGAGTGACTGAGCACCACGTACTGTCTATGTGAATATATGCATCAAAATAGCAGTTTTTAGTCGCAAAGGCAATGTTCAACTGTTTTGACAAAATTACCGGATTTCAGTTGGAAAATGAATTTTAGGTTATTCACCTAAATCGTCGATGTCTACATACGACTCTTCATTTGATCAGCTATTAATGAATCGCAATTTCAAAGTAATAGCAACTCTACTGGTCTGACACCTAATACTTCAAGTCGGAGATGGGAAACTGGCCGAGATTTTCCAGCCGGTTCGGCAACCTTCAGGCAGGACGCCGGAAGTCAATAAATGCGCTGATGAGGATGATACTTTACCGTTCAAAATTATTAATCAAGATAAGCCGACAAGATCCAATCGAATTATTTAAGACGAGCTAACATAGACCTGACCAAATCTTCTGCATGGAATGATATTTTCACTCCTAGACTTAGTAACATGCCAAGCGGGTTACTAATATGAGAGGGCAGTAATGATGTTACTGAGGAACTCTTTGTGCGAATGCGTTTCACTGATTGGAATAGAGTATATAACTGCAAATTATTACGATAAGTATACACGGTGCGGCGAGCCAAATTTGACATAACGCAAGGCAATCTCGAATACCCGATGACTGTAATTTTACTGAAAATTTCTTTGTTATTGTCTCAGACGGATTATATACGATGAATGTACGTCTTAAACAAAAAGAAAAGCGACAGAATGTTATCATGCATTATTTCCAAATTTAAGTATTGATAATATTCTGTATGTAAGCAAGGTAGTTTGATATATTGTAGGCACCCGGTTCAGGTATACATGTATTTATGATAGTAGTTATCGTTATGTAATATTTCATCAAGATGATTGCATAACGACACCCTGTTTTACAAATTGTAGTGAAGAATGCTGAAAATGATTACATTAGATGTACGTGCTTTCCTTCTGCTTTACTAAATCGTCATTGGGCTTGGTATTAGCCCCACCGATAGTTGATTACACATCATAATTTTCCTATTTGATAACCCACTCGATGCCCACGAAATATCAGTTTTATTGATTGAACATGTATAAAATATCTAATAAGCTAACTGATAAGTTCTATGAGAGGAAATAACTAATAAGGTAAGACCATGTTTCAAAAAGAAAAACGGTCTCTCCCTTTGTTTCGACACGTAGTGTTTATTTTTGTAAATGACAATAAAAACCCGACGCGTTTCGTCCTGTGGACAGTGTCAAGGGTGCTGGCGGTTCTTGTGAGATTACAAAGGTATTATATACTGCCTGCTGTGTAATGGGAACTCATCAGATCAGTTCATGACGACGGTTTATTTTTGGCATGTTCAACGCAATACAGCGTGCTTCGGCCATCTTAGTTGTAATCGCTGTTCTTTGCTTATCCATGATGGTGCAGCTGAAATTATTAATGGTCATCACTTCATCGGAATGTACTGTTAAATTATGTTCACTAAGGGCGCTTTTTCTGTCTCTGTTTCTCAAGTTTAGTAGTGAACATAATTTAACAGTACATTCCGATGAAGTGATGACCATTAATAATTTCAGCTGCACCATCATGGATAAGCAAAGAACAGCGATTACAACTAAGATGGCCGAAGCACGCTGTATTGCGTTGAACATGCCAAAAATAAACCGTCGTCATGAACTGATCTGATGAGTTCCCATTACACAGCAGGCAGTATATAATACCTTTGTAATCTCACAAGAACCGCCAGCACCCTTGACACTGTCCACAGGACGAAACGCGTCGGGTTTTTATTGTCATTTACAAAAATAAACACTACGTGTCGAAACAAAGGGAGAGACCGTTTTTCTTTTTGAAACATGACTTTGAAGAACCTCCCGTACCGACAGATGCTGACCTAATAATGTAAGAAATAGTTAATTATAATTGGCATATTGAGAGATCAAAAGACGTTTTCCAATTAAAGAATTCTCTTGCTTGGTCATAAATTTGCTCATTACTTAAAATAAAAAAGCCGGCCTGTTCCTGCTTGAAATACAGGCCGATCGGATGGCCGGTTTCCATCTCTGATTCAAGTGAACTTGATAATTAGCGCTTATCGATATTCAATTCCTCTTTACATCAAGTTATCCACTGAAATGTCGTAAATATGCAGATACTACAGATACGAAATTACAGGCAAATTTGACGCGCAAGTGCACGGTTTCACTGTCAGATATAAATTGTTCATCTCATGTTTGCATTCGACTTCATGTCGATAGTGTCGCCTAACCATTTCGTATTGTTATAAATTCCATGATCAATTTTCGACGTTTCTGTGCGCATTGCCATTATTCCCAACGTACAGGTCACGAACTAGTTCCTGTGCTCCCGCGCGGATATTAAAACTGCAAGCGACGTAATTTCCCAATCTCTGGGATCCGTATTCACTTCCCTCAAAGACATCTGATCCTCGCTCCTCCTTCTTTTTTCTCTTCCGATTCGATGTTCCACTTTTATTCCATTTATTAATGTTGTCGCTGCTGTTGTACATTAACTTCACCGTTTAGATTTGGATTTCCAGTGCATCCTTTTCTCTTATCCCTCTCTCACACACGCTCCTGCATACAGGAATATCATTGGATGGAAGTTTTGCAAGTACTTAAAACTACAATTCAGTTTACCGTCTTTCTTCGAATAGGAATCGTGGCTACATATCGAGGGTGGCAATTATTAGAGGTTCAGATATCCGACTCAAAAGCGGTGTGTAATAAACGAGTTACGATAACAGCCGATTGACAATATTGCTTACACAATAATTGATATTGATAATACAATTTTGACCACCTAAGTGTGAATGGTACACATTATGCAAAAGTCAAGTTTATGTTCAAAATTGATGATCACTTAATTTGCAATGTTAAATGGCTGTACATGCTGTGCGTTTTACCCGATAATTTATCGTTGATCATGTCCTATAGGTCGAACATGGAGACATGCTTGAAATTAAGATGTTGTTCAAACTTTGACTCTAATAATGCAAAACTCAAGCACTGCCTGCATAGATTCGCAGTAACCTTCTATTACAATTGACAAGAGACTACTATTCGAAGAAATAGTGTAATAGAATCCACACTGGACTGTGAAAGGCATGAAATCTTGGGAGGATAGACTTGTCTCATCCGTGAATTTCCTACCGTCGGAATGGAAATTCCCATTTGGTGTGGGATTTCTGTGGGATAACTGACGAAGTGCACGTAAATGTGCATAAAAAGTGGTACTTTATGACCACAGTTGAAATCTAAATATAGTCGTTAACTACGTCACAAGATGACATAACTATAAGTAACGTCAGCTGGAGCATGTGACTCTGTTGTCTGAACATCTAGCAGTACCAAACATCTATTTATTGACTTAATGATGCTCTCATAAATCGAATGGGGATATTTCAGGAATTGAAGTTGCACTTATAGCTTTGTCATGACACTTTCAGTGTTCTTCATTCAGAAGTGTAGAACAGATGTAACAGAATAGAATGGCTATCACGCAAGCGCAAATTCAAGCCATCAGTCTTATTATGTCATAAGAAGTCACATGTTGTGAGGTCCGGTGATCTAAGTCGCTTAATATATCTTCTTCTGATTGAGCTGTACAGCTGTAACGAGAAGCAGATCCATCTTGCTGTGTTGACATCATACGTTCCTGTCGAGTCAACCATGCACCACGTTAACAGCTTCACGAATATGAAGTTTCTCAGTTTGAATGTGGGATTTTCTGTTACACAGAACGTGAACCATATCATTTACATGCAACTTGCAGCCTGCGGTCTGCTCGTGCAGGTGTAGCGGACCGGTCTTTATTGTAATATGAGATTGATTTTAGTCCAAAATTATTCATTTAAGCTTCCAAAGAGGTTTATCAAAATCAGGAAGACCATCAAATTCAGAAGTCCTATCAAAGCCTTCAGTATTTTAGATTTCCGACATCCTGATGACAATCTTGGCTCCGATCTCAGTGGCTAAGTGAATCCTCGCGATCCTGTGATCGTGCAGAGTTGCGAGAACGTCATTGGTACTAGAAGTTTCAAATTCCATCGAAATCTGATCAGATTGTGTCTTCATCAACGTGACACCTCAAGAAAGAGCTAAGAAGAACTCATTTAGAAGTATAATATTGTTTGCAGTTTAGAAATCTGCTGAAACTTTTGCAGAACTTTCTCTTCGTCTTGAAATCAGGACCACCGGAGAGTTCCAGTGGGTGGCCGATCTTATCCCAGCTCAATCTGTTTGAATTGTCCTAAGGCATATGGAATTGTCAAAATTTAAACATCTATCTGGAAAAATACTCAGTTTTGTGAAATCACTTGAAGCAACTTTCAATTCTGATAACTAACCGCCATGTGAATCTAATTCAATCTCGATTTATCAACTATCTCTGTACTTAGCAACAGTTGCCTGTAATTTGATTCTTTCTCTTCAGATTTTGAGGCGTCGACGTGTCTCGGATCGTCGCACAGATTCATCGTCCATGCTAGGTCAGTCTGAGGATGGAGATCAGGTGGAAGAGGTGCGCGTGCAGCTTCCTAATCGCATCAATTTATCGGACTGGCTCTACCTGGGCTGGAGGTGTCTCCTCAAAGAAGTTCTTCCTTCCTCCTCAAATCCATGTCACAACCTACGCGCTGGAGATCGAATTGCAGGAGTGAGTTTATTTCTAGATGAATTATCAGTCAGCGATTTGGTATATTTATTCACTTTTTCTACTACCTTGTTTACAGTGTTTCTCGTATTAGCATGCTTAGTTATGCAACTGTTGTACAAAGGCTTAATTATTCAGTTATATTCCTTTATCATTCCACTTTTCTTTCTTCGATTTTCTGCTTCTTTGCCTCTGATCTTCTGCTGCTGGTCACCTTTGGTGTATAGGTTGGTCCTCTTCCCTCAAGCTTTGATTGAATAATAACAGTAGGTGATTTGCATGGCATAAATTTTAGGAAAATGACTTAAAAATTGGAAAAATGCGGAAATATGAGGGCAACAGGTGAACGAGGTAAGTCGACAATCAAAAATGATATCGGAAAGATTCATAATTCAAAATTCATCTATTGCTCACTATATCGGAGATGCATGGTATGGGACACGTAAAAATGTGTGTAATTTAAAATGTAGGTCCTGCTCAGATGTGCTCAGGGCGCTGCCAAAATATCGAATTGGAGGAGGCAATATGGAACTACGCAATTTCTTCATGTATGCAATGGAAGGATGCTTGACACAGCGTATCCCGACGTACAATATGATGCAGGATATGCGAGTACATTGCGTGCATTATGTATGCATACATTATACAATATACATCCATGTAAAATAGATTATCATGATTTTTACATTATTAAACGTTACACCAAAATTAGCGCTTCGACGATTAACTATATTTTGCACCGAACATTGCTATGTTCACCCTGAAGATGGATGGTGGTCAGTCATCCGAAAATTCGGTGGAAAATGCAGTTAATCGTCGAAGCACAAATTTTGATATAACTTCACCGACGTGCAAACCTTCAATCTTAAAAATTATTACACGTGTGATGTACAGTATGCATTATATTATGACATATGTCGTTTGCAAGTTAAATGAAATGGAAAATTGCACATTAGCCAAATATTTGCACATTCCAGTAGGTGGTTACATGAATGAAAGGCATATGATAAAGCCTTATACAATAATTCTGCATCTGAATTTGTTCATCTGAGTTCTTTCCCATGACTAAGCTAAACCCGAAAATTTGAGAATTATAACATCTCAATTGTTTGTTTTTGATCTTACGGAAGAAAGGATCTTAGGCCATATCATTATTTTCTATTCACCAAAATGATGTGCTCCACAATGTCGAAAGCTTTAGGTTACAAAGCTTATTAAATCACAGATTAAATCTGCATGATTTCTTGCGGAATGGAGAGCATCCCGAAATATTTTCTAAAATTCACAACTTAGCATCATTTGCCCTTTGATAATAATGATGACATTGCATCAGTTTATCTTACAATTGTGAAGTGAATAACGACTGTTATGCTCCGTACAGCCAAATTTTCTCTAAATCCAATGTTGTCTTGATCCTTAGTTCTGACTAAACTATACGCACTGTGAATCGTGACTTAGAATGTCAGTCATGATGACATGTTCCGCTAATTAACATCCCGACGAGCCACCGTGTATCTCAAAGAAAAAAGTTTATCCGTCAACAGTCTCGACATAGAACTAAGTATTGTACCAGGAACCTTGGACGAGAATCGGATGATAATGATCAGAACGCTCCAACAAAGTCCAGCATTTTTCAAATCCCCAATTAGGGAGCAGTAACTTTAAAACTTCATCTCAACATGCATAGGTGGCAGGATAGCTTAGTTTGTTAAGAGCCACATCTCGGTACGCACACAGAAGGTCCATAGTTCGAGTCTGTATGCTTGGGGAGGTGCCACCAGTCACTAGATGATAGTAACACAAACTCAGTGAGAGATATCAGCGCATGAAGGCTGTATAACTCTTAGCATCCAAGTATGATTTCGTGTCTTGAGTGGGGCAGGCTGAAGTAAGAAGAAAATCTGTCAACATCTTCGATTGTCACAAGGTAAAACTTAATACCCCTTGAAAGCCGCAATGAACCTTGCACACCAAAGATTGCAGGCAGGCTTTTGAGCCATAGAGGTGATGCAATCTGAGAGCATCATCAGAGGTGAAAATGACGAATACAGGAAAACCGCTGTATGTAAATTTTCGTTGTATTCCCTTGACGACAACCAATTTTCAGTTCCTTCTCCCGCCAAATCTCGGAGATAATATGGATTCTCTCAGTACATGCCGAGGAAGGGATCCAACCGATCATGACGGAGCTCGTCAAGATCATCGAGTTTTGCCTCTCAGGAGGTCGTCACACATCCCCGTAAACAACAAGGTGACGACAGCTGGTTTGCCTCGCGGGAAGTAGAGATGAAGATTCCTACCCACCTGTCGACAGTCTCTTCTGTATGAAGTGATGAAAGTTGATCCCAGAGTGTTAGGTCGACAGAACCGGTTCGATCTGTGACCAAATGGAGGTGATGTCAGCGATTGTAAACACATCGGAGTTGGAACATATCGGAGATGTGGTGAACGTAGTAAATAGCACAGTCGTGAATCCTCTAAGAAAAAGTGCATCTTGGTATCGTCTTCGAAGCGGATGTCCTAAGATGAAGCGTGCGTTCACCTGAGAAGGGAACGGTGTTACTTTGAAGCAGTCTTGGTCGCTAGTATATGCTCCAATTTTAGAATACATTAGAAAGCAGGATGACATAAGTCGACACCATCTGATTAGGGCTCATCTGATCAAATTGATAGTCGCAATTATCGTAGACTTATATGTAGACTTTTAGGAAATAGTTTTTCCAAAGAAATTTTTCAGAAGATTTGTCTCTAATTTGTACTGAATCACACGCTATATATGTACGGAAAAAGTCCGTGCTATCTATTGGTTGGCAAACCCGAGGCCTTTCACCGACAGCCATCTTCAGGCGAATGACTTTCATTACTCAGTGCACTGTATTGAGTAAATATCAGATTACAAGCTAGTTTAAACAAAGCACAGGTTTAAAGCATAGACATTAGAACTAATACCAAAACAAATAATAGAGATGAAGCATATTACTGACAATATGATATAAGTAGGGTAATAAATAAGTAGCGTAGATATTAAAAGATAGAAGGAAATACAGTTAAGAGAGTCAGTCGTATTGTTTCAAGAATCCCCTGATTACTCGGGGCGTGCTTGGTGTGGTTCAGAGACTGCAGCTCCCTTGTCCTTAATGCCCTTTTGCCGACCCATTTTCTCCAGCATTTTTCCTTTTCAAGAACCTTTATGCCACTTAAGTCAATGTTGAGGTCTTTATCAAAAGAATGCTTCGGAGTGCTCAATGTATGCTTGTTTCAGTGCTCTTTTATATGTAACTCTGTGTGATGACGCTCACTTGATCATTCCGCGTCTAGCATCTAATTTTTACCGTGCTGAAATGGAAACGTCTAGAAGTCACCTTCTGCTACCTGGTCTCCTGGGCTGATCTTTAGAGCATCAAATCGAATGCGTGCAGATTGAAATTAAAAAAAACATCACACTAAATCCGCTCTTTCATCAGTCATGCCGCTCACCTCCATATGTTGTTCAGCGTTTTCAGTGGTTATCACGTACATCATCGTCTTATCCGTTTTCTTTCTCCTTCTTGAAAAACTACATCTTTGGTGATCAGTAGTGACCATCCGGAATGTTCATGTACAGTCAAATTTCAAGGTTCATTATTGAACTTTGCGCTGTAAAGTCTAGTTATGTATCCTTGCTATCAGTAAACAATCAGTTCTGTAGAATTTATCGAAGTCTTTAAGGATGTGAAATATCTGCCTCCCGCCTTCTCGATGATCCATATAAACTTCTCAATTCTTCTAGCCTTAAGATCAAATGGAAGGGGAAGCGCGCTGTTCAGCGATTCCGTAAATGACAAGCTAAGAAAAACTTCGTCCTCAGATGATCGATGGTATCCTAGTGGAAACGATGATTGATTAACACCATTCATATGAAGCTGACAAATTATTTGAAAATCATTTGCAACGAGTGAATGCATTTGCATGAAAACAAAATTGTTGTGAGACAGTGTAAGACATGTAGAAGTATCAGAAAATATAACCGTAAATTTCTTGCATCTGCTTATCTCAAAATCGCATCCAAGATCGAAGGGTAGCCTCTCCAGCTCCCCAGATGATTACAGCATTGGTCAAGTCATCAATAAAATGAACTTGCAAACGTTTTTCCAGCCTGCCATTTCGGGGTTTGCATTTAACTTGGTTGAAAGATTAATACAGATTGTCTTTGTTATCTCATTACTTCAGACAGCATGAACAACAATGTCTTGTCTAACATCTATCATTTCTCTCATGTCTGCTTTTGTAAAATGCGTTTTTTAGCCTCTCAACATGGATTTTTTTCTTTTGACTGAGTTTTTTAATGACATAATCTCGTCAAACCTGCAGCGACTGATGAAGTGTACATGCAGTGACAGAAGGCTGTTAACTTTGTGAGAAATTGATATTATTTCATTCTTGCATTAGGTGTTTCACACGTAGCATCTTAGTTACATAAAATGATTGGAAGCAACGAGTTACTATCATCCCCTGCTCAAAGATATTTTGAGATTGCAGCAAAGAAGGAACGATTTGAAACCATAGACACCACTGGTTGCATAAAATAAGTCTTTCACTCTCCAAATTCACATAGGGATGCTTTGTACTCCTCCGCAATGATATTTTTACTCTCTTCCACGAATACAGCATTTTTATACCTTCTTAACGCACATGCCATGAAACACCCAATGTATGTTAAAAATTCTTTTCTCGCATAGCTGCTTTGCAGTCTGCTTATATCTCCAGCTCAATTTGAACAATATTCCTTCATACACTCCCACGGACACCATACGCCTACGTCTTTATCATTGGCTTGTAAATTTCTGACGTTCTTAACAATATCGCTGATAATTAGGTCAAGAGGTAACGAAGTTAATTTCATCACTCTACTAACGTATCGGGGTTATTTTGGAAGCATTCTTTAAGGAAAGTGACATTTTTCCGAATTTTCCACCCAAAACAAGGTGATGCTTTTACACAAGAATCGGTTTTAAATATGTATGAATATTCTTATCGATGAGGAATTCCACCATTTTGTGCTATTTAGCACGTGAGGGAGATGCACATCAGAAAGGAAAGAAAGTGTTCTGTAAAGCAGACAATGCTAGATATGCTTTTCAAGAAGACTTCAACAGAATCAATCCCATCTCGCATTGGATTTGATCATGTTTGAATGTTGAAATTTAAATACTTTTTAATCTTTATACTCAGCGCAATCGATTTTAATTAATTGTGTAAATAAGCTAGTCGTATGCATCATGCAATTGGCTGCTACAGATTATTTTCTGTTACGTGGAATATATGCTTCTATTTGCTTTGTGCAGTACTGTTTTTAAGTTACAAAAATGGCCCGTTTGATTTCTGAAAATGCAAATTCCAGGCTACTTCTTACTCAATATGTGATGGCTGCGTCAAAAACTGTCATGCATCGATTTGTTCCGGTTGGAAAGTAAAGTTGTGGCCAATAATGAACCTTAACTAGGGGTCACTATGCGCTGCTTCAGGCTAATGTTTTTATGAACTGATTGCACAGCTGCAATTGTTTTCTCCATCGTTGGTGAATCCAAAGCATGCAGGGAGGCCCTAGACATTGAAACAGTCATCACTGACAGCCTATAGATGTTCTTCGATATTCTTAGTGTGCGCAAGTGAATTAACGTGATATTGCTCTTGACACTGACTTGCTTCTCTATTGAACTAGAACTAATTGACCTTGTACACTTCGACCATTCAGAGGGCATTTCGCTTTTGTCTTCTATTGTTGAGTCAAATACCCTCATCGTTTTTGCTGAAAATAATAACTGTAGATGTATTCAAGCTGGTCATGATCTCTGCATGATGATTTTGGAGCTTTACATCAATAGCCCTTTGCAAAAACCATGATTAAATAGCGCCGTCTTCACACCATGGGACGCGATTTTGCATTCCCATCGTCAAACCACTGAAATAAATTCCAACATAGCAGGTTAAATATGACTGTTCGAACATCATCCACAAGTCGTCGATTCTGTTGCAATGTTCTGGATGGTACGTGCAAATATGCTGTACAATGTAGAGGAGAGGTGTACAGTGGTCCCAAAACTAGCCTCAAACCAATTATGATATTGACCGAAGTACGATGTTTTTCACGCAACCCGAACCCGACCGAACTCCGATCGGTTCCCGAATGCTTTCCTCCATTGTTCATGTATTTCAAAAGCTCTGAAAATTTCCCTAATTATTTATGGATTTCTGCCACTAGCTATGCAATTCTCACGGGGAATTAAGTATGAAAGAAAACTTCATGTGAATATGATAAGATCTAAGACAATCTTCATGATTGTTGTATATTATGTATGTTCAGCATGTAATTAATCCTTAGTTAATCAACAGCTTTGAAGGGTCATATCAGGACTTCATAGAATACATAAGAAATGTTAAATAATTTTTGTTCATGAATCCCATATATTTTATGAGCACATGGAATTTTTTTTCAATTGATTTTGTGTATGAGACAACCATTGAAACTGTCGTTCTGAAGTATATCTGTTTCGATAAGATCCCATTTCTGGTATATGGAAGCCATGAATTGCCATAATATACATCTCATGGGTATTCTCCTCTTGTAAAACGAACTTCTCTTGTTTTCTCTTCCAGGTGAACGGCATCCTCGTCGACTCAATTTCATCTCCCATGGAACTCACCGAATTGCTTTCTCGTGCTCACGAGGTCATGGTGCTTCGCCCTCGCCCTTCAACTCGTACACGTTCTTCCGCATCTTCCCTCTCTTCTCGGCCATCCTCAGGTCTTTGTGGATCCCTATCGGAGAATGACGAAGCTGTCTTCTCATTCCAGTCCGGTTCTCCTGGACCACGAGACCAGGGCAAGACCGGGCCCAGCGGCACAAAAGGTTTACGCAACTTCATCGGTAAATTGCGACGTAACAAAGCCATGAACAGTCCTCCTCCAATGCCTGAAGCTGCTACAGCAGTAGAGGAGGAAGAGGAGCCAGAGGCTACCACTGAAGTCAAGGAGGACGAGGCGGCTGTGATTGGTCAGCTAGACTCCGTCATCAGTCAATACACGACTCCGAATGCAACCTCAGGCGTGCGCCTTCGTCAGGCGGCCGGAGGGGGAGGAGGCAGTGAGGGTGATGGTGGAAGCCGCAAAGGAAGACAACCCGAGAAATACGCGACAGTTCATGAGTTCAGGAACAATCCTCCGCCTGGGCTCATTGCTCCGGTAGCCCAGCACCCAAATGCTGAGGCGAGAACACCCGTGTGGACGGCCATGTCTCAGCAACAACTTCAACATCAGCAATCTCAGCAACAGAAATCCCAGCAGAACCACCAGCAACAGCAGCAACAGCAGCAACCACCTTCGAAGTCCCTTCAACAGCAACAAACTGAGCAGATACAAATGCAACAACAGCATCAATTCCTCGTCCAGCAGCAACAACAGCTCCTACAACAGCAACAATTGCAGCAACAGAAATACGAAGCAGCCGTTGCGGCTGGAGCCACGTTCGGAAGACACTCCCAGCGACAAGTGAAGGTAATAATTGATTTTGTCTTTGCAATGAGAGATATGGACAGGGACAATCTTAGCTGAAGCCTGCCGACTCTATCTTATATCAACCCGAGCCGACCCTTGCCAGGTTCACCCGATGCTGTTATATGTCGTGTCTTCTATTCACACGTTGAGAAAAATGCACCTTAACCTAATGGACTCAAGCGCACATATTAATCGGACTAGTATTGTATTTTGATTGTGTTGCGGAGCTGTGTTGGGTCAGTTGCGAGTCCGGGCTGTGTCTCAAGTGGTCTATCGAGATTGGGTTTGGAGGTGAAGAATCTTGATCGGGTAGTCCGATTACTTGATTGCATCCGGGCATGCTTCCTAGCGTCCGTTTCAGATCCCGTATACAGTTGTAAATGAGAATTTTTTCAAACATTTGATATTGCAATAAGCATACTACTAATATCATTATTAACGATTAAAACGTATCAATCTTGGGTGGGTAAATCTGCTTAATTATTGTGAAGCCTTAAGCAGAAGCAGCTGAGGAGATTTTAATACTATTTTGTCAACAACTTCCTCATAATACAGAAAATTTTAATTTTAGCTTGTTATGCGGTTGTATAACCGCAGATACATAATAACTGAGTTATTAGAACTGTGTCATTCAAGATCTTTCTGTAACATAGTAGTGAAACTGGTGGTGCGAATACGTGCTAACATCATAGTTTATTTATTCCTGCATCAGTCGTAATAATCGACTAAATTTGTTTCGTTTATCATTATTGATGAACTTGAAATAATTTAATTATTTTCGATTGTCGATCAAAACATTTCACGATGATTTCAATTTTCAACTTCCCTTGTATGAGAAAGTACTTTCAGCTAGCATTTGAAGTCAACTTGATAATGATGCGGTTCTTTGTTTGTGATGCACAAAAGCAACGCATAAACCATGCCTGATTTGTAAATCTATAAGAGGATATTGTACAGTGTGTGAAAAGAAAAGATAATTTCGGTTGCTCGCGATAGAAACGGCTCCCGTGTGAAACATCTTCAGTATGATCATTTTGATAGTTTGGCCTTCACCGCAGATGTTATTCAAACATACGCTGTGGTAACAAGCCAAGAAACACACCTGATAACATGGTTCAAAGAGTGCCATCACAGTTCTCCTCCCTAGACTAAATACGCATTGATATCAAAGATAATAAGATATTACCTGGCTTGTTTATGAGGTAGTTTGATAACGAAGGCCTTCGGGGAAGTCAAGTAGACGATTTCATGCACGGATCGTCCGTTAGAGAGCCTCGTATATTGCCATTCTATTTCATTCCTTCTTGTTTGTCTATTCATTGAGGCGAATGGTTGAGACTATATTCTCTTCTTCCAATTTCGATTTCTCAGGGATAGCGAGTAAACAGATGGAGGGACAGAGGTCATTTCGTGTTGACGCTCTTCCCTGCATCAACGACGCAGAAAGTTGTGATCTGAAAGAGGAACGTGTTTGGAATGTTTAAGGAGTATTTCATTGACGCTGATCCCTGAGTCACAGCGTAGCGGGGAGTGAAGTGTTTGGGATAACACCGCCAATGTCCTGAATGCGAAGTTGGAGGAGGTCGCATTGATAAACAATTCAGTGTCAATCAGGCGCTATTTACCGCTTGTGGTTATCGCACGATGAAGATCCATCTTGAATACAAATGCCTGATCGACTGGTAGCTTACTGTCTTTTAACCAGAATGTGCAATATCATTGCGGTCAAAAAGGGAGACTTCGTGAGACGTTTCTCGGCTCTTAATGAAAATAGTAGCATTTTGTTGTAGTTATGGAGTCTGCTGAAGATTACTATGACAGTTGCACGCCTCCCAACAATCCCTACTTTCCCTAATTCCTTCTTTCTTTGGTTGTTCTCTCTGCTTTTTGCAGTCTTGGGTTCGATTCCGTTCTCTGTCAGCGCAGCAGTGAATGGTACTTAACTTATTATCATGCGATAATGTAAAATATCCCACCGTTCATTCATAATTTAACACAGTCGTCCCTCGTTTATCGTGCTTGATTAGTTCGAGACATCACCGTAATAAGTCCGTCCCAGCGACGCAGATTCCATGTTCAGTACATATACATGTATAATCTAAAATAAGATAAAGATAAGATAAGAATTGCTCTATTTGCCTCGCAGTTTGCGCATCACAAACATCAACATGTATATTATGTATGTACATAGTTGTAAAATGCGTGCAATATATAAATCAAAATCGTGGATCAAGAACAATATTTTGCAAATGAAGAAGAATATCTGCTTTTCTTCGTCCTCGGTCGACGTATGTTGCTGTGAATTTTTCTCATATTTCTTATAGGTTCACGAAGCTTGAAGCTCAAATGTATCGAAGATATTAATGTATCAAAAATATCGAACATTTTCTTTGCTTGTTAATAACCGAGCGAAGTCTATGCGTGGCACAAGTTGCATGTTACTTTATATTTTTCAAGTTTCAGACATTTCTTAAAACCGTGAGATGAATTGCAATTAGTGTATAAGAAAAAATTAGCTCAAAATATACACGTGCATGTAAATTGCAGTCAAAATATGTTGCATATTCACTATTTAGATTGCATAACACATTTAGAAGCACATGCATTCATTATCTATTTTTCTTCCAATAGAACTTTCAAGAGGAAAACATGCTTGTACCTCAGAACACATTGTATTGCATAACTTGCAGTTTAACAATTTCTATTGTAATATTTCATCTCTGAAAAAGGATGATGTACATTTTAAAACATCTCAAAAATCACGAAACTGTTTGTTTGAAAAGTGACTAAAAACATTGTGATAGGCATATCTCAGCCTTCAAAATCTGTAAAGCAATATACCCATATTTGTCCAATGTATGTCTTATCACAAATATCAGTAAATTCTGCGAAAGTAAATTCAGATACATTCATTAAATGCTTTCGTGATGTTTTTATATTTTGTTATCAAGTGCTGTGATGAATCACGTCTCTTTCTGAGATCTGTTTCTTCATAGTTTGTCCATTCTGTCAGTGTATAACCGAGGAATGAGCTTCACCTACAAGAGATCGATTAGTCACCGTAAGGATCATTTTTTGACACAATTCATTTATTGAACTTCCGTTTTTGTTGAAAGATCTATCAATGTCTCAACATCAAATGATCCTCTTGCATCTTAATAGAGTATGAGAATACACGTTGGTGTCCAAATCATTTGATTCATCTACCACTGACGCTTTCACCTTTCTATTCGTCGGCAATTTGTTGCCGAAAATCTTGGAATCACGATTGTAGATTGGTGGTCTTAAAGGTCGAAGTACGTGCTCGATGTTTGCCGTCAATGACAGAGTCCATGACGATAATATTACTCATCCAGAGTGTCTAGCGAATACATAATGAAATAATGAAATCAATCTCATGTTTTTGAAGCGGTCGGAGGTCAAAATTAGAGATTACTGCGGTCATTCCAGGATATATGATTCTCAGTATGACCTATTGAAGCATTGAATGAAATTTATACGTCATTACTATACCGGGGGTCTTATACTGCAATACAGGAGGGAATCTAAGTCCTATTATTTTTATAGGACTCCGACTCCGGGTGGCAAATACAAAACTTCCGAAATAATGGTACTAAGTACTAATATAAAATAAAGGATCCATAATGAAGGTTGTGATTTGTATGATACGTGTATATGCAAATAATCTTTATAAAAACATTATTTATTGTATTTTATATTTATTTTATTATTATCATAATTTTTCATTATTACCTTATTAATTTATCTACAGTATATAGCTGCATTATTTGGGCAATCTGTTGAGAGCATTCTCACTTTTCAGTAAGCGGATTTTAGTACATGTACGTAAGATACCTGACAAATATTACATGGTTTGATAAGAAACAAGGAAAAAGACCTGTATTTACAACAGAAGTGCAAGTCACCACGACTTTGCCACTGTTCATTCCTGAAAACCGTGTTAAAACGTGTTGAATCAGCCTTAAGTCGAGACCGCGGATCGGTGATTAAAAGGTTTACGCCCGAGAAAAGACTCTGTGGTCTAGTTTTTGGCCGGTGCTCCGGGGCTCTGTATCCCTTTTGCAATATCATAGACAAACTTTGATGGCGTGCTATACCTTTTGTCATAGGCGTCTATACAAGTTGCGTAAAAGGGGACCTTTGAAAACATGTTCAGTGGAAAAAATATGATGTTGCTCACCCACTAGAATTTAGTTCAGTGTTTGCACTTAGCTAATGTCCCATGCTACATTGTAAGCGATTGGTGTACAACCAACGGTCAAGTATTATGAAATAGAAAGCCGTGATTTTATGTGAGACTTTTTATAGCATTTTAGTTATGTCACTTTTCTACCTTTTTTGTATTGATTCACCGCTTTCTGTGAGCAATTCGATGAAAGTATTTCGATAGATCCGGATAGATGTCCAATACATCTATGAAGGAGTGAATGATGAGGATGCCGCTTCACCTCAGAACAGACATCGGAGGAACAGAATCATTGGTGCTCTCTTTAAATCTGAACTAAAGCTACAGTACAGGAAATCATAGATGGGCGCCCCTCTCACGCCTGATACTTCTCCAAATTAGTTGTCCTAGATCTCCAAGAAAATATAGATAAGCGTTTGTTGAGATGCTTTAAAAATAAGAAAGTTGAGCGCCAATTTTGATTGCTCACTGCACGACACCTTTGTGCTGTGCCTTTGTGTGCTGCTAGATTTTTCACAACTACGTCTCTATAAGTAAACCTGTCGCCCACTTGAGGTCCTTGCCAATCCACGCCTTTCCCTTCAATTCGGATACCATTACTGCCGTCTTCTATTACATCCTGGGAGAGACTCGATCTCATGACCTCCAGATCGCTAGTCCAGGTCCGTGGCCCCTGTACTACGGAGTCGTTGTGAAGATGTTCGTGTTAATTAAATCACTGCCATTATTATACAATCCACGAGGTTAAAATCGCATAATACGCATAATAACCAATCACGTGCTATTCAGTGAGAGGGAATCACTTCGGATCATGAAGAGAAAATGTGTGGTGAAATTTTCTCGTTCACTTCTGTCGGCATTGACGCATGACGTTGAGAATCGTCGACTGATCCGTAAACTTTGCGAATTCTCGCTTAGTCAGAGACTGCGTCACAACAATGAAGCCTTGAATGTTGAGGAGAATTCGTCAACTTAACGATTTTGTTGAGCTATTCGTTTAGTTCATTCAGAAATACAAACATTGAATGAATTGTCTCACATTTCCCGAACACTTCTATTTGTGAAATTTTCTGATTATAGCAACATGTTCAATGGCCGCTGAAATCCGCTCATTAATTCACCATTACGATAAGTTAATTAAACACTGATAGTTTTATTCAAATTCTTCTACACATCCACGCACATATTTCACATATTTTCCGCTTTTGAAGTGCTGATCATCGTTCGACACGTAGATTTTGAACAATTTTATGTGTGTTGAAATATGCAATTTTCAAGATTGCATTCCATTAGACATGAACTTCAGTACGCACTTTTACTTAAATGCGATTTTAATTTGTGTGAGACCGGGCCGACAGCAATTGAACAACATGCAAACTTTGCCGTTATTGATGCTGAGGACATTCTGCCTCCCAGAAACCTGTCAGATATTCCTGGATGTGATTATTATTCAATAATCAGTAAAGCCAACGGAGAAGTCATAATATCACTTGCTGTAAGCTGTAAAAAAGAAAGCTCTGATTACAGTTTTCTCAAAGCCTTACAATTACTTGAAGACAACTATAGAGGTAGGGTTGAATAACGGACAGAATGTCCAAGAAAGCAAGTTCTTCGAATGTTGGAAATAAAAAATTGAAGAATCCAAAATATAAAATTTAAAAAATTAAAAATTCCAAAAATGGAAAATTGCTAAAACTACACTTCGAGTTTTTTTAAAGAGATGAGAGTGGATTTGAAGAGCTTGTCATCTTGAACATTGCACTAGCGAATCACAATCATGATGTAGGACAGAAGGTCATAAGCTAATTTGGGAAAGCAAGCGATGTTGAAAGAGATTGTAATGAAGAATCAATTATCTTTGTCTCATTAGGGAGACAAAACATATCCTGATCTCAAATAAAAATGCGGTCATTAGAATAGAGAACGTGTTTTTGAAAAAAAGAGTCAAGAACATGAAAATGGAAATTTTAATTTCTTGTAAAAGTTTGTGGATCAGGCTATCAGCATCAGCATTCATACAAATACAATCGATGTTTAATGTGCAATCAAGCCAGGGATTTCTCTTGCGATGATGAAAATCATCATAAAGAATTGTCACTCAATGTATTACCGCTGTGTTTTCAAAAACCGTTCCGTGTCTCGAGATAGTTCTGATAAACTTGCACTTGCGTGAAAACACAATCAAATGTCATCTGCCTGATTCCGTCGAATTGACATTGTCGGACGCTGCCTTTCAGTGTCTTCAGAGATGCTAATACATTGTATTTATTTGTTATTTCTCGAACAGACTATGCCAATTCCTTGCTAATTGGTTTGCCTTGGAAGTTCATCTGTAATTCACAAATAGTACAAATTGCGGTTGCCAGATTGATCCATCAAATTCCCCGAAGAGATCCAATCTCGCTTAGATTGAGCAAGCTGCGTTGACTTCCGGCTTCTTCCAGAAACAAAAGTAAAAGGTAACACTATAGCAGCGTGTCAATAGTGCAAGCTTGCTACGGAACTAACTTCAGGGATAATTCGACGAAATGCTTTATCTAGTTTGAAATCTTTTTGTTAATTTTTGCCTTTTGTAAGTCATCTATCTGTAAAACAACACAAGTAGAGGTCAACTGAATGAATTGTGTTGATCAGATAGTTGACAAAGGACTCAGTGTCATATACAACAATGTCAAAGATACTAATCCTCTGCAATTATGATGCTTTGATTAGTCAAGGTGAACCATAGAAAAGCGGACAATTCAATGAGTAAGTTTATCATTATTTGAATTGCATCAAATGCAGTGTAATTAATGATGATGGCTTACGTCACTGCTCCCCCATCCTGGAGGCTTGGACGGTACTGGCACAGTCAGGCTTTTCTGGAGCGTTGTGGTACTTATAGTCCGGATGCCCTTCCTGCCGACCTCCAATGACACTATCGGGGCTCGACCTCTGAACTGAAAGATCGCTAGGCCAAGCACTTAACCACTGCGCCACGGAGACCAGTAGTACAATTTAGCCCTTCATTTAACGTCTTGCTTTCTTCGCTGCGCGATGGTTGTGATGAACATCGCCAGAAATACTGTTCTGCGAAGAATATGTAACGCGGGCCGAAACGGCGCCGGCCCAGCTCTCAGGAATTTCCGGGACGGTTCCACCTCTGAAACAGACGTACTTCTGGTAAACAAAATGGTGAAGAGAATAATAAGCTACTATCAAAGCTGTATTAAATTGAGGTCATGTTGATGATGCATCAATTTTATAACTATCATCACTATTCAGTGCGGTAAATAGACTCTGAGATTTACTTCATGATTCAGCGAAACTTCAGTATTGTTTTTCTAGAATGAATAGTGTGTCAAATGATTGATTGTGTCCTTTCTGCTGCAGGCATTGTCGATGTATCACGATCCCAGCTACCTTGTGACTCCACGAGGTGGAATTCCGTCACATCTCTACTTTCTACCGCCTGGACATCCTCAACATCCTTACCATCAGCAAACGCAGCACCCTCAACTTCCTCACCAGAACACGAACAAATCACAAGAAGCTCCATGTGTTTCTATGGACACTAATGACCCACTTTCTGCTTCCCTTCCTCCTCCCCCTCCCCCTCCGCCTCCACCACCTCCCCCACCACCGCCACCGCCGCCACCACCTGCCGAAGAGGACTCTCACGCTGAGACAGAACGAAGTGCAAGCATTTCACGCTCGTCGACAACTGAAAGAGTTCGATTCCCCAGCAGTCCAAGTGTGGCATCTCACAATCAAGAACAGGGTCATATCTCTCCGTCACAGCGTGGTAAGAGACCACAGCCTGGTGCTACTAGAACTGTCAGTATCAGTCAGAAGCGACAAGGAGAACCCCTGGGCATCACCATTTCTGCTCTGGAGCCTGGTCCAGCCGGTGGAGGCGGTGTTCTCATCAGCTCTGTTGTGGAAGGAAGCCTAGCGGACCGTGCAGGTCTCTACGTGGGCGATCAGCTGTTGGAAGTGTGCGGAATTAATCTGCGAAGTGCCGCTTTTCATCATGCCCAACATATTCTACACAACTGCAGCGGTGATTGTCTGCTACTGAAAGTGCAGTACAGTCCTGGAAGTAAGTGTGATTGTCTACCACACATTAATTAAATACTACTTCTAAATATCAATAAGTAGCATGCGTGATAAACTGCCAGTCTTCCCTTTCCATGGTCAAGCTGATTTCTTTGTTGCCTCTCCATTTGATTTTTGATTTGCGCATAAAAGCATCTGAATCATCGCCCCTTTACTTGAATCGTTCATATCTGAAAGATAAAAGCAACCGAATTGCTGATAACAAATTCATAGACGAAAATGTCAGAGATTTTTATTGGATGCCATTCCATTGTGTGCGTGTGACGACAAGCAACCGCGTGTGTGATAACCAGAAGTCGATCTTTTGTATCTGAATTTCATTGATTGTTCGTGCGTTTTTGGTCTTCTTCTTTTTAGTTATATATTAACGTTGTTAAACACGTGTTTATATTGTAAGCAGTAAAAAAATGAAATAGAAAAGGAATACTTCAATGGAGGCTAAGTTTTTGACTCCCTGATAATACCTCCTTAGAATATTCATCACCTTTTTTTTAGTTCTGTCTCAATTTGTTAAAATGTCAGCAATCTATGAGTTAGATGTTCTACTTTTCAATATATATTTCTTCAGTTTGTGGATGCGTCTCAAGCTGTCAAACCCATAGTATGATATCAATGATGTAATTTCAATGCCATAGCAATAAGCATTTTCAATATAGTTACAATATCTTCGATGAGAATGTAAGATGCGGATTTTCGGAGAAATATCAAGTTGTTTTATTTTTAATGCGGAACTGTTCTTAAGCCAACGTCTTTTTATAACTGCCGTGCAACTATCAACAGACAATTATCGTATATTTTCCATGTTATCTGCCATGACGATATATTTGGCCTTCGACAATTTGGAGTGTACAAACTCAATCCTAATAACCTGTCAGTGTTGCTTCATCTCCAAATGAAGCCAAATGATGATTAATTTTATCATGAAATGTATCATTATTGCTTTAAGAGGTAATTGATTGACACTAAAACAGGAACTACCATTTATCGACAAATCATTCAAGTTATGACCCTTTTGTACCAGTACGATATTTATTTTATCAATTAACGAAATGATCACCGTACATGTAGGCACCACCATTTTGTTAAAGTTTGAGATGCTTCGATGGTATCAACTTTTTTGCAAAAATGAATCCGAGTTATCTGCCAGGGCAGTTAATATAGATAAATGTGGTGCAAAAATGCGTGAAATTGACCCCTTTTATCCGCGATTTAATGATACAGGTCTCAAATGAAATCATCTGAGCGTTCATCTATAGTTATATTTTTGTCGCAAGCAGCATCACGTTCTTCTTTAATACAGTTAGTCCATCGACACATAATTTCTTTGATTTTTGATATTTCCCTTCATGATTAAAAGTCAGACAACTGCAACGACCGCTGCTGGTGAGGACATGTTCAGCCATTACATAACACTAGAATTCCGATGCAATGTTGATGGGTGCATCGACTATTCTTCCACCGGATGATGTGATGTGGTGCAGTCTCAAGAGGTCTCGCGAATCAAAATAAACCTTATCTGCTATTATCAGACTTTTAAATAGCACAAGGTGCAATGTCTATACACATTCTGCAAACTTCTGGCACCTTCCGCGGAGATAATCCGTCGATGCATGCCAAAAATCAAACGGCATGCCGCAGTCAGTTGAATGCTACCGGCTGGTTATGCGGCTTCTTACAATTTAAGTGCAGCGTATGATTAGTCGATCTCGAATTTTAGTGACGAAATGCATTGATGAGGTGGAATGCAAAATGAGAGAAATCGTTGATAAAAAAGATAACGAGTTACCACGAACTCGAGACGGAAGATTTGTAATAAGCAGAATTTTGCTGAGTAACGATGTGGTTTAGACCATTTAGTTTTCATTCACAGCTTCTCATCGATTTCTTGAAAATATTAATTATTGATTCTATCACTCCTTATCATATTGATAAGAAGTGCAGTTTATGCTTAAATAGCAAAGAAATAGATTTCAAGTAATTATACTTTGTGATAGAAGGCAACGCCAGATTGAATAAAATGATAAAAACCTGATATGTTAACTTGGCTAGAAATTTGAATTACGCCAAATGTTGTGCAATAATAATTAAGGACAATAGCACTAATTAAGTGCATCGTAAAGGCGATGACTTCTTTGGTCGAATGAATGTATCTTCTCCCCCACTGGAGCTTGGACTGACCTGATATGGAGCGTTTTGATACTTTTAGTCCAGATGCTCTTCATGACGACTTCCAATGACCCTTTCGGGCCTCGACCTCTGGACCTAAAGATCAATATACCAGGCACTTAACCAGTGTGCCACGGAGACCACGCATTTGTCTTAATGAATCATAAATCGTGAAAGCGTCAAGTGATATAGATCCACCTTCAAGTCGTCCAACTCATAAATTGAAATTTTGGTTTCAGAACTATTCAATAACGACAACACTCATCTGAAAGCGGATGAGCGGAGAGGAAGTGGGACCAGTGACCAGAGCTCATCTGCACGGCACGAGCGAATGCACTCCAACGATTCCGCACGAACTCCAACCAATTCTCCGCGTGCCAGCTACGACGCCAACCTTCCCCCTCCCCCACCGCCTCCTCCTCCTCCCCCACCACCCCCTCCACCTCCTCCAGGCAGTGCAGAGGAGCCGCGATTCTTCTTCACACAGCAATGTCGGGTATCAGAGAATGGAGCAGCGACACCTTGCGCCTCGCACAACGGTGTCAGTGTTCCCATGCTGGGTATTAGCATCATCGGCGGCAATGTCGTCGGCATATTCGTCAGCGAGGTGCGAAGTCACAGTCCAGCCGCTGGGAAAGATGGTCTGCGGATTGGAGATCAAATCCTGGAATACAACGGCGACAATCTGCGGCAAATACCACTGGAAAGAGCCGCAAGCGAATTGAACAAGAGACATGGTGGCAACAACATGGTCAGCATGCTGGTGCAATTTCAACCCGTGCGCTTTGCTGCATTGCTCGACGCTCCTCCGGTAAGCAATGTATGAAACTATCGTGTTAATCTGTTCGATCGCATTTATTCTCTACGATTGTCATTTACTGTTTATTTCACGCTGTACAACTGTGCATTTGTTTGAAAGCTGCAGTTTCAGTGCACAGCACAAGCTAGCACGCCGCAGTACAGTGTACAGCACAAGCTAGAACTCTGCAGTGCAGTGCACAGCATAAGCTAGCACGCCGCAGTGCAGTGTACAGCACAAGCTAGAACGCTGCAGTGCAGTGTACAGCATAAGCTAGCACGCTGCAGTGCAGTGTACAGCACAAGCTAGATCGCTGCAGTGCAGTGTACAGCACAAGCTAGAACGCTGCAGTGCAGTGTACAGCACAAGCTAGCACGCCGCAGTGCAGTGTACAGCATAAGCTAGATCGCTGCAGTGCAGTGTACAGCACAAGCTAGAACTCTGCAGTGCAGTGTACAGCACAACCTAGCACGCCGCAGTGCAGTGTACAGCACAAGCCAGAACGCTGCAGTCCACTGCACAGCATAAGCTAGCACGCCGCAGTGCAGTGTACAGCATAAGCTAGAAAGCTGCAGTGCAGTGTACAGCATAAGCTAGCACGCCGCATTGCAGTGTACAGCATAAGCCAGAACGCCGCAGTACAGTGTACAGCATAAGCTAGCACGCCGCAGTGCAGTGCACAGCACAAGCTAGCACGCCGCAGTGCAGTGCACAGCACAAGCTAGCACGCCGCAGTACAGTGTACAGCATAAGCTAGAAAGCTGCAGTGCAGTGTACAGCATAAGCTAGAAAGCTGCAGTGCAGTGTACAGCACAAGCTAGAACGCTGCAGTGCAGTGTACAGCATAAGCTAGCACGCTGCAGTACAGTGTACAGCATAGGCTAGAAAGCTGCAGTGCAGTGCACAGCACAAGCTAGCACGCTGCAGTGCAGTGTACAGCACAAGCTAGAAAGCTGCAGTGCAGTGCACAGCACAAGTTAGCACGCCGCAGTACAGTGTACAGCACAAGCTAGCACGCCGCAGTACAGTGTACAGCATAAGCTAGATCGCTGCAGTGCAGTGTACAGCACAAGCTAGCACGCCGCAGTGCAATGTACAGCACAAGCTAACACGCCGCAGTGCAGTGTACAGCACAAGCTAGCACGCCGCAGTACAGTGTACAGCATAAGCTAGATCGCTGCAGTGCAGTGTACAGCACAAGCTAGCACGCCGCAGTGCAATGTACAGCACAAGCTAGCACGCCGCAGTGCAGTGTACAGCACAAGCTAGCACGCCGCAGTGCAGTGTACAGCACAAGCTAGCACGCCGCAGTGCAGTGTACAGCACAAGCTAGATCGCTGCAGTGCAGTGCACAGCACAAGCTAGAAAGCTGCAGTGCAGTGTACAGCACAAGCTAGCACGCCGCAGTGCAGTGTACAGCATAAGCTAGAAAGCTGCAGTGCAGTGTACAGCATAAGCTAGAAAGCTGCAGTGCAGTGTACAGCATAAGCTAGAAAGCTGCAGTGCAGTGTACAGCATAAGCTAGAAAGCTGCAGTGCAGTGTACAGCATAAGCTAGAAAGCTGCAGTGCAGTGTACAGCTCCGCTCGAAAGCTGCAATTTGCATTGTCCGATTATAGTTTCAGCTCGAAAGCTGAAGTGTGTACAGTACAGTGAGGCTCGAAAGCTGCCGTTAATTAATATCTGAAACTATGTTTGGCTATCGTCCTGTTCAATAAGCAACAACAAAATACATGCAGCAACGGGGGGGGGGTGGCAGCACCTGCTATGAAAATTTGTAGTGATTGGTGAGTCAAAAATAGATGCTGTCGTATAATATCAACTATTACTTATATGCAATTACATGCAATTACTTATTCAATGATGCTGAAGATGGTTTCCAATAGCAAAACTCTACCTAGCAATTATCTAGGCGGAATGAAACTATTTTTGTGTTAAGGTATTGATAAATGATCAATTCTGATAACTGTGATATTTTCACTTCTCAGTTGATCGCTTTTGCGGAGACAAACTTCCCCTGCTCTCATTTTTCGGGCTGAAAGTGTAATACTTGTATAGCTTAGAATTTCCGGGAGAACAAGTGCAATTTTTGGAAGTTAACTCTTAGTCTCGGCGTTATTCGATTGTCCCTCTAGAATCACTTTAAAATTTATATTGTGGTTTCTAGGAGAACTTGCCTCTCTTTTTTTCCGTGGAGTAATTGAGCACTAGCGGTTTTTTATATGCTTTTTCCGACCATCAATTTAGATTAGGGGGGAGGGGGAAGAATATCATAACACCGGTTTAAGGAGCAAAGTCAAGCCGTCATACAATGAGGCTGGGCCATTATTCAGATGCCGTACCGGCAGCCAGCTCCGAAAGGCGCACTTTGTGCTGTTTATGTCTCGATCATTGAAAGTAAGCGCCTCTTAAAATCAGACAATATTCAACTGAATTTATTTTCAAAAATATCCGAGTGCCGTTGCACAGTATAGTATAATTTATTTTGCTTAAAACGTGTGCTTTTCAGTTTTGGGTAATGAGAAAGATCATCAGCTTAATGCACGGGCATGCAGTGTGCTAGCAGGCTGGACATTCAATACATTTTTCTATTTTAAAGCATCCAGCATCATTTTATAGACTGTTTATTGTCCACTGACACAGAGACTACATAAAAATCAAAGTTACAATGCATGTGAGATGGAAGATTTATGTTTTCTTTAAGGAAATGTCACATGGTTTCAATATGTATGAAATTTAATTTATTGCATATAGCTGAAGCATTTGCCCACTACTGTATTTTTTGAGATGCATTAATAACACTCTTAGTCTAAGTTTGGCACAGGTCAATGTCATGTCATCACATGTTGAACTTCTACTCTGACAATGGGACGTTCCTCCAAGGCTGCGTATGCGATCGTTGTCCCCCTCGAGAAAGCTATCAACATTCATCCGTTGTCGAATAATAGCTTGATTTTGATTGGCAGTTGTGAAAATAAAGGGGATAATCATTAATCACCAGAAAATTTTACCTTCAGCTGACTAAATATGGTCAAATTGCTTCAGCTGTTTCGTAAAGTAGAAGCTATCAGCGCTTAGCCTTCTGCGATATTTATGACCCAACAAGTTCTGAGATATTCACCGAACACCCTGCGTATTATTACCAACCACCTGGGCCATAGAGATGGCATAATGTCATTTATTATAATCAGATTTGTGTAAATGCAGCCGAAATTTTATTTTCATAAAATATATTATGATGTAGAATATACTACTGATTCTATCGTTTGCCAAGTAGACGCATATTATTGCTCAAATTATACACGAATAAAGCAATCTCCTTGGAAGAAAGATATAAGTTGTTATTGCAATTAGTTTATGAACCCCATGATGAACCATTTATCCATAGAGGGATTCATCAAGTTCCATGACACAGAGAGACATGTAAGTATTGCCTATTTCACTTCACAGAAATCTAATTCACTGATAATCAGATTGATATATCCTGGAATGAAATGGTTATTCAATTTCTTGGGGGCGAATACTAAAACAATTTGCTAGGCCAAACCGAGAATTCGCCTTCGGTTTTATTAAGGTTGCAAAGCAGAATATGGTGAAGCGAATTTAAGTAAAGTTTGAGCACGGATATAAAAAGTTAATTTAACATGGCCGTTCAACCTTCAGCACCTGTACTCAAACATTATTTAAATAGGCTTCTCCGCTCTCTGCTTTACTTGTAACACTTTTAAAGTCGCAAGGTGAGTCATCTGTTTTTCTTAATAAGAACTTTGGTATCTACAGAAATTAACTTTTCATTTCAATCTAATTCCCATTCAGGTTTAGATTGACGTTCCGGTTTCAGAATGTCTTCTGCAGAATTTCTGCTTTATTAGATCAATATTCTTCTAAGTTTTCTTCGCGAATTTTTCAAATGATAATTAAATTAAATAATTTTAAAATTGGATTGTGTAGAATGTATTCTTTGCACAGGTGGGAAACACAGATGTCAGACGCATCTACACCAGCAGGTAGTCATTAGGCATGAATACTTTCACTTTTTTTTAAGATATAAAAAAATTCATTGTCGGCAAGCTATAGGAAATATTTGGTAAAAGAGCGCTACGTAAATATTGTTCATTCAGAAATGCCTATAAACCCTTCAAAATAGTTGCTTATAGTTGCAAAATCGAAGACCAATGTCAGTCATGTGTGAAGTGGCCTTGGATTAGTTTTTTAAATACTATAAATTCGGAATCCTAGCATTTCTAAAGTGATATTTCCTTGTTACGATCCAAAGAGAGAAGAACAAGAGCTACAACAAGAAGGATTGGATTCCCAATTTGTATAGTTTCATTATCCATTGGTTTGTTGAAGCAATCCCACTATCATATATCGCCATGTTGAAGAGAAATTCTGCTGTATAAAGAAAATGCTCGTTTTGTAGCACGTCTGTGAAAACTGCACATTATTCCTGACAAGTTGTGCACAATGTTGCTATTGATTCACTTGATTTCGTCGCAAATTAAAATAGAAAACACAAGCTAGTTTACTTGTGCATATACGCCTTCTGTTGGACACCAATTTCTGATCACATGTTCATCTCTTCTTCAGGTATCAACTGCAGCAACAGCCGCGTGTGGAGTCTTGGTCCGCCCTTTCGACTCTTTATATCTGCGAGCTCTGTTTGACTACAGCGGGCCTAGCGGCGGTCAGGGAGAAGGCGGCCATCTGTGTTTTGCTCGAGACAGTCTTCTCTTCGTCGACTGCACCATGGTGGAAGTGGCCGGTGGAGATAGTGGCGGCTTCTGGCATGCATGGTTGTTGGACGAAGCTGGAAACCGACTTCGATCCGGCTTAGTTCCTGGCAAGCGACTGATGGATCAACGTGTTATAGGTTCTGCAGCGACAGCTCCTCCAGCCGGACAGGGAGATGATCGCGGTCCTGGAGGATCCGTAGGACGCCGTTGGCCTTTCAATTCCTCCAAGAAAGGGCGACCGGGCGCTACCAAGACGACGAAAAGCGGTTCCGAATGTTTCCGATCAGACAGTCAATTGAATCCAACCCCTCCTTCCTCACCCCCGTCATCCCCGCCACCTAATCTCGACGGATTAGGCACCTACGCAGAGCTAGAATGCGTCTTCTCACAACTGCCGCGACCCCTTCTATTGCTTGGACCTCATTCTCAGGCCCTTGGCATGAAGCTAACCGGCGAATTCCCGCATCTCTTTGCCCTGTGTCCCACGGAGCTCGTGCCCACCACCGCCTCGGCCTCAGGACACACTGGAGATCCCTGGTTCGTCGAGGTGTGGCCACGAGATGAGGCAGCTGGAGGGGGATTCGAAGGTGTTACTGCAGCCAGCATTCAGCGTACCGCACAATCCGTAAGTTCTCAGCTTCCGAGGAAGACTGTTTTGTTTTTTGCTAGACAAAATAAACAACATTTAAGTAAAGATTATGTGGTAGTAGTGCCCAATCTGCTTGATGTTGGCAATGTGAAATTCTAGGTTCTCATAATAGTTTTCAAGAGATCCTATGGAAAATGTAAACGTGTCAGTCGAGATTTGAAAGCGTTAACCAAGTGAAGCAGAATGTACCTTCTTCTATAATGACAAAATAGCAATAGCTCGGCCCTCTATGTGGGCTGTGAGCGATGAGATCCATGAAGATCAATGCAATAGCTATAACGCTAAATGTACAGCGCACTGTGTGTTCCTATGCATTAATTAAAAATAGTAAAAATGCATTTACAACTGCTGAGGATCATTTCGTAACTGAATGGACAAAATGCAGTTCTTTCGGCTGTGATAGAGCTTTCGATTCTTTGTACTTCACGTTTATGTCTAGAATTGCTATATTTTTAAGATCAATGTTAAATGAATGCCTTCTCACAACGCGTCCGATTATTTCTTCGCTCTAATCTGTTGCTGTAGTCTTGCCAGGTGAATTGACCCGAAAATCTGTGATGCATTTGAAAATATACACAAGAACAGTGCATCTTAAGAATTAAACTACACGAGAAATTGCAGCAACTAAGAGTACTTACGAGTATCACCTTCATTTGTGTAATTCTTTTGGGAATATCCAACAGTTAGGGCTGGTTTCTCTAATAAGTTTGTATTTGCCCCACAGAACTCTTCAGGTATCCAAGTACAGTGACCTGCTATAGAATTAGAATAAAATAAAATAGAAATAATCTATATTTGCTCCACAAGGGCGGTGGTACATTCACAAAAGTAAGGACACTTCACTCTTCAAGTATCCATGCATAGTGACCCATTACAACCTTGACCTGAGAACATTTAGTAACTTTTACTTCAATCTTATAAGAGGTTGTTTCTGTACTTGAGGTTTCACTGTTCATCAATTCCGAATTATCTCTTTTCAGAAGCGTCATGGGCTACTCAACCTCAGCGCCTCGAGTTTGGAGACGATGCATCATCACAAAATTTTCCCTATCGTTATATCCATTCGTTTCAAATCTCCGAAACACATCAGGTGAGTTCTAACATCAGATGTAGAAATTCATGACTGATCCCTCACCATTATTTGTATTGTAGAGAGGTTCGTGACAGTCGCTTCTGTCCAGAGAAGATGCCTAGCAAGCAAGCGAAGGATCTCTTCTCTGACAGTATGCGTGTGGAGCAAGATTTCCGATTCTACATATCTGGTAAGTTTGTGACGTCAATTGTAGTGTATAATTTAATGAAATGTTGTATTTTCACAATTCCAACCTCACATCTTTTTGAAACGCAATTTTCGTTAAGCAGCATATTTTGCAGGACAGTATAAATGCAAGCAAGCCAAGGTGCTTTAATGAGTTTACACAATTTATAAATTTTCGGCCTGTTCACGTCGGGACTTACTTTTACTTTACTTTATCCGTTTAGCGTCCTTTTCTCCACCTCGTTGGGTTGGACGATGATTCTTCATGGAATGCCTCCATCTGTTGCGATTGAGGGCGTCGGCCACTTTGAGGCCCAACTGCCGACAGTCTGCGGACACTGTTTCTTCCCAGGTCTTATTTGTGCGGCCTCTTGGTGTTTTGTCCACTGATCTTCATTTCCCATACTTTCTTCACTCAATCGCTGTTATCCTTCCGCACCACATGGCCGTACCATCACAATTTAGACACCCGTATGGCCTCAGAAATCAGACGTTTATTAGCCATTGAGGCAAAACATTACAATGTCAACCAAGATGATGATAAAATGAATAATGATAAAATGGTAAACATAAAATGGCTATGATGAGGCGGTCGTTCGAACTTTAACGGAGAGGAGACATTCACGGCATATTCTGAAAATTAACTGAATAACACAAATTCTTTAATCTGATTCATGAAAGTATCATTGACTTGGATGCAACTATACAAGCAGAGTCAAATTCAGTACGACAAATACATCTATTATGAATAATAGATAATGCAAATAGGATGACATTTCACAAAACAAGGAAAGGAAACCCATCTTCAAACATTATATGTAAGTCAAGTCATTGATCTGACATATACTGGTTTTTATTTATCAATTTAATTGATCAGTCACACAATCTGAACTGCAATTTTATCAGTTAATATACGAGTCATGTCTGAAGGTCCGGAGAGCACGTAATCAATTTATCAAATATTATTACAGTAAGTACGTTCATATACAAGATTGATATCAAAGACATAACACTACTTATTATGATATGAATAGTATCATTGACACTCACCTGTAATCAGAACGAAAATTATTGGATGGTGAAAAATTACAGTGCTCCGGACCTTCCGACTCGTGGCGGTAATTCGTATGGAGTGATTTGTCTATTTCGTGATGCAACTGTTAACATCCGTGATTACTATTCATAGCAGTCACTGTCAAATGATTATAATCAATCGAAAAGCTTATTCAACTATAATTGATCAATCACTTGCTTTTATCGACGAACAATTGGTTTTCTATTGGTTATTGCAACTGCGATGGTCAATTCGCTGTAGATATCTAGGATTCATATTCATAATCGCATCGGTCCTATTATTATCTTTCGACGAAAATAATCAGCAAACATTTGAATGCAACCTCATCGATAGACTGCAGGTTCAGACGCGCCAGAGAGTCTTCGCTGGCACCTCTATCCTCGAGAGAAGCTCCACACATCGACCTGATCATCCTCCTGTCTGCTACCTCCATTCTCCTCTTTTCTACAGCTGTCATAGCCCATGTCTCACTTCCGTAAGTCATGCAGGCTCTGACGCATGAGTCATAAATCTTGCCTTTCATCCAATATGGAGCAGCACGGCTGGTCAGGATAGGTGATAGCTGTCGGAATTTCTTCCAGCCCGATTGAATTCGCACAGTCACAGCTGCCTGCGTTCCAACACCGGAATCCAACATGTCTCACAAGTAGCAGAAACGGGTAACAGTGTCGCACATGCCTTCTTGCAACGTAATCTCTTTCATTTTCCATCTGTGTCTCACGACGGACATATCACCTGAGCAGCTCCCACACAAAAAGTTCGACGCCGATCTTGTCAAACAGCCGTTCATGCCACCACATCGTCCGTGGGTCCATGATTGACAGCTGGTGCACTGTATTGAGTTGCAACCGATACTGCACGATTAGGCCCTATTTGCATGTTATTGGGGTCTTTCCATCTCCTACTGCAGTTCTCATCACTTTTTAGGATGTTAGGCAGTCATTCCACGTCTTAAGATTTTCTTGCAGCTCTTCTTCACTTTCTGCAGCCAATGCTAGATCTTCTGCATTAAGAATTTCGAGAGGAAGACCTTCTGAAGAACCCGCACTGGTGGCATTCATGACGATTGTAAAGAGCAGTGAGCTTAAAACAGGATAGTCGACGTAAAAGGATTTTCTAAAACACTGTGTATATTCATGTATCTTCATATATCAGGGTTAAAATATCAATGTCTGATCTGTTGTGCCTCATGTTTGTTGTTGAGGCTTGGTTTCATAGATTTTGTTAATACCGTAAATCAATGCTGTATCAGACACTGTGATTTTGATATCTAAAGGATACACTAGGTTGGGGGAGCAACTTTGGTGATGCTTGAATATTTTGGACCTATGCTTACTTCGGATGCCGATATACATTGGACTTTTTTCAAGAAGGGCTTAATAGTTCTGCTATGGCATACTGAACATCTGAAATTTTATACTTTGAGCCATTTAGTTATCTGATTGTAACGAATGGTTTTTTACCTTTCAGCTGTTATTCAAGGCGGCAATTTCGCGTTCATGACCTCACAGGTTATGACTGTGGTAAAGAACGAGCAGCATAAAGGTGTGTGGATCACCAAGAACTTTATGTGAACATTCTTCTCCCCTCGTGACCTCCCCCTCTTTCTTCCGTCTCGAGGTCTCGTCTCAAGATGCTCGCTCGCCACTACGTGGCGACACAGAATGAACGGTTCGTGGAATTTCTAATTTTCTATCTCCAGAGTGTTGTACAAATGTCGTCGAGTGTCTTGCCCTCTCGGCCTTGATGTCGCCGAGTAGTGATCGAAAAGAGCTTCGTTTCTCTCCAAGATTAACATTGAGATGGTGCAATTCCGCATCTTGGAATTGTCTTCCTGTTTCTATGACTGAATCTCTGTAACCCCTTCCCCCCAGATGTGAGATGAATGAATCACATTGCTTGCGTGTTTCGAGCATTCTGTTTTTTCCTGTCGCCCTACAGTACAGGTTGTTTCTTCTCCCATATCACTCTTTGTCCTCCAAATCCTTACTTCTAGCATAATTTCTTTCTTACTCTTCCTGTCATGCGCACATGCTGTATCTTTCGTCGCTAGCTTCTCTTAATCGACTATCACAATACCTCGCTGATCAGGGCTGTACATATCATTGAATCGCAGAACCTATTGCTCTGCAAATTCAGCCTCGCAAGCTCCATCCTTACCGTTGGCTTTCGTAGAGAACTAATAGATTTCGATAGAACACTTCTTTCTAGTATTGTCGACCTGTAGTTTCCCATTTCGATACTGCCTTTATTTATGACAGTTTGTGGTCAGTCTTTGCTTCATATTGTTATCGAGTAGAGCTTCCCAAGAGTACAGAGTCTGACTCGTGTGATGCATCTGTGAATATTCACAACATCCCGATAAAAGATTATAAATAATAAATTATTACTCCGTCTTTTCATTTTGATGATAAAGAATTGCGCATGAAGAAACGTTTTCTGGATTAATATTTCATGTAGAAAAAACTACGCTGTAGAAATTTCCCAATCCTATGAAGTGCATACTATTATACTATGGCAATGGAAGTCATGATACCATTCGAACAGCAACGGGGTAGACCAAAGACAATGAATGGATCTACTGTAATATCTACTATCTTTGGGGTAGACCTAAAAGCAATAACAATGGCGAATGTAAATGCGAATTCGGTCGAGAACGTCGTATGTAGCTACTGTTTAAATTGTGTAATTTTTCTCACACCGGAAAATCCTGACAAAGCTGTTATCGAAAAAAATCATCGCCTTAATAAACGCAAATTTGCATAACACATTGGCACAATATCTCGTCATGCAGTGGTGCCAATTTTAACTTCAGTTTAAATACAGTCATGTACGTATTTTTGTGAATGTCTGTCCTTGCAAATTACTTCAAAATTTCGGCTGAGGGAATCTCTTAAACTTCTCAAAGATGAAAATGCTCAAATGACTAAAGGAAAGTTAATAGCTAGGCGCGATGTGGCAAAATTAATTCAAGTAAAGCGTTTAATTGCACCAGTTCGCATGTCGAGTGATTCCACTAAACATTTCGCCGACGCGCGTCATATACGAGATCGTAGAACTAAAATGAAGAAATATGAAAAATCCTCATCACCAATTGAGCATCCACCAAGCAATTTGATTAAACCTTAACCCTGAAAAAATATGCAGATTATGCAATGCAAGACACATGTGCAATGCAGGTATGTTAATTGCGACATGCGGGAAAGGGCCATATTCGTCTAAATTTCCGTACGTGGTGGGTAGAGAATAACCTCACACTTGTGCCTAAGTTTTGTGACGATTGATTGATTTCTACGGATTTTAGACAAATTTGAAGACGTGGGGGAGATGACCCATAAGTACCGCACTATTAGAGGCTTACATAATATCTCAATACATACAGCCAAAAGGGTGCATACAGCACAATAAACCTCAAGTTCTCGGCAATGCCTAATTTGCCTTTTGATTAGACCTGAAAACACGACATTGGAAAGGCCCTGAGACGAACAGGCTCTATGTCGACTTGATCATGCCAATCAGAGCTTCAATCTCGACCTAACAAAAAGCACTACTTTCACTTGGCCTCGAACATAGCCTCACAAAGCATTGATACCAGCAATTCCATGTTATGAACGGCGATGTTTTGGCAATAGCAATATTTTAGTCCAACCAAATGCAAATTCTGCTACTTTCCTTTACTGCATCTATCAACGGAAATATTGACCAGTGATTAGTTAATTTTGACCATAAAAATCTCTTTTCAAGGAGCATAACCAAAAAAGTTCAATAAGTGAATTTCGCAACATTTGTGTGTCCATGGATGTGTCCTTACCTCAGACTTGGTGAAGAAACTGAAAACAACTATCACGACAGCACTCATCTCTTACTTCTTTCTGTTGAAGGAGACGCTGGCCATCACACCTACCTGTAAACACAACGAGTGGCTATATGTGGTTTCAAGAAGTGTAACACTATAATATTCTAAGAAGTGGTAACACTCTTAGAATTCAGTGATCACTCTTCAACAATAAGAATGAATATTGAAAGTGTCAAAGTACAGTAATTTTGTAGCATCACTTGTAGGCGATTTTCATCGTCAATGGCACAATGAGAATGATAGAACTCAGACAAAATTTTGGATGAAATTTTCGAACTATTTACTTTTACAACTATATTTCTTGTTTAAATTAGGCATAGTAAAAATCGGTCTTTCTAAATACCATGTGACTCGTTTCTCATGTGCTGACGGCGCATTTTCATATAAAATTGGGAATTATTTGATTAATTTTATTTCAGGTCAGTAAAAATTGTGTCTAGTGATGATAACTAGCGATTATGCGTGCGATGTGATATCAACTGATTGCAAGTTTTGCAGTACATAGTGGGTGCAGAGTACATGCAGTCACCTAATCAGGGTTGCCACTTGGTCTGTATTTGCAGTGCAGAGTCGTCTGTAAATGGTATATTTTTCAGTGATGTCTGTAATTTTCTAATCAACATTTTTAGCTACCAAGAGAAGTTGTAATTATTAGCATAAGTCGGTTAATGGTTATTTTGGATGTTAAGTTATCATTGTGGGTGTGGTTCGGTTCCTTGACGCCCAGATCGCACCTCACAAGGTGTTCCACGACACGGAATCATTTTCTTCCATAGTCAAATATTGTGATATATTAAATTTATTTCCTTTTCGAACAATACAGCTTGACGAATAGATTATCATTGAATGGAGTAGTCTGAAATATCTTGGCAGGGTCATCTGGATGAGCGGAAGTAGCGCACTCCGGTCAAGGAGAAACAGTAACGATGCATGGGTCGCATGCGAGTCGATTCTTTGATGCATGTATGATTTTCACTCGTCCATAGTACTTGTTGTCCAAGTTCCAATTGAAAGATTGTCGATATTTACAATTTGCTTCATTAACACACATCTACTGAAGCTGTGCGGTAATAATCATACAGAACTTTACGTGAGTTTTGATGCTAGAGAGACGGGCTATACACCGCTGTCATGCATCACAGCGTCGTGCATCAATGTGAAAGGGATCAAATTCATAACTAAAACACTGTTTCATAATGGTGCTATTAAATTTATAGGTTGACACATGAAGGCTTATAGGCCTACCGTAATTTCTGGCCTATAAGGCGCACAAGCCGATTCTTGGGTAATTTCGTATTTTGACAACAGATAAGGCGCACATATGTATTTACAGATATTATCGTAACCAGTAGGAAATAATGTTTGTTAGAAATAGTGGTACTACCGGCAGTTAAGAAAAAGCAACAACTACTTTTAAGGGCTGGTTACAAACAACAAGCAAAGTCAGAATGAAAAATTGATAAAGTACAAGCATAGCCATAACTTCGGAAATACACAAAGTTATCAAACCAAACTTCACACACGACATAACCACAACTCAGGCAATAGCGCAATACCACCTATAGACCAGTACTGCAACAAACACGTGCTCAGCAGAGCAAAACATTATAGTTCATCATTAAAGCTATTTCACACAATCGCCTCCAGCCAATCAATTTCAAGGATAGCCATAGCGACCAAGATATTCACTCAATTAACGCAAACAACACAAACTAATATTTATGATCCCAAAGGATGCGCAATTCAGTCCTCATCCTCCTCCGTGCCCTGCAACGGACGCAGCAGGCTCTCAAAGTTGACCTAATTTCACGGATTCTACGAAATTTCCCATCTCCTCTACTAATTTCAAGCATAGCCATAGCGACCAAGATATTCACTCAAATTAGTAGAGGAGATGGTGAAATTTCGTAGAATCCGTGAAATTAGGTCAACTTTGAGAGCCTGCTTCGTCCGTTGCAGGGCACGGAGGAGGATGGGGACTGAATTGCGCATCCTTTGGGATCATAAACATTAGTTTGTGGTGTTGTTTGCGTTAATTGAGTGAATATCTTGGTCGCTATGGCTATGCTTGAAATTAGTAGAGGAGATGGTGAAATTTCGTAGAATCCGTGAAATTAGGTCAACTTTGAGAGCCTGCTGCGTCCGTTGCAGGGCATGGAGGAGGATGGGGACTGAATTGCGCATCCTTTGGGATCATAAATATTAGTTTGTGGTGTTGTTTGCGTTAATTGAGTGAATATCTTGGTCGCTATGGCTATGCTTGAAATTGATTGGCTGGTGGCGATTGTGTGAAATAGCTTTAATGATGAACTATAATGTTTTGCTCTGCTGAGCACGTGTTTGTTGCAGTACTGGTCTATAGGTGGTATTGCGCTATTGCCTGAGTTGTGGTTATGTCGTGTGTGAAGTTTGGTTTGATAACTTTGTGTATTTCCGAAGTTATGGCTATGCTTGTACTTTATCAATTTTTCATTCTGACTTTGCTTGTTGTTTGTAACCAGCCCTTTTTAGTAGACAATTTGATTTAATAGGCCTATGAAAAATTACATAAGATTGTGATCGTTATGGTAGCTTGGTCTGAAAGTGTTCCAACAACATAGGTTCACTTAAACAGCTAGGCATATAAAAAAACTAACAAAATCAGTCATGCCAGTATTCTTGACTCACTCAACACAACACTCCGAAAATCCTGAGAAGTCATAGTCTTCTGTGTCGGAGATAAACAATTGCTGTAGGTGGGGAGCGTCATTGTTCGCTTCAGTGTCTGAATTAGGACCTGTCTCAGTGTCTGAATCAACGCTGGTCGATTCCGTGTCAGAATCCATGCACACTTCCGTGTCAGAATCCGTGTACTCTTCCGTCTGAGTCACATAGCGAATCTGCACTCAAAGAATCAGGCACTCCTATAGCTTTCTTAAAGCCACTTCGAATGACTTTTTCTGGCACTTGCTCCCTGGATTTCTTAACCCATTCGCTCACTTCTTCGTAGGATGCTCGCCTCATGCAACCCGTTTCAGTAAACGAATGCTCACCGGTGGTCATCCAACTCTCCTAGAGAGTACGAAGGTTGTTCTTGAAGGTGCGATTCACTGAAATATCCAGAGGTTGAAGATACCTGTTTGTACCTCCAGGAATAACTGCTGGTATAGAGTTTGTCTTGCTTATAGATTTTTTCATATTCGGGGTGATATGGGCTCTCCCTTTTCGTTGATAGTGCGCGCTAATGGCATATCGAAGGTAAGAGGTACTTCATCCATATTTACTATGAAGTCAGAAGAAATCTGGTCCTTCTAAATGTGATGTTTGACGAAGGTACGAGAAAGTTCGAGTTCTTCCGTCACATCAACTAGCACTTTTTGACACAAAGTTGTTTTTGAACGCATGGACATATTGTGCCGCCTCATAAATCGAAAGCACCACGACACTGATCCTCGGAAATGTCTCAGTTGTTTTTCCTTAGCTAGTTCAATTGCCTTCAAACGTAATTGAACTGTAGATAGTCCACGACCTTCGGCTCGTAAACGATGAATCCACTCGACAAGCTCAGATTCTAGTTACGGCCACTTCGCTTTACTATTCCGGAATGCCTTTCTCGATCTTCTACATGAGCTCAGTCTGTTTTTCTGTTTTCTCCATTTACGAACCATTGATTCATTGATCCCGATATCATCAGCTGCTCGTCGATTTCCTTTGCGTTCCGCATTCCTGATAGCTTTCATTTTAAAGGCAGCATCGTAAGACTTCCTTGTCGTTTTCGGCATAACTATGAGAAAGGCTACTGCACCTGACTGGATAACTCAACGATCGCGCTGTTATTCTTGGAAAAAGTCAAAGAACACTGGATTGTCTTCAGCAAGACAATGATAGGATACTTAACACAGCCAATCAAAATCAATTACCTGGTCTGAATTCTTAGAATTTCCATTTCCTCATACTTCGTCACGCAATTCGATGCACGAAAGTTTCCCCAGTTCACTGTTGAAAAGGGATGACGTATTACATTTGGCTGGTGTATACCAAGTTGATATTGATCGTTCAAGTCATCATTAATGTATTCACGACTCTTGTCCGAAATAACAGCTCAAATTTACCAAACTAAGGCCAAGTAATGAATACGAAATTATGAAATACTTACCAAACATTTTGACCACCTTAAAAATCTATTTGGACCGTAGATAAGGCAAACTCCGTACATAAGTCGCAATAGCTGTTTCGCGTAAAATAGTCGGGCCTTAAAGGCCGGAAATTACTGTATATGCAGTCTAATTAGTAGTCATGCATTTATTGATGCAATTGCACTTCAATAATGTGAAGATTTTCGCATTTAATGTCCGTGAAGTTTCAAGAAAATGCTACACTTAAAACAATTACGGAAGCATGGTCGACACGTAGCTATTTGTATTTCAATTGACCCATCACTCTTCTAAATTATGAATTAAAGTGGGAAGAAATTTCCGCTCCAAAACCACCTCTTCTTTCCAGAGTGCACTATTTTTTTTGAAATGTTTAATCTATTTATTTTACCTTTCGAGCTCCAAAGTCAAACGTACTACACAGCTCCAAGTAGGCCTACCCATGACGTATAGTTGCTCATAGCTGCAACTCCCGTGATGCTGAGTGAACAATGGGAACATAATGCAGCGATGTAGTTCACGCTATGGGCAGTTGGGCCAGTGTTGTCAAGACAATTGTTTTCAAATTAACCAATTCCACCGTATGTCGATGAATCCATCTTAGAGAGTATTTTAACTATAGATGTGATACCTCATCGGTCCAGCAGCATTTGAGGACATGATCGCTAGGTGGCTATCATCCAATCGGGAGATACAGGTTATCAAAGCTGGCCTAAATTTCCTACTCATTTCTCTCGTTTCAAAAGTGTTCCAACTTTGGTGGATCAATTAATGCCACAAGCTTCTCTGCAAGCATGATAATTTTTCAAAATTTCAAATATGGCGATCAGTTCCCAGCGACAGATAGCTCCCATATGAGTGGAATTTTGGTATAAGCACAGCGTTAACTTAAAAGTGTAGCTCGGTCGAATTTTTGACCTTGTCTCATTCTTAACTCTCTCTCCTCCTGAGTTAAACAGGACTCCTGTCGTCATGTCAAGTAGCGTCCTTTGCGAACAGCAGGTGAAAACAGAATTGATGATGACGTCACTACGGACAGACCAATCACACGCCGTCAAAATATTCTCGGGTGTGTTGTATTCATTTTACTAAAACAAGACAAAGCGAAGAATCTACGACATGCTCCAATTTTAAAAAAAGTAGCTGTTCCTACCTTGAATTTGGGAAGACAATTGTTGCTTGTGAAATTTATAAAATGGCAAAGCAAAGTTGTAGAGAACTTGACCGCTAGCCGATCATGTGTCTTTTTCGTCGGATGTTTCATTTGCTTGGAGTAAAAGTTAAATTGCTCTACCCGATGAGAGAGCCCTAAGCCATTGAACCTTAAACCAACGGCTGTTTTTTCTGTGATTCAATTACCATGTGATAATGTGAGTGTGATATTTTACCGTCATAGTACTCGAAACTAATGTATTTTTATCAGCTCATTGAGCATCACAGGCTGTCTAGTGCGTCATTTTTTTCATTTTTTGGTAACATATCATTTTATTTCATTTTTTGCTGCTGCTGTCATTTTTTTCATTTTTTCTTCGAAATCATGCATTCTCAAATAGATTTTCGTAAACTGCCGACTACTAGCCTAGTTCAAAATTTATCCTTAGAGATAGATATCAGCTCTCCACTTTTTGGATTTTCTGACTAATGTACTGAACTCCAGATGTCGTATAACTTGATGGAGAATCATTAGACTTCCGCAACACTCTGTTTTTTGGGCTATTCATTATCTTATGGGTGATTTTAATAAATCAACGAACCACAGGAAACATCCTTTAAGAATTAACAATAAATGTAGAGTGTAGACATATTTCATTGTATTTCCCTTCGATGATTTTCCTTCTTGTCATTTCAGTCAGTTAAAAAATACCTGAGGTCAGTATTTTGTTTTTGTTATAAATGCTGCTCGGATGATTCCACTTGAATTAGCCAAACATTGACTTCGGACCTATGTTCTATGCAACCAAGTCCGTGTATGCAACACATAAAACAAGAAATGAGAGGACAAGTTTGCTTTATTGGTGTGACTTTGTTATCATCGTTCAACAAGTGTGACTTTGTTTGTTATCATCGTTAAATTAGTGTGACTTTAAATACAAAATAGTGTTTGAATTAAATACAAAACAATCCATAAAAAGAGCAGAGATTGGATCGAAGCGAAAGTGTGCATTCGAGAAACTTATGAACAATGTTAAAAATTGAAAGAAGATGTGAAGCCATGAACTATATTTGCAATTATTCATTAATTGATTGGTTTTGTTATTCTATCACCAGTGTTTATATTTTGACTGGATGTTGAGCATGCACAACTTACGTAGGTAATGTTAAGTGAGACATCGATATCTAAAGACGGTATACAGTGATGGATAATTAATGATGCATTCATTGTATTTATTAAATCTTTACATACAGGTACACGATTTTGATATGTACGATTTTTTTAACCTTAAGATTTGCAGCGTATGATCCTTTGAATGATGACTGTCGGACATGTTGTTTGGATGGAAATGCTACAGGAGTCAATTAAAAATTTCATTATACTATTGCAATGATGAAATTGATACGCTATATTGTTCGATTCTTAGTGGATGCTTTATCATTTCTTTCATTTTTCCGCCCCCAAAATTCATTTTTTTTTCATTTTTTTCTTGAAAAATTCGTCATTTTTTCTCATTTTTTGACTTTCTATTCGGTAGACAGCCTGGCATCATGTCAGTCAATAATCTTTCAATGTCGTGCACTTATAATTGGCATCATTTGTCCTTACATTTTCTCTCGTATCATTCCACAACAATCTTGTAAAAAATGCCCTGACCGTGCATTATGAAAGAATTAGAAAATCTGGGAATAGGCTAAGTGTTTATTTTGGTAGAAAATATTAAAAATGTTCAATTTTATATTTTCTATTAAAATAAACACTTGATCTATTCCCATATTTTCTAATTCTTCCACAGCACTGTTGAAAAATGGGCCAAAAGGTTAAATCTCCAATATTTTTTTTCACAAAATGAGAGTTACGTTGGCGGCAATTGACAACAACCTGAACGTAGGCCAATATGTAGTTCATGAATACATGACGAATAGGAAAGCTACACAGAGATTGACTGTAAGACTTCTGTGAAAAAGAATTTGTGGAGAATTTACTTATTGGCGACTGTTGTAAGAAAAGAGGTGGAATAAGATATATCAGTGCTGCCATTCTGCCTGATATTTTACTTTTTGCTCTACAAATTTTATATGATGGCGGAAAGGAAATTCCTTGTATAATGCACGTTGCACATGTGCCTGTACAAGGTGTACAACGCAGTAAAAATCAGGGAAATTTGAAATTAGGAGCAATAAAGATTAAATGTGTTTATGACCGATGACAACATAAACAAAATTGCCTACTGTATAAACAAAGAAAATTAAGAAATTCTATATTTTCTATGTTTTCCATAGAAGCATCACTATTGATGTCGTTCGAAGATTTGATCAATAAGTTCAAATTCGCAAGAACGGTATGGTCATGCATTTATAATTTTATTTTTAAAACGTGCGTCTGCTTAATTAATTTTCAGTAATTTGTTCTGTTTTCAATCAAAGGGGCCAGTTGCTTTTATGTGCTTTCTTAGTTAGTTCTTTGTTCTGCTGCGTTTTTCTCCGAAGCTGCCTCCAGTTCCACTCTGCTGGGTGGGAAAGCTGCTTTGAAAATGTCCGTATGGAATGTGTATACTCAGCCGAGGAAATCTGGATTCCGGCATTAGGACGTGTGCTTCGCTTTTTCATCTGACTCACACCGTTGATGTGAGCTTGATCAGGCTGATCGGTCTTCGCCTGTCAGTGGGCGAGTTGCCTAAGGAGATTGTTCAGCAGGTTCAGCTGAACACTTGGCTGACTCAGGTGAGTCCGTCAGAAGTATGAAATGTCACGTGACTTGCATCGCGGACAAATGGATGTTCAGGGTAGGTGTAGGATGTAATACGGGGCGATGACAAGAAACCTGTCTTCTACATTTCTTGGACATGCTGCATTGCTGCCTCATCTGAGTTGCATAAATCTCCTGAGGGAGGGGTCGATGGCCTGGACAATTCTAAACTCCTGCAAGTGGTAGTGGATGGTCCAAATGTCAATATCGCAACACATCTTCTGTTTGAAGAATCTCGTGAATATGATGATCATCGACGGTGCTTTGCGAACTGGAGGCAAATACATTTAGGTGATGAAATTTCTGCGAAGTTGTTGGGAAGTTTTTAAAGATCTTACGTCTCGTTCAGCGGATTATTGACATTTCGCAATGACCCACACGTACCACCCGAGTATTGTACAACTCGATGGGGTGAGAACGTCGCAGTTGAGGAAGTGATCATCGAAGGATTGCCAAACTTGCGAGGATATGTCGAAAATATCAAGAAGCAACCTGACTCATCGTCCTACAATAACATGAAAAAAATCCTGAATGATTTTCCTATTCCAAATTGTGTCTTTTCGTCACAATAACCAAGGAATTTGAGGTTTTCTCGAAGAACTTTTAAGACGACAAGCCCATTGACCCTTTCCTGTTTAGATCCGAAGAGAATATCATAAATTCACTATCGAGGCGGTCTCTTAGGCCATGTGTTATGAAAACCCGTCAACATTTCAAAAACTGAAGCTTCCCATTACTGAGAGAATTTCGTCCAACTGAAATCACTTGACATCGGTTTTGCAGCGATATCAGCCGTAAGATCGTCAGACTAAACAGACACACATATAGGAAAGAATTTTCCATGAAGTGTCTGGAATTCTTAAATGCTATTTTGATGCCTTTCAAATATCCATTGTTCGAGAGGTATTCTTGCTAGGATCCGCTGATTATGGCCTCAGATTCAAAACGAAAATTGATATCATTAGATAAGACTTTGGATGAACTGTGGTAGGGGGAGGCCTGAAAATGGATCACTGGATTCGAAGCAGATCGCATCAAGAATCAGTCCATATTTCTGACTGACGTAAAATAATCTCATGAAGTCTTGCTTTCAGAAGTTCGACCGTAGAAGAGAGACACGATGACTACTTGCTCCATTGCTTTCAAAGAGGTAATTATTATCCTGTTCTTGAACGATTCGTGCGAGTCGTATTCTGTTCGAGTCTGTATGGACAACCTTCGGTGGAAAGAGGCTCCTATGATAATGAAGAGATAATCGTTGAAAATCAAAAAGAGAACAATTCTCTTAATGCTCAAAGAAAAGTCAAAGATCATACACGCGCTTTGAATGATGGTAATGCTCGTACTTTTGACGTATCCAAGAAACAGATTCTGTCCTCTCGAAATTCCGCTGAGCGATATCGAGAAGCTAGAAAGGAAGAGGCGTGGAACCATGAGGTAAAGGCAGGCATTGTGAATGGAAAGAAGATGAAGGCGTCAGAAATCGAAAATGGAAGATGTGAAGAAGAAACTTTTGTTGCAGATTGATCGTATTGACCAAGATATCCAGTCTTTGATGAAATAGGCTTCTACATATTTATTTTGCAATGATCTTGTCCGCAATCACGGTATTGGTCTTCATGTATTTTTGTTGAACAATTTTTGCAATATTTTATTACTTTCCAAAAATTATTGGCATGTATATCAGGATGCTAAATTATAGATACTTTTTGAGATGCCGATTTAATATGAATTCCAGATGCCATCAATCATACTAAAGAAACCATGTCACGCATACATGGTGGCCTTCTTTGGTATGTTCAAATCTGTGCATATTATTCAATCAAGCAATGTATTTATCCGTTCATATCAAAATATCCACCATTAGCTTTTAAACTTATAATCCTATAACAATCAGTTAGCGAAAAAATTTGCATATTACAGATTTTGTGTAATGTACCTATGGAACATAACATTTTGATGTTTTAGGAAATATCAGCAATCAAATTGTTGTGATATATATAAAATGGCAAGTAAAAAAATAGGGAATAAATAAAAAAATTGAAGTAGTCCATCAGTGATAGCGTATTCAACTGAAGTTAAATCAGTGAAACGGGAAGTTAAGATGGATTGTTGCCGTGGGCAACCGTTTTCAGTGTTCTTTGCGTTAACATATGAAAGAAGTGTACAGGGAATTTTTTTTAAAGAGACCGAGAAAAATCAGTGAAATTGAAAGTCTTAGAGCGTTATACACCCTGCTGCGATGAATGTGTAGGTTATATACTTGTATTTACATTAATTTCGTTGACATTTCAAAATATTCACACTATTTTCGAAAGCTTGCCGTATACTCCAATGCTTGAGAATGTGATTTGCATGGACAGACGTATTCATGATTATCTTTATCCCACAATCCCATTACATTTTATGAAAATTTAGCTTGTCTTTCAATTTGCATATACCTACTTTATCAAATAAGACGACATCGCTCGAGTTACAGCATATTTGTAACAGTATGGTTTACATAATGCAGCACAGATGATCACATTTATTGAATGAGATTCATCTCTATAATTCGACATTTCAATTGATGAATGATGCATGCGACTTGCCTCCGTCACTCATTTCTGCTTCGGTACTGATTGTATGACCGCTACGTGGTCGAGACAGGTCAATTAAACCTTCCCTGTTAACGAAGACTGTATCAGCGCGAACTCTGCATGCATTTTGAACCAGTCTCTCTCATTGGAGAGTTGTCGGAGGCAGTATCATCACGAAACTTTGCAGCTCTCCTGTACTTCAACGATGATGAATAAGATGAGAACAAGTGGGTGACAGGGATCAGGGATGCGGCTAGCATTGATTGAGCGATTAAAAACGATATGTAAAATTGGCCGAACTACATCTTTAAATATTAAGATGTTTACAGGGTAGATGGCAATTTGGTATGTTTTCGGAGTCAAGACATTTTTTGAAAAATAATTTTTTCTGGATTTACATGAATTCAGAAAAAACTACATAATTTCTGTAGTAGGTTTACTTTATTTTCAATTAGATAGTACATTCACTTTTTCACACTTCCCACAATTTCGGGTTCTCAATTAATTTTCCAAATAGGTCCAATTTGTGACATTCATCCTGCACATTCTAGGTAGTACTATAGCTTAGTTGTTCACTCTGAATTTCGTGGGATGGTGCAGAAGGTTCAGCATTCGGGTTTCCCCGTCCTGGAAGTAGCATAACTCTAATTGCAGGTTACTTCATTCCAACCTGGTGAGACTTGTGTGTGCATGAAAGAAATTCCACTCACAATTTGCCAGCATTTTTTGTATTCTTGGTAAGGCTGGCAGAAAAGAAGACCGTTAACAAATATTTGGAATTGCATTAGCAAGGCGAATTCTGTGCATTCTAAGTGTGAAAGTGGTCGACCTGACTGTAATAATTAACCAATTTCCATGTCTGAATGTATTATTTGATAAATAGTTTACCACTCAGAGACATGAGCCTTTCCATGCCTTTAGAAACCTGTGGTTCAGTGTACCCTCACACAAATACTCAGTTTGCTTCATTCATAGCAAATGGCGGTTTCATGACGTTTGTTGCTAAAGTAAATTGCTAGTTGGTTAATTGCGTTTCAGAACCATCAAACATGTTAAATATTTAATTTTTATCAGCTATCATTTTGTAGTCAGACTTACTGGTTTCATAGCTATCAAGCTATCACAGTCATAGACTCAATCCCATGACCATTGGTTAATGAAAGATACAGCATCTTGATCTTTGACCTGTCTCACATCATTCTTGATAGTGTAGCGTGGAGCGCAATTGATGTAAATAATAGTTTGCTTCATATTTTATTTTGCTAATCTTCGGTAGGATATAACTGATATTTTTCAGGTTTTATTATTTTCTCGGAGCACTTGTCCAACTTTAATATTTTATTTCTTAACCTTCTGTGTCGAGTGGCCAAGGAAGAGAATGGAATACTATCGATTTCGCCTTCCATATAAAAGCAGCAGGACACACGCCGGCGGGACCTCTAATCGTGCATTCATCAAGGCAAGGCGTGAGGAGCGAGAGGGAGAGAGAATTCTACGATACATGCTCGCGCACATGCGCTGACTGGCGGCAAATCAACAACAACATCAAAACGCTCACGAGAAGACAGGCGAGAACGAGAAGAAGGAGTGAACGGACACAAACACTTAATCAATTATCAGTGGTGTGACTTGACTGTGAACGCTTAAACGGCCCTCCTGAGGGCCACTTGCATTCCTCCTCAAGAAAAGTGAATGTTACACAAGCAAATTATTTGTTTTGTTTCTCAACTTTATGTTTTGGGAATAATTAAACATCATCCGTAACAATAGATATAGCTTGCAGTTAGAATTTCAGACTGAATGAAGGTATACATGTACTTTTTCATGTGTTATGTTACCATCAGTCCGTCTCTATTTCTTCTTTCATCCTTCAGAGAAGATTCATGAGTTTTTGAACAAAGCGCAATCATGGGCGTCGCTTTCACCTAATTTGTTCAGAGAATTATTGCGGGGTGTCGACAATCCGGGATAAAGCCGGGAATTCCAACGTGCCTCTGGGAAGTCCGGGAAAACGCCTGAAATTGGTCAGACCCCGGGAAAATTGAGTCATTCTTGAGTAACTACATACTAGAAAGGCCTAATTCGAAGAAATAAAATGTAGAAAAGCATTGTGTTTTATGTTTTCAGCAGTAGCTTTAATAATTATGTAATGAAAGTACAGCTAGGTAATACCTAATGGCTTGGTAATACCCATAGTGACCTAGTGCAAGTATTAAATTTGCTGTCGGCAATTTTGTTCCAGGATGTTGCAATATTCTCTCACGCAATTAGCGTAATTGCTGTTGCTTGTCTTCTACTGGAGTTTGCCGCAATTTTGGTACTTCTTCATTCGTTTCGAATTTGAAAATAAAAAAGTAATGATTGAAAAAAAAGTAATTGATAATGAATGAAAAATATTACTGCTCTTATTATAAGTGAATTTTTAATGATGATTTGTCATCTTATATAGTTAGATGTCATATTTGTTATAAATTGCTAAAACTTCAACCATAGAGTAAATATATTTAGGTAGAGTGGTAACTCAGCATTTATTAAATCCCCAATGTGTATACACTTTCGATTTTTTTAAATGAACTCGAGGTGAATGCATTCGGAATTGTTTCCAAATGTAAGATATGCACATTTATGCAGTTTTGAAGAAATTACAACGTAGTTGATTGATCATGATAGTAGAATGCAGAAGGAAATGATATTATTTCACAGATTCTCAGTGTCCATGACAGCCTTGGACAGGTAATGTTTGCTAAAGTAGCAACTCGATGACCTGATATTGCTTTCATGCTCAACCTCAAGGGTATTTTCTTACGCGTGATCATCACACGCAACCTGCCACTGACAGAGCAAAATCACTTAATCAAAGACAATGTAAATGGGTCTACATCACTATTCAGATTCAAGAAATGAAACATGAATTTAGTGAATCATAAAGTCATGCCGGTGAAAATTGAATTAAAAACTTGAAATTTCAGACAAGAAAGCACAAATAATATCGCGATTTTTTCAGGAAGACTTTCATTTTAATACAATTCATGAAATTCCCTTGAGAATCGGCTTAGTTATGATGCTTTTTAGCAAATATTCATTCCTTTTGATATCCAACTTGTTGCATGCTACTTATATAGGAGAGTCATCTCGGTAGTATATAAATTGGCAAATTTTGACTTTTAAAAGTGCTCAAATAATTTTTTGAACCACAGGAACGTAATCTCCGCAAAAAACTGAATCTTTCCATTTAAAAATTTTCACTGTATACAGATACTTTTTTGAGTCGACACTCTACCTATATATCCCTACTCTATGACTTCAACGTACAGGCTTATCTGGGAGTTGTCTAATTGAACTTAATCGAAATGAATCTATCGTCGTAAGCCCTCAACAATAACCTTACGTCTCTTCCTTTTAGAATGAAGGGATCTTACAGTGATTTTGCACGTAAACAACTTGAAAAGTATGGTTGGAGTGAAGGTAAGTAAAAGTGAACTTGTGTCTTATTATCATTAATTTGCTTAAAAATGGTCAGGACCTAATCGCTCACAAATATTTAAATTTGTAGCTGTCTAAAATTGCTTTGTAAGCTTTAAGCAGTCGTAATTGGAGCATATAATATTTTAGGAGAAACTTCAGTCTTGATTCTTGTCTTACTTGAAGATGTATCGTGCTAGGTAAGCGTGATCGATGCATCTTCAGTGCAAAGAGGAATGATGAGGCACCGTAGGAAATTTCTATGAAAATTTGAGATTCTTCAATATTGTCATTATATTCATCCTTATTTCATTATTGCTGATCAACTCCACAAACTTCTTTCTTTTTTCCTTAGTGGCCAGCAGATACCTCTCGTCTTAGATGGCCAAAAGTCTTTCACCAAGGTTGTCAATGCAGTGGTCCTGAAGGGTCAATTTTGGGACCTACTCCCTTTCTGCTGGGCATCAAAGACCTCCTAGACTGCCTAGTGAGTGTATTGGTTATGTATACAGATGACACGACACTTCTTAATCACGCAGGGTTTCTGAATGGGTCGCCAAATGGCTTGGTTCCTTCAATCCTTGAGAAGCTCAGAGTATTCTGCACTCACGACTTAAAGGAGATTATCATCATCATAGCATTAAGATGTCAGATAATAGGATCAGAGAACAAGATTCCATCTCCTTCCTTGGATTGACGGTTACGAAAGACTTGTCATGGAAACCGTACATCCAATCCATTAGCAAGGAGGCAGCTGAAAGCATTGGTAGTCTCTATCGTGCCAGCAGCTATCTTCCACCACAGACTGTCTGCTATCTTTACAAGTCCACTATTTGTCCTCTGGTGGAATATTGTTGTCATCTGTACGCCGGCGTCCCACAAACACATCTTAATCTCCTTGAACGGTTTGCGAAACGTGACAAGAATCTCACGAGTGAAAAACTTGTTAACAAGTTGCAGCCGCTCTCCGTCAGACGGTATGTTGTTTCACTCAGTCTCGTCTACAGATACTATTTCGGTAGACGCAACTCTGCAGTAAATGAGTGCGTACCTAAAGCTAAGACCATCTCCAGAAGCACACGCAGAGCTAATGCGTTCACATGCTATCATGTGAGCTTAGAACGCGCACGTGATGTGAGTCGCTCGAAAAATAAACGTAGTTTGTTCGCACGGCACAGCTTTGGAATCAGCTTCCCCAGACCACTTTCCAATACAACCTTGATACTTTCAAGAGGCGTGCGAGCAGGTTTCTGATGAGCACAGCTTGATCAGATTAAAGGATCTATTTTTTATTTATTTATTTAAAATTTACAACTGCATTACGTTTTCATTGAGTAACCCCTAGCTTCGTTCATGGCTCATAGCTATGTAAACGATGAAAATTATGTAAAAAATTAAAAGTATTTGTCATTGTTTTTTACCTTTTCACTTCTTGCAATTGTAACTTGGTATTTTCATTCTGATGAAATGGTGCAAGTTTTCTGCTTCTTATGTGTGCTCTAACTTTAGCAACCGATATTCAAACAGCATGTTATGCAGATGATATGCTGAACTCAGTTGCTCATATGTTTCGGTCATTCAGCATGTTGTCGATTATTCGAGTTACCTTTATCCTTTATGTTTACCAACCGCACGCAAAGCCAGGATAAATAATCATAGTTTTTCAACTATCTTCAGGCTGTTCGACCACTCGGGATGTCATAAGCTAATTTGGGCAACTCCAAACCTCATTGATGAATCCTTGTAGGACAAAACGCTGCGTGTGGCTTCCAAGGAATCAAGTACATAAATTGTTCAAGTCTGACATCTTTCGAGTCGATGCCCAGATGAACTGGCAGTCTTATATTTTGTGCCCCTCGTAACTAGAATGCATTGATAAAGTGTCCATTTTACATACGTAAAAATTCATATGAGTTCTAGGCATAAGAATTTTTCGGCATTTTGGATCAATTTTGTTGGGATTCGTACAAAAAATCATTAAAAATTCCTAGATGGTGAAGGGTCTATTTTGATTCGTTGAAAATTAAGAAAATCAGATGTGCTTGCCTCACTTGATTGGGAAAGTCTCCTGATATTTTTCTATTAGAAGACATGTCTGATTTTCGGGGTCAAGTACGCATTTTTGTCGACTTCTCGATGCGTATGTCGCTTTTGCTATTCATTTCTATCTGCACAAGATCGTTCTTCTAACGTCTCATGTAAAATTGGAAAATTAATCCAAAGAAAAAGGTCATTTGGAAAGTCAGATCGAATTTTCGAAATGAAAGCGTCCCTTTACAGTCGAAAGATTGCAGATGATGGTAGAGAAAGGAATCGAGTAATCATCAATTTCTTATTCTCCATCAATCATTTGACTCTAACTGAATTTGTACTTTTTCGATACCCTGTTGTCTCTCTAGAAGAATTACCAAAGTATTTTTTCCAGAAGGAGCCATTGGTTCACATGTTGCACAGCGAACAGATCAAGCTGTTCAAATGGTCCTTCATCTGTCTTACCAAACATGAAGCGATTCAGGATAACAGCTGCCATCTCGTATCTACAGATATTGTCTCGCCTCAACATCTTTTCAAACGCGAACTCTCCTAGCCTCCCGTAGTGTCGTCTTGAAAAATTCACTTCCGAAGAGGCATTCGTGGCTTGTGGAAAATAGTCTGAACTGAAAATGTAGTCATTGAAAGTATTGATCCACGAGCGAGAGGACATAGTGTTTCCCAGTCCCACATGCTTCTACGATCCTTATCTCCAGCCAACCGCTATCTCAGACAATAGCAAAGATGCTTTTGATCTAGAAGTGTGCATCAGGATCTGTGTATCGACGATTGGTTGTCATCCCCGGCACCGACTTTCCCTTACAATTGAAGACTGCTCTTGCCACATTATCCTGCTTTCATGAATCTCAGGTCGAAGCTTCTTCTTGTGTGTTCGTAGAAATTGCTGGCAAACAATACAGTGGTATGCACATCCTGATTAATGTGACGAAGTTTCTACGTTTCGAATTTTTTCAACAACCTCTTCAATTCCAATACTGATGAAGACCTCTAAATCATTTCGACTTTCCGGTTTGCTGAAAGGGTTTGCCCATTAACTTATGAAGCATCTTTATGTACATTGATACGATGAACTTGATCCAAATTTGAAATCCAGTTTTGAAAGCAGCTCACGAAAATGAAATCAATATTTCACTTGTCGGACACTGTGTTTGAAGTGTTTGATCCAATTTGTCCAAAACTGTTAAGCGACATGCGTAGGCCAGCTTGGAAGAAACACGAAGGACCAGAATACAAAAGAGACTCGGTAGCCATGGGTGACTTATGTTGGAATTCTTCTAATTTTCCGGCGTTTTGCTCCCGACGAGTTCTCATACCTGAAGTATATTTTAGGAGGTAAAATATCGCAAATGGAAACAAAGTTTACGCATCATCAACGATTTTTGATAGAAAAAAGACATACTTTCCTCTGAAACCATGATTCCTCTGATGGTTTCATGCTGCTACTCCTCCATGCTGGTACTTGGACGGTGGTAAGAATTTGTCTAGAGCGTTGTTATCATTTAGCCCGAGTGCTCTTCCCGCCGACATCCAATGGCACTTCCGAGGCTCGACCACTGGACCGAAAGATTGCAGGCCAAGCACTTAACCACTGTGCCACGGAGACCACTAAGTCCATCAGGTCCCTTTCTTCCCACTCGCCCCGATATGCGTAGATTCGTAATGCGTACGTGAGATTTTCTTCATTTGTTTATAGCGATGTATTACGTAGTCAAACTTCATGGCGCTTATTTTAAATTACAGGAAACGGTGTTGGAAAAACTATCATTGGTCGCTCAGAACCTGTCAAAGCTTATATGAAGCGGGATTCCGCAGGGGTAAGTTTTCTATGCTGTTTTGAATATGTCGGATAAGGTGGTTAATTTTTCTAATTTACAGCTCGGATTCGACCCAGCAGCCAAACATACTTCTGGTTGGTGGGACGACGTTTTCGCTCAAGCATTGGACAAGGTCCCAAACAATCCGACTGAAGTGAAGGTGAGAAATATGGCATATCAGTGCATGCTAATACTGTTTCACATTATTTTAGTTTCTAAGTTACAGGTGGAATTTTGCCTATCTTTTGAGATAACATCTTAAAACGTTACAAGCATTCTATTAAAGGTGTAGTATTTATTAAAATTCACTACCGTCTCAGTTGCATTGGCCGTCTTAACAAAAATCAGATTTCAATGCAGCAAGTTGCATCGAAACTCATGGTTTTCCTTATTAGTTTTGTAAACGCCTGAAAATATATCTTTATAATCAGCTTAGTATTTACATTTTTGGAGAATGAAATATTTCCAAAATAATTAAAGAAAAATTAAAGAAATATTAAAGAAAAGTGGCTTTCGTGAATATAGCTCGCATCCGCTCTAAAAAAATAAAATTATACTTTTCTGCTCATTCATTCGTGTCTTCTTCTGTCTGTCAAATTTTAAATATAATTTTTCAGGTGCCGGAACATATCAAAGAAGAAATTAAACCAAAGAAGGACAATTCTCCAGCTCCTAAATCAGTTCTTTATCGTCGATTCTCTAAGGGTGCTGTTCTTACTGGTGTAACGTCACTTCAGTCAGAGGAAAGTTTATCTGCTGAAGAGTCATCAAAGAAGAAGAAACGGAAGAGGAAAAAGAAGCGACTTGAGGATGTGAATGGAACTGATGAGGATGAAGATCAGGAGCGAACAAAGGCGAAGAAAATGAAGGACGATCGGCTGCCTTGTGAAAGCGAACCTCCTTCAGAATATCTCAGTGAGGTCAAGTGCAAGAAAAGGAAAAAGGCTAAAAAGGAGAAAGGAGACTCATCAAAACCTGCAAAGAATGGTTCTGATCTGTTTCATGAGTGCGGTGGTATGACACTTCATCCTTCTTCACGACATGGAGTTGGCATGTCAGGGAAACTTGCTCGTGTTGCGAGAATGGAAGCCGAACTATTGTCTAGGATGCAAACTGTTAAAGCATAATATTTTCTGTCACTGTGAGATAATCCTTCGAGTCAAGAAACGCTCATCTACAAGCCAAATTGTTCTTTAAAGGTGATTTCATGTACCGGATTATGCCGTATTAAAGACAGGACATTCAGAAACACAATTTTTGGTAATTGAATATTAATAGTAATCAATCATATAAATTAAGTCTCTGTTCACACAGCGATGAAGCTAGGTTCTGTAACCATCGCTTTCTTAGGCGAGCGCGCCCACTGAGAGGAAGCGCATTTGCCTACACCTTTCCGTCTAAGCTGATGGTCCGATTTCTAATAATCGTCTACCAGGCGAATGAGACGTCAAGACGATTCGGAAAAACATCGTTGTTTATATCATGAAAATTATCGCTTAGTTGAGACATGGAGCGAAAGTCAAGCATTTAAATTTTCTACGTTAACAAACAAAATACATGTATGAATTGGTATAAAAGCTTGTGTGAGTAATGTATGAGTTAAAGGAAAGATTTTGTTAATGCATATCAGAATGGTACTTGGATGAATTATCGGTATGCTGCTTTCCGTGGGTGGGGGGGGGGTCAGGCTTGAGTCAAAGGTAAACCTGATGTAATTTTGTGTCATTAAAAACCACAGTTGATCTTGACTTTTTTTGGCCAAGCAATGGGTCAGATTTCCTTAAAAAATTCTGATAAGTGGACATAATAAATGTTAGTGAATCGTGACTGAGACACTATTACAGACATTTTTATTGGGTGAACCCTCCCCCTATGTGGGGCGCTGTTTAAAGTATTTCATGAACGCTAGTGAGATAAACTTATTTGAACCATGTCATGTATTTGAATTATTATAATAATGCTATTGCTATGAGTTGCGCCCCTTGGGTTTTGTGTTTTGATCTTTCCCAATCGTATATTATCGAGTAAAATCGCAATTGCATGAAAATAGTTGATTTTCATAATTCTTGAACGTTAAGTAGTTAATCTCTTTGTTATTATACACCTAATTGAAAAAAAATGTGACCTAATGTCGTACTATACTCATGTTTACATCGGCTTATATTATATTCATGCCTGCCATAGACATTGGAGCGTATTTTGCGGAATGGTCACTTGGGTACCGTAGGTTGTGTTCGTTCGGATATTTTTTTACATTTTTATTACATAGTGAACTGGACGGCAAATCCAGTTCACTGTGTAGCTAGATTGTTTGAATCTTTACAATAGCAGGTCACTTCATTCCGTTTCAGTTTTACATATACATATATATAATATATGCAGTTACCTGAATAACTTGTCATAATGAAATTCAATGCTACAATTTGAAATTTTTGCTACCGTTACATAATTTCAAGAACGGTCAAGAAATTGTAAAAACAACTACTAGTGCTATGCACTCGCATAATAAAATGATTTTCAAATGCTGAAACTCAGTGACTCAGTCGATCTGAAGAATGTTCACCACAATTATTCACCACTGTCAAGGAAAACTTTTAAAAATCTTACTCAGGAAACAATTAGAGTAGTAAATTAGGTGACGGAAGAAAAAAACACATTCAGATTATAAAACAATTATCGATGTGATTCATAATCTGCTATGAAGTTAACATGTACATGAGGATCTCAAGCAAGTGATTGTTCTCATCGAAATAGAGCATTGTTTTAATTTGGTAGGATCTGGAGGGGTTAAAGGTTTGTTTTTTGAAATTAAAAAATAGAATTCTTGAAATGAATTCAGAGTGGGCATAAGTTGAAATCATGTTTAAAATGACAAAATTTTTGGGAAAGCCAAGTACGGTGATGGCAAGCAAAAATATAGGCTATTATCAGCTACATATTACGACATTACATCCAAGGCCATCATCAGGTTCTGAATCATTTTATGTACATAATGCAGAAAATCAATTTCAAATTTCGATCGAAAAAACATTGTAGGCTGAATATGCAATGTTGCATAGAGGTGGGAGGGATAGTCTGTGGAAAACATAGAGTTAAAACACATGTCGAGTTATATGCGCTAATAGGAATTCACAAAGATCAAATTAATAAATAATCTTTCAATTCTTCATCTTATACTTTTGAGTATATTTGAGGATTATTTCTTTATTAGGATAGCTTCTCGTAACCGGAAATTCGTCTCATCGGGGTCAAAGTCAAATTTGTCTTGTGCCATCAACGAAAGAAAACGAATCATTGAGCGTTGTTCTAACCCTATCAGCAATGAGAAACATCAAAATAATTTTGAGCAAGTACTCTAGTTAAATGGATATCAAAAAGATTTCGTAACAAATTCAAAAATCATCAAACCGAAAAGAAGACCTAACACGAAGTCTTTTCATTACCTTAAATTACTCAATTATTCATTGCCTTCAATCCTCAATTTAACTCGAAAGCATAAGTTGATGAATTGAAAGACAAAAATGTTGCTTGTTGTAATTTTTGATTAGAATTTGTATCTTCTGTTTTAGGGAAAGGTGGATTAAAGATAAGTTGGATTGGTGTTATCTTTTGTCGCACTACTCTGACCATCGATTTAATTGGGTGATGTAGTTACTTGTAACTGAAGAAATAGCAAAAAGTTTTCAAGAATAGTGCAGTTAAGAAGAACTCTTGTAAATAAGCGTTCCTAAAACACTGGAAAATGTGTGCAAAATTCGTGCAAAGTACGTGATCGTATATGGAGTCATTGTCAACGTTATTTTTGAGCAAGATATATTTGAAAGACCGAACAGAGATCAAGAGTACATTCTGTAGAAAGTTTGTTCCTTACATGTCACACAAGGTATAAAAAAGTGGTCATTGAGCATTCGAGTGACGAAGTGAACACACGAATCACCTACATCTGTATCAATGTGTCACTGAAGAATTCTTTCCTGACGTCATGTTACTCGCATTATTAGACACATAGCGGACGATGTATCGAAAAGTGTTTGGTCTATGAATACCTAAAATTGTGTGCGATGTGAGACATAAGGTACGAAATTCTTTCTACTGTTATGATATGAATTATCTTATGCTACGAAGCGCGAGACTCATCAATCCATGATGGTCCTGATGGTCCGATTTCTAATAATCGTCTACCAGGCGAATGAGACGTCAAGACGATTCGGAAAAACATCGTTGTTTATATCATGAAAATTATCGCTTAGTTGAGACATGGACCGAAAGTCAAGCATTTAAATTTTCTACGTTAACAAACAAAATACATGTATGAATTGGTATAAAAGCTTGTGTGAGTAATGTATGAGTTAAAGGAAAGATTTTGTTAATGCATATCAGAATGGTATTTCGATGAATTATCGGTATGCTGCTTTCCGTGGGTGGGGGGGGGGTCAGGCTTGAGTCAAAGGTAAACCTGATGTAATTTTGTGTCATTAAAAACCACAGTTGATCTTGACTTTTTTTGGCCAAGCAATGGGTCAGATTTCCTTAAAAAATTCTGATAAGTGGACATAATAAATGTTAGTGAATCGTGACTGAGACACTATTACAGACATTTTTATTGGGTGAACCCTCCCCCTATGTGGGGCGCTGTTTAAAGTATTTCATGAACGCTAGTGAGATAAACTTATTTGAACCATGTCATGTATTTGAATTATTATAATAATGCTATTGCTATGAGTTGCGCCCCTTGGGTTTTGTGTTTTGATCTTTCCCAATCGTATATTATCGAGTAAAATCGCAATTGCATGAAAATAGTTGATTTTCATAATTCTTGAACGTTAAGTAGTTAATCTCTTTGTTATTATACACCTAATTGAAAAAAAATGTGACCTAATGTCGTACTATACTCATGTTTACATCGGCTTATATTATATTCATGCCTGCCATAGACATTGGAGCGTATTTTGCGGAATGGTCACTTGGGTACCGTAGGTTGTGTTCGTTCGGATATTTTTTTACATTTTTATTACATAGTGAACTGGACGGCAAATCCAGTTCACTGTGTAGCTAGATTGTTTGAATCTTTACAATAGCAGGTCACTTCATTCCGTTTCAGTTTTACATATACATATATATAATATATGCAGTTACCTGAATAACTTGTCATAATGAAATTCAATGCTACAATTTGAAATTTTTGCTACCGTTACATAATTTCAAGAACGGTCAAGAAATTGTAAAAAACAACTACTAGTGCTATGCACTCGCATAATAAAATGATTTTCAAATGCTGAAACTCAGTGACTCAGTCGATCTGAAGAATGTTCACCACAATTATTCACCACTGTCAAGGAAAACTTTTAAAAATCTTACTCAGGAAACAATTAGAGTACTAAATTAGGTGACGGAAGAAAAAAACACATTCAGATTATAAAACAATTATCGATGTGATTCATAATCTGTTATGAAGTTAACATGTACATGAGGATCTCAAGCAAGTGATAGTTCTCATCGAAATAGAGCATTGTTTTAATTTGGTAGGATCTGGAGGGGTTAAAGGTTTGTTTTTTGAAATTAAAAAATAGAATTCTTGAAATGAATTCAGAGTGGGCATAAGTTGAAATCATGTTTAAAATGACAAAATTTTTGGGAAAGCCAAGTACGGTGATGGCAAGCAAAAATATAGGCTATTATCAGCTACATATTACGACATTACATCCAAGGCCATCATCAGGTTCTGAATCATTTTATGTACATAATGCAGAAAATCAATTTCAAATTTCGATCGAAAAAACATTGTAGGCTGAATATGCAATGTTGCATAGAGGTGGGAGGGATAGTCTGTGGAAAACATAGAGTTAAAACACATGTCGAGTTATATGCGCTAATAGGAATTCACAAAGATCAAATTAATAAATAATCTTTCAATTCTTCATCTTATACTTTTGAGTATATTTGAGGATTATTTCTTTATTAGGATAGCTTCTCGTAACCGGAAATTCGTCTCATCGGGGTCAAAGTCAAATTTGTCTTGTGCCATCAACGAAAGAAAACGAATCATTGAGCGTTGTTCTAACCCTATCAGCAATGAGAAACATCAAAATAATTTTGAGCAAGTACTCTAGTTAAATGGATATCAAAAAGATTTCGTAACAAATTCAAAAAATCATCAAACCGAAAAGAAGACCTAACACGAAGTCTTTTCATTACCTTAAATTACTCAATTATTCATTGCCTTCAATCCTCAATTTAACTCGAAAGCATAAGTTGATGAATTGAAAGACAAAAATGTTGCTTGTTGTAATTTTTGATTAGAATTTGTATCTTCTGTTTTAGGGAAAGGTGGATTAAAGATAAGTTGGATTGGTGTTATCTTTTGTCGCACTACTCTGACCATCGATTTAATTGGGTGATGTAGTTACTTGTAACTGAAGAAATAGCAAAAAGTTTTCAAGAATAGTGCAGTTAAGAAGAACTCTTGTAAATAAGCGTTCCTAAAACACTGGAAAATGTGTGCAAAATTCGTGCAAAGTACGTGATCGTATATGGAGTCATTGTCAACGTTATTTTTGAGCAAGATATATTTGAAAGACCGAACAGAGATCAAGAGTACATTCTGTAGAAAGTTTGTTCCTTACATGTCACACAAGGTATAAAAAAGTGGTCATTGAGCATTCGAGTGACGAAGTGAACACACGAATCACCTACATCTGTATCAATGTGTCACTGAAGAATTCTTTCCTGACGTCATGTTACTCGCATTATTAGACACATAGCGGACGATGTATCGAAAAGTGTTTGGTCTATGAATACCTAAAATTGTGTGCGATGTGAGACATAAGGTACGAAATTCTTTCTACTGTTATGATATGAATTATCTTATGCTACGAAGCGCGAGACTCATCAATCCATGGAAATCGGATCCGAGTATAAAGTGGATATTATTATCTTCATTATGTATTTAGAATAGTGAGAAACATGATTCTATCTCAAAATCATTCATGGAAGTAACTATGATGTTTGAAGCTTAGCAAATGCGTCAGTTGCCGTTTGTAGGAGAGAAGAATACCAACAGTGGACATAAGTCCCTCATTCGCAGATTTAATTATCCCTCATTGGTATTTAATAATCGCAATGAATTGTAACCAGGGTTGATCTTTTGCGAGTCAAACCCGTTTGTAACTAAAATAATAGGCCTAACCTACAGTATTTATATGGACATTTAATCTGAAAACCTCATTGAATAATTGGAGCAGTTCAATGTCTAATAAAATGGTGAACGAAGTGAATGAGTGCATTTTGGCAAAAACAATGTATTTATGTTCTTTCCCATTTCTGCCTACTTATCACACGAGATCAGCTTCTATTGACGCCGTTTGTTAAGATAAAACACTTAACTACATCCTTGATACCCAGAGTATCTTCTAAGATACGGCGTTTAACACACAAACTCTTCCACTCAAGCACGCTGTGTGGAAGCACTCATTTTGTCGTGACTAATCGTAAAAGTATAATGTATGCAAGATCAATGCTGGAAACTATATATCTGTTGTGATTTGTGTACGTCAACAACACTCATTTTTGTGAAGTATTTGAATCAGTGGGGAACCTATCAGCTTGTTGATGATTTGAAAACCTGGAATGATTGAACGTGTATGAAGCTTTGATCCGAGTCATGCGAGGCATCTTGGGTGAAACATTGGGCAGTGAATGCAGATAAGCGGTGTGCATCACGTGTGATACATTGTATGAAAGTAAGAAACAAATGCGCAATCACATGCGCTATGATGATGTCTACTCATTCTTATTGTTGATTTTTGATCGTGATGCGCGCCGTTGTTCATTTGATACTCGTCGTTTCAATTCGAGAACTTATAAAGACAAGGAGAGACCGCACCGTAGAGCAAAAGAAACTGCCTTGACCAACTGGTTTACTGTGATAAATTCAAATGAATCTGACATTGTGGCAGAGTTGGAAGTAGGTCACAAAATCGCGTGGGTCATGGGTCATGTTTTTCCGAAAAGTTGGTGGATCAGGTGGGTCGTGGGTCCACTTCCAACCAGTTTGACCCATGATAGATTTGACAATCTCAAATGCAGTAATCTTTATCTATTCGCATTCTTATCATTCATGAAAAATGATTGAGTCAGTGTCACTGAAAGGGGTGATGGATGCACACGGTCAAAATATGCAACACCAGGGCTGGGGTGTCGGTGTCGTGCCCTTTTTCCCGGTGTCGGTGTCGTGATTTTTAGGGTCGACACCGATTTCCTTCTCTTTGCAAATAGTCATATTTTCACTAAAACGGACTGGAAGGCTCTTCCTTCACACGAATTGGGAATGAATTGAGTGGATTGCTGAATCAATTGTTTTGAGTGTTTTTGATTGTTTTAAGCCTATCAATTGTTTTGAGTGATACGGTATCACCTTATCACATGTAATCATAATAAGCATCTTCATTTTTGTCATCATTCACTGTTTATTCAATTAGTCATCATCTCCATTGTTTCACCACGCTTCATAAGCATGGTTCGTTATTCATCGCATCACTTTCAATTTCAGAGTCATTTTGTTGTCATTATTTTTAGAAAAGCAGTTTGTTTAGAAAATGATGTTTTTTTCGTGATCATAGGTCTCCTGAAAGGAGTGCATGACCTGTAGTGTTTCGAGGATTATTATTATTATTATGAGAAATAACCTTTATTTCCATCAATACACAACGAAAAAAAGAAAGTCAGGGACACAAAACAAAGCAAAAGTAAAGACAAGTCGGGCAATTCAGTCAATTTTATTATTATTACTATCCGGTGTCGGTGTCGTGCTTTTCAAAATCCGGTGTCGTGCTCGAACCCGGTGTCGGTGTCGGTCAAAAAAAGCACGACACCCCACCCCAGCCCTGTGCAACACTATTGACTTTCACAAGCCTCATACAGTTTCGAAAGGGGGCGGAATTCACACAAATTCAAGGCTCGAAAACAACTGCTGCTGTCTACTGAGAGATGGTGGTTGGTGGAGAGAAGTTGTTTGAGCACAATTGTGTATGCTCGATTCCCTGTCGCTATGTCTGACGACACCCAATGATGTGTGACTTTGATTTCAAAGATGCAGCTACTGAGGAAGTCTGGTATTTAGAGGTTTTGTTCATTTTGCAAAATTTTCTTGCAAAACCAGCTGACCTTCGTTTTGTTTGTTTCGTTTGATTTTGTGGGTCTTTCGTAGAAAATATCCTCCGGTAGAGATAAGAATGGTAAAGATTGATCAGATCTTGAATATTTTCGAAATATGTAATTGATCAAAATTTCTTGATCATGCTTCATCTATGCTTCAATCTACTTTCGCATCATACATATTCCATGCATTCGATGCATGATTATCTGAAATACGATAATTCATACGACGGTCATTGACATAGACCTGAGAGCGACAGAGCTCTGTGAGGAGATATTTTTTGACACTTCGTATCAATGAAAAGTTTTGTTTTGATATTTGATTTGGTATCAATGAAAATAGGAATATTTACTTGATGTCACTAGTAATTGTTGCTCGTCTCATAACGTGCTCGGACATGCAGCTTCACTCAAATATGTCAGCAATTTTCTATTCACGTGTTACGCATCCTTACTCCATTTACTTTTCAATGAATGTCATTCTTACATCAAATATACAACTTTCTACTTAAATCTAACATTGCCAGAAGTTAATGAAATTTGAATCGATTGCCATCAGAAGCAATAAGATATTAGTTTGACGATTTTTTCTGGGATAATTTTCACACATGTAGTATATAACATAATAATTGCATGAATAAATGATCTAGGCCTACTGCAATCTTATTTTTTAACTTCATTTGATTGAGAAATGTAAAATTTGAAATTTAGTCTGTAGCGGTCTCAACTTAACTTATCAACTCTCTACGAGTTAAATAGATAGCACAAAAATGATAGTCAAGAAATATAACAAGAAACAGAATCGTAAAAATTTTTTTAGAACCTTAGGCATTTGTGGTGCATGAACTTTGATTATAAGATAATTTTGATAAGGCTACATGTCTACTTATCATGTGACAAGTGATCTGATATACTTGAATCTTCATAACAAATCTTAGCAACAATTTTGATACTACGAGGCCTCTACCTAGATAGACCTAGAATCTTGAATGAAAGTGAAGCTTAAGATGATACCAGGAGAGGAAATTGCACTCACATCATTCACCCTTGCAGCAAGTGGGTCAAAGATGTGGTGGGTCGTACTCGTTGGTATGGTTTCTTGAAAAGTCGGTGGGTCGTGGGTCAAGTTTCGTTGACCCACTTCCAACTCTGCATTGAGGACAATGAAGAATCATCTCACCGAAATTCTGTTGACGTGATTGATGGGGGTACTTCAGTATCCAAATGACGGTGATAGCACGGATAACTGCGATTAAGAGGCTGACACCAACGAAGACAGCTACGAGCCGTCCGTACGTGATGGTGTTTGGAGAAACTGCGATTACGTTGCACCAAGTCATGACCATGACTTTCCTATCAATGGAAGATTCAACTGCATATCTAATTGTATTACTGGCGTCGGATGGTGGACAATGAGCTTTTTACTTACATATGTGGGCAAAGCAATATCTATTACTATCAAAAATACGGGAAATATCTGCAGCTGTCGGTCAAAGAACTTGAAATATTCTGTGGAATATATTACAGAATGGTAATCGTCAAAAATGAACATTGTTCGGTATTACTGGGCATCTGTTACGAGATATCCACCTGTTGCTGAACAAATGTCTCGCAATCGATTTGAAACCATCTGCCGTTCTCTTCATTTTGCGGACAATCATGGTGACGAGACTGAGCACACTTCCAAGTCTTGGAAGATGACTCATTTTTTCAATTCCTTCGGAAGAGAAAAACTGCGTAGACGAGATTCGTGTTAAGTACAGAGGTAGACCAGGAAATTGAGGAACTAAATATAAGTAACCCGGACGAAATTGGTGGTACCTTGAAAACTGGCACTCCATTTTCCGCGGCTAATTCTGATGATAACCAACCAATCCATCAGATGCTAGATTAAAAGGTGTAGCCGATGATAAAACACTCCAAAACGTTCGATCATGACTATTTTGCATGTCAGGTTTCCATTCACCGTCAGCTGCACGCTCATTGGTAGAGAGCGACAGCTGACTTACGCACGCGTCACTCTTTCACCAATAGGTAATCATCACATATATCATCAAAATAGACCTCGGAGAATGTCATGCAACCTGCCATCTTTGGGAGACTGTTACTAAAAGAGCATATGACGGATTTACGGTGACTTCTGATATGTTAACAGGCATAATCCAAACTACATGTATGCCAATTTTCAAGGTACCACTAATTTTGTCCGGGTAAAAACCTAATTTTCCTGTACTAAGGCTCAAAGTCAAGTCTGCGACAATATCTGCCTAAGAAGCCAGCTAAATGGTGTATAAAGTTGTGGGCTCGAGCATGTGAATCAGGATTTGGTCATGAATTTGAGACTTATTCTGGTGCTGGCGCTGATCGAGGTCGTATCCGTGAGGAAGGTCTTGTGTCATCGATGGTGTTGTCATCCGCATGTTTTCAAAACTCCCCCTTTTGATGCCGTACAAAATTTACGCCAACAACTTTTTCTCAACTATGAATCTTATTCAACGACTTAGAGAAATGGGATTTCACTACTGTGGTACCATACGATCGAACCGCATTCCATGTTCATTGGAAAGTGAATCCCAACTAAAGCAGCGAGGCGTGGTTCTGTTGACTGGAGGGCAATTTCATCGAGTAAAACTATCATCGTAAAATGGTATGATAATAGCTGTGTTCAGCTGGCATCTACATTTATTGATATCGAGCCATTAAGTGAAGTGCGTCGTTACGACAGAAAGGAGAGATCGTACAAAAGTTATCCGTGTCCTGCGATTATACAATCGTATAATCGATCAATGGATGGAATAGAGTTGCACAATTTTTTGACATTCTCTCTAGAAGCCAGACATTCGAATTCATCGATGGCCTATCTACATTTGCTTCATGGATTAAATATCGTTGTGGTCAATGCGTGGCTGCTATATCGTGGGCATCTATTGATTCAACAATCTTCTAGTACATGTACTTCTCAATCGACGGCGCTCAAGTCATTTCAGTCGTTAGTCGCAACTTCTCTTGTCAATATCGACAAAACTGTTGGTAGAAGATCTATTGATGAAAGAATCATTTTGCGCTCATCTGCTCCAATTCCTCCGCGAATGGTTGATGTGTACATTTGGATATGTTTGATAATTTCCCAGAATTCACAGTCAGTCGCCGCCGTTGTCAAATTTTCTGAAAACTTACATTCGTCGTATGTAAGAAATATTCGGTTTTTCTTTGCTTGTTGACAGAAAGAAATTCTTTTATGATTACCATCACTGAGTGATAAGCGCCAGCGCACATGGTTTTATTTGCCATGTATCACCATGCTTCATTCATTGAGTTGTGAGATGGCATAATGATAAATGTAAATTTTTTATTGATAAGAAAATCCCATTTTCAGACATGTTAATACAGCCCAACAGTTTTGGTTATATACAACACTACTGCCCACTGTATCGCTCGTGATTCATCTGAGAAAATAAGGAAAAATTTATATTTTTAAAACTTTTACTTAACAGACGTCATACACACCCCCAAAACAATGCTATGAGCAAAAAAAAATTCTATCAAAATCATTCATACTTGTGCAGAAGCGGGTTGACCCTCAGAGACCTGTATTTTTCATGCCTTCTGAACTTGAGTTGACTCAGTGGACCCCTTGCATGAAAAGTTTTTGCTTTCTTGCTTGAATTGTTTTCAAGACATCAAGAAACCTAAGTGTTAAGTAAATCATTTTGACATCTGATACATCTGAGTTCTAGACATGTAGCCTAAATGCGTGAAAATTTTGCATGAGCCTTGGAGAGCATTTTCTTCATTTCCTAAAGCAAAGGAAATATTTGTCATTCGACAATTTCTTCACTGTTTTATAGAAAATACACACTATCGAAACTAGCTTTCATTCATAGAACCACAAATCGTGAAATCAATGCTAATCAACACTATTGCAGTCTGGATACTCAATTAAAGTAAAGAAGTCAGGATATAATTTGATTCTGATATCACCATTTGACCCTAAAATCAGATTTGCCTAATTTCCTTAATGTTGACAGATGCGTCTGATAAATTGATCAGCACTGTAGGTATTGACACAGCCTCGTCTACGTCTGATATTTCTACCTTAAAATCCGTGATGTAATACTGCATACTATGAAGCCAGAAAGGCAAGAAAATGTAGAAATCCGAGACTTCTAAGCGGACGAAGATTTCTCCGATTTTCTTGTCCGCCCTGAATTTATAGAATGACTTGTCTTCTAAAACTGTAGCAAAAGTCCAATAACCAAAATGTGATTACACGCACGTTTCTGTGAAAATCTATCTTGCTCTTCCAGGCGGGCAGGAAAGAAAATATTTCCCTGCGACGTTTTTCATATCATTGACAGTTTGTTTTCACAGATTTAAAAGATAAATGCTTCCTTTCTATCCGTTGCCTATGATTTCTGTATTATTTCATTGACTTCTTCAATTTGTGATAATTTATTGCTCTCCTGTGTCGTTTACTTCTTGACTGTATTAAAAGTAAGTGCCGGCTCCAAGATCACTTATAAACATCGTATTAAATTTCTTCCAAATCATTAACAGAAGCGATGTTCTTGAGATCTCTTTTTTCTTTGATTGTTTTCTCTTTCCAACCACCAGTCTCCAATGACGGTGATTAAGTGTATTAGCTTTAAAAAATAAGAAATGAGGTGCAAGTTAGTACACGCCTGTTAATTTCCAGAGAACGATGGATCCAGAGAGTCAGACTTTTCTAAGAAGTTCATTATGACATCACGTAATCTCAGGCCACTCAAGGAGCAACATCAAATCAAAAAACTTCAACAAAAGATAAGTCTTGCAAGAGCATGCGCAAAATGGTTTGTCCTGTAATGCAATTTCGGCAACCGAAGAGTTCCCAAAAGTTAGAAAATGAAATGTTTTTGATGATGATTTCCTTCTTAAATAAACATACCAATTTATTATTGCAAGACAAATCTCTCTACATCTAATGGCGTTTACACAGAATTCTGTGGATGTGCTCGAAATTCTTGGTTTCCAATTATTTGCTTTAGACTGTGCGTTGTATCTACCTATCCACGTTGTACACTGTCTATTATGACATCCACATATAATGGTTCTGTAAATTGTGTAGAGGGAGAAGGGTTTCGAAAAGGCTGAGATTTTCGCGTGTGCACTAAACGTGCCATTCTCCAGATGTGCTCAGCCTTCTACGACCATTCAAGCATTTTCTGATTTAGAATTTTTTTTTTTACTGAATTTTCACCCCTAGCACAGCTATGAGCCATGAACGAAGCTAGGGGTTACTCAATGAAAAGTAACAAATTGTATTATTTTAAATAAATAAAATTTTAAAAAAAACAGATCTTCCAATCTGATTAAGCTGTCCCCATCAGAAACCTATTCGCACGCCTCTTGAAAGTATCAAGATTGTATTGGTCAGGGAAAGTGGTCTGGGGAAGCTGATTCCAAAGCTGTGCCGTGCGAACAAAAAAGCTTTTCGAGCGACTCACAGTACGTGCTCGTTCTAAGCTCACATTATAGCATGTGAGTGCATTAGCTCTGCGTGTGCTTCTGGAGAAGATCTTAGGTTTGGGTACGCACTCATTTACTGCAGAGCTGCTTCTACCGAAATAGTACCTGTAGAAGAGACTGAGTGAAGCAACATCCCGTCTGACGGAGAGCGGCTGCAACTTGCTAGCAAGTTTTTCACCCATGAGATTCTTGACACGTTTCTCAACCCGTTCAAGGAGGTTAAGATGCGTTTGTGGGGCGCCTGCCCACAGATGACAACAATACTCCATCAGAGGACGAATAGTGGACTTGTAAAGATAGCAGACAGTCTGTGGTGAAAGATAGCTGCTGGCACGATAGAGACTACCAATGCGTTGAGCTGCCTGCTTGCTAATGGATTGGATGTACGGTTTCCATGACAAGTCTTTCGTAACCGACAATCCAAGGAAGGAGATGGTATCTTGTTCTCTGATCCTATTATCTGACATCTTAATGCTATGATGATGATCATCTCCTTTAAGTCGTGAGTGCAGAATACTCTGAGTTTTTGAAGGATTGAAGGAAACAAGCCAATTGGCGCCCCATTCTGAGACCCTGCGTAAGTCTTCATTAAGAACGTCGCATAACTGCTGACGTTGCTGAGTGTTTTTAGCGAGTCGCTCATTGGAATTGAAGAGTGTTGTGTCATCTGCATACATCACCAATTTACTCACTAGGCAGTATGGAAGGTCGTTGATGTACAGCAGAAAAAGAGTGGGTCCCAAAATTGACCCTTGAGGAACTCCTGCATTGACAGACTTGGTGGAAGACTTTTGTCCATCTAAGACGACAGATATCTGCCGGTCACTAAGGAAAGAAGCAAGAAGTTTGTGGAGTTGATCAGCAATAATGAAATAAGGAGTCCCTGATGCCAGACTTTATCGAATGCCTTGGAAATATCCAAGGCAACTGATCTCGTCTCACCTTGTCCGTCAAGGACACGACTCACATGTTCAGTGACATATGAAAGAAGATCTGCAGTTGATCGAGAGTGCCTGAAGTCATACTGTTCTTCTGATAGAAGGTTCTGAGTTTCAAGGAAGTGTGTTGGTTAATCACTGCTTCAAAAACCTTGCCTGCAATTGGAAGCAGGCTGATAGGACGGTAACTAGATGGAAGAGATGAGTCAGAACCTTTCTTTGGAACTGGAACCACGGAAGCTACTTTCCAACAAGAGGGAAACTCACCGGTGGATACACATCTACTAAACAGTTTAGATAAAAGTGGAGAAAGCTCAGGTGAGAGATGCTTGAAGACCGAAACCGGGATGCCATCTGGTCCACTAGACTTAGAGCTATCGAGACCGGCGATGATCTTTTTGACGTTTCGGACTGTGACTGAAGGAGGACTAATTGTCTCATCAGTGCGCGTGGGAATTGGAGGTGGAATTCTACCTCCATCGTCTAATGACGAATTCTTCGCAAACTCCTTGCAAAGAAGCTCGGCTTTGTCTGCTGAGGTTGTCGCCATAGAAGTACTGACTTCGGCATGACGGAGTGCTGGGATGGAGGATTTGTTCCTATTGGTGACACTGTTGCAAATCCTCCAGAAGTCCTTAGAGCCAAGCTTTTGGGTAGCAATGGATTTCCGTACATACAAAGCGTAACGGCTTTTGGCCTGATGTATGGTTTCCTTGCAATGTCTACGTGCGGTTTTGTACAATTCAAGATTGCCAGCGCTACTGTCACGCTTATACTTATGGAAAAAGTGGTCACGCTGGCAACTTGCAGCTGCACATTCTGGTGTAAACCAAGGTTGTGAGTGGGGCTTCATTTGGAAAGTACGGTGAGGAATGTAGGCCAACATCCCTATCTGAAGCCACTCGGTCAGTTCTTGCGCCGACTTGTGGACGTTCTCGCTCAGAATCAAATTCTCAGCTTGAACTTGACTAAGAAAAGTGCGGAAGCCACACCAGTCTGCTTTGGAGAATTGATAAACTGTTCTATGGAAGGGTGCAGACGGTGTGGAGCAAATTTGTTTGCCAGAAACTGTGATAACACAGTGATCAGACGTGCCGAGGGGAGAAGTAACCTTGTGTGAAAAACAAGTTGGATTTGAGGTGAGAAACAGGTCAAGGAGATATCCAGTATCCCCAGCTCGGTCAGGCACTCTGGTAGGACAAGTGACAATTTGACTAAGGTTGTGAGAGACAGCGAAATCCTGGGCTGCCTGACCGGAGAGATCGGTGGTGCGTGAGTGCCCAAGCCAGTCAACATTGTGCACGTTGAAGTCACCAAAAACGGCAACTTCAGCGCTGGGATACTCTTGTAGAAGATAATCGATCTTGTCAGAAAGAACATTGAAAATATCAGCATTAGTTGATGGAGAGCGGTATAGGAAAAATAGAAGAGTGGTCTTCTGCAGCGGCGCAATGAAGGCAAGATACTCATGCCTTGGATCCTCTGAGCTACGAAGCCTTCTCAAGGGAAGGCTTGTCTTGGCATAGACTCCAAGACCATGACAAGGTGCTTTATCCATCCGGTGAAATATGTATCCATCAGGAGTAACGTCGCTTGATGATACACTGGGATCTAACCTGGTTTCCGACAGGGCTAGAAGATCTGGTGACTTACCTTGCAGGAAGATGTTGATGTCGTCGTAATTGGACCTCAGTCCTCTTACGTTGCTGAAGGTGATCCTGAGAGGGGTTTTGAGCTTGACGGCTTGACTACGTTTCTTGTGTGTCTTTCTCATTTTCATAATTTCTCATAGAATATCAATCAAATAAACGAAAATTATACTATACAACAAAGTGATACAAGAAACTTTGGAAGGCATCAGAAAAACGTAAATAATAGCAACAAAGCTGCAATAAATAATACGCAAAAAAGACACTTATAGGCACAGTTCATGTCGCAAAAGCTTGAAGAAACCCAAATGAGAACCCCTTTGCCTTAACAATGGGTACAAGTCAGGTAGGCCACAGAGGAACCGGATACAGCTACACGGGCTAAACCCCTCAGTAAAGCTACCCACGCATGTCCGTGGCAGTGGAACTGTACCGCCTTTTTTCGAGCAGTTGACCGGGCCTGCCTCCCAAAGCATTACCAGTGGGTTCGGGACCCTCGAACTACCTGACGCCCGTATGCCGTGAATACGTTGGATCTGTCACACCTTAACCTGCAACAAATGGGGAAGTGCAAAAGAGAGCAGTGGAAGGAAGTTTGATCACAAATGAGCCAAATAAGTGCCATGCCCAAAAACCTGATTCAACAACATGAAACATCTGATGACTGTTCATATCTCGCAAATCAGGGGGTGGTGTTAATTGGGACGGCCGAAGCCTACCACACATTTAAAATAAACAAACGTGGAGAAAAAGAATGAAAAATTAATCAAACATAAATAAATTCAATGACCAGTAAAATAAAAATAATATTCCAGAGCCTGCTAGTTAGCCGGAGCACGGTCACAAACCGCCGACAATAAACCTTTCCGACAAGGTAGAATCCAAAGAAGCATGAGCTTCAGACGACACAGCCTTATTGCGACTCCGTTTTCACCCTTTCACCGCTTTGAGGCCGCAGGTTGAATGAGAAAGGGAATGCGCTTAGATTATTAGAGTTCAATGAACTAGAGGAAGTCCCACCCATACCTTCAAGTTATTGAGAGCGCTTAAGGCTCTCATAATTTTATGATTAGATTCTTTCTTGAGGGATACTACGACCTTGTAGCTTCATAAAACCTTAGAGCTAATTAGATGTCTGTTTTTCAACTGAGTTGATGGCTCAGCTCTACATTTAACCGACATACAGTATGCTCGTGAAATATTTATCTCAACCCTATTTCACAAAGAATGTTTTTACTCAACCCAGCCTTCACATACTCGCAACTCTCACCAAGCTTGGGTTAATCATTGGTTTATTAATAACCTCAGTAGAGTAGTGATACCTCTCGAGACGGACAGCCTCGAACCTGGAACATTCTACTCCTCCGAACCTATGTGCGGCTCTATAACCAACTGAGCTACCCTACAGCTTTTTGATTGGTTGAATTGATTTGTCCGTGCTGATTGTAAAATGAGTTGATAAATGTTCCGAAATTCCGTCATGTTTTTAGCTGTCTCATGTTGTTTTTTGATTTTCAGATGGATGGTGCAGTTTTCAGAGGGTTCGTGAGGTACAATCCCTCTGGAGAGCGAAAGCGGAAATCCTTGGCGGATGGAAAGGAAGAGAAGTCGAAAAAAGCAAAAGGTCGAGGTCGTCGTAGTGAGCCGTTGCTGTCTCAAGCCCTTTCACATGTTCTGACCGAAGTAGTTGACGATGAGTATCCGGACAAAGGCTTCGAATTCCAGGGAGACCTAAGAAAGATGATCAAAAGCGAACCCGAGGTTAAGCAAGAGGTGAATGAAGATGGCTGGGAGGAGGAATCAAAAATCGCGGAGAAGAACGCAAACCATCAAAAATTGAAGAAAGAGATCATCGAATCCTTCAAGGCCAGTCCGAAAAAGGAAGTTGAATCCGATAATGACATCGATCACACGAGCAAATCTGCCGATGCATCACCCAGAAAGTCTGAAAAGAAAAGGAAGAAGAAACGGAAGAAAGCATCAAGTGAAGACGATGAAGCAAATGATGCTATCGAAGAGCTAAGAACAGAGAAGTCGCACGAGGAGGACGAAGACAATGGCCTAGCCGGAGATGGTGGAGAAGAAGGAATGGATATCTCAGAAAGTCTTCACGTCCTCGAAGAGACTGAGGTTAAAGTAGAGAAGAAGAGAAAGAAGACATCGAAGGAGGGCAGCATTGATAGCAGCGAAGAAAAGACTCAGAGAAGAAAGGAATCACCGATGACTGAGGACCAACTGAATGATATGTACGCCGAAGTGAATGCGAATTTCGCTTTCAACTTTGACTTCTCCGAAGAGGAACCCGATGAGGAAGTCAGAATTCCTCAATCCAATATATTAGTATCCTCCTCCGAGTATGCAGACAGAGAGACCGGAAAATCAGTCACAAAATCGTTGTTCTTCGATGTGGATTCTCTTCCTGAAACTGACTTCTTCAAAGCGCGACCTTCCATGGAGGAGATGAAAGAGAAATGGGCGAGTCAAAGGCAATTCATGCGTGAAACTGTGGCCGGAGCAACGAAAATGGCTGTGTGGAAATCGAAGGAGAAACGTCACAAGCGACCGTGAGGGCATGGTCAGAATGATCCGCAAATGAGCAGCATCGATGGGAAGGACAGGAAGTGTCATTTCCTGGCCACTCTGTTCGTCTTGAACGTGAATTGGATGTGACTGCTGTCCAAGATCAGGAATAATAGAATCTTCGTTATGGAGTGATACGATGATGACATGAAGAGGAACCGAGATGTGTGAACAAGTTCAATAAATATGAATATTGTGGATTGAAATGCTTGTTTTTAATGGTTTGATGAATTTTATAGATAGCTATCAATGTACAGACTTAAGTGTTGGGATATTTGCTATGGAAGATCGATGACGTCTCTTATTAGAAGATAAACTATTTTGACAGAAAGCAATCAATATCACATCATTCGTAATGGCAGCCCACAGGAACTTTTTTTGTTTTATCAATTTACCGACAAAATTGATGGAAGCCGAGAGCAAAATCTACCAGAAAAGCTTAAAACTCCGCATTGTGAGAGACTAAAGGGTTTTAAGTGGCATTGAACAAATTAGCAAGGGCTAACCTTAGGCAAAACACAATTAATGACCAATTAAATCAAAAATCGCACTATTCAGTAAATAAAACCAATTTGAAAAATAAGAATAAAACATAAATGTAGATGCTGATGATATTCAAATGGTAGGTAATGAAAAAAAGCCTGCGTAAATATAAGTAGAGTAAGAAAAAAAGTAATAACTTGCACGAGAAATCCTATCAGTCGGTCACACTGTGTGTTGGGCACTGCAGTAACTGCGGCATTTGCTAATGTTGACAAAAACTTAATCTGCAGGTCTGGTCGCTCAGATGCTTGCGTATGTCAATTGCGTCAGAATGAAATTTAATGCTTTGATTGAGGGGAAGATGAAGTAGAAGATAGCGATAAGTGAACACAATTTGATCCCTCCAAAGGATCTAAATGGCGTTCCCTGCAGGTTAAAGGAAAGAGCAACTAAAACAGATTGCCTAATTGAGTCATAGGTGTAAATGCAACAAAACCTGAAAGAAGTACTTGTTTAATTCCAAATCTAACTATTACATTTGGTTTCTTTCGTGTCTACCTCTTCATTGTAAGCATGGCCTGAAAACCTAGCAAGTATATAGTACGACCGTAAATTCAGTTTACTTTACAAATTATTGCGTCATGTTAGGATTTATGAAAGTTATATGTCAGGAAAAATAAGTCAAATTTAGCCATAACTCGGTTATCCGTACATGTCCGTAGCAGTCCGAGAATCTAAAACCAGAATAGTAAGGGCAACGATGTATGGAAAATAGTATGGATGTCTTGGTCTTCTGTTCATTGGCCTAATTCGGGACGGATAGCAACCAAATGAATTTTCAGACAAACGTGAAATCCCGATCTTAACTTTTTCAAATCCCCTCTTTCTCTTAGTTAGGCCACAGTAGTTATGACCTGGTGGCAGCAAGCATAAGTTCAGTTTCATGCACATACAGCAACTCCAGACGATGCCATGAAACATTGCATGACTAGCATATGTAAAAACACCGAGCCTTTCGCTGTCTACTTTCGGACCCAGTATGATCGTTAACATACATTTTCACAACAAATTACAATAACAGCGGTTGCAAAGTCCTTTCTATCCTTGCCATTAAATCTCAGTCGCATAATTGGGTGCACAATCGCCGCTGCTGTCGGTAGGTCTCTGAAAACAAACGTCACGTCATAAGAAGTGTCAAGATGAAAATTAAATTCACCATCAAGCCATCTCATCAAAAGGACGGGCATGCATATCGTTTCTCCCAAAAAATACGACAATGAATGGACAGCGGTACCTGGAAGTCTTAAAAAGCAAGTTGGAGATGCACATGGACATACACAACACGAATATATTCATGCAGGACGGAGCACCATGTCACCGGTCGAAGATGGTCACAAGTTGGCTACGATCAAAGGGAATTGACGTTCTCGAATGGCCTGGAAATTCTCCCGACTGCAATCCGATCGAGAATGTATGGAAGATACTCAAAGACAAAGTCGCAGCGAAGCATCCGACGACTGCAAATCTCATCCAGTGCATCAAGGAAGTGTGGTGTTCCGAAATCACCGAAGAATACTGCCAAGAACTGATAGCCTCCATGCCGAAGCGCATGGCAGCGATCATTGTTGCTAGGGGCTACTTTACTAAATATTAGCAGTCAAATGTGTTTTTGTCAGTTTTATATGTATTCAGATGAAAATATATTCATTATTTGTAATAGCTCTGATTGTTGTTATCATTAAGTGGGATGAAATATACGCTTTTCGGGTGGGTGGCTCTAAACTTTTGCAAGTGACTGTAGTTGCATAGTGCGTAGCATTCAATTACATTCGGTATGATGGAATGTCAATGCAGTTCTAATGTGTACCTACATTACCCACTTCCTTTTTTTATCTATCAGTTTACTGCTGTTTTATAATATCCATTTCCTTTTTAGAGATTGGAAAGAGCCAAGTAAATTGGTTCTGTAAATCATTCACTTACTGTCTGATGATACTTACGGAAAGTAGGAGAAATATATTGCACTAATTAGCAATTATTGATCAATTCTATCAATCGATTCTAGCGAACTGGGACTCTGCAATCTTTATTATTCTCATTTTTACCAGCTATCGGGCAAAACCTGATCTACGAGTATTTTAATTCGTTGCTACGAGAAAGCTCCATTGAGTGCTTTAAAGAAGTGGTTAATCCTATGGTTAGAACAGCATTGCATTTATAAACCTATGGATTGGAGAACGCTATCAGTCCTCATCAGAACTACATGTACTTCAATTTAGTTGTTCAAATAATTAGTGAGAATTATATTCTGTCATAAATGACCACTGAGACGATTTTTATCATCGTATGAGAATCAAGTGACACAGGCCTACCTGTAAAATGCTCATAAGACTGGCTAGTGTCAGAATCAATGTGAATTCACTGCAGGCTATTTCTATATCATCTCATTCATCTTCTGCTTCGAGAATATATTACAGATTACATTTAAAGCCGCCGCTTACTGACTCATGGTTATTTTCATTGAATTATATTGATTTGATGTTTTAAGAAGTCCCTCCATGTACAATGCAATGTGTTTGGTTATCTATACCGCCGGATTATGTCGGCTTTTAATGTAATGCTGAAATGTGGATACAAATTCCTCAAAACAAAACGTCTGCAATTATGTGAATTATACTAGCATTGTGATGCTTCTTTAGTTTTGAGAAGATAAAGCTGCTGCACATGTATCATTGAAAAATGAGCTGCAATTTTTGGCACACGAAATGCGGAAGGAAAATGACTATAATTGATAAATGTTGGGTGGTGGATGTTGGACTGTTTTGAATCACTGGCTGTTGCGTCAACTATGTAGCTGCTTCTTCATTGATCTTGAAAACATTCTCAGTTTTATTTCACCATTACTTCACTTGTAACCTGAATGAGTCCAACTACATCCAATTAATCTAATTACATATGTCTGAATCCAATGTTTTGCATTTTGGCAGAGCAAGTATAGTACGCATGCTTGCTAGATAGAAGTGATATGAACTATAACAAGCAACGTAGGATACTGATATCTCTAAAATTGATTCTAAAATTACAAATATATTCCTGCCGCACATACAAATCGTAATGTCAAATGCTTGTCGATGGTTTATAGATGTACATGCATTTGCCACTGTGTGCAAAGTAAGGTCAAATCCATCGCTGAATTTGGATCTCAAGTGTGTAAAATAATCCATAAGATGCTTATGCATCAGACCCAATTGAATCAGTGCAGAAAAGATTTCTTAGAGACAGTAGTTCCTACGTCTCTAGCAGATGATTGACGTGCAACACGCAAACGCCCACTTTATTTGTGATTGAGTTATAACGTAAATGGCTTTTGTATTTGCCATTTATGTCACCTTACATGTTCTTCTTTGTATACGAATACAAGTCGCATTATTCTGCAGATAATATCGGATAATGCAAAAGGGAAATTCATTAGCTCCTCGGAAAATCACATTATGAATCAAATCAAAACACTAAATAGGATATAAAAGTTACATTTAGGCACAGAATTACCATAATATCATAAATAGGTACAAAAGGGACGGTTCTCCAGAGATTAAGATGGACGGCGTGTGAAGGGAAGAGGCAAGATTTTTGAATGTTTAATCACCAGTTCAACCACATTTGAAGAGGAGGATGTTGAGATGTTCGTATGAGAAAAATATGTAGTTTCCGCTCTCCGCCGTCACGTAGCTACAACGGAAAATGCACAGCATCATTGTGGATTAGCAACGCTTCCAAAAATGTGATTTTATGCTTTATGGGGAGTCGTTTCGAATTGCTCGGTTTTGCCGAAACTGAAATCCGCAACTTCTCGAGTATCCGGCACAATTCTTCTTCTCAAGATCTTCTCAATTTTTAGTTCAAAATTATTGACAAATTTGACAGTATTCAATCATACTGTATGTGTTATCAGTTTATCATCCAATCTGCGAGTACATTTTGCGGTCTCCATATGGGTAATCGCACTGTTTTATTGAGAACCAAAAAATTGCAAGGAATGATTTCCATTAATTCAAACAAGCCTAAACTTTTATGTAGGTTAGTCTACAGTGCAGATTTTTTAATTTATTAATCACATCGTATCACATCACTGATAAATGCTGAATTTGTTATACTTACATACCTCTGGACATACGTGATTGATTTTGGGTTGTATTTGAAATGTGGATTAGTGTTGCGTAATGGTAATCCTGCTCATTATAACAAAGAAATGTCTGACATCCAATTTGATTCGAGTTTTGGACGTTATCAAGTTATTGTTAAATCTTCTATGAAGTTAATGAAAACAAAATATCTGCTAATATTTTCACTTGGTTTTATCTACCATTTATCGAACATAGCTGTAGGTACGAGTCTTCCATCAGTTCTGTGATCAGCTTTATTGTCAATCAATTCAAACAATTAACATTACCAAGATATTAGCAAATGTAGTGCAGACCAGACTATATGAAAGTGAAATTGCTTGCGGGGTTTATGTTCATAGTATGTATATGAAATGTAAATTAGTCATTAATGTTCTGATCATTAACATATTTTCAATTCGGAGATGTGATATCATAAAGACCTACTTCTGTTTGACAGCATATATGATTCGCATGAGTCGTATACTATATGGGATCATTTTTAGTGCTATTTAAAGATGCGCGTCGGATCAGAGAATGGCCGTCGATTCGATCCGATTGTATACAGGAAAAATCCGAATCCGATCCGACATATTTTTACGGAAATCTGATCCGAAATAATCCGAAATATTTTGACTTCGCATTTCTTTGAATTGAAAGCATCGAGTCTCAGCGTATAGCTTCGGGTTGTAGGCTCGTATATATGTTGAATATAGGCAAATAGTTGGGCATAAGCATTACGTGTTCGCAGCCTATTATTGCTACCGGTCTAAATATTTATCTGGTCTTCTATGTAGGGCTAGACATAGTGCTACTATTTCCTTGGTTGATTATCTGAATAATCACTCGGATTGGTTCCTTTTATGTATGTAGTCTCGAATGGTGGGACAGGGGGTTCAACATTTTTGTATGGCCTAATTAGCCTAATGGTTTTATGATTTGCGAAATGTCTTTATATTTGAAGGATACATTGCGTCCCAATCTAACAGCCTACCTGAATGTAGGCTACTTGCATAATGCAGATGAATAACAAATGGAAAAACATCAGATGCCGGTACCATAAATGCCTTTATTCAAATAACCATACTTCCTTTTGAATAGGAACAAAATGTGGAAGGTCCTATAAGGCCTACATCGAAGCATCATTGCGCTAAGAATGAGACAAGCTGATTTAATAAAAGATTATTTCTTAAATTATAATTGCATCATTAGATAGCGCAGTTGGTAGAGCTTTGGCCAAGAATGCCGGAGGTCGGTGGTCCAAATCCACCAACACGGGCAGTTTTATTCCGTCTGACATTATCCGCATAGTGTCTCATTCTTATCTGACAACCGGAGTCAACGTACGCGGATCTTATGATACAAAGGAAATTGATGACTTCGAATTCCGACCCCGAAGAACGGTGTTTGAAATGTGGAATAAGTGCAGCATGTTAAGTTTCTACTGTAATTAAAAGTAATTTGCTGAGTTACATTGGAGACACAAAATATGCATAGATTTCCATAATTTCGGATTAATTCGGGTTTTTCTTGACCAACCTTGTCCAATCCGATCCTAAGTTTATTTTCGGAATCAGACTCCAATCCGAATCCGATCCAACTTCGGATCGTATTTGCACACCTTAAGTGCTATTGTACAAAATAATGCATCCTCACGATGTGTGAGAAGGCAATTCCCACGGGGCCTCTCACAGAAATTTTCTGTGGTGTGGTAATGAAAAAATCCACACTGCAACTCTTATCCTAGCCGTACCTTATCTTTGGTACGAACACCCACCCATAGGTGTCCCTACTCAGTACAATTATCTCAAACGTTGAAAGAGTGAGTATGAGGAAATAGCCATATTTCTCCTCATCAAGCAAATTTCATGGAGAAGTCACTTGATGTATGATCTACTGATTATTCTAAATTGATTGATAATATTCATTTAATATACATGTGCTTCTACATACAGTAACACTTGTCAATATTTCAGTTGTGGGCATTCTATTGAGTCATGCGATGAGGTTCATCCAAAAATATCTTGCAATTGGTTGAATTTATTTAACAATTTTGTTGTATTAAGAATTTCGGTTTAGATGTAGATATGATAGGAGAGGAAACTCGTTGAATAGACTTTCCGCGTGGACCTTATAGCTTCATTCTCATCAATGCATTGATGAAAGTGAGGCTGCATTGAGATAGAGGCCTGCAGGATTTATTAAGTTAATTTTCAATAGAAGATGCTTTCTGCTTTCTCAATGTTGAAAGAAAGTGATTTTTGTGCTAGTTTGCAGCTCTAATTAACTGGCGCGCTCGGACAATCTAGTTATGTGGATAGAAAACGGTGACTAGACGTTTGTAGAAATTGGCCATTGTGTGCACATGATCGAATGCGTCCATGACTGAATGTCATCGTCTCCCATGACCATCCAATGTGAAAATAAATCTGAGTACGCTGTCTCATTCCCATTTTCTATGGAAACAACATTCCCACCAAAAGGCCTGGATATCAATGTTAATATGTAGATCAAAAGTTTTATCGCTGTTGCTGGGATCGTAATCTATCTCCACACTCTTGTGACCGCTTGTATGCGTGCTATGAATCGATAATGCTTAGATATGGCATTTCACTTCAATCTGCTTTTCTATACATCTAAAATTGTTTAGAATGCTCGTAATTTAAATAAGGTCGCAATTGCAAATTTCACTCTTCACTTTATCTTTTAATTGAACATCAACATTTTTGATGACAGAAAAATCAACAATCCGTCGATTTGTAAACATCAGACTCCACATTATGACCATTCAGCTGTGTGGAACGCATCAATTTATTATCCGAATGCGCATGCGAGTTTCAGCAAATAATCATTAACACATTGACTGAGAAGTCATGTTAATATGTAGCACTTAAATGTTCGCTTGTATCGGAGACTGCTTTTGAATGTATTATGACATAAATAGATAAATCAATTAAGATTCGCGCTATATTCCAAAGTGTCAATTTAACCATTCATTATACAGTACTATTTTCTATTTTACAGTCAATTTGACGAGTCGAAATTAGTTATCTATGTATTTCAGGGTCAACGGTAGTTCGTGAACCGAATTCCAGCTCTTCAGATGTGATCAATTCACGCGCGTGAAGTAGGTTCAATACAATATCACATCATAATTCATTTTGTTGACTCGAATGTATCGAACTATCATTTTATGGTGATGAATAATAGATTATGTATGAGTATAGATTGATCAAGAATCAGTGATGACCAATGAGATGGGGTTCTAGGGGACTGTGGGCCCAGGACGAGAACTTAGGACCATGGTTTGGCTGGTCCCCAAAGAATCGAGAAGTCTTCAATATCAAATCGAATGTCAATAGATAAAATGGATAATTGAGTATATCTTAATATTTTGAATATTTCAAACATCGGTTTAGCACACAATTAGCAAGCTGTCGATTGAAGAGACGAAGAGATCCTATCAAGATATTCACGACGAATACTGAAGTGTATCTCAGGAACCGTCACACTCAGCCGATCGCTACAAAATGTAAGCAATAGTCAGTATAGTAGTAGGAATGCAGGATACGTTTATTGACAATATTGAAGATTACAATTGCATGACATTGAACTTGACAGCAAGGGAATGATTAAAATAAGCAAGTTAGAATGTCAAGATAGTGAATTACTGCTACTTGATATGCAAGGAATGAAAGATCTATGTCTTCGACTTAAATGTATGAGCAGCATTTCAGAATAGGGAGAATGTTGAAAACGTCTAGGGCAGAGAATATGTAGAATATTGTCATCTCGTTCGAGTTGGCGTGGGACTTTAGACGTCATGTGCATAGAGTCTCATCCACTACTGAGCGAAATTGGAACACTGATAGTCATCGCCGCAAATGTCCTCTCTGTCTTATCTTGACTGGTTGTATTCATTCCGATGAAAAGAGGTGAACAGTATCAGAACTTAAAAAAAGAATGAAAAGCTTCTCCCACCCCTTAAATATATTAATGGGATTTAATTGTCTTGTTCGCGTTCTAATTATGGTGTTGCGTTGGTGTTTTGAATTAAAGTGCCGCCTACTAGGGATCATTTATGATGTGTTGTTTTGTGGAATGCATGTATTGTCCTATGAACACTTATTCAAAACATCCAATGTATGCGACTTCAAACAATCGCTTGTGCACAAGACAAAGTCGTGTCGGTGTGTGTACCGTCCTCTTTGTAGTGCCTCATGACAATCAGAGAGGACACACGAAGATTAGATGCATGACTCAAATCAAAGTCACAAGTGACGCTGTCAGGGTTCCTCCATGTGTCAAATTAGTCGAGGAAGGGAAGAAATCACATTTCCATCCATTCCATTTTAGCTTCCACATCAACTATCATTATCCTGTGTATCACCATTCGTTCTACCACAACTATTAACAGGTGCGTGCCAATAGGCCTATGCAGGAAGTGAGCGTACTTGAGCACAACGTACAGTAAACAGATCTATATCTGAATGATGAATGTTATTGCACCTTCGGCTTCATGTCACCTCGCTTCTAAGTTCATCAGTGTTGCACTTCATCAAGCTATGAATAGAATGAAGAATAACAAGATAATCTGTCAATCCGATTTTATATGCATGCAAAAGTCATCCAAATATTTTATCTCTTTGAACTGCAAGTTTCGATCGATTGATCACTACGACAGTATTTGTTCCACATGTAGTTGTTCTCTTAAAAGATATCCTAATAAACGGAGGATGAAAATGTTATGGACATGAAATTATAGTATAATCAGACACTCGCAGAGCTGATAGTATATTGTATTTTCGTGCTCGTGTATGTTCTCATCATTCATTCTTTGCAGCGAACACTAGCTTTTGTTGTCTTCACTGTGACAGCTGTTGTCAGGGTAACAGAATATGATGAACAATTTGTCCTAACGCCACCTCTAGAATTTGCCATTTGCTAAATGGAACTGCGGATTAGAGAACTAAATTTGTCGAGAAATCGTGTTTGACTCAGATTTTGAACCTGATGGCAGTTTTTATAGCAGCTGTTGTAGCATCAACGTTGTCAACGATAAAGAGTTCTCTCTTCACAATTTCGTTTTTTCAACGTTCGGTACTTTAAATTTTCTCTTTTGTGTACAAATTGAATAAACCCCTTGTTCCACCCGATATGAGTCCAAGCGCCCTTGGGGATTGATTACAGCACGGAATCCATTGTTCATGGAGTCTGTGTTTTGATATTTCGTTTCGAAATTTAGCTTTTGCTCTTCCATGTTTTTCCTATTTTGCTTGAGATGTTTTAAGGTTGCCTATGGGTTTCTTTCCAGTACACGGTGGGGCTGAACCAACTTTAAATCAACTTTTAGTGCCCATCAATCAAATTGATAAAATATTGATCCGTATTATCATAGAACATAAAAAATCGAAAAATAAAAAAATCGTTGCCGGAGATCGATAGATACACCCCCATCGACGTTAATCGATAATCGATCGATTTATACAAATTTCTATTTTTAAGTGCCCATCAATAAAATTGATAGAATATTGATCCGTGTTATCACAGAACATAGAAAATCGAAAAATAAAGAAAATCGTTGCCGGAGATCGATAGATAAGCGTAATCGATATTCATCGATAATTGATCAATTGATTGAATTTTACAAATTTTCACTTTTAAGTGCCCAAACTCTATTGACATGCTTTTGACTATAATTCATGATTCTTATTTCGGTTATTATAACTTATAATGAAAGTTTTCGCCTGAAAAATCGAGGAAATCGATTAAATCAATAAATCGGTTATGATTGTTTAGACGTTATTTATCATTACAGTAATATTGTGCGTTTTACTGTAACGGCTTTCAGTTCACATGTTTCGTAATACCAATGATTTTATGTTATTCATTTAATTAATCTATTCATTACCTAGCTTTAAGCATTCAGTAAAATGTGTACGAGTTCATCTAAGATACATGATATCGTTGTGTCATTTTCACTTTTCGCGTTTAGCTGATGACAATAAAACCTCAAAGCACTCATCAGCCTGTCCATTGATTTTCTGAAATACTTCACTGTTGATCTATGTGTTATGACAGACATTTAACCATAGATATCCTCCTGCAAAGGTTTGATACGCCTAACATATAATTGGCGAGATTGTTGCTTCTTTGTTGGTGAATTGTTGAGTGTGACAATGCATGCAGTACTGATCGATTAATTAATTATGAACTTGGTTTCAGAGCGTGCGATTGACGCTGACGGAAGACACACAGTATAGTGATATCAATCGTCTGTGGTAGTGATTAATGAAACATTGTATAAGTGGTGATATATAAGTGGTGATAACATTATATTAACTGCTTCGTCCATTCATTTCTTACCGAACGAATAATGCCACCACCACACGAACAATGTCGCAAGCGAATTTGCCTTCTATGTTTTGCAAAAGCGAAGAAGGACAATAACACTTTTCGAGCTGCTACTCCAATATTGTGGAATAAAATACAAAACTATGTGATTGAAGGACTGGATCCCAACGACGATAGACTACCGAACGTGTTATGCCCTACTTGTGTACGCACTCTGAATGACTTCGAAAATCCAAATAAGAGGACAAGAAAAGAAATACCCACAGTGACCATTCACAACTATACCAGGTCTCAACTCGTGCTGCAGCGTCGTCTTCTCATTGTCTCTGCCACATTTGCAAGATTGCCCAGTCAGTTCCTGCAGGACTTAAGTGGCGCTCGTGGTGCATCAGCTATGACTAATAATCCTCGAAGCAAAACTATCGACGATCAGAGAATCAATGATGAGACCATACTTCGCCTTTGTGGAATTTGTTTCTCAGAGATTGGTCGAGGTCTCTCACATCATTGCAACAAGAGTTCACGAGTACTAAATTTGCAGAAAATGGCTGAAAATGGTTCATTAAGATCTAAAGAAAAAATAGCTGCCAACATAATTAAAGAGAAGCAACAGGATGAACAATTGAATGATGAGCATGTTACATTATCAAGAACTGCAGGGAGACCAATGAGTCTCCTAAGATCCCCGCCTACAAATCGAGCATCATTTCTTCTCTCGTCAGACGATATGAGTTCAATTCAAGTTGATTTGAATTTGAGTACAAATGAAACTCTTAAGTTGGCAACCCATATCAGGACTGCGACTAAAAGTAGAAAAGCAATTACACCTCATCTGAGAGCATGTCTTTATGAGAAAAATCACAAGATGGAGGAATTCTTTGTGCAGGAAGACTTACGATTCATGATGAAAAAAAATATGAACAGTGAATGTGATTGGGAAATCAAACCACTAATATATTGCAATGATGTTTCAGGCCTTATTTTGAAGGTAGAAAATCTTCGAGGCAAGTCATATGACCATGGAAAGATAGGAAGATGGTGGAGCCAACTTTCTGAAATTTTGTCTCACCTTACATGATGACCAAACCACAATTGACAGAGAGGCTACAAGATCAACATATTCTGATGGAGTGGCAGCAAAATCGCGAAAAGATACAAGCGTCAAAAAACTTATAATAGCTATAGTGCACAATGTTCCCGAAAACTACGTGAACTGCAAATTGATTTGGCACAAACTCGACATGAATTCCTGTTTCATTTGTCCGAAGTGCACTGTCGCCGGTGATTTGAAGATAATCAATATCCTACTTGGGCTCGAGTCATGGATCAAAACACCCATGTGCGTGGTGCGATGTATCAAAAGAAAATTTGAGAAAGAACTTGCGAGATACTTCAAGAACATTTGGCAGCCTAAAGGAACTCTTTTGGAGCTGGTGCAGATCAGGTAGTAACAAAACCGCAGCAAAGAATCATGGTAATGTCGTACATCCACCTGCTATTTCATTGGATCCAGAAATCCGTGTCCTTGATGTATTTCCGCCACCTGAACTCCACCTCCTCATCGGCCCTGTTACTCTGATGTACAAGGGACTTCAGGGATTGTGGAAACATGGAACAGATGAATGGGGGCGTCGCAGTAGTGTTCAACTACAAGAACGCCAAGGTGGAATTTTCAGTGGAAATGCATGTATAACATTGTTAGAGAATACTGATGTGCTCAAAGATTTGAACTGTCCTCATGCAAATTACATAGTTGCATTTGAAACTTTCAGAGCTGTCGTGAAAGCATGTTATGGAAATCGCATGGATAGTGACACAAGTCAACGAATTGAAGTATTCAGTGAAGCATTCCTCAGATTGAAAAATCTGAACATAACGCCAAAAATACATGTCATATACATCATGTTTATGATTTCTGCCGCAACCAAAATTCAGGACTTGGTAAGTGGTCCGAGCAAGCTTCGGAAGCTGTTCACGCAGACTTCGAGTTATCGTCATGGAGCAATTACAAAGTCAGTTCGTGGAATCCTCGTTTTGGCGAGCAACTGTTGCATGCTGTTAGAGTATGCAAGCAAACACGTTTAAAAACATATGATTCAAGGTTTCAAAAAATGATTTTTTTTATGGAAAATCATTGTTCTTAATCTTAAGGAAAGAATATTTTGAAACTATACTTCTTATTTGAATAATACTTTTAGCCTTTTTTAAATACCATAGTTTGTTTCCATAATGTAACAACGAGAATGATTTAACATATAATACAAAATATCTAACAACCTAATGATGCATGCATGCCCACAAAAATTTAAATTCCTGCGGACGATACTGAATTTCATTGCTAAATTAAATATTCATCTATAAAAATCTATCAAAATATCTTAAATTAACATAAAACCTACTCGATATAACATTTAAATCAAGTTTATAGACTAAAATCAATACTTGCACTGTATGAATTATTCATTGATTAATCATAGATCTAATTCCATAGAAACTGCTTGTAAATATTAATATAATCAAAACTATAGTTGAGTACAAATCGAAACCAAATAAAAGATAATGAATGGATTAATTAAATAAATGACGTAAAATCATTGTTATGAGGAAATATGACCAAAACAATCTGTTACAGTAAAACCTGGTAAAACGTATACCTACAGTCCGAATGAGAAATATCGACCAAACAATCATAACCGATTTATTGATTTAATCGATTTCCTCGATTTTTCAGGCGCAAAATTTTATTATAAGTTATGATATCCTAATAAAGAATCATGAATTATAGTCAAAAACATGTCAATAGAGTTTGGGCACTTAAAAATGAAAATTTGTGAAATTCAATCAATTGATCAATTATCGATGAATGTCGATTACGCTTATCTATCGATCTCCGGCAACGATTTTCTTTATTTTTCGATTTTCTATGTTCTGTGATAAGACGGATCAATATTCTATCAATTTTATTGATGGGCACTTAAAAATAGAAATTTGTATAAATCGATCGATTATCGATTAACGTCGATGGGGGTGTATCTATCGATCTCCAGCAAAGATTTTTTTATTTTTCGATTTTTTTATGTTCTATGATAATGCGGATCAATATTTTATCAATTTGATTGATGGGCAGTAAAAGTTGATTTAAAGTTGGTTCAGCCCCACCGTGAGTAGCAACCTATCCTCCTCATAACTGAGGCCCACTAGCCAAATATTTTGCCATAAAAATCACGAATTCCATCTTTCTTTGCTCATCAATAGAGAAAACAGCAATCAACCAAATTTAGAGCTGAAGAAGATAGTTTCACGGCACATTGAAGACCTGGGATTTCGAAATCGAGATTGACGATTTAGACGCTGTTTTCATACTTACGAATTGCCTGTGACTTTGAAGCAGGGATGTGGAGTCGGAGTCCTATCATTTTTGCTGGAGTCGGAGTCCTATCAAATGATAGGACTCCAGACTCCGGCCTATAACTAGACCCGAAACAAAAAAATATTAATCCACGTCGAGTTGAGTGGCGAATTATTTATCCTCGTGGAGCCGAGTCGCATCCATCCAACTTGAAGCGACATTTGATAAACTTTCATCGAAAATGATTGATAATACACTTGCATTAAAAAAATATTTACATTGTTTGTATCATTTGGTAAGTTCTATTGGATTTTATAAAATTTCTTTATATTTTTACAATTGCTGTTAGTTATTTTTTTAATCAGTAACATGCCACACGAAGTTATGGTCTTATATATTCAACTGAAATTAATCAGTTACATATTTGATTGTGTCTTTAACAAATGCAATAGGCTATGTCTTGAGCAAATGAAGTTTACAAAAATATCATAACACCTGGAAATAGCGTAAATAGGAAAAATCAAAAAATTAAATTACAGAAAAATGGTGGGTGATGGAGCAAAACGGTTGTCTTTTCCGTAAATAGCATGGTGAACTATATTCAATACACATTTTGGTTTATTTGTGTAAAAATCTTTGTTGACCAGTGTAATTGATACATCAGTGATCACTAAAAATAGGTTCAGGTAAGCCTTTAATGATCTATGATGTAGGTTACCAGTTCTTTTTAAAAACTAGGCTATATATACTTGCCGCCCGTAGTCGGAGTCCTATCAAAATTATAGGACTCCGCATCCCTGCTTTGAAGAATTGATTATATGATTAAGTTCGATAATTCCGTTTTCATTCAGAGGGACAATATGCCGAATGTAAAGTAATTCAAAATATCGAATCAATGAAGGAAACGACTAATTCCTGCATAGGCAGACGCAATTTGAATCAGAATAGATTCTGGAATGACCAAGATGTAAAATGTACTCGCATTTTCAGTCGACGAGATAAAACGGGATGTCTAAGGACACCGATAAATATCAACGTAATGTGAATATTATGTAAACTAAAACAACTATTTCAAATTCTATTTTATGCCTACTTGTTGGTGTGTACGTAGTTCTGCAATTTCGTTTAAGACCCAGAAATCAACGCAATGTTTCTCAATATTACAGCATTACACAATTCAGGAAACATATTAGTCAGAATGGTAGGGTATCAAATGGAAGCTACCATTTTTTCAAATTTTGCTAGGGAATCTTTGTCCGATATTTTTATATTTTTTGATTAATTTTCATTGCTGACGCTCTACGAAGTTCGAGTGATCCAGATGCCTTTATATTAGCTATCTGCGCGCATGATTGCTTCTTTATAGCATTCCACGAGTTCTTAACTGCCCGAGCCCGTAGGGTGAGTGCTATTTAAATCTAACGAGCTCGAATGCTATGATGAAGCAATCTCATGCACAAGCTCTTTATTCCTTTCATTTAGCAAGTTCAGAGACGGAGTTTTCAAATATTAGAAGTTGACTCATCTTGGATTACTTTCCCACTTCTATGTTAGTGTTTGAAATATTCCAAATATTGAGTCTTCATTCTGCATTTACTGGGCAAACGTTTCAAGTTGTATAAACAAAAATTTGAGCTTGTCAAATGCAAGGAATTCAGGTTGAGAGTTTCATTGGTAATTGGCAGAGAATCAACTGCCGTTCCATTAATAATTCATTGACGTCTTACTGGCATCCGTCAGATGCAAGATATTGAAATTTGATGATGAAATCAAATGGTAGAATTCTACATCTTCTCATAACTCAATTCTGCAACTTGTCACCAAGTCGTTTCAATTTGGTATGACGCTTGCAATATTAGATATAATGGCTATATTTAGAAGTTCTTGGTTTGAGTCTGCGAAAAGATTTAGTTGCTGAAGTTAAATACGTAGAAAAATCCATTTTCCACAGTTCTGTCGATCGTTCAGAAATCGCATAATACAAACATTCATAGTGTTGTTAAAATGTTTCTTTAATGAAATATGTGCTAGAACTAGAATCAATTTCCGCCGCATTATCAAACCAAACCGGATTCTCGGGATATTGACTTGCTGTCCACCGCGGAAGTCGTACTTTTCCGTTCAAATGTTTATAAACGACACATCAAGACTGATACAAAACTTATTTCACTTTTTTTGTAAACGCAGAAGTTTCTTTACATATTACAAATCCAAGATTAGTTATGATTGTCGGAATGATTATCGAACCTTGACACTTCTGCTACCTTAGAGGTAGGGCTCCTATTAGATCAACCGGGTCAGATATGTGGTCCGGTAATGATCCGATGATCCGGTGATTTTATAAGTAGTGTGTACTTAATAATTATGCATATTTTGTATATTATTGCTCGGAACCTACCAGGAAACTTTCGGTTATGTATTTTATTTTAGGCTTGAATGCTTTTCCGTTAATATCTATACAATTAATTATAATTTCTTGATTACAAAGACTAATCACAGGTCTACTACCTTATCTTACATAATTCTTCGTCGGCCTTTTTGATAGATTATGACGCATAGTCATAAAACAACATTAATGCGACTTCAGTTTCAAATGATGAATGCTGCTTTCTAGCGTCGTATATATAATAAGTTTCATTTTTTTCTCCATATAAAAACGACGCGGTGATGGGCAATCGATGCGAGTAGCTTCAAGCTGATTGGTACTACATACGTGTACACGATCTGAGCCAACCAGAGGACCACAGAGTTAGAGAAGTAAAACAGATTGGCTGTTTCCCTAATTCCCCAATGAAGCTTGTTTAGCTCTGCATTTGAAAGGAAATCTTATACATCAGTGTACGACCTTGATCAGTCCTTGCATACTGCAGATCATATTTCAGATCCGGTACCACCGGATCGGATCATAATCCGGTCGGAGACCTACTTAGAAGGCTGAACGCCCACGAGATATCTATGTAGTATTTCATCAGATCGTGATGTTCTATTTAATGCCGAATGTTGGTGAATGTTCGTGCAAATTTGACTTTGTGATCTTCGTGACATAATTTATCTAAATGCAAATGTATTGCACATATGCATCGCTGAGCATTAATTGAAATTTCTACAAACATGGCTGCAACTGTGATGAATATTTCTTTATGAATACTAAAAATGAAGTATTTAATACTTTGAGTGCCGGTGGATTTAAAGTAAGGACTCGGCAGACGCTCAGATTCGTAATAGCCATAAGCTGCACATCATTCTGTGAAAGTCTAATTTTCGGTCTCGCTCCCTTCAGAAAGTCGTTCTATTGTCTCAACTCCGGCTATTTTTGGCGGCCCAACAACTTGCTCTATTTGTTTACTATGATGAGCCTTAGGATATGTTTCCATTATTTAATCAAAGATTGTTACGTAGTATGTGTAAGTCTTTTGACCATTAAAAGTTCTTGAGAAATGCAAGAATGTGCTGATGTTCACAGCACATTGCAAGCGCAGATTTGTAAGTGGACCTGAATTTTCCGACCAGGCCCTGGCCATCTTCATCATAAATACGCACTTCGGGCCCGCTTGAGCCGTGATTAATAATATTTAAGTGATATTTAAGATACTGTACATTCAGACCGGGTTGTCTGATTCTACTGAATATCTGATTTTTGAATTTGTAAAATTGATGCATTTTGGATCATTTTTTGGTCTTGCGCCAATAAAAGCTCCTTAAATTCAATGTATTTTCATTACTAAGCTAGCCAACCGGTAAGCATATTCAACTAAGAATAGATCTCTTTGTATGTACAGTAGAACCCACTTATAACGGACTCGGTTATAACGAACTCTCGGATATAAGTACTCCTCTTTCTGGCACGGGCAAAAATTCCTATTATGTCTATATAAAATCCCTCGGTTATAACGTACTCGGATATAGCGAACTCTTTTCAAGGGTCCACAGAGCAAATTTTGATTTTTTACAACGTACTTAGGGATGAAAGTACTTAAGTATTCTGAATCATCGAAACGAAGCTGACACGATTCTACAATACCTTGCTGCGTTTGATGATGGCAGCAACAGCTCTTGTCATTGGCTCAGAGGAGGACAACTTTTGAGTGTCGAATCCGTCCAATGAGCAATCGATAGAAGTGAACTGGAATTAAGACATTGTCTGAGTTGTTGTCTTCTTAACGCGTCACTGCGCTGTTTACATTGTTTTTTTAGTCATTCAGATTTTTAGATTCATGTTCAGATTATTGCATATTTTTTCTTACACAATAGAGAATTGTTAAGACACTATGCTGTTTTCTCGAGTAGGCATGATCATACATGTAGGGCCAGGGCATACAAATAAATGTACATTACATGTATTTATGGTGATGCATAGTGAGAATTAGCTGGTCATGATGGATAGGACCTTACTATTGCAATTGACAACTTAATTTGTTGCAGAAGTAGGCTTCAATACTTCTTATACAGCTTGTTCTTGCACACCTCGGATACAACGTACCAATTTTTTAGGTCCCTTGAAGTACGTTATAAGTGGCTTCTACTGTAGTAATGACATGTCGACCGACGCTACCATCGATATTAGAGCTTGCACAACGAGCTTCTTTTCCAGGCAAAGCTTTGAAAGACTTTTTGACCCAAATGTGATTATGAAGAATACGAAGAGTTTGATGAGCATACATGGTCATGCTGGCTTCTAAAGGTTTCCATTTTAATCGTTCAATGAATGTGCTCGTCTCGCAGTGAAACAATGATTTGATGTAAATTTAAAGCTGAATGCACGAGTGTTATCATGATGGTCTGAATACTTCGGTTTTTCTTGAAGTGGAGAAATTTTATTTGATGTACGAGAATTGGTTTATTTACTTTTCACGAAAACCATCGAAAGGAAAGCATTTGTTCTCAATTGCTGCAGTATATCTAACTAAGGATTTCTTCACATCTACAGCATGTTAGGCTACTGTTGAAATTGGAAGTGGACGAACGGTTCTCACAAACCGCGGATGTTAAGCCCTGTAAAGTCTGTCAAACAGTGTCTTGTCACAGTTCTCGTATTCACCCAAGTACTTGTCATTTTTGTGTCATTATTGTTTGTTTTTGCTACTGTGTTTGGTATTCGCCAATTAGGATTTCAGCGTACAAAAATAGAAACCACCCGAAACGCGACCTTGACCTCATGTTGCTGATGAGCCCTTCTTGTTGTATTAAACTTCTTATATTTTATGCACAACAAATGAGCAGATTTAGTTTTGTTTTTGCAATACCCGTTGACCGATGTTCACGCGTCCGTCCTTTAAAAGAGTACTGCATAATTACTCATTACTACAATCACTAAATGAATGTAAATACATGTGTAACAACGAAGACTTTTTTCTCTTTATTTCTCCTCCTACTACCTTAGCAACGATTGCAACGAATGAAAACGACCTGTCTGATCCAATTTCTGTTCACGATCATCAGGCCCGACCTGATTACAAGTCTTCACACGTACGAAATGTCATGGACATGTCTTGTTTCAAGAGATAAGGTTCATGAGTCATGACATTAGTAATATCGTATTCAACTCCAGCATCCGTCTTTGCTTTACAAAATTCAAATAATTCATCATTCATTTTATTGAATATTTAGTAATAATTCAATCATTAGTCCTGTCACCTCAGCTACATATTCTTGAAGTGAATATTCTTGAATTTACATATTACATATACTTGAAACTTACTTTGAAAAACTCCTTCCTGCGACACAGTGCCACGTGGGTCCATACGACTTCTCGAAGCTCCTCTTTATGTGGTTCGCTACATCCTTCTCCAGAGAGAACTTCTCCATGGCAATTGCACAGGACTCAAGCGCTGCTGTTCGCATATCATCATGCATATCCTGTGAATAAACACATGTCTTGTGGCTCGATACGTCCGCCATAACACTGCTCAGTAGACGATAAGGTCCGTGTGTGGGTCTTCACGAAGCTGCTGACAATGATGGTTGCCTTGGCGATGATGTACAGTCCGCTCGCGACGATGACACCGGCGATGACAGTAAATTAAGACAATGCACTGCAGCGAGACGTACGTCGCAAGACGGCGAGGCGAGAAAATGGTTCAAATGAAGCTAACAATTTGATGCGCGTCTATGCAACGTTTTTCAACCAATCAACGCTAGTTAAAGTTGATTTGACAATGACTGGATTGTTGTAGATGAGTCCTCAACTACGACTGATCAATGTGTGAATTATAAATGATACTTCACGAATTATCTGGCGATATGTCCTACAGTAGTTGAGTCCACACACGTCCGATCTAGCGATTGTGTTGTTGACTCCTGTCGACTGATCTTGTGATCTTAGGATTGTAGTTGAGATTTATGGTCGCAAGCTCACTTAGAAGATCAGTAAGTCACGGTGCGGGGCAATCATTACCGGACGGTGTACTGGCCAGCGGCATTTAATGACATTGTCTCTTCAACAATGCCAAAGATGAGATTGTAAACGCAGTGGAATATGTTAACGTGTCGTCATGACAATGTTTAGATGATGCATGTTTTAGAGTCGTCGACAGTGGATGAGATTGATGCATCAAAGTATTGTCCACTCCCCCGCTCACGCTAGCTGTCGCATCTTCCGTGATGCAATGACATGAGTGAAAAGTAATGGGATTAAAGCATTACTCCTTATTGTTAAATAGATTAGCGCAAAACCACAAGCTTTGTCGCCGAAGAGGATTAGTAAGTAATTATGCGACTTGATTAGACTACTGTTCTGTTAAACTTCTTATTTAGGCAACGCTGAGGCTCTAATGATTTCATTAATGACAATTTATATAAGGCGCAAGGTAAAATACAGAAATCATTTCTCAATCTATTTCTTCAAAGTACAATCTAGTCATGTTGACATTTAGCAATATAATTTGTGCAGTCCTTGGGAATCTGTCTACGGAAATTCGGTTCCGATATTCTATCATTTTCAAGCACCAAATTCCCAGGAATTAATATCGAGAATCTCGGGAAGTTTTTCTATCATACTATTTAACTTAAGTTCTGGACATCGAACCCGAATTTTAAAAACTGAGTCGTTTACTTTAATGACTGCACACTGCCAAGAAATTTATCTGAAATTTCTTGCTAGCAGTTCTTTGCTCAAGTTTATTTTAACATGAAGAATTTTGACAATGGACTTCACTATCAGCCAGCGAATAAGGTGCTTTTTACTACGGTACATGATAATGCTTTTTCATGTTTTGTTTGTTGGACAGTATAGGGACCGTATAGGTTAGTACAGACCCTCGAAAATCACGATTTTTTTCGAGGGTATCGAAAACCCTCGAATATCGGTATTTTTCTCGAAAAACCCTCGAAATTTCGATGACCGAAATATATCTATGAGGCTTTTGTTTTATGTATGGAACATCTTTTTCAAAATTTACAAAATTACATCTCATGAAATGCAATATTTAAAATGTATGAATGTTGCATGCCGGTGGCAATTTAGGAAACTTTGTGGAATGAATTAATTTCTATAACCATGCATAACATTTTTGTCTTTCAGGTTAGCATTGGCTTTACCGATGGAACTTGTCACTATTTCAGCTGATTTTAAACAACTGTCTTTTCAGACGTAGACAGTTCTCCGGTTTTATTGATTCACATCCAGTCGATTGAGACTGAAAAATTTGATTTAAGCGATGTCACCACACAGATTATGAATGACATATAAATATATACAGAAGATATTTCGTGATCAAGAATTTCGGTGATTATATTATCCTTCCTTGACTGGTAATCGGGAATCGTACACGTTTCGCGAATTTCGTCCAGATTTTCTGATATTTTCGACCTTATGATGATGGAATCTCTACGTTTCGTACTAATGGTGAAGATCTGGTATGTGTTTCCTGGTGCTTTTCTTAGTGCATGTCATTCGAATGTCATCATTTTTTCAGATGAATAATATATGTAGCTATTGTTAAAGCGTTTTCTTTTTAATTCTGCTAATGTATTGTTCGATAATGATTTGCTTGATTAAATGGAATATTGCAGCTCATTCAAATTACAGCTATCTTAAACTGAATTAGGACTTTTCGTTGAATGGTCACTTCATAGACATGTTCCTGATCTCTGATGAGAATTCGTTTATCAGAATATTTTATGGTTTCTCCACATACTTCAATGCATCTCCTGATATTGCAAAAAGGGCATCGTTTGACAGCCGGCCATTGTCCGATACCGCATCATCAAAATGGGAGCAAGGTCGACTAACAAAACCAACAAACAGAAGGAATTGTGATCTTTGATTATCTATTTCCAGGGCTGACAACAGAGGTCTGTCGTAGAACATTGAATATCTAAAGAGAGTGACAACTATTAAGTCAATAAATGACACTAACACCCTTGATCACAGAATTAGACAGGTCGTCTCTTCTTCTGTTTGACTAGAAGGGAAGCATTGAAATATGTAACGTAAAAGAAATGGCACAATCTGCTGACTAAATACCATAGCAATCGAACAGTGAGCAGCCAGTTTAACATTAAACACGCCAATTTGTGCAAAGTTTCAGTGACTGTTATCAACCGGATCACACAGCAAAGAGACACAGACGATGTCAAGTTCTACAGAGAAGTTTGTGAACGTTTTTTCATGCGCCTGCTAACTTTTTTTAAAATGATCGGAGGGCCCAACATTATCGAGAAAACTTTTGCGCAATGATCTGAAGTCTTCAAATCTGAAAGAATCGTGTTGATCGGAGCATTTTGAAGGAATTCAGAGCAATCCGCAAGCGACGCACGACTATTTTTCCTATCTTTGCAAGGTATTAAAAATCTCTTTTTGCCCACTTATTAAGTTCCTGCATGTGCCATCTGTTTGAATCAGTTTGCACTTCTAGCAAAGTGATACGATTAAACAATCTAATTCTGTGCCCTTGATTCCCCGACCGCACTCGCCTGACCAGGAATCGAACCGAATGCTGTCGATATCACATAGAGATGACTTCTGCTTTCATTCGCATTCCTTTTGAACCGTCAGCGTGGCCTAGTAAAGAAGGTGCGAGCTCGTCTCCACCGCGGACTTCGGTTCGATTCCTGGTCAGGCGAGTGCGGTCGGGGAATCAAGGGTGTTAGTGTCATTTATTGACTTAATAGTTGTCACTCTCTTTAGATATTTCCAGGGCATATTTGAACCAACGATTGAATGATGTTTTTAATTTTTCTGATGAACGAATTATCGAACGGCATGTCTGAGAAGCCGATGAATGGTGATAGGAACGAACGACTTTCTTTGCCGGATTGAACGTAATTGAACGATAATGGACTAATTATTGAACTATTGGTGATAGTTTTCTAAGTTGAGCAATGAGCAGTCTAGTAAGAAAATATCTTGTGATACCATCATCCATTGTTATTCTTTATCCATACACTATCCTGCTTCGTTATTAATAATTAGTTACTGAATAGTAAATACTGATTCATAGAGAAATACAGGCGAATCTCGTTAATAGAGAAGGAACCTCCCCTCTCAGTTGAAGTCTACTCCTTCAATCGTAATTTTCAAAGCATTTTAGCATAGCCAAAACTGAAACAATTGAAGCCTCTGCAATGACAATCCATCGTCGATCGCAGGCTAATTTCAGACTGTCACCGATACTAATTTGTCATTGACGAGCACTTTATAGGGTCCAAAAAAATTGAACATTGTTTTGACTCAAAAAGAGCGATTGAACGGGTGTTTTATGCCATGAACGTGATGGCTCATTTGAGCTGTGAACGAACGAACGGGTCTGAAAGGATGATGAACGGATGATCTAACGAACGGGGGAAAATATGACCGTTGCCCTGTCTATTTCATCCTTGATTAGAAGCTGATTATTACGGCTCACAATATAGAAGTATCAATTAGATTTTCATGAGCTATTTAGTGCGCCTTATGAATTGTATTTGAAATATTTCAATACTCTATTAGCTCTTGACATGTATTTTGAGTGTCGCCATGCTTGTAATTTACTCTACATTTTACTATAGCAATGCCCAATTTACATTTCCGACTTTGCAGGTGTGGTGTTTGATCAATGTCCAAGAGCAAAGGACAGTGTAAATTCAATCCTTGTTGGGTAACAAATGAAAAATACAAAGATTGGTTATGTTCAGACCCTAGAGGTGACCCTTACGGTGCAAGGTGTACTCTGTGCTGCAAATCATTCAGAATTGGTGTCGGTGGTAAACACCATGTGGAGAGTCACCGTAAAGGAGCTGTACATATGAGAAATGAAGAACGCAAGAGAGGTTCATCCTCCATTAGTCATGTTTGATAAAACGAACGAAGGAAACAAAGGTGAGCATCGTAATTTACGTTCGTATCGCATTTTCATAAACAATGCAAATGGCTCGATCAATTAACCTTTCCCTCTCAACCTGATTTCGTAAACGAGATTTTGCCTATGATAAATGGTAGGAGGGAAAAGTCGGTTACTTGATACGATGAAAGAGCGAAATAAGGAATTGATGATGGTCGGTTGTTTAGGGCTGATGACTTCAGTATTTCATGCAAATAATAATAAATCAAGCAAATTCGATTGAATTTGTAACATAGGCTTATTAGTTCACTGATACTGAACTCTCAGTAATACTAAATGTTTCAGCACCTCAGTAATACTGATATAATATTGATCATTTGTCTTCCAGACTCCAATGAATCAGTCGGTTCTACTGTGACAAGAAAGACAACCATTGCTTCATTCGTTCAGAAAGATGATGTTCTACGTGCCGAAATCATTTGGACTTTGAAAACTGTGTGTTCTCACATGAGCTTTAATTCAAATGCGGACATATCAGATATTTTCCGACTGATGTTCTCTGACAGTGAATTGGTAACGAAATTCACATGTGGGGCAAGGAAGACTATGTACTTGGCGTGTTTCGGTCTGGCTCCTTTTATTTTACAACAGCTTCTTGATAAAGTGAACTTGGAAGATTTTTTTGTTATTCTTTTTGACGAATCGTACAATATGACCACTCAGTCAAAACAGATGGATTTGTACGTAAGGTTATGGGATGACGGAAAAACCGTTCGTACTAGATTTTTTGCGTCAGTGTTCATGGGACATGCGACTGCTAAAGATATATTTGATCGTATCATTCAGAGTACTGATAAACTCGACCTACGCCGCGTTTTCCAGGTGTCAATGGATGGACCGAACGTGAATTGTTGTTTTCATGATCATTTGAGTGACCATTTAATGGATAAATACGAAGTTGACTTGGTGAATATAGGTTCTTGCGGACTCCACACAGTTCACAATGCCTTCAAAAGCGGTTGCTCAAAATCTGGTTGGGGAGTGTCGGAATTTTTGTTTTCACTTTATACCCTTTTCAATAAAACTCCAGCGCGAAGGGAAGATTTTACGGAAACCACAACCTCCAACACCTTCCCCTTAAAGTTTTGCGCGCATCGTTGGATTGAGAACGTAAATGTAATCGATCGGGCAATAGATATGATTCCCAAAATGAAGATTTTTGTTGAAGCTGTCAGCAAAAAGAAAGTCAAGAGGCCAGATACCCAATCGTATTTGCAAGTTGAAGGACATTTATCGGATCCTTTGTTGGAGATCAAATTACATACTGTGCTGTCAGTAGCAAAAGCATTAAAACATTTTTTGACACAGTACCAGACTGATCGTCCAATGATTCCTTTTCTCGCCGATGATCTCCAGCGTGTCGTGAAACAATTGATGGGAAGATTTCTGAAAAAGCCAGTGGTCGTGGATTCCACTATAACGAATCTCGTCCAACTTGATGTGCATGAAATTGAACATCACGTGAAGATTGGGAAGGTTGATCCCGGTTTTACAGCGGACACAATGCTGAGACATTTAGTCAATAGTGGGTCAGTCACGAAAGAGTCGTCGATGAAGTTTCGAGGAGAAACCAAAATGTTGCTAATTGAGATTATCGAAAAGATACTCAAGAAATCTCCGTTGAAGATCAGTTTCGTGAGGAACTTGTCATGCTTGAACCCAAATAAAATGGCAAATGAACCTGATGCATGTATAAGAATGTTCAAGAATATATGTTGTGAACTTGTCAAATATAAGAAAAGTTAACGCCAAAGACTGTGATGCCATTTTGACCGAATTCAAAAGGTTTCTGCATGATGATGTTGTTCCCAACAAGTTACGCTTTCTCGAGTTTCAGCATGACAAAGAAGATCGAATCGACGTATTCCTTCAGTCAACAATGAAATATTCTGATCTGTGGAAGGTGGTATCAAGTCTTTTGCTCCTTTCGCATGGCCAGGCTATTGTCGAGAGAGGGTTTTCCGTTAACAAAGAAGTTGAAGTTGTCAATCTTCAAGAAAAAACCTTCCAATCACTTCGGTTGATAGTTGATTATGTTAGGACAATCGGAAAAATTGAGAATGTTCCTTTGACGAAAAAACTATTGCGTTCATGTTCAGCCAGCAGAATGCGCTACCAAGACTACCTCACACAAGAGGCCAGGAAGACTGAAAGTGATGAAACGAAGAACAAACGCAAGCGCTTGTTGAATGAAGTAGATGAACTACAGGAAATGAAGAGGTGTTTGACGCTTGAAATTGAGGACTTCTTATCCAGTGCTGATGAATTGGCCAAAAAAGCCGAAGAAGAGAAGAATTTTGCTCTTCTTACAAAGAAGCAACGCGTTTAGGAATAGTTCTTCCGATAAAAAGCAGCAACTAGTTGTATTGACATCTTCTTTGGATGCAAAGATGAAAGACTTAAAGGGCATATAGTTCGCCATATACCATCTGTGTATTATTAGTTTATTCTAGTCACTTGTTATAAAGTTTTTGCCCTCGTATCTAGAATGATTGTTTGATAAGATAAGAAGATTTTAAGAGTAACTATGTTTTGGAATACTTAAATTTCTAGCTGACCGAATTATTATTTTTCCTTCACGTTGTTTGGTTGTAATTCATGTTTGTTATAAATATTGAACTGAAAATTAGAAAAAACGGATGAATCATGGTTACTCGTAATTATTGTTTTTATGTAATTATTTAGATTGCAATTTTACTCTCGTTATTTTTTGTTAAGACTGAGAAACACCAAGTTTGTGTATTTTTTGTAACATTTTCGTTTGATCATGACAATAGAGACATACAAATATCAGAATAAAGTAGTTTTCCTTTTCAATCATGGAACTAAATTTTGTTTTTTCTTGGGTGGGAATTCTTTTCAGTGCATAAAATTCAGTATTGTAAGTGCCGCATTAATTTAGAATATGCTTATTGCCTCAAGATGACATTTTAAGCCTTACTGATGTCAAACAGTGATATTAGGCCTAAGTGAAACTCTCGAAACCCCTCGAAAATTTGTTGAATGATACCCTCGAAAATCCATCCTCCGTCTCTGTACGAACCCTGCATACGACCCTAATGTCCACTTGATTCCTTATTTTTTTCAATAGAAAATGTCATTCAAGAAAACGTCCTTGATGCCTTCAATGTTTTGCGCTTACCACTACAATACATTCCGCTTGCTAAAATCGCGGTTAATAAAATCAGCCCTGTATTGTAATCAATTGGAAAGGGACAAACTTTTCAAATGTTGAAAATTCTTCTGATAAAATCAAACGGTTATTGAAATCTTACTTTAGCACGAGGTAATTTTTATGAACAAAAGCGCAGTCTACTGCCATCACAATGAAATAAACCATGTTCTATAAATGACATATCTTGCACCTATATTCTATGTACAGTAATGCACTGATTGTCATGTAGTTTATATATCCGGTTTATATTTTAGATTAATGTATCTCCTGCAGTCAATGTGCAGGAGGGAAGACTGTTTTCTCAGGTGTTTGGCAAAAACTTCAAGATGTGAAGTAAGTGAGATCAAGTTGAATGTTAAAGCTTTGTTGTTTTGCCGTGTCCTCTATTAGATTTTCTATAAATCATTTAGAAACCTTACTCACCAATATTTCAAAACTTCCTGTGTCACACTTGACTTATGCTGAAATTTGTCTGTTTGATCCAGGATCGTTTGATTATTGGAATTTGCATCATCTATTAGTTCCAGGATGTGAAACTTCCTACTAATGCGGGGTAAGTATTGGAAAACCCAGTTGAGTCATTCATTCCACTGGCCCACGATTCAATTAAATTTCGGAATATTAGGAAAATTGGGTTTAGAATTAACAATTTCTAAAGCTGGATTTTAGGGTTTTACCAATTCCAAGTCGGTTAGTGTTAATTCAAGCTACACTTCGTAAATTGGACAATAGATGATGGCCGATCAATCTAATATAAGATCATTTCGAACTTTTAAACTAAATTGAATTGAATTACCTTAAATTTCTTTGAAGCGAAAATTTTGATAATTGGTTGATTGATCTATTTGTGATTCTGACTTGGTGGATGAATCAACGACACCTTTCAGCTTATTATTCGATTATCATTCCGAACGCACCTTGACACACTCACTGCCCATATGCCAGATGAATGGATTTGTATCAAGTAAGACCACGCAAACTGCTTAGTTTCTTATAGCATTTATGAATATAGGTGAATTTTGAGATGCGCAATTATCACATTATCACGTCAAATTCCTCGAGAATTCATTGAAAACATTGATAGGCCTACTGCTCTTTAACACATCATTGCCATGTCGGCTGCACTAGCAATGCTAATCAGTAAATGATGATATTTGAATGACGAATGTAAATAGAATCAGCAAATATTGTGTTGCATCCTCAGTTGAAAATGAGAGATCTGAATATTCATTCAATTTCTGTATTATTTGTAATCATAGAAATATGATTATTTAATTGCGTACCGTACTACTTGTATCTCAAATTTTCTGCACGTGTGCATGTCAAAATAGAAAGTTGTTTTGAAGCTGTGATATGTGAGCTAGGGATACTGATTATTCCTGATATTATGTTGGATAAAATGACGATTATTGAAGTCTTCCCGTTTTTTTTAATTTAAGATGGAAAAAGTTTAATTTGATCTACAACTTATTTGAAATTTACAGAATTTTAAAGGACAGCACATAATTAGATGCACATTGATTGATAGCATGAATAAATTGTTTCTTCTCTCTGCCAATGTTGATCAAAGACAGTGCCTTCTTTTAACAAGCGTGAACGGAGAAAGAGCTAATCGAACTGATTTTTTTTGTGAACTGAACGACTGAGAAAATTTAAATGACCGGCGAACTGAGTGAACTAAGAAAACCTCAAATGAACGAGGAAGTGAGTGAACTGAAAAATTACCTCGTTCGAATGCTCTGATGACCTATCTACAATAATGAATTTTTTAAATCGTCTGTCATTGTGTACTGCAGGCCAATGTTTCGTACTATGATGGAATGATTTTCACTATTTTGTGAAGTTTGTTCATGCAATAAAAAATGACAATTCTTATATAAGGCCTTTCAGCCATACATATGTTGAACATGAAGGAAAACTTACTTTCTTGCGGGCTGAATGTGCTACCGGCACTACGTTGTGTGTACATGCATATTTGTATCCGCATCATAAATGATGGATATCTAGCAGAACTTTAAGCAGGGCTGCTGAGCCTCGGAATTTTTCGACAGGCTCCGACTCGATTTTTGTTGTTTATCATGTTATATCCTAATCGTCACGCCCACTTTGTCACTCAAAGATGTGGTTTCACATCTGTAAACCTTCGCAAACAGCAACTTGTCGGAGGTTCAACTTCTTGAGAAAAGTCTCGCACACTAGAGATTTTGCTTCTCGTGTGTTATTTGTCTCCTGTTGAGTTCTCAAAAAAAATCTCGAAATGCTTGGCTCATGGACTTAGGTTAGCTACAAATTTAAGTGAAATGTACAATGTAATATCCTTAGTGACTATTCAATACTTTCGCCATGTGAATTATCCGTAACATCGAATATAATCCGAAAATAATAAACCACAGGACAATTGCGCATCTTCCTTTGTACAGCATTGACTTCATTTGTTTACAATGAAATGTATACAGTATTTCTACAAAAGCTTGCCATTCTTATCTACTATATTGACGTCTCTTTTCGCTGCTGCCACAGTCATTATCGCTTAATTAGGCCTACTTACTTACTACTGAGCATTAAACGAAGAACGCTTGATCTAATCATTTTGCCGCAATATAAAACGTCAAAGTAAATTACAAATTATTTATATTTCACTAACTTTATACAATAGAGGCACCCCATGCAATACTTCGAGGCAATAACGTCATATTTACAAAGCTTCATCTAATAATCATAATTCTCATCGTCACTGTCGTCCAATACGTTTCTCCTTCGGTCATACTGAAATATAAAATGGAAGATCGGTTGTCAGAAAATCATTTCAGTATTTCTATGGGTAAACAAGAAAGCAATATCAATAGAGTACATGCATTGAAATAATACTGGAGTTTTTACAACGATTCCACAAGCTATTCATATAATATTCCTGTATGCAGAGTTGCTTACCTCTTTCTGCGTTGATATCCAGATCCGTTTACTGTCCTCAAATAAATGTCCTGACGAATTACCTAATATACACAAAAACTCTGGTTTAAGACCTGGAGCAGTAGGACAGTGAAGTACGCTTCCTCTGGAGGTATTTCTATCATCTGATGATTTTCGTAGCATTTATGAGGGTCGTCAATTAGATTATACGTAACTAAAATGGAAGGTTTCATCTTACGTATACTTTCCTATTTTTTCGTAGTATTTATTTTCCATTATTTTTTTGTACTTATTATCGTATTTTCAGTATTTTCATATTTTGCTTTACTAGTTTAACAGTTGTTAGTATTGCTGGTCAGCTATTCTGCTTTTGTATTCCTTAACATTTCATCTATTCGAGTAATTCTAGTTTTAGTCCTCTTCCGCACTTATATGAGATTCAGAAGTTTTCCTACATTTTTAATTGCTTAATTATTATACTTAATTAATAATCTCGAAATTTCTGTAATCCCTTTGTCCCTTGATGAAAACCTTCGGTATACATGTAGGTTTGTCGTCTTCCCTCAAGTTTTGGTTAAAATATGTAGAAATCGACAGGAATTGTAAAATAACGATCATTTAGGCAATCATCATCATTCCTATTGAAAGCGGTGGTACTTCCCCTAACGACAGGCTTTGGACAATGGCGCTGTCACCAAAATGGGAATGAATTTTTGGAAATATGACCGGGTCGCCAATTTCAAGATAATTTTCCTTGAATTCCTCTCAAACTTTACAATACTTTTATGCTGTGATGATGCACAATCGAGATTAATACAAACAAATCCAATTAAGTTTGCATCATTTCGGTTGATCAATCAGTTTGCAATCATTTTTATCATGAAGAGCGCTAAAATCCTGACTAGGATATGAACTTCCCGGACAGAAACACAAAATCTTGTACCAAAGAATTATTCTAACGATTGAAATACTGACCAGATCGTTCTGCACGGTGCAAGTCATAACGATCTTTGCAAGATAAGTTTCAAGCATGATAGTGGCGGAAGAATTTATTGAGAACATGGTAGCTTCCTTAGCGAGCCAGAGCCATAGTTACGGTTTGAGAAAAAGGTCCGCGCTTGGATTTTTCGGATTATGAATACACACTTCCTGCATTCATAAGAAATTCATTTAGTTGATGGCTATGTAGAGGCTACGAATATTCATATGCCTTAATTGAAAAGAGGAAGGCCTCTTGAGAGAATCTTCAAACATGATATTTGATTATTCTAGCATAATTTATGACTGCATTCAAATGGTAACTAGCCCTAAATATAACGGCCCGCGACCCGGGCTCTGGCCGAAAATGAAAAACTGCATCGGGCTTGAACCTTGGGTAACGGACTGAAAATCAAGCCCGTTTCCCACTCTGGTGGTCACTGAAGTGTGCAAGACCATCACATAAGAATACAGAGATCTTGATCAACCTTCAGACTTTCAAACCCACAGGTAGAGCACTTTCTTGTTAGCAGAGTTCTCACGTTCTATAAATGCACCCACACATGCTCAAATGCAACTTCAAGTTAGCGAACGTTCACTGCACTCATCAATGATGTTGTCTGTCATGAAACATACTCATTAGCTTCACTTTCATCGACATGGTTGAGTGATTCAATCATGGAAAGGAGATAATTGATCTAAAACTTCTCTCTTCATGATAGCTCAGTTTATGAGGGAAATGAATTTTCTCTTAATTACGAAGCTACTGTTTTTCATCATCAGTGATTTGACGACACCTTGGCAACATTTATTTATTTTCAGAATTGTCATTGTTTTAATGAATTTCATTTTCATGAAAGTATATCACTGCAAATTCCAAGCTTCAATATTCAGGTGAATGATTCAAAGTCGCATTTCTTGGTAGGGTTTTTTCTGTGATTGTAGAAGCGCAGATGGATGATGTGTAGTCAAGTAAAACCGCGGTACTTATCGGTCGTCGGGCCGGAGATGTTCCCATTTTTAGCAGCTCTACTAAATTTTCGCAAGCTTACTAATATCGTCGAGTTATTGCATCATTTTCATAATCATACAGAGTGAACACCGCTACTTCAAAACTTGACCCAGAACGCCCAATATCTTTAGTGAGAAACTAATAAGTTGCATAGCCTATGTTTGATGCGATTTCAAATTTTAATATAGCTACAGTGCACTAATTCAAACGGCAATTAAATGCTTACTTGCAGCAAACAAGATTTTTCGAAAGCAATTACGTTTCGGCATTGATGACTCAGAGAATTTTTTTGCAAATATCTGATTACATGAACTCACTATTACCACAATCCATTAATATTTCTAAGGAGACATTTTGTAAATATGTTATTATTCAGCTGACATGTTGTTATCGAACCAATCTTAATTGACAAATAAGCATTATTGTTTTCAGCAGTACACAACAGCCACATAAACTCACTTAATACATACGAAGAGCTACTACTGCAATTTTTCTTAATGAACCTACTACAAGAAGCAAGATGATATGAAAACTATAAAGTTTTGACCGGCTGATAATACAATAAATATAGCTAGCTATATTAAATATAGCTAGCTAATACAATAATAAGCTAGCTGTCATTAGCTTACTTATTTTTCATCTTGTAAACCATCATTTATTTCAGTAGACAGCACAAGCTCATTTGAATACACGAATTAAGTAATTTAAATTTTTCGCAAGACTTCGCCCTTTTTTCACAGCGAATTCATTTTTATGAACATTTTTGCAGTGCGAAAGTTTATGCAGCCCCCGTGATCCCCAAAACTCGGGCCATCTCCCCAAAGTTTTCAGATTTTTCTATAAAATCTGAAAAATAAGATAAATATTATATTACTCGTGCTTCTCACTTTAATTTTTTACATATGATACGATTGACGTGATTTTGTCTCTCGTTCTGATCTTCGTCCAAAGTGTGAATAGAATGATTAAATATTGAGTTGCATCCTCAGTTGAAAAATGGAAACAGACTTGAATAGCTGCCATTTCATCGAATATCACGAATCATCAGCAGGTCTAGTTCATATCTCAAAATCGACACATCTCCCTATTTAAAGTTGTAGCCATGCCCAGGTACATGTATTTGGCATTTGCAATTAGCAAGTTGGTGAAATTTCGATGGGCATTCATTTAATGTCACTCTGAGCTTCGTTCAAAGTGCTCAGTAAGTTTACCATCTTGTGGGTTTGGGTTCCTTTAATATTCAATCAGCAATTTATTTGCAGAAATTACATGTATTGCGTACTATTTTGAATGTTTCAGATGATTTTTGTGATTCAATGTATTTGCCATGTTCACAGCATTTTTATAAAAGTTCAAGTATCAGTTGTCGCCACAAGTTTTCTGTTTACCAGTAGCCCTTGACAAAGCGCGAAATGTCGGGCGTGTTGTGACTATTTTATTAGAAAATAATTTTACCAACCATTACACATTCAAGAAGAGGTGTGTGTTTTTCAACATTCGACATTTATAGCAAAGTTCGATCGTGACCTAAAGAATAAGTACATTGAAAGGCATTCATGAACTAGGCTTACCTACCAAGATGAAATGAATCTGTAAGAAGGCCTCATATATCGACTTCATTATTATTTTTACTTCTTGGCTACTTTTAAGGAACGATTGAACAGGTAACGAATTTCTTGCTAGCGAGCTGACACGCTTACTGTGTGTTCGCGTGTGCTCACATATCTATCTCCCCTGACCGTCTCCTACACGGCTGTCGGATAATAACACCCAGACACACCCGCGCGCCCGCGGATACTCGCAAAATTGTATCGGGATGTCTATGAACGAGTTTACTGTGAACAGCATTCACCGTCCGCAGTGGACCCTTTCACCAGAATGAAGCCGACGCAGGACCTTCCTAAAATCTCTGTCGAGGGAACTTGTGATTTGATTTTGTCACTGATGGATTGACTGGAACTAACTAAGGCAATTTCCAGACCTGCCAACCTTGAAACATGAAAATCCGGGACAAATTTTATTACCGTAACTACCCGCGTATAGGACGATACCATGTATAGGACGCAGTGGATATTTGACCCCAAAAGCGATGGAAGGACTGTGTGCCTGCGTATAGGACGCATCCTAATTTTAATCCTTAATTTCCTTTATTTTTTATAGAAACGGTGTCATTAAGTTAAGTCATCTCCATTCAATTGCTACGATCGCAGTGTGTGCTGATTCATGACTCACTCATCCTGTCAGTCAAAAATATTGATGTATTGATAAATATTGACAAATATTGCAAGTATGAAATGTTTATAGGAAATTTTTGATTTTTTTCATAAATGCATTATTTTTATAATAATTAATGATTATGCATAATTGACGTTTACAAGTCAACAGTATGGTCTCAAGTCTCTTCAACAGAAAGATCAGTTGAAAGCAAGATCATAAGATACATCCCACCTTGTTAACAGTATTCCTCGCAAAAACTGGAATGCAAATTTGGAAAACACTTACTACCTTTTTAAACTCAATAGAAGGAAATACATCCGGGCTACATAATGATTAATGAAAGACATCAGCGTGAAAAGACAATGTCACTAAGAAATCCACAAACTTCATCATTATGCATGTTTCCTTAAAGGATTGCGCGCGCAGCGCAAATGTTTGAAATATGCGTTCTTAAACAATCTAGAATTCATCTTAGGTTAATAAATTCAAAATCCGGGACAGCATTTTAACTTTTCCGGGACATCCGGGACAGTTGGCAGGTCTGAATTTCTGAGAATTATGACCAGAACAATTTCTTTATGAAATTTCATATTTTCTGTGTGATCACTGATCATATTCAGTGATATTTTGGTCATATTTAGTCAAGCCACCATGGTGAAGAACGAGAAGCGCAGGAGCTTGTTCGATGAGATCCGCCGGAGACTGGTCACACGGTGGGGCTCTTGGTTGAGTGCGGCTCTCTATTGTGCCGAGAATTTTCCCAAAGTGTGCAACATCGTAAACGTCTATGAATACGACGGGAAAAACGCAAAAGCTGCGATGAAAACTGCAAAAACGCTGTTTCGATAGGGTGTTCCTTATCAATGTTCAAGAAGATGCTATGCAAAGACAGACCTTCCATCATCTATTGTAGTAAATTGCATTACTGTTTTGTACAACAAGCTGTAAATGGGTAAACTTAGGTAAAACTTTGAAATAAATCGTTTTATTTGTCGTAAATTGAACTGTTTAACTTTTTTACCTGAAAATGGAAAAATTATTTTTGCTATATTTAATGATATTTAAATCTTACTAAATTACAATTTAAAAAAAGTCATATTTTGGTCACATTTTGAGCTTTTTAAAGTTATATTTTGATCTTTTCTAGGTCATATTTTTCCATTTTTAGGTCATTAAAAATTGTCCTAATTATGACGAATTTTACTTTAGAAACATGTATTCTCTCTTCAGGAACGCATCGATCCACTGTCAAAGTTATATAATATTTCATTGGTCATCTACAGCCCTGAAAGGCTCAACTCAACTTCCATCACCAGTTCTGTGCGCTCGCTTCGAAGAAACAGGTAGACCTAGAAATAATCTGACGCTGTATTGTATGGCACGACCTTGTCTGCGGCATACATTCGAACCCTATCAAGTGTTCAAAATGCAGAGGATAGTAACTTTTGTTGAAATTTGTTTGCAAATATATGCGAGATTATTTGACAGTCATTCATGCTTGTTTTTGTAGATCAATTTCAGAGGTTATCCATTGATCACACGTTGACTGTTCCAGGTTTAATCATTCCAGGTAGGACACCAGATAATTTTCAGAATGCAAATTTTCACGACTAATTTCGATGTCAAAATTATTAACTTTTCCTAGATTTCATTTCATTAATAGCCATTTAAATGTGTAGTGAAAAATTACCTACTAAATGAAATTACAGAAGATTATTATGCCAGAAGCTATCGGTCGGTTAAGCAGTTCAATAAGGAAAATATCAAAGATCTTCGACCGTCAATTTTATTATACACGACGTTTCGTCTTTGACTTCATCATCGGTTGGACATTTGCGATGACATGCACTGAACATTTATACTCGGACTACCTGCATTAATTCCACGAAGCTCGACGCTGCAACGTACATCAGCATTGCGTCGATTAAAGTGCAAAACAGACCATCGAATGAAAGAAACATCAGAACAAGCAAGATGTTTACATACATGTATATAATATAAGAAAGATGCTCACGTACGCTACAACAGGTCTCATCAACATAAGAGCTGCTACATATATTGCGTCGAGTGAAATATATACAAAATTTGCACTATATCGAACATTTTTCAAGCTTGCTTAAAACATATATCAATTTATCAGACCACTTTATAGAAAAATTATATCGTAAATTATGAAATAGTTAAAATCTTGTAAATTTATGAAATCGCAACTTCCATTATTTCAATGTAGACTATCCCTCCGCTTGCTTTATTTTATTGCATGCCCTACTGAGTTTAACTGAAGGTGCGAAGCGGCCTACGGATATCTTCACATAAATTTCTATATTGATAATATTCAAAACACTTCCAAGCAGGAAATACACGATTCAGTTCTTCGCCTAATTGTGTTGTTCTACATTCAGCTAAATCGTCAATAATGTATCAGCTAAATATCACCAAAACTGATTAGAAGCTGTCAACGGAGTAAAATAAAAAATTACAATAAAAATTATAATATATTCGCGACGTGTCGCAGACCTGCTGCTTCCTCAGGCTTTACTATTAAGTGACAATCTGACATGTAGTACAGCATGACAGCGACATCTGAAGAATTAATGATCACAACTCTAGCACTAACTTTCAAGTCGCAGAGTGAAATGTCCATCATCCAGAACAGCAGTAGTGAAAGTGAAAAATTACGAAGAAATAAAAGTCAAAAAATACTGTACAAGTTTAGAGAGGCAATAGGGAAATTAAAAGACTTGCAAGTTATACCGAGAACATAGTGTAGTCCATAACTCATCCCGATTATTCAAAGCTGTCAGGTTATTTCTCCACTTCTCCAACGGGGCTTGGGCGGTGTTGACATAATCAGACTATTGGAACGTTGTAATGCTTTCAGTCCGAATCATAGCAGAATGCTCCTATCTTCTACAGATTCCGAAGACAATCGGGAATCTGTCAATCGTGGCTCGATCTGTGCCATTCGAGTAATCTATCGCTACTGCTATTTATAAAAAGTAGTATATTATAATTTTCACATTTTCTTTTAGGAAACTAACAAAGTGATCAGGAGGTATCTGTTTATAAAAGGTTTGAGAAAAGTCAAATTCTACTAAATTTTTCGTATTAATTTCGGTTAAGGAGGAGCACAGACAAACACTATGAATATCTATTATATTGAATTTTCCCTGATATCACAGAAACAGCGAAACCATATATTCAAAAGTTGATGGCCGCTGACGGGAGGTCGTGTAATGTCATGGCGAAGTTCGCTTCAGTTTGTTTCGTCTCCCCAAAAGTATGTTTGCTGTTAAAATTGCTTTAATGTTAGAAAATATGTCCACGTCCGAGCTTTCGTAAGCCGGCTCGCATTGTTGACATTAAAACAATTTTAGCAGCAAACATACTTTTGGGGAGCGAACTTTATAATTGCATTTATTCAAAATCCTTCAGTGTGGCAAATGATGCGATCACGTGGGCGTTGACAGTAAATTCATCGTATACAGTAATTAATAATTACAATGCAAACTGCAGACAGTAATTGATGATGTATACATTCAGTACAGTAGGCTATACTTCTCATTTGAACGACTTCGACTCCTCTAACAATCCCTCAACTGAAGGTGGAGTTCAGCTAACGGGAGCAACGTAAATACGGCTAATATTTCTCAGCTAATGCAGGGAGGGTTTGAGAGAACTGCTCAGATCTACTAACAGAACTTCGAACATCTTTTAAACAGACTTGCAGCTAAGTCATATTAACTTTAATTGTGCTTTCAAATAAACGTCATCTTTGTAAACACTCATCACTTCAACGATGTCATCTAGAACCATCATTGTGTAGCTGATATTCGTTTAGAATTACATCAGATGTACATGTATTCCTCATAATATTTGTGACCAAATAATATTTGTGATGTTGGATGCCGATGCCGCGTTCATTTAACAGTGATTAAATGAAAGTACTCGTAGTATGAATAGCAACTGACTCGATAATGTGGAATTATCTAATCACGATTTCATGGTCGTTACCAATCGTCAGAGGTAGCTATCCGTAATTTAGCAATCATCTTGAACTTGTCATTTTACTTTATTTTGCATCTCAACAGTGTTTGATATTGAAATAAGCATATTTTACGCCTTAAATATTGCTGTTGTCTGACACACCTTACATGGATGACATTCTGCTCATTTCAGATGTAGACACCACAATGACCAAATGATGTTTATTCCACATTTTCAAATCCCTCGCTACTTTCTTTGAAATTACTGATTAATGCAAGCTAGGCCGGCGTCTGAAGAATCTATCGACATCATTTGGTCATCATGCTGCCTATGTCTAAAATGAGCAGACTGCCATCTATGCATGGTGTGCCACACAGTACAGCAATAGCAGAGGCGGGAAAGACATGCGAATTTTAATATCAGACACTGATGAGATGCAAAATGTAGCACAATGACAAGTTCAATCAAGATACTTGTCAAACTGTGGATAGTCACCTCTGACAACGGGCAGCGACCATGAAAGCGTGCAAAATATTACAAGCATCGTTCGTTCAGCATAGGATGTTCAACATATGGATGCTATTTGACCCAACCTTCATCTGGTTCTCATGACTATTTAACTTGGCGGTCATTCAATCTAAGAGAGATTTTAGTGCAATGAAAACCGATAATGATACAAACGTATTCAATAACATTATCATCGTGTCAAAAGGCATCAAGTGAACACATTAAGCAATTTCAAGTGGACTTACATTCACTGTAACCTTCGGTTTTGAACCACCTCCAACTTTGCCGAGAATGTCTTTCAGCTGTGCGTCTGATACCTGTGGGGATAGTACAAGCTCAGTACAAGAGTTTGAATACATATCAGAATTTCCTGATGCCAATAACATGAGCTACAACATATGAAAAAAAGTGTGCAACATATATGTACATAGGCCTACATGCACTGAATATAAGTGTCATCATCAGAGATTTTCAACGTGAAACAGACGTTCATTCGTTCGTAGTGTATCGCTACCAATTAGGAGACTTCATAAAAAGCAACAGCTATTGATTTAGATCGTAATGAAATTCCGTTTTGCTTGTCAGATATAATAAAGACTACATAAATTTAAACAGGAAGAAAGAAAAAAATTGTAGTGGTTACAACGGGTCTGGGAGCCACTCTTATACACAATTAATAGGTGCACTACAATGATATCGACTCACAAGCTGTTTACAACAATACGAATTGATGCCAACCTTACGATCTCCGTAAGGTTTGTCTATCTTTACTGCTTTACAGTTCTCGTGAAATTGTGCAATTACCATACTTAATGCAATGTAAAGTTTGGAGTTTTCTAACTGAGGAAGCATGAGCGGATGGATTTTCGAGCAGACTGGGTTTTCACATCTCAATCCAGAATGTCTGGAGGTTTTCTACCGATTAAGTTGAGGGAATAGCTTCTGTCTGAATCCAAATTTCATCAGGCAAAAATGTCAGCATCATATACAGTAATGATAATACATTTACTTATAGAGCAGCATCAGTAATAGAGACAGTGACCGACACAAACATGAGCTGATACCTGAATGAAGATGACATTGTTGACCATAGGGTGCATAATAACTCTTGTCGATACAGGACAAAATAATTTAAGAAAACGGAGCAGCATCACAGTACTCACCATATTCCGAAATATGTCAACTATATATTAAATCAAAATGCTTCTAGTAATGATAATTCATTCGTACCTTCCCGCCAAGTTGTCCTGTCTGCGCCATTTGTATCAGCATAGCTTCTGCTTTCTGCGCCGTCTCAGGCTTCGTCAGAGCTAATGTGCTTACTGAAAGTCAATACAAATAAAACATCAGGTATGCTTCACAAAAGAGCAGTTAAAACAATAACTATGATTATTTTACCTATCATATTGTCCTTAGCAAATAAGACAGAAAGGTGGATTCAAAAGAATAATGCAAAAGAGATCTGTTGATATGGAATATAGACAATAAATTAACTAACATTTTTTCATTGAGCAACCCCTATTCATTTTTGGTTCGTAGGTTCGTGGTTCGCTAGGGGCTAAAATTCTGTAAAAACAAGGGAGGTCGCTTTTCGGAAAGAATAAAAGAAGTGGAGTCATGAAGAATGTAAAAGGAGGTCGGAAAAATTGGCGGCACGTAGCGAGTGTGGGCGAGCGGCAAGAGATAAGTGAGTGACAAATTGAATATGATTCCCCCACGCATTCACTGAGTGAGAGAACGAGGTTGCTAAATAGAAAAATGAGCACTCAACAATTGATTTCAAACAAATGAAGTCAGCAACACAAAATATATTTCTTAGAATTATTCTAAGCACCTGTCAGACACTTCAGATTCCTAACACCATCAGAATGGATAGCTTATCAGTAAGTGGTAGTCTTTATTTAGCATTTTGGCGGTCGCCCATCTGACAAATGATGGAGTTGACTTGCATAAACGTGTTTCCTCCCATATCGAGACAAAATGGAATTCTCTCATTTTTCTTCATATCCTCGTCCTATCTTATCTAGCTCGTTATCTTCGAAAGTTCTTCAGGGTTCATTCGGGTCAATGAAAATATTGAAATAAATGCTACCACTTTCGGTATTTCGGCATTGACGATCCATCCTGATGCAACAAAAAAAATGCGATGGAGGAAAATAGTAGGTTCGTAATGGCAGACGAATACAATCAAACGTACCTTACTTGGGAGCTGAATTCATTAATCACTATTTTCCAATTCTAAAACGACTATTCATGTTTTTTCTCTATTATTGCCAACTAAAAGATTTCGTTTCTCCGCAGACATTAGACCATTTCAAAGTTTCGGTAGATTGGCTTGAATCAACCGGATTACGATGGAATGACCTAATTAACATACCCTGTTTAACCTAACCGAAGTTTTGAAATCTATCTTAGAAATACGGTGATTTAGCTCGTTCAGTCCCATTACGGCAGTTACAACCAGGGTCCGGTAGAAAGATTATACACAAACAGAATCCGGTTGGATTGAAAATATGCCACAATAAGTTACGGAGAAATGTTTTTCCAAAAAGTCACGACGTTTCGGAAGACACTGCTTCCCTTCTCAAGTGAAATAAAATGGTAAGAGATCATTGTACACAAAATCAGCAACGAACACTATTTACAACGCGCTTGGCTGTCAGCAAATCAGGCTGGTGGAAACCCAAATTTTGATTCATGACATCAGACTCACTGACCTTGATAAAAGAGGATTCAATTATGCGTCTAACACAAAAATCGTTACACCGAGACAAGATATCATGGTTATCAAAATCAATAGCATGATCAGAACCTATACAATGTTGAGCTATGGCATTATTTGGATCAAAGTTTTGAACAGCTCTTTTTATGTTCTTTACACCGAACATCAAACGTACGACCTGTCTCACCTACATAAAATTTGGGACAACTTTTACAATTAATGAGATAAACGCCGCCTGTAGGTTTCATACAATTATTGTGGATAAGATGAGACTTAATACTGTTAGGAAATCGGAACACAACTTTGGAATCGTAACAGTCCTAACAGTATTAAGTCTCATCTTATCCACAATAATTGTATGAAACCTACAGGCGGCGTTTATCTCATTAATTGTAAAAGTTGTCCCAAATTTTATGTAGGTGAGACAGGTCGTACGTTTGATGTTCGGTGTAAAGAACATAAAAAGAGCTGTTCAAAACTTTGATCCAAATAATGCCATAGCTCAACATTGTATAGGTTCTGATCATGCTATTGATTTTGATAACCATGATATCTTGTCTCGGTGTAACGATTTTCGTGTTAGACGCATAATTGAATCCTCTTTTATCAAGGTCAGTGAGTCTGATGTCATGAATCAAAATTTGGGTTTCCACCAGCCTGATTTGCTGACAGCCAAGCGCGTTGTAAATAGTGTTCGTCACTGATTTTGTGTACAATGATCTCTTACCATTTTATTTCACTTGAGAAGGGAAGCAGTGTCTTCCGAAACGTCGTGACTTTTTGGAAAAACATTTCTCCGTAACTTATTGTGGCATATTTTCAATTCATCGATCAAAGGAAGCATATTTTCCTCGAATCAGCCTCAGAATCCGGTTGGTTCAACGAGCGTATCGGGTTGAATGAACGCAGGTTTTTCGTATCTCCGCAATGCATTATTTGTTCAACGAGCAGGTCGTTGGAAAGTCGATTAACCGTGTCAGGTTTCAAAGTCTCGGTTCGTTTGAAATCAGTTGAGGAAATGACAGCCGTTTTTCTTGCTGGAGCCGGTGTAATCCAATCCTTGAGAACTGGATCGGCACCATATAAAACGCGCTCAAGCTCAAAGTGAATCAGAACATGATAACAAACGAACTTTTGCCTGTCACGAAATGAATTGGAACAGTTAGGAAATGAATTTCCTGCCTGGCTGTAATCCGGCAACAAGTCAGATAAAAAATATTCTCTTTATCAATCTTATATTTCTTGGGAGGACAGGGACTGTGAAATTCATTCTCATTGACTTCGCGAAACGCTACACCACCAGTAGATTGTCCCAACGACGCTTCAGATGTTTGAGATTCTCTGTAAACCCTACTCTCAGTGCGCAGATGAGCAGGGTTGTATATTGAGCCAGCCAGCGATATTTTTGAATCAAATTCATGGCAAAGTTTGAATAACTCCTCACTTCCGAACACTGAAAGCGTCCCGGTATCTGCTTCATTTTTTTCAGTGCCGTCACCGATTTCGCCACTGCCAGTTGCACAAGCTTTTTTCAGAAACTGACTGTATTGTCTCATACAGTTTTGGTAACAGTCCTGGATTTGTCTGCTTGTCCTACCTTCAAACGGTTCACTTCCAAAGAAAACTTGTAAAGTTATAGTTCGAGAGGCTTTACTATATTTATCACTTTTCGTAAACATAAAATTCAGTAAAAATATTCTCTGACTGTCTCGCCAACGTTTGTTCGCGTACATCTTCACTTCACAGTTGTGAAAGGAATGCTTTACTGGTGCATTCAACAGTTTTCATGACTGATCATTGTTCTACCACGATATCCCCTGTCCCATTTTGTAAAACAGTCAGATTGAACGAATCGGATTCCGATTAATGATAGGTCGTGGTCAATCAGAATGCGGTTGATTGAAACAACCCTACACTGGTTAGCTGGCATCTGTCGTTAATCACACTCTAGTTCGGTTGACCGAAACTCAATCGTAGTCTGATCAAACGGAACTTTGAAACCGCCTATCATATCGTAGATCGATAAATCGCATACACAGCAGTACAGGATTAGTGAATTGAAGCGCTGGCTCACAGAAGAACCTCATTCCTTTGTAGTCTGTTCATGCATTTTTCAAAAACAGCAAGATTAGATACAAGACAATTAGATAGATAAGAAAATGTAAATCACAGGAAGATCAGGAAAATAATTAACGTGAACGAAGAATTGATGACGAGATAGAAGAAAGAAATACCAAATCAACATCCATGTTTGAAAATCAGCATAAAATTCTACATTCTTTTAGGTCATCAGTTCAACGTATGTTGATAGACTTTAGCAACATATGCTGCAAGCCCGTGAACGATAAGCATGAAATCTAAAAACATTACTCACGTCTGGCGCGAGCGTTCTGATCAAGAATTTGGTTGAGCATCATGTTCTTCATAACTTTCTTCTCTTCCTCCATTTGCATCTTCCGCTCCGCTTCCTCCTGAGCCTGCAAGGTAGACAGATTAAATGAAAGAGTGACATATGTCTGACGTGCACCAGAGGAACCACTGTCGGTATTATATAATTTATAAATAAGTTTGCAATATCTGTAATTTTTTACGATATTTTTTTGGATCATAGAAGATAGGCTACCCTGTGGTACTCCAATTTGAAGAACCCATGAAATGGAATTCCCATACAATCAGTTATATAAGATCCAGTAACATAGAGGGAAGAAAACCAATTGCATAGAAATTCCATCCTTCTATGGTTTTTCACAATGTTCAAAAAGACCGCATTTTACCTGAAATAGGCCTACTGGTTAACAACAGGTCCAATAGTTATGAAAAAAATTGACAGGCCAATTAAAAATATATGCTGGCCATGTCAATACCATTATTTCAATATGCAATTGCTAACCTACGAAGTACTGGGCCTAGCTGATTTTTTAAAATAGATTCTTACCTGCCACATTCAAAAAATCTTCAATTATTCTGTCGGTGTTCTCTGAGAAAATTTGAATCTAGTTAGATAAATTTGCACTCTTCACAAGTACTAGTTGCAAAAAATTACTAGTTGTTTGTAAAAAGTCCAACATTGTAAATAGCAGTCAGTAGCTTAGCCGCCATCTAGCATGACTCTTGAAAAAAATGACAATCTTATAATTCCATATATAAGATAGTGATAATCCCTTCAATTGTCATGTAATTGCGCTTTAATTTTTCAGAAGCTTCAGTAAGTAGGCCTTCAGTATCAACAGACCTACAATACGGTGTGCTCCTGTATTTTTACCTAACATCTGTATTTCTATAACATTCAAGTATCTTATAGATCAAATTATGTAGGCCTATATCATGGATGTGCGAAAGTATAGTCATATGGTTAGGTGAAGGCTTTGTAAATACCTATGATGCCCAAGAGTAATTGAAATTCTAAACGCAAAATAATGCTTAAAGCTTCTTTGATGTCTTGCAAATCTATACAAACGAATCCCCTTTTGATATTTTTCAATAAAAAGAGCCATGAAATTCATTAAGATCCATTAGCACGAGGCCTTTCGTCCAATCTCAACGGGTGCCAACTTTGGACAGAAACAAATCTTAGATGCAAACTTAGATTCAAATTTGAATCATTTATAAAAGATACTTAGGAAAATGTAGAGATATCCTTATACATGAACTTAATAGAAGTCAAAGCATAGCAATACTGTAAGACATAAACTATGCACCATAGTACCAGTAGAAAGCATAAAAAATGAAAAAAAGGAAGAAATCTACTGCGGAAGGAAAACAGTAGGTATAAAATCCTTTTGAGCACAAAGATCTGAACTCCTTTGTTAGTGTGAATCTGAGGGATATCTTGCTTTCCTTGATGTGTTGGTTACTCGTAGGACAACAGGAGGTTCCAAACTCAGCATCTTTCGCAAATCTACGTGGCGTGGCTTGTACACTAATTTCCACAAGTTTCTTGCCAATGCAATATAAAATTGGTCTTGTGAAAACATTAGCTCATAGAGTATGTAAGATTTTTTCTACATTACACACATTCCTGAGAAACTGAAATTCTTTGGACCTGAGAAAAAGCAGATATTCATGAGATTTCCATCTGTTGGTGATAAAAGTGCCAGTTCATTTAAGAGGAGTTTTCTGTAGGCTTTCAAGCTGTTTCCAAGTGCAGAACTTAGAATAGTCTTCACATCTCGCCAGATTTCGATTCACTCTCTTAAAGATAAATTGTAGGGCTGTGCGCAAGCCGCACCTGTTCGCACCGGTGCACCGGACGGAAAAACCGGTGCACCGTACGGTGCACCGAGAGTATATTACGCTGAAGCACTTATAGTAGGCCTCTAGTAACCGAAAACTAAGTTTCTCATTAGCCAAGGTAGACCTGTAGTTAATTTTTAACTGCGATAGTTAATATTACCTTAAATTCTAGAAGAATGCCCTGACATTATTGTGCAAATATCATGAATATCATTGTCTTAAGTAGGTAGTGTTTAATTGTTGATTTTCAAGAATGCAATGTGGTGCATTTTGATTTTTAATTAAGCAGTAGAAATTGGAAAATTCGTGATGTCTAAACTAATTAGAAATATACTTATATATGGTCATTTTAATCTCATCAACTGATTCTGTCAATACTTGCAATGTGACTCTCATATTAGCCTACGTCTCCATGATAGTTCTAAATTAGATTAATCAAAACTAATTGAAAACGAATTATAAAGTTAGCCATCTTGTTTAAAACAAAAAAATTACAGCATCCGAAAACATCAGGATATGCATGATTCTAAACAAACATATGAGGTTTAGACTACCTCTAAGCTAACTAAGAGCTCACCTACGTCCTACAAATTGCTGTTTAAAAATGTCAGCATCTCAATACTGCTCGGCTTTAAACAACTTCTCTGCGATGTCACTATGTTGCCGGATGCCGAGAAAATTCGTTCCGAGGGCACACTGGTCGCTGGAATCAGTAGATATTTCCTAGCAACAGATGCAACAGTAGGAAAACGTTTGCTGTTTTCACGCCACCAACAAAGAGGTTATGTATTGTTTACAGGTTCAGTTAAATATCCTGTCACTTGCTTTTGATGTTCGAGTTCGAATTCGCTGGTTGAAGCACTTGGTTGACACAACTTCGAAAGCAACTCCACCATTGCACTAGTTTTACATCGCTTAGAGGCAGGAAATTCATCTATGCCTGAAATGGAAGGCGTATCTATCTTGTCTGTTTCCACTGTTTCTGAAATCATGTTCCTCAACGAATTATGAAGATACTTCCTTTTCTCCTCGTCAAAGAAAGGAAGATTTTTAAATCGTGGATCTAAGAGACTCGCAAAAGCATATTCGTCCGGCATATTATTGATGGGATATCGACTTTGCAGATCATTCAGTATTGCCCTGCAAGTATTCTTCAACATACCTTTCGACTTTTCCTCCATTTCTTTCGTTTCATTTACAAGTTGGAAGACACACGGAAGAGTCAATGAAGACGACACATAGCTTTTGCCCGACATCGCTTCTGTCGCGAGTTTAAAAGGTTTTAAGATTGGCACTAATCCGTTGAGATGTTCCCAATCTGTTGAACTCAATTCCATTGACGCAGCTGTATTGTTGGCTGAATGAAGAGCTGCTGAAATTGAAGTCTTTGCTCCAAAAGTCTCTCAATCATATCTAGGGTAGAATTCCATCTTGTCACAACATCTTGAATTAGACGATGTTCGGGGAGCTGCAGCCGCTTCTGCCAAGATTGCAAGGATGATGTTGCTAGAGAACTGTGTTTAAAGTGTCCAACTAGTTTTCTGCACTTTTCTGTTAAACGAGACGAGATCTCCAATCATTTGCTAACTGATAGTTGTATTGAGTGAGCCAAGCAAGGCAGTCTCTTGAGTTGAATTTCTTCAATTCCTACGATCATGTTTCTTGCATTATCCGTTACAATGGCAGTAATGCGACTTTTCGGTAATCCAAACCGTGATAAGATTTCACCAATCTTCTGTGCAATATTTACACCGGTATGTCTTTCGGAGAACTCTGCAGTCGCAAGAAGGCGTGATTGTAGATTCCACTCATCATCTATGAAATGGGCGGTAAGGGAAATGTAAGAACATTGACTCGTTGAAGTCCATATATCCGTTGTTAGCGAAAGAAATTCCACTGCTTTCAACTCTTCAGTCATTGAGTTCATTAAATCAGTGTACAAATGTAGAACGACAGTCTTGATTGCTTTTCGGCCAGGTACGTCAATGCTGAGATTAGCTGCACGAATCATTTCACGGAACGCAGCTGATTCAACTGTATTAAACGGTCTAAAATCTTTTGCTATGTACTTTGCCAGCGCTTCGTTGAACTTGACTTGCTCACGTTGATTAACTGGTTTCTTCAGATACTCATCCATTGTCGTTGTTCGTTTCGAGTTAGGCGTGGAAAGCAGTGGATGTTTCCTTTTGAGATGGTTTCGAAGATTAGTAGTTCCACCAGCCATTGAAATCCATTCCCCACACGCATTGCATTGGGCTTTCCCATTCTTAGCTTTGTTTTTGTCGAATTGCTTCCACACTTTACTCATTGTTGACTGATGTATGTGATTGTTATTTCCTGTTCTTCCTGCTAGCAAGATGATACGCAATCCTACCAGTCAGATTCATCCGCGCGCGCCCAATTTTCATCGAATGACGAATATTTCATTATGCCTACGACGATGAGCACACACACAATGAATACCAACTTGAATAGCAATGACTTGGATGGGCGCGTCATGCGTTGAATGACGCGTTGAACAGCAGCAGCTTCAATTGCTAGCCTAGAAATCGCGTACAATCAGTGACTAAATACAAGATAGGTTACATTAGAAATAAAATAAGTCATAGTTCACTGTAGAAACATCAAATTTTGCTTAATTCACAAGTTCGGTGCACCGGACCGAGAACCGGTGCAAGCATAATCAACAGTGCACTGGTGCACCGCGCACAGCCCTAATAAATTGTCATTCCTCTGAAACTAAAACGTGATTTATCAATTTGAATGTACTTGTGGATGCAGGTATATTAGGAGGACGACAAGATAAGTGTCAGAACACGTCTCAAAATGGAATGATGAACCTCAGAAGTGTCCCCCAAGATCGACAAATATTCCATCCAGCAGTGCCACTCGACATCACCAAATTTGTGATGCTTCATCGACTGATGCCAGAAGAAGGTTTCCAGTGATATACAAGCGCGCGTGGTATGACATGCTTTAAATTATAGAGGCTCTCATTCTAAACGGAGGAGTCTTTATGCTCGAAAGGATTTTATAACTACTGTTCCTTCCGCAGTAGATTTCTTCCTTTTTTATTTTTTTGTGCTTCTATGAGTACTAGGGTGCATAGTTTATGTCTTACAGCATTGCTATGCTTTGACTTCTATTAAGTTTATGTATAAGGATATCTCTACATTTTCCTAAGTATCTTTTATAAATGATTCAAATTTGAATCTAAGTTTGCATCTAAGATTTGTTTCTGTCCAAAGTTGGCACCCGTTGAGATTGGACGAAAGGCCTCGTGATAATGGATCTTAATGAATTTCGTGGCTCCTTTGAAATCCATGATTAAAATTTTGTTCTTGCTTCGTGGCTCCTTTGATATTTACATGAATGTCCTTTACAATTGACTTTTGTCTCTTTATGACTGACGATATTTTCGTTGTGATCGAAGTGTTGTCATCACTTCTAATGTAGCTGAGAATTTGAATAAAGTAACGCATAACTACAAGAGAAGTCTCAAGTTTTTAGTACAACAGCTGAAATCCGCGCATTTGAAGTACAAGTTCAATATTTCTTCAACTCTTCATAGGCCTAAATAAGTCATTCTATTTGACTGATGTCTGAGTCTGCATGACAGTTTTGATTGATGATATATTCTACAGTCAAAAGTGGTGGTGATGAAATTTGCTACGCAACACTTGTCCTCTAACAAAATGTATGATGACCCTTCGAAAAAATGCATCTGCTCTGTGCATGTGCACTGTGAAAAACACAACAAAATACCTCCCCAAAAATTATTCCAGTGTACGAGTATGTTTGAAAAACGCAGATCTCATGCACCAGACACTTTGCGTACCAACTGATTTGTGAATGGTATAGGGTAATCCCATTTTTCAATAGATGCTACTCCCCCCACTCCCGATACTGACGAAATTGTTTTGAGAAGTAGGATGATGTGTCACAGACATCGTTCTTGTTTTGTATATAGTATTAGAATATTAGTATACATATCGCTCTCTTAGAGTTGATCAAGCAGGCTACATATTCATCGAAACTCTACACGTAATTGGCAAACATAATCAGGTTGATGCAGCTTGAGGAATACATTTTCGATCCGCATTCTTTAAGCAGAGCTCGAAGAATCTCTAGGCCTACTTCCAGGGGCGCCGGCAGGGTAAAAAAATCTGGACACACGATTCTATTTGTTTGCGCTACTACCAGTACTTATATTTTTTTTAGACGAAAGGTGAAAATACAAATTGTAGTTTCTTGCAGCCTTGACTATAAAATTATGACATTATTTATTCATTAATAAAACCTAAGCTACATACACTTTCTTTTGCTTATTATTTTTATTTTGTTATGTACGTATATATATTTGCTTTTTAAAGACATTCAATCTTAAGTTAATTAGTTGTAAGTAAATTGAAGTTATTTTATATTATTAATGATATTAATCAATTAATTATTTAGGATCTGTTTCAATATTTGTAATTTTATGTAATATTTAAAATTTCTTAGTCACAGTTGGCCTGCTTACTCAGTCACAATTTAGTAGCAATCAATAGATGGACACGCGCTTAATAAGAGTACTCAGGGAAGTTATATCAAGCAAACAGCGTGTCACTGTGTCAGCCCGTCAAAAAGCGAAGCGCGCGCAACCTATCATCCATAGACAACTAGAGTATTGTGGGGAAGGACACTTCACTGAGCTGAAATTGGCAGCGAAATTTGCCCGAACTATTTGCCCGATCGACTTCACCTTTAAACCACAGATGTCTACTTCAATGGTTTACACAAAGATTTCACACAGCGATGAGCATGGTTTGTACCGGAATGGGCTGGACGCACATGCGTCTGTGCGTCCGCCTACCGGCGCCCCTGCCTACTTCCTTTAGCGAAACGTTTGTATAAACCGATCTAGCATGCAATTGGCCATATCATCGGAAAATCCCTATGAACGCCATGCTTCACTTTTAATGAAAACTGCGATTACCGCTTACAAACATACATTGCCTGATTGTCTTATACTCTTCGAGAATTCAAGGTATCGTGAGATCGCTCTTTTCGCAATTATGTCGGTATATGAGATCATTCGGCATTTTTTTAATACCCTGATGGCCATCTGAGATGACAGGGAGAACTCCTTTACTACATCGTTTTACTTAAACTTTTCGTTCAGAATTGCATACACTAAGGGAGATTGAATAGTTAGCCCTATTTTTAGAAATCATCGTAAATCTATGTTAGCGGGAAATCTCACGTTTGCAGCATTGGCATTCATCTGCCCTTGTCCACTTCCTTGCTTCACGTTCATATTCAGTTCAATTCGAGAAACTCCAGTAATACTGAGAAGCACGCAGATAATGGGTAAGATGGGAAAAGCGTGCTTCTGGTCGCTATGAAAACTCCGAAACAAACTTTGATCACGCTACTGATTTGGAAAATACTAGTATATTTGTATGTCCTCTTAAATCGCCTGTGGCATAAAAGTACAGCTTCCATTCAAAATTTCATTTCAAATTCATTCGTAATTCGTCATTTGATTCTGCAGATTGCTTTGCAGCATTTGATGGATTTTATTTGAATACTCTGCAAATTCTATTATGAAGAAAAAAAACTGATATAGAGATCTTCAACACGAGCATGTAGATCCAGCCTGTGGTGTATAAAATGGAAAAATTACCTTGATTTGTTATTGCGACATTAGAGCATGTTGAGCAAAACGCTTGGTTTTACAATATCCAAGAATCAAAGCAACAAATGGAGATAAAGAAGCTCGTGACCATTCTCTGTCATTATTGCAATTTTCGAGAACACATACATTTGTGAACAAAAAACCAATAGTATGAAATGTGATTATGTCCATACTTGATGAAATTTCAAACTGACGTGCTAGAATATTGCCAACATATCCAGGTATACAAACAATTTTAGAAACGTCTTCGAAAAATTTCTCTGATCAATCATCTTTTGACAATTTGAACTCTTTACGTGCCCAACTCCATTTGACAACCATCACAGATTTTTTCCTGACGATTAGAGATGCACAACTAGGGGACAGGGATAGGCCGAGAGCAATCAGCTCGTCAATTATCAAAGTTTGTTTTGAATCAGGTTGTGGTTTGCTTGAGTTTAGTAGGAAGAGCTTTGAATGATGAGTTCTGGAAACAGAGCTCACAAGGTTTAACTGTTTAAGTACAAAATCACATCACATATCCGTTTATTTCAATGAATAGACCAATGCGGGAAGGAATGGGCAGAATCGAATAGCATTCTCATTCATTTAGAAAGTGATTTGCATACATAATTGTTCTGAGTAATTCATGAGCTTTCAAGAGAATCGAAGAGCTGAGATGCACTTTGCCTCTGCATCTTGCTTCTGAGATTGATCCCAGATGATGCTCTTAATTTATTCATGGATCATGATTTGCATTCACGTTTGTAAGTGAATCGAACAAAATTTCTTTTGCAGACTGAGAATTTTTGTGGGTATGCTCTATGCCATGGCATAGAACACTATTCTTACAATTTGCTTTGACAGGATACATTTCGGGATTTTGTTTGAAATGCTAATTATATTTACATTTAATTTTTCGGAATGAAGCCACCGTCTGCAATCGACATGCAAGATTTTTGCCTATTCGACAGTCGCACCAATCAGCATGAACTGACTTTCTTAGGAAGCATGTACATGTTTCTTTTTTTGCGTAGAATCGTGTTCGGGTATTCCGATTTTTTGCATGATTGCCGCATTGATGCAATAGTGAGAACTCCAAATTTTAAATCAATTTGAAAATTTCTCTACCAAATTGTGTTGGTTGAATTGTAATGAATTAAGAGAATACAGTTGTAGATGCTTGACATATGTTGTCAGAAACTGTTGCACATGCGATTAAATGAAACAATGAAAAGGACCCAATCGTTCGCAATTCTACAGAGATGTTCATGAAAACAGTCCACTTAGATTATGTCAAAATTCTCAAACTTTTCCAATCGTGTCGTGCCATGGGCAACAACATTCGACAGCTCATTTCCTAAGGTTTCAAATGAGAAATAGTAAGCTTGTGTCCTCTATTTTGTTATCCTGACAGTCGTCAAAATGTGAAAATCGCTCAATTTTCAGATCATTATTTTATATTGCACTTCGAAATCGACGGACAAAAAAATGAATTGTTATATCGTAAATTTATCACAAATTAGTGACTTAAATGGCGGAAAATCTCATATTCTCACATTTTTATCAGATTTTTAGTGCTTGGCATCTTGAGATTCCTTGTGATGTTAGGAGCGAATACATGCAAATTTTTCACATTAAGTGAATAGTTATTTTCAAACTTCTTCCAACATTTTCTCATAGTTGCTTGAGTTCACAAGCACCGTGCGATGTCAACGAAGATTCAGAAAAACTCCAATTGAGTGCAGCTGCACAGTGACACAAAATTTTCGAAGCTTTATCACATTGACTACCGCAGACTTTCACCATTCATGTTCGTTTATTCATTGAATAGAATTTCAGTCTAGAGATGTTGAAAGAAATTTGAAAAGTAAGTGTTGAACTGACATGAAGGAAACTCACATATCTTTGCCCATTAAAGCGCAAGGATTTTTAAGATGCCAAACACTAGTATTTTTGATGAAGATGTGAGGATGTGACTTCTTTTTTACCATATCACTATTTCTTTCCTAATCAACCGATTTCGATGTGCAGTATATAAAAGATATCATAGAGCATCTTATCTTATTTCCGTAACTGACCAGGCGACGGGCGATCATAATGATTTTTTTACAACTGTAAGATCGATCAACGAAGGCGCTGGACGACAAAGATCTATCTTTTGCGATTACTTAAACTTATATCGACGACCATAAACTATTTGGGGAGTTTCTTTCTTTTTTTCTACTTATTAATAAATTACGACATGTAAATAGAGCGATTTTCACATTTTGACCACTGTGAAATGTCGTGTATGGCACTGTTTCGGAACCGAAACAATATCACTGGTCAGCTTGTGCTCTGATTGGCTGACCCCAACAGTCAATGACCAAGTAGCTATTGGTTCAATGACCAGTTAGGCATTGAATATCTATGATGCGCTGACAATTACTTTTGCTATTGTGTGTTATCTTTCCTGTAGTTGTTGCGTTGATTGTAGATTTTTACTCATGAGCTGTACTGCCTCATATATAAACTGCGCAATAAACTATTCGGACACAACTTGTTCGGCACGCCACTTGTCTCGTTCTATGCGATACGTACATGCTACTAAGCCATATTAGAGCCAGAATAGTGGGTCCACAAGCTAACACAACATGAAACAAAATAACGGATACCATCCTATCACAGCTATTTTTAAACCTGACAAGCTCACGAATGGTGTGGCCTATGGCACCTTGATGTGCGACACCTTGGAAGGTATGAGAATGGATTGAATTTTTACAAATCTAGGTAGTCCGTTGTTTGTGATCAGCTCTTAATGTGTATTCTCACTGTTGGTGAGACAAAATACGAGATGCTCACAATTAAAAAGTAGTAAGTAGTACAAGAATAGTATTTTTACGATAGTGTTGCAAAATGAGAACTTTGAAGTCACAGGATGTTGACTTCGTTGGAGTGAAATGACGAAGAAGTCTCATCATTCCAATATTCTTATATTCTTGATAATAATTTTTTGCTTGGGATACGCAAGATTGATGCTTTCCCTTTCTTGGTCTTAATGGCGACGAATTGTACTTCCACCAAGTGAAGTGTGTTGCTGCTGTTAGTTGTTTTGCTTGTTTTAAGTTGACTCTGAACTTGAAGTCCCAATTGTAATATTCATTCCTTGTGGCCATGTGTTTTCTATTGTCATATATGGGTCGTAGGAGTACCTACGAAGGTATAGTTCCTATAATTGACGCACATGTATTCATGTTTACCATGTTCTGAATACAAAACAAAAGAATAATAGTATTTGCAATAATATTGAGTGGCATTTCTTCACTGAAAACCAAAATTGAAAGTGTTGCTTTCTTGCGAAATATTGTGGTCACTGAATTCATTCAGCGATCGCTTCAATGTCAATGATGGAGTCCATCAAGGTTGTGTTCAGTCCGCTACTTTCTGCAATTACTCAGGATGCTGTGACCGAGAACGCAAGAGCAGGTTTACCATGGGAAGTTCTGTACGCTGATGACCTCCTCATCGCAGAAACGGGTGAGCAACTGTCTGCCAATGGTGCTTTATCGAAAGATGCCCCTGCCGAGAAAGGTTTAATCGTCAATATTGAGAAGTCCAAAGTCATGCGATGCAGCTCCTAGTTCAACGCTTCCGAAATGCCTGCGGCGTGTCCCTGCACTATCTGCCAGCATGATGTCGGTGCTGACTCATTCCTGTGCACTTCCTGCAATGGATGGAGGCATAAACGGTGCAGTGGCGTGACGTGTAACTTGAGCGCCTTAGTGAGTTACGTATGTGGGCGTTTTCGTGGCAGCTTGGTGCAGCTCACAGGTGATTCGGACAGCGCTTGCTTGGAGGTAAACGTTGACCGGCTCCAAACAGTCAAAAATTTCTGTTACCTTGCTGACATGTTGGACGAAGGTGGGGGCGCTGTCGCTGCAGTACAGACCCGAATTCGATGTGGTTGGAGTAAGTAACTCACGCGCTTTTGAACAACCAAAGCACCAAATTTAAGAACAAAGGCAAAGATTTACAGAGCATGTGTCAGAAACTGTGTGTTGTGCGGCAGCGAAAAGTGGGTCATGACGAAGGAATCACTTAGGCGACTTGAAGTCAACGACATGATAATGGCGCGTTGGATGTGTGGTGTCTCTCCTCAAGATCGGATATCAAATGAAGAAGTGTGAAGAAGGTTCAGGTTTGAAGAAATTAGCGACGTCTTACGGAGAAGGCGTCTGCGTTGGCTCGAGCATGTCACCAGAATGAGTGACAATTGTTGGACAAGGCGAGTATAATCCATGGACGTGGCAGGGCGAAGAAGCCGGCCGACCCAAGAAGTCATGGAGAAACAATGTCGACGAAGATCTTCGACTACTCGAACTTTTTCCCAACCAAGCCCGTGATCGAGAGAAGTGTCGATGAAGAGACTGAGAGATTGTAAGGAGAGAATTATCATGAAAGCTCTTTGGTCCAGCGTTTCAGACAGCGACAACAAGGTCAAACTTGTGGTTGAGCAGTGTCTTGCGTGATGTAGAGTTTGTACTGTTTTCCTTTTTATATATTTATATTTTTCATTTGCCACTTTTATTCTCATTCAATCATATTTTATTTATAATTATCATTTTAAATGCACTTTTTTGATATTTTGTTTGTTTTATTTTCGTTTATTTATGTATTGTTTATTTAATTATTTTAATTTGTTGACATTTATTTATTCATTTATCCTCCTTTGTTTGTTTGTGGCACATTTTCGTTTTCTCTTATTTTTATGGAATTCTGTGTAGTTTTATTTTGTACAGTGCTGCAGTTTTTAGTGTGTAGCTCCCTTTTGTGCGTATGATTTACCTTTTTTACCTGTACAGTGTTTTTTCGTACTACATCATGTGTCGATATGGATATCTCCATCTCCTCCGATTTCCATGCTGTTGTGACTTAAAGTGTACTTGAATGAACCGTGTGATTTTTGCTTTCAATGTGATTGACCGGTACATCTGCTTCCTTTACACTTTGCGTGAAAAAAGCAGCGACGTTGTCGAAATGCTTTGCATTCGATGCAACTTGGTTCTAAATTTCGCCGATGCTCAGAACTGACCTCGATCCCTAAGAATTAAATATAAACACCACAGCATTTTGCATCAGCTTTTCGAATTCTGAGGTTCCACTCATCAAGGTCATAACTTGAGATGTTCACTTTGATAATGCTTTCATTTTCACATTGCTTAAGACGCCTGTTGCCTGATCAATATGCTGTGTTGAGATCTTCTTAGAAATATTGACGAAGAGTTCTTATTGTACTTCTGATTAAGAATTCACTGCATTTTTGTCGATCGTTTCCTTTTGAAAACATACTTATTTGTTTGAACTAGCAATAGCTACCATACATTTGCTTAACTTTCATATCATGCACAACGTGTGATATCAACTGACGATGACCAAAGAGATGGTCGAGCTGTCAAAGTATACAACATTTAAAAAAAAAAACTGTAGGAAATATACGAGTATGCATTCTGTTCTGTATTTGTTGATCATAACTCGATGCCAGCATGTTGTCTCAAATATGCACGAAATTGAATGAATGACCTCTTTCCGTGATTTGCAACTTTGATTTTCGTTGCTTTGAAATAAGACATAAATCATCAATATTAAATCAGCATATTCGGGATGCTAATGCAAACTTTTAGAACTTAATGTTTATTTTTTACTTCAATGCTCTGATATTACATTATTCCCGTTATCAATAAATCAACAAGAACTAAAGGTGCAGATCAAGTGAATTTTATTGTGAAGCATATTATGTAAAAAATCTCAAATGGGTCTGCATGGATTAGTTCGACCACATATGAAGTACTTCATCAATTCAATTTAAGGCACCGTGAACACTCGATTGAATATTGATTCTGCAAATAATGTACTTCAAATAAAGGCTGGTGTTGGTGGGACGCCTTCCTTGCTCGAAATCAGAAAAATATAATGTATATTTGAATTTAGGCGAATTGGAACAGTTTGATTGAGCAGTGTAAAGAGAATTTATGGTTGCACCATCATATTCAGCTGATGCGTAAAGGCTATGTTTAAGCATGGCCTTTTAATATATAGGTTTCATTGCAGCACTCCGATATTTAACTATTTGTAATTTTGAAATTCAAATGCACATAGTGTAAACAATCGATTGTAGCCTCCGACAAAATAATAAGCATTTGACAAGCTTTTTGCTACGCAATCTAAGACTACTTTGAGTATGATATTAATTCATCATTACTATCGCATGTGCAAGCAACTAAAGTTCCCTATCTGATCTACTGAGAAGTTATGCACATGTGCATACACAGGTAATCTACAGCTGATATGCGAACTTCATCCATTGTTAATTAAATTCGGTATTAATTAAATCCTACATTTTTGGCTTAACAACAATTCTAATTGAAAATTGACTTGAAAAATCAGACGATGTGATAGAATTTTCGCTAAATTGAAGTTGAATGTTTACCTCTATTTAAAAGGTGCTGTTTTCTTCGTTTGTTTAAGTGTTTAATTCCTACATGAATTTTTGCATAGTTTTAATGTTTTGCAGGATATCTTGCAGCAGTCATTACTTCAGTTAATGATTTCTCATTCTTTGGATGCCGATGCTGCTCGTAAATTATTCGTCGAAACTGCAGCGTCACTATCCTGTGAGCGTGATTGTTCTGCCCTGGATTTGGCTGAAACAGCACGTGATTGCATCACAACTCCTTTGTCTATGTTAGACGATGCTTTAGGTGGTGGCTTGCATCCAGGTCGACTTACGGAGCTGGTCGGACCTCCTGGTGAGTAAATCAAATTGCCTATACTCTTATATTTGATTTGGAGATAATTATCATGATCCTTTTTTGCTCAATTACATGTTCTGTAAAATCTCGTGCGCAGTTGACCAAACGACTGGAGATCATGTTGATATCGAGAAAAGTAAAAAGGCATCTCCCCTTTGTTTTATAGTCGAAGTTCTATTAACGCTAAGTTTCTAAATCACGACAGTATTTCGACGTCCTGTGCCTTCAAAGGTCGATAGAAGTAGGTGGAGTTCTATCGACCTTTGAAGGCGCGGTACGCCGAAGTACTGTCGTAATTTAGAAACTTAGCGTTAATAGAACTTCGATCTGAGCATTAATAGAGCAAAGGGGAGTTACCTTTATACTTTTCTCGATATAAAATCTGTATTTAGGAGTGTAAATGTGGCTATGTTGCACATGAAAAGGTATGTGGTCAAAATATTCGATTTCACAATACACATATTTTTTCAGATGCGTTCGTATTTTATGTGCTACATGAATATAAATAAAACAATGTAATAAGAAATTCAGCATTTATAATTTGAAACTAAGAATAATGAAACAAATTGATAGCTTTTCGTAGCAAAAATCTGCTGTAATACACGTGCATGGTTGTGTGTATCATCCTGTCGTATATAAAATATAACGATAGTCATTTCTTTAATCAGAATGCTACATGCCAGAGGTTGCACTCTATTATCCGATTTCGGAGATTTCATGGTTGCGCTCCGCGTTCCGGATGTGTCACACAAGCTTTATAATAAGTGTTACCAACTTTCGATATGGTAATCAAATTGAAGAAATAGACATGTTGTAGAAGAATCGCGAGATAGGACCTCGAAACACAGCCTTTTTTCCGCTACTTCTCTCCTCTCATTTTCTACTCCCATCCTTCTCCTCATCTCCTTTCGGTCGAAGACTCTCTCCTTTCCTTCCATCTCTGCATGTTTTTCCGGTTTTGTGATGCTCGTGTCTCTTCTTTTTTCTGTCTGCCTTCGTCATTAATTGATTTAGAAATAATTATGATTCTTTTTCTAAGTCACTGGTCCTAGCATTAACAGAGCCACTGTCGTCTACATGCATCGTCTGTCCTGCACCCTGCTGTACATCACTGCATCTTCCCTTGACACCTGCTGACCACAAATGTTATTATATGCATTCACTCAATGTCTAAAGACGTCACAAGATGTTCTCAAGTGACGGTGCCTCATCAGCAGATTTAGCAAGCCTCATAATGTCGGTAAGCACAAAACTTTGCCTAATTATAGCCACATACAACCACATTGTCGCATACATGAAACATCAGAAGTACGATGGCAACAAATGCCCACGGTAGGAAATTACTTGAGGACATTCTATGCCAAAAATTATGACTATGGAGTGGACTTAACTTTTCACCTAATTAGAGAATGCATAGGAAATTTCATTTTCTCCGAAAGCTTCAATATACTTTCCATCGGATTTACGTGTGCTTACTTTGATTCTGACTGACAAGAAGTGGAATCCGGTGGAACTCAGCAGGCGCGCAGATTCGTAGCAGGCATAGAGTGTACGTCATTCTCTGAAAGTCTCATTTTCGGCCTCGTACCCTGCTGAAGCTTTTGGCTGTCTTACTGAAATGGGATGTCGATCATTATGTGCATTGCTGCAACTACGACACTGAGTGCTGCGGTGAATTATTCCGTCCAATTTGAATACGTCGTGGTCTACATCACTAAACTAACAAGTGAATATTTTTGTGTATCATTTCCACATTTTCTTAATGAATTATTTCATCCAACTTGGTTATGGTGTATACTTCCCTACTTTCCTGGTTCAAGATATCTTCCTGTCGGTCAGTATTTTTTATGCCTGTTGTTTGTAAGTAATCTAAACATTTATCTGATAACGAAAATCGGCGAAGAAATCTTTTTTCAGAGGGGAATGAACACATCTTGGAGTATACATGTACTTCACTCATGCGATGAGATGTCCAGGCTTGTCTAGGTTAGCACTTAGAAATTTGCATGAAATCAGCATTATAGTCCTACGATGCGTCAGACTTTGTAATAAGATTCGACTGTCCGATGATGATTTCCAATGTCGTTTATGTCTGTTCAGAAGAACCAAGAATGATAATGCTTCTTCAAATTTTCCCATTTAACTAACTACCGAATATTATCACCAACAAAAATGTGAAATATTGTCTGCGAATTTTGCATGATTCGGAGCTGCCAATCTTCCGCCATTTGGCGGAAATTCGCTAAAAAGGTGTCTAAAAAGTCAACTCTCGTAAATCGACCAAAAATACAATTAAAAAAATTAGGGGAGAGATGATGGTTGTTAGCTTCAAGCAAATTCAGGGGATGTAGGCCTGTAGGGTTTTCATATTAAACAGTCAATTTTTTCTGCTATTTCTTACTCATATCTTTTTTCATTACGTTTTTGCGGATTTTGTCATGTTTTCATGGTCCCATCGTTGAGTCAAGTTTTGATGTGATTGACGAGAAATCCACCTCAATGACAAAAAGAAAATGTATTCTGCAATTAAGAGAATGAAAAAGGAATTGAGAACACGAAACGTGTCTGTGAACTACTTTAAGATAACATCCGCTTATAAATAATTATACTGGATTATAAAATTGATTGATTTGTAAGCGCAGAGGTTCGCTTTCTTAGAAATAGACGAGAGACTGAGTGGCAGCAGTACACGCCTGTTTCACTTTCCGCTAAGAAAGCTCAGGACGTTTCTGCATTAGGGGAAGAAGAAGCGAAGAAATCTCGAGATAAAGCCTAGGTTTTTTTGGCATAAAGGCAGCGTCGAAAGCATAGTATGCGTGATTATGATATTTGACTATATAGTCTGCATTGACTTTCAGAAGATCTTTTGTATTTTGTTATTGATATTATGGACATCCATATTTTCGCACAATATTCGAAGAATGTATCGTGCACCTCTCACATTCCTATACGCGCGTTGCATGAAGTATCTCTTGTTTATCTGCTAGCGTTTCACTATTATTCTTTATCGATTTTAGCATTTCCCTCGGTTTGATTCGGCTTTTAGCGGTCACTTTTTCATAACTTGAAGTGACATGAACTTCACAATTTTATTTTATGCTCAATATCGCGCTTGTATACTTGTGAACAGTGCAAACAGTATCGTAGTATGTTTTTGTTAAAGAATCAAATGTGTTGCTAATTATTCAGCTGAAATGACCTGACCTGAGAAATAATTATTTTGTTTAAATAACTTAAAATTTTGAGATTTTCCATTTTCCGTTGTAACCGCCCATTGAATTGTTTTTAGAATTAATATGTGTGTAATCATTTTGATTAAATAATGCAAAAAAATCAAATCACTATTCAGCTGACCGTTAGTTGAGGCTTGGGGTCCCTTAAAACCCCACAGCGTCTCCAGCAAGCTGCATTTCGCAGTGTTGGCATACTTTTGAAAAGCACGAGTTTTATTTTAGTGCATTTTTATGGGTTCTTCAATTACTTTGGTTTTTTCATGGGGTAATTGGGTTTTGAAAATAGTTGGGTTGTATGAATATGGTTAGACCTATGTTTTTTTGTTAACAGTGCAAATAGTAATTTGAGCTTGGATGGATTAATTATATGCTAGAAAATTCAGGTTTGCGAAACCTTCCAATCACAATCACAGATAAAGTTAATAGATCTAATAGGTTCCTGTCCTTTGTCTCTGAATTGGAGTGTGATAGTCTAAAGAACCACCAGAAAGCAGTGGCGGGCGCAGCTAATCGATTATGCTCAATCAATCGTGTGATGGAATCAATGGCACGATTCCTGGTTGGTCAGGAATCGCACGAATTTTCTACTAAGTGACTTTTCAATGAAATAAACTTCATGATGAAGAGACAATTTGACTGCATAGGGTCCGGATGTTGCACTATGCGTTTTCCCATCATTTATTTTTCCGAGTGATTATTCTTAGCTTTGTTATAATAATTATAATATCCACCCGGAAAAATATCGGGAATAATTATTATATTCCCCGAAAAAAAAGAGATCCAGCTTCCAACGTTAATGTCAAATGACTTGTTTTCCTTTACCCATGTATATTTCTCATTACAACTCTACTAATATTCAAACTGAAGATACAATTCTGAGATGTCAATGCTTGTGGCTTCTATCAAACTTCATCAAGTTTGAACCTATGTACTGCTCCGCTAAGATTCAAATATTTAATCTGCAGCCTCTAAGAGAATTTATTTGCATCTCTTTCCGAGGAGGGAATTCAGTAATAGTGGCTTTCTGATAAATGCTACTTTTCCCGAGCAGCAATGTAGATGCGGGGGAGGAATATCACAACATTGGATCGCAAGCGACATTCAGATAGATATTTAGAGACCGCCAACTAGACGTTGGATGATGGATACTGTCTGTCTGATTCTAACTTACCCGAGGAAATAGTAATGTTAGTGCATGTAAATTATGTGTGAGAAATGTGTGAATTGTCAATGCACGTCCTATTTAAAAAATGTCTGCGTCTTTTCGTATTTCAGGCAGTGGAAAGACGCAGTTTTGTTTGCATATGGTAGCACGAGCGAGCCTTCTTCACACCGCTCCGTGCCTCTACATCGATTCTGAGATGAATTTCAGCGCTTCTCGTGTCAACGAAATTGGACAAAGCCTGCAATCCCGCCGATGGTCTTCCAATGCATCAGATAGAATTTGGGTGATGTCCGCACCAGATCTTGAAAGTTTTGAAGCAGCTACGCAAGAGCAGTGGCTGTCATCGGCAATTCAACATTTCAAACTTCGTTTAATTGTACTTGACACTGTGGCCACTCCGTTCCGAACATGTGATGATTTTCTGCAACGCTCGAGTCGTCTGGCGGAACTTGCTGCTCGATTAAAGCGCATTGCAGAACGTCATGGTGTCGTCCTGTTGACAGTTAATCACTGTGAGGAGGAAGGTAGACCAGCATTGGGAAACACGTGGGCGCATTGTGTTACCGATCGTCTAAGCTTTTCTCTGACTCAAAAGCGCCAATTGCACGTGATGAAATCAGCGTCTTCACCTTGTGCTATCATCAATTTCGCAATATGTAACTCAGGACTTTTGCAGACATCCGACGGATGAAATATTTGAACTGTCTTGCAATGAAATTTCAGCTTGTTGCGTGACATTGTACGGTTGTACATAATGCCATATGGACTACTAACAATTTACATCTTTACAAAATGCATCTGTGATAAATAATCAAATTATCAAAAAATGAGAAGTTTTGAGTCGTAAATTACCTTCAGGGAATGTAGGCAATTGATTTCTCATGATAAAATGCCGATTTTTCGATCGATATTTTCGAAATAGAAAATGTCTGACTCTTGTCTTCGGCTTCATCCTTTAGGATGATGTCAGCAATCCAGTTTACGAGCCATGAAAGCGAATGTATTTTCTAATCAAATTCCCAATAGACAAGAATTTAGATAATGAACCATCTGCAATTATAATTTGCATCCTGATTTTGCGCTTGGTTGGCCTACTGTATAAAAGTTATACTAGTAGTCTTTTATATATGGAATTTCTGTAGAGGGAATTAAACGCCTATGGGAAGTATGATTTCTGATTTTCACGGAAAGGGTTAAAAGTTTCCATATGTCATGATTCATGAACATACAGTGCGTCTTTATTAATGCGTCTACTACCATCATTGACTAGGCATGGTTTCGTCATGGAGGACTCCATAGCGCAGCGTGCCGCATTGCCTATCTTTGTATATGACACCGTCATCCATGAGTAAGCATGTTAGGTAGAGTGGTAACTCCGCATTTATTAAATCCCCAATGTGTATACACTTTCGATTTTATTAAATGAACTCAAAGGAGATACAGTCGGAATTGTTTTCAAATGTGGGATATGCAAATTGTTCGCAGTTTTTAAGAAATTACAACGGAATTGACATGATCATGGTAGCATAAAGCAGAAGGAAATGATATTATTTTACAGATAGTCCGTGTCTATGACAGCCTTGGTAAGGTAATGTTAGTTAAACTGTCAACTCGATGACCTGCGCCATTGCTTTCCAGCTGAACCTCGAGAATCTTTTTAAGCGTGATCAGGAACAGCTGCCACTGGCATGGCAAAATCATAGATTCAAAGACAATGATTTCAATTAACTTTGAAAGATGTAGGTCCACGACTCCACATCACTATTCAGATTCAAGAAATGAAACATGAATTTAGTGAATCACAAAATCAAGCGTCGGTGAAAATTGAATTAAAAACTTGACAATTCAGCCAATGCACGGATAATATCGCGACTTTTTCATGGACTTCCATTATAACACGGAGCATGAAATTCCCCTGTGGGAACGAATCTGGCGAAAAGCTGGCAGATAATCATCTTCATATTATCATGCAATAGTTCAGTAATAATTTTTAGCATATTCGCTGGCGAAGTTCGCCGGCGACAATTCGCGAATTCGCGCTCTGTATGCCACCTTTTACTTTTGACTTTCTCTCTTATTTTCTTTAGTAATCCGCCTCTACAGCCGAGGCTCTATTTTCTCCCTCACCTCCTCACCATCACCCACATATGGCTATAATCTATCTAAGAAATAAGTGCAGACTATCATTCTTTGATAATGATGAGAATCCGCTTTTATCAATTTTCATAACATCTCTTGACATTCAATAATTTACAACAATGACAAATATTTGAATAATATAATAGGTGAGAGTTGGGAGACTTGGCCACCTAGAAAGGTTCTTTTACATTTTTATAGATATATCCTAAAATATTGATCGAATCGATCTGAAAATTTGTATACAAGTGCTCCGGGGATTCTAGAAAAAAGGTCATTGACCTGGATTAATTTACTCAAAGCATAAGTAATCTGTATACGATTACAGCAACAGTATAAAAATGGGGAGAATTGGCCACACCCGGGGAGACTTGGCCAAATTGATAGGGAGACTTGGCCATGGTGGGGAGACATGGCCATTGAAGAAAAATATAATATTGAAGCTGAATAAGGCCCCATGACCCTAACTAAGGGGGAAGACAATCTAATTGCATGCTTCAGCGCCACGATAGGTGTCATCGCAGGCACCATGGTGGACTATTGAATAGCCTACTTGATAGGCCCAAGTGGAGGTAAGTTTTTAGAATTTTGAAATTCCTATGCTTAAATGTAATTGACGCATTTTAATCAAACAATAACCCACTTTTAGCTCGAATATACTCTATTTTCTCTATAAAACCAAAACATAATATTAACTATTCAAAACTTCGGCAAGGAAAAAATTGATGACTTTATTCCACATTGCCGAACTTACACAATTTTAATAAAATCGGGACAGGCCAAAATCTTCAGATAAAAAAGGCGTAAAATGTGAACGTAGACTATATAGGGCAAGTTGCATGTTAAACAAATTACGAAGATTAATCGTTTATTAATCAATTACTTAGGCCTGGCATATATGTAGGAACCGTAAAAATCAAAACTCATTCGATTAATTGATATTGATGCCACGTACACAGTTCTTCCTTAAATGAAAACACATTCTGTGTTCTCTTCGTGGTGGCCCGCGTGATTCGATTTAAGTGTGCACTTACTGATTCAAATGGCACATCCATAACATCAGCTACATCCGGTCGTACAAACCAATTGTCAACCCTCGGATACTTACGTAGAAAGTCAATCCTTACAAAACCTCCTGAAACCTCATTTAGCACTTGACCAATGTAGAATGCTGGCAAACCTTTCGATGGGAATTGACACAAGACGAAGTCACCCACAGATAGCTCAGTTACTCCTTCTAATTTCAAAGGATATGATTCCTCTTCAGCCTCAAAATCGCTTCCAATTTCGTTCTCCTTGTCACTGAAGCTCAACGCTGTGAATTGTTCAGCGCAGAGGCCCTATTTTTTGAAGTGGATGATCTCTTTTTATCAGTTGGATTCTTTGACGCACTCTCCCTCGGTTGTTTGAGCACCGGACTCGAGGTAGCAATCATGCTAGATCGCTTCTTCCGTCGTCGTCTGGTAGCGCTTGGAGATCTTGCAGCAACCTGAAAATGAATGAGAAGAATGGCTGAAATAAATTAACACGATGATTACAAAAGTAGGCCTACTTTAACAAGAAAGATTTATATTTGATGACATACGATTGATATTGAGTTTAACATAAGTTTAGCAACTGTAAAAAGAGCAGCAAATGTGGTTACTACTAAAAATGCATATATGATATTTTTTAAAGTAAAATGCGATTCGTTTGGTAAACAATAGCCCTGTTAATTTCGCGTGAAATAATAATCTGTGCATGAAGACCTAGACCTAATGAAATTTCTATCGACATAATGACGAATGCAGCCTAAGCATTTTTGATTTGTTCTTGCCTTAGGATATCCTATGATATCCTAAATGCCAAATGCTAAATTGATGATTATTGGCGATATGAATCAATTTCCTGTCACAAAATTTGAGAAGACGCTAAACTTAAATCAAATTGTAAATCAACCGACTCGTCATGAAGCGATACTTGATAAAATTCTTATGGATGCACGTTTGTCTGAGAGTCTTGCGGAAAGTACAGATGGGACTAATCCTGTCCTCATTGGACCACCCATTGGAAACTCTGACCATCGAACTGTGTTTCTGAAATCCTGTACGAGTGACACTGAAGTGTCAAGTATTAAAAAAGTATTTGACTATCGTGATTCTCACATCAGTGCCTTAAAACGTGAATTGAATTCCTATCCATGGCATACCTTCTATCATAGCAACCCCAGTGTTGATGAAAAATGTAATTTATTGCATGAAATACTTGATTCCGCAATTTCTATATCATTGCCTTTTTCTTACGTACTAATGAAGACGTCAGACAAACCCTGGCTGGCTCCCGTATTGAAATTGCTGATTGCAAAGAAACACCAAGCGTATTCAAGCAAAAATTATATTCTATACGATCACTACAAGAATAAGGTCAAGTCTGTATAATTTATGAAGCAAAGTCTAAATGGATACCAGATAAGATGAGGACAACGAATAATTTGTGGTGTATAGCGAAAAATTTAAAGAACTCCACCCAAAATTCATTATCCGGTTTGATTTCATCTTATTCCTCTCCGGTTTTGGCGGCTGAATCTATTTGTGAGAAATTATCAGAATATCAATCGAGTGCGGCTGATTGGAGCGAGATTCTGCCAAATTTGCGTTATAGTGGTCGTGATTGGTGTCCCAATGTTACTCAAGAGGTTGTTTTACAGCATCTTCAAAGGTTTGAAGGTCGGCAAATCCCCGGGCAGTGACGGTCTTTCACCTCGATTATTGAAATTGCTGTCAGATGAGATTTCGGGACCACTGACCCATCTCTTTGCATTATCTTTTGAGTCTGCTACAGTTCCTTCGAAATGGAAACTCGCCAACATCAAAGTTATCCCGAAGAGCATGCCTGCAAAGATCGACAATCTGCGAGGAATTTCACTGCTGCCGATTTTTTCTAAAATCCTCGAAACTCATGCTGTTCAGTCATTACAGAATGAACTTGTCGAAGGCTATGGACTGAATCAATTTGGCTTCAGACCCGGTGTATCAACGTTACATGCTCACATTCATGTTCATGATTTTATTACTCGCACGACGGACATTCCTGACAACCAAGCATGTACTGTGATCTCCTTTGATATGGACAAGGCGTTTGACAAACTTCATCACTCTAGTCTTCTTTCCTCACTGATAAATGCCAACCTCCCTGTCTGCTTCATCCTTTGGTGCACGAGCTTTTTGCAAGATAGACGGCAGCGTGTATATATTGACTATACTACCTCCAGTCATCTGTGTTCATTAACTTCTGGTGTTCCTCAGGGCTCCGTCTTGTCACCGTGTCTTTTTTCCATTCACATGTCTTCCTTAACAAGCGAAATATCCGACTTCACAGATGACCAAATACGCCGACGACGTCATTGTTGTTATCCCGGTGGAGCAATTGTCTGACCCTGAGGAAGACATTCAAGGTGAAATTCGGAGTGTTGAGAATTGGAGTATTGAACATGGTCTGCGAATAAATAGGCGAAAAACAAAGATAATGCTCATCAAAAAAGGCAGCATTTCGCTACGCCAGCCAAAAGATGTAGAAGTGGTCAAAGAAATGAAAATTCTTGGAATTGTTTACAGCAGCGACCTGAAATGGACTCTTCACACTAACATGATTGTGCGTGCAGCCAGTAGAAGGATTTTCATCTTGAAGAAACTGAAGAATAGCTTACCTGTGAGATGCTTGGTAACTCTTTATAATGGTCTCATCCTCAATATATTAGAGTACTGTTCCCCTGTTTTTATCGGAATGAGTGTCACCAATCAGGAAAAGATAGAGAGAGTACGACGACGATGTCACAGAATCATTTGCGGTGATGACTGTCAGTGTTCTAGTTTCACTCCCTTATGGATGCGACGATATGAACGGAGTCTAAAAGTCTTACTCCAACTCGAACGTGAAGACAACATTTGGACCATCTCTGCCCAAGACGTTTTCAATGCTCTGGACAATTCGAAATGCCATTGATACATACGAGCCGAAGACACAAATCCTTCATTCCTTTCATGTCAAGTTACAGTAATTCACTATCTTGAAATTTCTGATTTTTCCTTACTTCTTATTTTGATTGTTCAATGTCTTGCAATTATAATTTTCACTATTGTCAATAAACGTATACTACGTTACTACTACTACTATGAATGCAGAAGGTGATACGAAATCTGATTGAGGTGCCGCTGAGAGATTCGCAGAAGACAAAGATGGGGACTGAGGTGCTGCTGCAGAGTCATGGAGAGTCGCAGAGGGTATGTGTGAGGACTGAGGTGCTGCCGCAGAATCGTTGAGAGTCGCAGAGGGCATGTGTGAGGCCTGAGGTGCTGCCGCAGAATCTCGTACAGGGCGGTCGGTAACCATTGCGGGAGCAAAATCGTCCTCTCCAAAAACTTGTCTGTTAAAAGGCCATATGCCAGCTGCTTTAAATCCAGACTGGATATTCTTAGCTGTTGCTCCCTTCAACCAAGCCAGGCGAACAAGTTCAGCGACATGGTAGATTGAGAAATTAATATTTGCCTGGACTGCGCATCATCCATGACGTCACAGCTTCATAATAGAAAGATTTCATGGGCCCAAACACACTTACATCGAGTGGCTGAGTCTTATGACTTGTGCGGGGCACCAGTGTGAGGATATGGATGTTGTTCTTTCTCGCAAATTCAAGTGATGGCAGAGACAGGTGGCTTTCGTGATTGTCCATTATGAGGAATACAGGATAATCTGACGAAGGCCTACAATGATCTTTGAAATGTTTCAATGCGTCAACAAATTTCTCAGAATTCATCCAGCCATTGCTTGTTGCTACTCCAACACTCCCTTCGGGAGCGTTTCGCAACATCAAGTTGTTATATTTCTTTCGCGGAAATACGAAGAATGGTGGTATGTCCTCACCAATATCAGAAACAATGCAGCATACTGTTACTAACTCGCCTCTCTCTCTCTGCTTGATATTTGTCCAATTTGTTTACTTCCCCGGGATGCTACAACTTTAGGCATCTTTTGAACCGTGGTGAAACCACTCTCATCCAGATTGTATATCTGTCTTCCCCTGAATTGAAATGACTGCAACACATGCTCAAGTTTGTCAAAGTATTCTTTGAGACTAGCTTCATTGAAAGATGCGGCTCTGGCAAGTGATGTTGCTTCCGGTCTTCGAATCGACAAGTCAGGGTGACGCAGCATAAATCCATGCAGCCAATTTCCAGACCAGCTTTCTTATCAGCGTCCCAATTCTTAGGATGCCTGAGGCTATTAAAAACTGCCGTTTGGTATGCTAATATTCTGGTTTGATTGGTTGTTAAACCATAGAACATAGCTGAACAGGATTTTAAATATTCGCATATTTCAATTTCCTGTTCATCAGTGAAAACTTGTGATCTCTTAAAGTTTGTAGCAATGCTTGCCTCCGGAGTATTTCTGAGTATATCGACCTTTCTTCTACGTGGGATACATGTTGATTGGGCGACCTTAAATGCTTTTTCGCCATACACCCTTTCAAATGCTTTTCTTACATATTCTTCTGTGAAGGGTGTTCTACTCGCATCCTTTCGAGAGTACCTTCGCGGCATATTGTACCTGAAATGATGAGATTTCGTAAGGTCTCAACGTCGCTACAATGTCTCATTATTTAATTTTGATAAATGACGTGACGGCCATTTAATATTCAAAAACCGTAGCTATGTCTGATCTATTATCAAAAACCTGGATAAAGATAACATGCGATGACGAATCATATTCCATCAAGAAAAAATATTTACTTAAGTCTATAGTAGTAGAATTAGGTTAAATAATCATGCAAATAAGAGGAAAATCAATGTGAGATCTCACAAAATGCAAGCAATTTGCACAGTGACTAAAACTTTGATAGGTCTTACGCCATGAGCTATTCAAATTCTCTAGCCCGTGTTATTTCAAAACATGGGGAGACTTGGTCAATTTATGGCCAAGTCTCCCCATGTTACGTCATTTACTTAACAATTGCATGAAATCTTTTTTAGCGAATATAGTGAATTCTTACTAATAGATTATGAAAATAGGTTCAGACAGTAATATGAACACATACTTGCAACTTTTGTGGTGTGATTGCTTCTCGCCGACAAAGCTCCGTGAGAATGAGGGAAAGTTTCTAAAAATGACGCTGAAATCACAATGTCAGGGTGTACGAAGCACCATTGATTGACAACATCATCATCCAATCAGCGCTTCTGTACTATGTCGACGCATTCTCTTGGCAACACTGAGTGTCTACTTCGTAAAGTAAATAGCTTCTGAGATCTCAGACATGGCCAAGTCTCCCAGCCCTCCCCTATTTACTGCGACATTTATGGTAGATAAATACTTTTTAGTTTATAAGCCTTCGTGAATTAAAAAATATCCCTTTTTATCAGATCAGACTGAGTATACAATATATTTTCATACGAACATAACTACTTACCACTAATTAGTTGCTACAATATCCACGATTTCGCCGGTTGGCGAAAAATCAGCTCGCATAAGTAAACAACAACTAATTATGGCAACTTTTTCGCCAACTGTCGTTTTTTAATTTTACACATATTTTTGGATAGATGATGACCATTTTCACATGCGGAGATAGTTTTTACACGAAAATGAACCTTTAAAAAATTATCCACAAAATCGCTACCTCGCCAGATAATCTGCTGATATTAGCAAGATGCGTTCCCACAGGGTCCCTTTGATAATCAGCTTAGTTGGAATGATTATTAGCAATTCATTCCTTCACTTTTGATATCCAATTTGCTTTAACAACGGGAAATCATCTCGGCAAATTTTGACCTTTTTCAACACCTCAACACCTCCACGTCCTCAAATAATGTTTTGGACTACGGGAACGCAATCTCCACAAAAAACTGAATCTTTTGATATATAAATTTCACTGTAGATACCTGTTTGAGTCGATGATGAACTATGCCATCATCGCTGATGAAGAGAGAAAGCAGAATAACGTGATATTTGCCTCATACATAATTATTAGTTAGTTAAGACAAGCGAATAATAAAAACAATATTTCAACATCTGTGAATATTTTCCATCATAGACATAGCGTGGATCAGCATGTAGAGCAGTTCACAAATAATAATACAAATCATCACGAATCCTGTATGGTCAATTCGACAAGCAGCATGTCATAGAACATATACACATGGCAAAATACATCACATGCATTGCTGGATCCATAGCTGAATCTGTACAAGCCTTGTCTCCTATTCTTCGCTAATAGCACTGGACGAAATGATCTACTTGCTAAGTCTTATTAAGTCTGATAAGATTCTTGCAAGATCAGAACTTATATCATATTTAGGATCTTACATTTCCTGACCAGAAAGTACCAGATTTAAGTCTTATCTATTTCAAAATAAGATCTTTTAAGATCTTACCAGTTGATAATTGAAATTATAAAAAGTCAATTAAAATTTAAAACTTGAAGTTCGAATATAGTGCGAAGATCAGACGACATCAATGGTTTTGGTTGTTAAATGACCTTGACGGAACATCAGTGCACTGGATGGGCCTATATGTAGACCATAGACATCGAACAACAACAACTAGTTCTAGACCGGACAGCTCCTATCTGCTTCATTAAAATTCGTGGCAAGGTCATTTGGTCGACCAAGAGAGGCTTTAATTCTAATTTTTGTTTTAAGTCATCAAATTAGCTGTCCGCCAACTCAAGTTTTCGTCAGTTCTTGGAACTGCGATTTAGCCAATTCATCAAATTAATTCACAGGATATTGATTATGTATGATTAAATCGGACACCAGTGGTTTTTGTGCTCTGTCTTGCTCGCATAATTGCAAAGTTTCTTTTAGGCGCAAGTTTCCTCCGAATATTACGTGACTGATTTGGCTACTGCAATCAGGCATGTAACAAGATGAACATATCGGAGTATAAAGATTGCTGAGCCAGTATTGACTTCTTGCTTAAACTTTGCTTGGTCTCGCTTCGTCCCTTTTGGTTTTTCTTAGAAATTTAATGATTTGTCATGCGAATCAAACTCATTTTCTAGATAAAAGCCGCTAGAACGGCTTTATCATATTGAAGAACGGCATTATCATTTATCATGAGTTCATCATATTATTATATCATATTCTAGGTATAGCATGAGTTGTTTAGGTAGATTGAGTGTGTATTGAGATGCGACTGACTTGTTTAGGACGCGTATGTGAGCTTTATCTTGATTTTTCGGGACTTAGTGGTCCGTGGTGAGTCTGGATAGGTTTCTGAGTGGAATATAATTGCTCCATCGTGAAGAGCAGATAATTTTAGGTATAATGTGTTTATAATATATGTTTAGGTCGATTGAGTGTGTATTGAGATGCGCCTGACTTGTTTAGGACGCGTATGTGAGCTTTATGTAGTGACCAGCTTAGTAATGCCGAGTAGTAATTTGTAGTAGTAGTAAATGGCCTTGTACTGTATGAACCATAAATCCCATAAGGTAAAATCCAGTCTGTTGTAAATGTAAAAGTTAAAATGTATTGAAGTCAGATAAGGATAAGTACATCATGCCGTACAGTAGGACCTGAGCGATAAGATACAAAATTATGAATTTTAAAGTATCCTAGGTAACAACAGCTGGTACCAGGCACGTCGTCAGAATGGATTTACAGGGGGGGCTCAGCTTTTGACTGGAGGGGCAAGCGTTTGTGATTTTTATATTCAATGAAGCAAATAACCAATATACCTAATCATGCATATTTGACATTCCTGTGCTTCACATATCTGTATTTTCGTACTTTCTATTGTAATCGCAAGTTAGCTAAATTAAAACATGCACAGATTAAGTATTCAAATGTAATTCAAAAAAGTTGTAAGCGTTTGTGAACATTGCTAAATGTCTTCAAGACAGACTGAACGTCAACATTTTCCACCCTATCTTTCTCAAAAGTCAAAAAGCACAAACTGGCTCGTCGAGACTGCGCCATGCTTCGTCGTTGTGGCCGATCAAAGCGGATAAGTGCCAAAAACGACGCCTCACAGACAGCATTGGAACAGGCCATTGTTGACACCACCGCAAATAAATCGTATGTGCACTGGAAGGCCTCTCTTTGATTATGCAAAACATCGAGAAGTGTGGAAGTAGGCCTCCCGTAGATTTTCTTCTTGAGATAGCGTCTCACCAAATCTAATTCGCCTTCATCTGGAATCGTAATTCCCAGTCGGCTGAGCGGGTCAATCGTAGTCTTGATTAAAAATTCGTCTCCATCTGGTATAGTTCCCTACAGAAAATAAAAAAAGCAACTACTCAATTTTCAGTAGCTAACTATTACAGCACCATTAAGTTTAGAATTTAATCTTCGATAGTAAAGAATTAAAACACACGGCTTGCATATGAATTCTCCAGCTATGGACATTTGATGATGGATTTTGCTTGTTATATGATGATCTTATCACAAAATAGTTCGATTTGGTAAATGAAGTCTAGAAAATATTTCATAAAAGGAATCTAGATATGTCAATAGAGACAATGATTAGTCAATGACGATAACAAATAGGCCTAAAAGCAAGATTATTATTTGACTTCATGAAAATAGATGTTAATGCTAATTATATATTTATTATTGTTCACATGCAAAACCTGTTGACGACATTTTATTTTCCTATGTAGTGTTGGAGCAGAAGAGAAACTTACTTGCAAAGCCTTGTACAACCAATCCTTTTCTTCAAAGCGTCGATAAAGTTCCTGTGTGACAAGGTCGATGATTTCGAAGTACACTGCCTTGGTGTTTATGCTGTCTATATCAGATTGATGGCCACTGACAGCCGCAAGAACAACACTGTCTCTCAGAAGGGTAATTATGGGAAAAGTCAGGTTAGTGCACTTCGTATGAACAATAATATACAATAAAAAGTTAATATATGCTTAATAAGTGTAGCCCTGAAAAGGGCTGTTGAAAGCGTTCACGCCGGTCATCGGGTAATATAAAAGAAAGAAATAATACTTAGATGGCGTACCGAACAATAAAACATATTTACAATCTTTATACAAGACATACCAGAAAAGAATAAACATAGAAGGGGTTCATCAGCAAAACAGAATGTACGATATACTTATTTTTCTCTTGCGAGATGGATGGTCACTTTTTTGATCCTTTATGAAAGCATTACTTTCTGTCAATATATCACTGAATACTTCTTCACTTTTCATTTCATTGAGCATTTCTTTGACCTGTGAGATTAATTCCATGGCTTTTCGCAGATCACATGCATGACTTTGCAATGCTTTGTCGATTGGCATCAAAATCCCCAGTATGCGCTTCATAACAACAGCTATGAACATGAAATTAGGTCGACACAAAATTTTTCGCAATCCGATGGCTCTCGATGATAGATCGCCCTCCAAATTCATTGACTTACTGATCTCTTTCAACGTTGAGACAATTTCTGCATGGTTGTCAATAAGACGCTTTGTGGCATCGTGATGTCCTGACCAACGTGTCTCGAGTAATGGCTTCAATTTCGTCCCATTGTACATATCATTGTACATTCTTTCCTCTCCACAAATCATCTATTTCAAAATCAACAAATTTAGCCGAACTTAACTGCATTTTCTTTTAGGATAGGTTAGATCAGTCGTAGAGGTTAAGTTCACGAAATAACAAAAAGACGAGCAGCAGAGGAATTAATCAAGAGGGAAACTCCTAGAAACTAATAACTTAAATAGAAACTAATGATCAGAAAGAGACACAAAATAGTGGTGAAGGACTGAAGTGATGAAGTCATAAATTATTCGCAATGAGTAACAGGTGGGAAATGTTCACGCTGAATGAGTCAATAGTTATCGTCAGTCAAAAACTCCATTCACAATGCAATGGAATTATGCTATTAGGCTTTTCTTGTATGTTCATTGCCATCAACTAAAAGTAGACACATGTGAACATTATTTAACAGGAGGGGCGAAATTTTTAACAGGGGGGGCGGCGCCCCCTTGCCCCCCCGCTGGCGACGGGCCTGGCTGGTACTCCAGGCATTTAAAATGTATCAAATTAAAACAAGCTGCAATTCCAGATACGACATTTTCCCTCCTTTATCGGAAAGGATTCAACTTACAGGGGATATAAAAAGAACTGTATCTACAAATATGCGTGCGAAGAAAACAACTCAGTCCAGCCTATATTTACAAAGTTGGCTTCACTACAACCATCGCTTTTAGAAATCTGATTATAAAAAAAATTAACCGAGTAACATTGATTACTTGGTACAGTAATCACGAAGATACGACGGTCGACGTCGCTCCCGAGTTGAACGACGTGGTGAAGGTTCAGAACTCGGTAATGTCAGTAAATTGTCAAAAGGTAAATCGGCACTTTCATCAAGCCGTTCTGTAGAAGTCTCTGATTTTGGTATGAATGGCACTTCAAAGTCACTGTCTAGAGGCTCTGCTTTACGTAAAATGTTTCTTGTGTTGATGCAGAAGCCGTCGTTCATCTTGAAAGTAAAAGGGCCGACTTGCCTTGTTAATTTCCTTGTTTGCCCCTTTTTCGTCACAACATATTGACCCACTTGAAAAATGTTCGTACTACGTGGTCGTCTGCGTTCATTCGCATATTGAGCATTTGCTTCACTTTTCAGACGTAAGTTCTGGCCCGCCTTTGTGTTGGCATCGTCATTTGGTACAATAATGTTCAAGTTAGTCTTCACTTTATACACAAACATTAATTCTGAAGGCATTTTGTTAGTTGAAGAATGTATGGTTGCATTATAATTTTGTACATAGTTGTCAATACTTAGTTGCAATTTACAGGCACTTACGACAGACATTGCATTGATCAATTTGTTCAAATTTTTGTTGACTCGTTCAACAACCCCATTACTTTGTGGGTTATAGACAGAAGAGCGCCTATGAATCACACCTCGGTTTCGTAAAAATTCAGAAAATTCGTGGGAAATGAACTGTGGTCCATTATCAGATGTCAACATAGTACACTGACCAAATAGTGAAAACAAGCTACTCAAAAATTCGATCACTTTTGCAGAAGTTGTAGAACTACATACACGTGCAGACATGAATTTAGTGTAACAGTCAATCACAACAATGATGTAATATGGTCTGTGGGATTCATCATAGCTTGGTCCTTTGATGTCAATAGCAATCTGGTGCCAAGGTTTGTTAACGTAATTCGGTACTTGCACTGGAGATTCACGAGTTGGTTCATGACAACAACTACAGTAGCGCAATTGTGATTCAACAGTCGAATTCAAATTGGGCCACCAGTAAAATTCACGTATGCGAGATTTACACTTAGAAATGCCCATGTGACCTTCATGTGCAATTGAAACAATCCGATCACGAAGCAGTGGTGGAATAACAAACTTGTCACCACGACATACTACACCATCGATCACAGACAAGTCCATTCTCACATTCCAAAAGCCTGCTAAAGTAGATGGTAGCAATGAAGCACGCTGAGGCCAGCCATTATTTATCGTAGCAATCAATTCTTGAAAAACATCATCATCTGTGGTTGCCTTCGTGAGCTCTTGCAATGAGATAGGACTGTTGTTGACTTGACCTAATGACACAGAAAAGAGTTCAATACTAGAGTCTTTTTCTTGAGACGGCACTCGTGACAAAGCATCAGCAACGACATTTTGCTTTCCTGGAATATACTGAACTTCGAAGTTATATTGTAGCAACTTTGCTGCCCAGCGAATAACACGGCACGGTGCAGACCCACCATCAAAGGAGTTCGAAAGCAATTGTTTTAAGCATTGGTGATCTGTCCGAATCAGAAAATGTCTTCCGTACAAATACTGGTGAAGACGCTCTGTACCCCAGAGTACAGCAAGAAATTCTTTCTCGGAGACTGAATAAGTCTTTTCAGTGTCTGACAACTTTCTGCTGAGGAAATAGACAGGCCGCTCTTTGCCAGTAGTAGTGCACTTTTGTGACAAAACAGCAGAAATGCCGTAGCCGGATGCATCAGTGGTAAGAAATGTTGGAGTACTAATGTCGCAATCAAAGAACGCCAGTGGAACAAAATCAGACAAGCAGTCTTTCAAATTTTGAAATTCACTTTGGTGCTGTTCGGTCCATTGAAAAGCTACATTCTCGCGCAACAAATCATATAAGGATGAGCAAATACATGCAGCATTCGGAATAAAATTTCTGTAAAAATTTATCAGACCCATGAAAGAGCGTAATGATTGTTTGTCATGAGGAACTGGAGCACCCATGATCGCTTCAAGTGTCTCTGGAAGAGGCGAGATTCCTTGAGGTCCAAGCATTCGACCCAAAAATGGCACACTTGTCCTACGGTAGACACACTTGTCATCATTCAAAGTCATGCCGTAAGAGCGTAATTGGTCCAAGGTTGACTTGAGACAGGCATCGTGTTCTTCAAGTGATTTTCCAAAAATCAGTATGTCATCAAGATAGCTGACAGTATTTTGACAGTTTCTCAAGATGGTAAAAATCACTTTCATGTAGGCCGACGTTGCATTTGCTAGTCCGAACGGCAAGCGTTTGTACCTGAACTGACCTACGTGCGAGGTAAACGCAGTAAAATCACGAGAATCTTCTCTGATTTCTAGCTGATGGTAAGCTGCTTTCAAGTCTAACTTGGAAAAATATTTTGCACCAGTCAATTTAGCAAAAATCTCATCAACAGTAGGGAGAGGATGCTGGTCGACAACAATGTGCTGGTTGATTTTCCTATAATCAACACAAAGTCTTATCTTGTTGTTTGCCTTTGGTACAACAACAATTGGAGAAAGGAACAGTGAGGAGTCGACTTCTTCAATGACATCATCTTGCAACAGTTTACTAATTTCATTTTCAACTGCTGATTGTAAAGCAAATGGAACACGTCTTTGTTTTTGTACAAGAGAGGACGGAGCATCATTTTTCAGCTGGATGTAAAATTGAAAACCCTTCAACTTCGGCAAAGAAGAAACAGTATTACTTCTTGGATTTTCAGTGCGAGCTACAGAACAGGTAGAAAGCTCAGCATTTCCAGAAGAAACAACAAGCTCAGCGCTTTGACCACGCTTTACGGTAATGTCAAGGTGAAAAATTGCATCTGCACCTATTACAGGTTGATGATCAACGCTCAAAATGACAAAGTCAATGTAGGCAGAGTTTCCATTCAAGTAGCAACAAACATCCTTCAAAATTCCTACGACAACTTTCACGCGAGAGTGATCAAAATTTTTGAGCACAGCATCAGTTAGTGGAAGCAGGTCTCTAGAAAAATGCTTCTCATAAAATGAAAGATTCATGGAGGAAATGTCTGATCCAGAATCAACCATAAAAGTGTCACTAACAGCTGCGTTGTTGTCAGTAGTGACGTTCATTGAAACAGTGGCCTTCTTGACACGAGGAGACAAGTTGTTGGAAAAACATTCAATTTCATTTGTTCGTATGTGAAATGACTTTGATTGACTACTAGCTTGACGTTCATTGCTAGTGTTTCTGGATTTCTGTGTACAAACAGATGCAAAATGTCCGCTCTTTTTACAAAAATTACATAGTGCGTTCTTAGCAGGGCACTTAGAGTCGGATGCAACATGAGAATTTGATCCACACCTAAAACATTTTCTTGTATTTGAAACATTCGCAACCTTACTTGAATTAAATTTACTTGTTGACGAATTTGTGCGACTTTGCGACACAACCTGAGTAGACAAAGACGTTTGAACAGATTTCAGAGAATTACAAATTTTGACACATTCAGAGAGAGTTTTTGGTCTTCTGATGCGCAATTCACTGCTCAGAGATTTCGGAATCGTAGTCAAAAATTTTGCAATAAGAATATCTTCACGTACAGATGCAGTACTAAAATTTTCATAAAGCATTTGCAGCTTCGATGCATATTCATCAAAAGAGCCTGAGTACGTCACTTCAAAAAATTCAATTCGATTCAAAAATTTGTCATGTGTAGAATATCGCTCGGTAAGAAAAGACACAATATCATCGTAGTTGTCAGTGTTGGGAAAAGCAGTTACAACTGACTCAAATATTTGCATGTCTAAGTTTGTTAGCAAATAGTCAACTTTCTTTTCAGATTCAACATTAGTGATACGTAAAAGCATTTCAAACTTTTTTAGCCATATCAAAAAGTCACACTGTCTAGTAAAAGGTTCTATACGCATGGTAGGACCTGAAGACATGTTGAAAATACTGAGAAAATTTGATGATATGCAGAAAATGTAAACTATGTAGTTAAGTAAGTAGCTATGTAGTAATGAAAAAGTTTGTACTTATCACAGACCGGAGATCCTTGCAATTTGCAGTAATACTGACAAAATATGTGTAACTTGTAGAAATTTGTAGGTTCGTAACAATTTTCGTCGCCAAAATGTAGTGACCAGCTTAGTAATGCCGAGTAGTAATTTGTAGTAGTAGTAAATGGCCTTGTACTGTATGAACCATAAATCCCATAAGGTAAAATCCAGTCTATTGTAAATGTAAAAGTTAAAATGTATTGAAGTCAGATAAGGATAAGTACATCATGCCGTACAGTAGGACCTGAGCGATAAGATACAAAATTATGAATTTTAAAGTATCCTAGGTAACAACAGCTGGTACTCCAGGCATTTAAAATGTATTAAATTAAAACAAGCTGCAATTCCAGATACGACACTTTATCTGCTCTTCACGATGGAGCAATTATATTCCACTCAGAAACCTATCCAGACTCACCACGGACCACTAAGTCCCGAAAATCAAGATAAAGTGTTAGTTTTAGGTATAATATGTTTATAATATATGTTTAGGTCGATTGAGTGTGTATTGAGATGCGCCTGATTTGTTTAGGACGCGTATGTGAGCTTTATCTTGATTTTCGGGACTTAGTGGTCCGTGGTGAGTCTGGATAGGTTTCTGAGTGGAATATAATTGCTCCATCGTGAAGAGCAGGTAATTTTAGGTATAGTATGAGTTGTTTAGGTCGATTGAGTGTGTAATGAGATGTCTCTGACTTGTTTAGGTTGAGATTTGTCATTTTTTTCTCATTTACTTTTGCTATTTATTTCAAAAAAAATTTCCATTAATTTTGGATGCCTCTGGGATGTACTGAGTCCCTTTCCTGCGATGATGCATAGTTTCTTCTTTATTTGTTGTGTATTAGAGAAGTTTTGACTTGTTTACGATTTTCATTGATTCGACTTGTTTATGAATTGTTTACGTTTTACAATTTACCGCTAGAACGCCTCACACTAGACAGGAGGTTCGCTGTTCCTGGCTGATAGAGTAGCTTTATAGCATGCAAGTACGGTAAACAAATTTTTAAATGGACCAGCGGTAACGAGAATACTATTGAAAAAAGTATAGGCTGAATAAAATTAGATGAATTCAGGATTGCCACCCAAATCAAAAGTCTGGAAATATTTCGCTATCACCATATGGATTTCCCGAAGCCATACTAAATTATGGCCAGTACTACAAACAATAATAGCAGGCTTTTATGCAATTGTACATGTACAATTCAGAGTATTACTGCTTAATTCGTGCACTAAATGAAAAAATAAAGAACGAAATACTTATAAAAATAAAATAAATATATATATAATACTTATATATAAAATAAAATAAATATTTATGATGCCAGTTCATGATAGAGAGATGGCTTTCATCTCAATGGTCAACCAAAATTCCAAGCTGATTGTGCAATTTTATTTCTATAGGCCCATTATATGCGTGTATTTTTTTGAAATGATTCATATTAAGGCTATGCGCTAGCCTCACCTTCTCGCACCGATAAACCGTTCGATGCACTAAAAATTGTAAAACGTTACACCAAAGCATATGTTAATGTGCAACCGAAATGTAATTGTAATATAATGAATGTTTAGACCCCACCCGCACCCAAAACATCATTGAAGAATTTCTCAAGCAAAATTGAGCACTCTCTCTCTCTCTCTCTCTCTCTCTTTCTCTCTGAGATGCTACGATGACAGTCGGGCGGAACTCTGGACCCACGGATGCTACGATACATCTTAGCAAGATGGGCAAGTGCATCGTACGGAGCACCGGTATTCATTAACGAAGTACTCACTATGAGATTCCGAATTTCTGAAGTCGCGGGTATTGAGATTTCGTGGTATAAAAAGGTCTATCATGAACTTGAATTATATAGAATAGATCTGCTTCTAAGTTCAGCTATAGTTTTGCCATACGTATCATAAATATACGATAAATACAAGAAATATGTCATTACTGTAGTTGAACACTGAAGGCATTCAATTACTTGGGAAATCAAGCGTTAGATGAACTAGAGCAGCTTGGTTCTCTTCACTTTCTAAATACATCACATAAAAGCTATCGAACTCCCTATCCAACTACTAGGTAAAAATATCAGGTTCGACTATCTCTAGTTTGGTCCGACTGTCCTTCAGCTTGTTTTAAGTTGAATTTAAACCGCAGTATAGTCCGGGAGCTAGCGTGAAGTTGTGCAGGGAACGAGGTAGTACATAAAACTTTCACATAGCATAGTACACCTCTAACCTACTGCAAAATTTCGCGTCTGCCGGATCAGATCATTTGCTTTTCAGAAATAGAGAGGATAGCACAATCCTATGTATTTCCAGTGGTAAAATTGTGACATTTAGGGTGTTGACTCCATTTTTTTGAATTTTTGCTCATAAAAGTACACAAATTGGTATTTTGTTGAACTGGTTATTATAGAAATCATCTACAGATCATGATCTTTCAAATGAGTTATCATTCAGTGACAGAGGATGAAGTAAAGTGTACAAACAGACACTTTTCGTTGGTGTAACTGCAAATTTTAACATAGAAATTTCAGGAAAATTTTTAATGTACTTTAATTCCATCAGCGCATTTTCAATGTGCATATGTAGATATTTCACCCAAGTCTATTTGTATTAACTGAATGCGACTAATCAATAAATTGATACAATATTGTTAGGTTGTCTAGACTAGCCTACGCTACATCTAGATTATTGAACATGGCGTATAGGCATTTTAAAACATTGTCAGTAAATGTGACTTACATGTGTTGCTTTAGATATAAATTTGATTAAAAATCATACCTATTCTGCTTTTGCTGTGTTGCATATGGAGGTCAGTGTATTTGCATCGGAGTTGAAAAACTCCACTCCGGTGATACAGGATTTCTCATGCAAATGCTGACTCTGTATCTACACAGCGACAAGCGGGGAATTAATCCAGACATACATGTATATGATAGTGATAAGTCGCAAGAATAGAATTTTCTGTGGTACTTTGTTTACGCTTACTTGGACATCAGTGCAGCAAATAGCCGTTGTTAAGATACGATTTAAGCGTGCGTTTGTCTTTTAAAAGCAAGGTGTTGTATAAATTTTTAAAGACTAACTTATACTTTCAAATTTCTGTAAAACCCTGAACACATCTACAACAAAATCACGGAATGTCATATATTGACAACATATATGATCACTACAAATGAAACCTCAAGATTTGAAATTGGTCATGAAAGCATTGATGACACATGTATACATGTCTTGATGATAGCTAAGTCTGTCAGCTTTTGCATCTTCCAAAATCTCTGTTACACTGAGACTGGAGATTCGAACTCCAGATGCATGAAGACCGACATGATGCTGACAGATGGCAATTGATTATCTCATATAGCCCTAATTGGTGGAATAGTACGCCAAGGAGTACTAATTAAGATTTTGAAGAATTCTTTGTTTTCTCAGGAGAATTTAGGTCTAAATCAAATATTTCAGATCAAATAAAATTGAAATTGAATCATTTTTTTAATAAAATCGCAGGAATGATAATGTGGTAACTGGGGCCCCAGCGTCATTTTTTAGGCTTTATTGTAGCTACTTCTTGGCTTGCTGCTCACTCTTGTTATTATCTGTTCAACAAAATGTGGAGTGGGCCTCCGATTATAAATTTGCAAAGGAATAAAGATGCGAGAAAGTTGTTGAAAACAAATCCTATCTGTAACTCGCGCTTTAGGTTGAGTATGCACCTATTTGGGCTTTTCGAAATGGCAGTCGCCACCGAACTGTGATCTGTACAGGGGTGCACCGAACTTACTTTGGCCGGCTTTGGCTCACTGGCGGGTGCTTGGTTTCTGAAATTCTAGAAATATATCACACGTCTGCCGCACTCGGCTCTGACCTCGTCGCGCCTGATCCTGGCTTCGGTGCGCCTTGCCTCGGCGTCGGCGCAATTTTTTCAGGTATGCTACAAAACATCATACATCTGGCGCACTCGAAATTCGGAAGAATCTAAAACTGAAAACTCCAGTGCGCTCTATGTACAGATTGCAAATGGGAGTGGCCATTACTACGCCTTGTCTGATGCAATTTTGGTCTTGCGGCTAATGCACCGACAGATCAGCTGAACCGTTGACATTGACTGCTGCATAGACAGATTTCCAGAAAATTTTAAATCAAAATTTTCCGTGGAAAATTATGGAAAAATTGGAAAATTTTGGAAAATTATGGAAAATTTTGAAAGTTTTGATTTTATTGATAGGCCCTATAATTTGAGCGCTTCCACTGCCGAGGCAGCTACGTACCATTAAATTGGGTCTAAAACTCTTGATTTCATCATTATTTCAGTTAAAGCGATCGTTGCAATGCGAGTTCCGTCCGCGGATTTTTGAACATTCCTTTGCCACCAGTGGCTTGTGGTAATTTGTTAGCATTTTCAATTATCACACAGACACCGTTTGGGAAAACGTGAATCTTGCTTTACAATAGGGGTATGATTATGCAATGTGATCAGATCTGAAGCAAAAATAATATACTTCATTTTGGAGCTTGCTAATTGTTAGCTTGAAAGTTAAGCTTTATTATGCAGCGTTGATCAGTGATACAAATTCTCCATGTGTTGATGAACATGTGAAGTATGAGCACACGCACGATTTTATACATGGGCGACCATATTGGAAGATATAAAGACTAAACTCGTGAGATATTTGGAAACTAAGGATATCTGTGATGAGTAAAAGAATATCTATAGCTTCTAACTTCTGGCGTTGTGTCCGATATCTTCGTTCAGGATACGTCACATCCTCCATTTCTAGTTCATGGTTCAGATAGTTCCAAATCGATTTTAGATCTGCCGAAATGAATTTCAAATATGATCCAGATGAATTGGAGATCTCCAGTTGAATTTAAGATCTTTTCAAAGTTGAGCTTCTAACATATATCTGAAATTCAGCTAGAGAGTTCTGAAATCCATCTAATGTCTGAAATTCATTTGGAAAGATCTGAAATAGACATGGAAAAGGTGCAGTTGGTTACAAAAGTTAACATATAGGGATGATAGAGAAGTTTTCGGTCTTTGAATGTTACATTGTCTTTTCAAACGACTACAGTAAGTCGCCAAAACAAAGGAAAAAACCGAAAAATAAATTTCAAAATTTTCCATTTGCATCACTACAAACATGTCATTACCTATTGGGTATTTTGTCAGCCACTATGTGTGGTACCCCTCTCGTCTGGGTTTGAGTGTTGAAGTCAGGGGTCGAAACACAACTAGACGAGTACCTGCTCATGACTGACGGAGGAAGCATTATGTTTTATATACCTTAATCGGTGGCTGAAGCAGTGGTTGAAGTATTGTAATTCTAATCATGTCATTGCGGATGTCGACAAATGAAGAAATGCTTGATTCCATGAAGTATTGCCGGCGGATTAAGAAACTGGCGATAACAAATTCAAGTGGAGAAATTGTATTTTCCATGTGTAGTCTTGGGTAGAGTGTGCATAGTTCGATTGTTCTCGGAGAAGTAGAGTGTTTACTAGAGAGTTCTATTGCTTACCTCCATTATCCACTTTCCACTTGTCCACTACTACCATTAACCACCGCGTGTAGTCTCAGTTAGTGATGCAAATGGAAAATTTTCCAATTTTTTCAAAATTTTCCGGAAAATTTTCCAATGGAAAATTTTGAAATTTTTTTTTCGGTGATTGACGTTTTTGCCTTTGTTTTGGAGACTAATTGTTGCAGTCGTTTGAAAAGACTATGTAATATTCAAAGACCGAAAACTTCTCTATCATCCCTGCATGTTGACTTTTGGGACCAACTGCACCCTCCATGTCTATTTCAGATCTTTCCAACTGAATATCAGACATTAAATGGATTTCAGATTTCTCTCATTGAATTTCAGATATCTGTCAGAAACTCAACTTTGAAAGGATCTTAGATTCAACTGGAGAATCTCCAATTCATCTGGAAAAGTCTGAAATTCATTTAAGTAGATCTGAAATCGATTGGGAACTATCTGAACCAGCAAGAAATGGAATGTGTAGTTTGTCCTCCACGAAGATATCGGACAATACGCCAGAAATTAAAAGCTATCATATAGATATTATTCTACTCATCACAGATATCTTTAGCTTCCAAATATCTCACGAGTTTACAGTCTTTATATATCTTCCAATATGGTCGCTCATGTATAATGCTGTGTTGGACTGTGTGCTTGTGCTTCACATGTTCATCAACACATGGAGAATTTGTATCATTGCAATCAAGGCTGCATAATAAAGCTTGACTTTCAAGCCATAAACAAACTCCCAAATAAAGTGAATTATTTTGCTCCAGATCTTTCACAACGCATGAAATTATACCCCTATTGTAAAGGAAAAAATTCACGTTCTCCCAAAAGATGTCTGTGTTATAATATTAAAAATGGCAACAAATTGCCACAAGCCACTGATGGTGGCAAAGGAATGCTCAAAAATCCGCGGACGGGATTCATATAGTTACGATTGTTTTAATCGAAGTGATGTGATGAAATCAAGAGTTTTAGAACAATTCTATTGATGTGTCCATGCCTCGGCTGTGATAGAAAACGTAAAAATTATATCACAAAAATTCAAATTTCTTCATTTTTCAAAATCGTTTTATGCAAAATAATAATCAAAATCATCAGTTTTATAGACCCATTCTATTGGTGTGCAGCTGCCTCGGCTGTGGAAGCGGTCAAAGCATATAGGGCCTATCGCAAAAAATCAGAACTTTCAAAATTTTCCAATATTTTCCATGGAAAATTTTGATTCAAAATTTTCCGGAAAATTTTCATCACTAGTCTCAGATCAGTCCACTTAAGTAATCGGTGTAGTAGCATCATTGTATTTCCATGTTCTACCTCCACTTTTCCAATTTTTATCCATTGGTCTCCTGTTGTTTTATAATATCCATTTTTAATTTCCTCAACACATGGTGACCATTGTCATTTTTCTATTTCCAATACCAGCATCTGTAGTCGGTACAGTCGTCTGTTTTGAGCGTGTATGCGGCAGTGTTTGGAATCCATAGTAGCACAGTATGCTAACAGTAAGAATGAGTGGTGTCACAGGTCTTAAGATTTCAATTTTTACCAGTAATTGTGCCAAAGCTGATCAATTTCAATTCGTTGTTACCAGAAAGATCCATTAACTTCTTTTTTGAACTGATTATGGCTACAACAGCACTGTATTTGTGCATTTGCTGATCAGAGAACTAAATCAGTCCTCATCAGGACTACTTCACTTAATAATTTAGATTAGCGAACATTATATTGTAAATGGCTGCTGTGATGATTTTCATCATCGTATGAGAATTAGTAGATTAACGACATGAATCTCTCAAGCCTGATCGACAAGAAATTTAATCTAGTGCAAATGATAATAAGTAGACTGCACATATTTCGTTTCTTCGCTTTCTCTGATATTCACCAATGTAAAGGAAAACCACGTGCATTTGTGGAAATATATGGAAATTTCAAAACATTTCATGTAATAAAACAAGAAAAATGGTCGACATAGTGTGGCTTTAATTGACGTGACCTTGACCAGCTGTCCAGTCTAGACCTTAATGATTTATGTTCGATGTCTATGATGTAGACAAATGCAAAATATAAGACTTTTTTCTACTTGAAAGATTTCTAAAAAATCAGAAGTAAGATCTTATCAGATCTGATAAGATTTGCTAATAAGACTGATTAGCACGACTGATGCTTTCTGGTCAGAACTTGTAAGATTTCTTTATTAAGACTAGATAAGTATTTCGTCTTGTGAAAACACGCTGATTTAAAGCATAGCATTTAAACAACTTGCACGCCGAACTATGCGGAATTGTGAAAGCATGTATGATGGCATTCATAGAGTAGGGATATGCTAGATATGACATGCATACTCTATGACAAGAGCGCTTTCTCATTTTACGCTTGCCCTGTTAGTATCCCTTTTCATGGCTACAATCATGGACATCGAACAGCAACAACTAGGTGCAACAACCTTAATGCTCAATGTTCGATGTCTGTGGCTACAATCATAGACATCGGATAAAATAATATATATTAATAAATAATGAATAAATATAAATAAAAATAGATGTAAATGATAATATAATCCGATGTCTATAGCTACAATCACAGACATAGGATTACATAATTAGGCTATTATATAATGATGTCTATGGCTACAATCTGGCTACAATCTATAACTTTTCTTGTCTCGAGTTCATGTCAGCGTTAGACATGTCAAATGCATATCAAACTATTCCTTCGTTTTTTGAGTGCTGGGCCCAAGGCATCAACTACATAGACAGAGTGCCTACTTTTAACGGTATATTGCAGTCTCAAAAAAAAGAATTTCATATGAAGAATTTGTTTGTTTAAACTGATCAATTTTACTCAACCTTGGCGACCGTTGATGTTTCGACCAAGCCTGAGTTTGAAGTGAACCAGCAGTCTCACGGTGCATAATTAGTATCATAAATACTTGATGAGGCCTTACTTCTGATGAGTACTGATGTGATGCATGGCCTCGTCCAAGAGGCAAAGAAAAACAAATTTTCCGGTATCGCATCAGGATTGTCTGATGACGGTGAGTATGCGGACAGTCGAGCTTTTAATTCTCATTAACTCAGCAACATTAAACACGTACAGGCAATATCTGATAAGGCAGGTAGATCAGAAAGAGTGCAATAAATCTGATGATTTGCACCTGCTATTCCTCATTGCTCAAGCTAGAAATGTACCTATTGGACTTCTTTGATCATTTGCCATCAACCTTGTTTACACCATTCATCATCCCATAATTAATATTTGAAAATTATTTCGAATGACCCTTAATGTCATACAACAGCTTTTTACGAAATTCCTATTGAGCGGTAAGACGCCATGAAGTTTTTGATTGGTTTAATTGAAAGCATCACTATGATAATTTGTCTCTTATTCTGCAGTAGGATATTCAAAATTGAATATTAATCAAACTTAAAAGGAATTGGCTGTTGATACCAATTAGCAGCAACAATATGACAACCATAAACTATTGTTGCCACCAAAATTAACAAGACACAGTTCCGAAGATTTTGATTATTGAGTCGTTTACTCTCTGAACAATCCATGCAACACCGCTAAATACAAACATCTATCTGCAAGAAATTCATTTTATAGCTGATTTTCCTATAAGAAATTTTTGAATGCTTCGATGATCTCGGAAACACTCCTAAATATTGCACATGATTTTAGAAAACGCACAGAGCAAGCGGGTATTGAGCATGTGTTTATCAGAATTGGATATGTTTGAACGTAGGTGTTCATTAATCAACTCATCAACGAACGCGATTTGTTCAGTTAAGATGATCTTAAAGTTTGACTGATGTAATTGTTTTTAAGAAATTCTGCCATGAAGTTTCCTGTTTGGATGTGTATTGTGTGAATGACAGTCATAAACTCAAGAATCAAAAAATTTGTGATGTGTATTTTGACATTTCTTTGGTGACAATAGCCACTTGAGAAGGCAATGAATATTTACAATTTTATTTGCTTTTTGTTTTTTTTGGTTGTTATAAAGCACCTGGTAAGCTGCCATCATTCTGACTCAGCAGTGCTTTGACTTGCTCTTTATATTAGTAAAGGCTGAAAATATTGCTTTTACGCTTGTGGCGGATGTCACCTGTTGTCAGAGCCAGCAGAAGCGAGGAAAACGTATATAAATTGAACTGATATTTTTCATGGGTATTGCAAATTTCGATTACACTTTGATGACTTAAATATGCTAATTTGCACACTGTATCAATTAAGCGTAAAAAGTATACAGAAAGTATCTCAGCCTCGTCAATGGCCTGGATGATGTCATTTACAAGGCCGAGCCTCGTAAGTTGCTAATATCTTCTTGTTGGCTGGCGAGCAACTGTAGCTTGACATTGAATGTGATTCTACCGAAAGTGCATGGACGCTTGAGAACCGGCTTTAGGCGTGTTCGATGCAAAAATTACCATTTTGTAGTTGGTATATAATTACTTTTGATGTAGTTAGGTTTATAGTGCATATAGGTTTATAGTACATTTATATTTTTACTTTGATAGGCGCGCTTGCGTGCTCTATTAGAGAAGCCTATAATGGAGACTGTAGACTATAAATTCTGAGAATTGTAGAACATAAGAATGAAATCAACAATCATAGTTTTGTAACTGCTAGGGATATCAAAACAATGGAAAATATCATTCTCGAGATCCTGAGACGGGAGTGCAGGCCTGTATGTTGATCGCGCGAATAAGAAAATGGCAGAAAAATTCTGGCTTTTGGAGAACCCGAGATGTGGAATTAGTGTGTAGGCCTACCTGAGATTGCCAATTTTCGGTATCATTGGTCTGGTGAAAGGTGTTTTAAAACTTTGATGGGTAATTTAACTTAGTCAATTAAGCTAGGAAATATAACGAGCTGCTGGAATCTTTATGATATTCTTCCAAATTTTCTCGGATACAATGGCGTGATTTATGTATTTACCAATTGTTATGTAATGCAATGATGTAGCAATTTATGTATTTACCAATTGTTATGTAATGCAATGATGTAGCAATTTTAGCTTCCTAACTTTTTTTATGGCATAGTTATTCATCATCTAATTAAAATGCTGCCTAAAGGCAATTGCGATTTGGTAATCGAGATCATTTTGGTTTATCGGCAAATATTACTGGAAACATTGATAACAATCAATTTACCTAAAACTACTACACAAACAAATAATTTCGGTAGTTTCTAGTTTTTCAATCTTGGTAGAAATCTTAAATTAGATGCCGCTGTAGGCACAAATTCGGGATCCCGAAATGAAAATCCCTGGTAACCACTAATCATCGTTTATCAAATGGCATGACTTGGAAAATCATTATTTAAATAGCGGTCCATTCAATGAAGCGAGAACTTTCATGGCATTCGACTCTTGAATAGACCATTTTTACAAAAGTCTTGTCAACAGGTAGTAATGTTTTTTTCTGAAAATTTTGGAGAAAAATTGCATCACAGTCAAGTGGAACACATTTGAACACACTGAAGCACATTCATGAAAAAGTGTGCGTGTGGTCAACAAAAATCAATCTGAACTTAGGAAGTAGTGGGAAATGAACTTGATTTAGGCGGCACATTTTTATCATATGATCAGCATCATCATCAAGCTTGATTTCAGGCATCAGTGAGTTATTTAATGCGGATGATGTTACAGTCAGCTAGCATCAATGTGTAGACAAAGTTTTAACTAAAAAAGGTGCCATGATTTCGCTATTCGTCCACTGGCTCTCATAATGAGGTAGGAGGCTAATGGAAATGAGTTCATGTGGTTTGAAATAGGTCATATTCATTTTAAACAATTAGCCGGACTCTACTTTTCCAAGTAGAAAGGAGTTAGTCTAAAATAAAGAACCATTCACAACTGCACTGATTTTCCCAGTAGAATCCTGCTTACGATGATCGTGTAGAACGGTCGAAAGATCTCGTGAAGTAAAATACGTGGTTAGCGAGAGATTTTTTGTGGATTTTACTAGGTAGATTACTGCAATAGGGGCTAAATTTCTGGAAAGCCCACCATGTTCAATATCATTTGTATCATAATCTGCCATTCTATATAAGGTCAGATATACTGCATAATTCCTATTGCATGTGAAAGTGTTCGGTTTGAATAGATCCACTTAACAAACGAGAAAGATTCCCTACGTTGCAGTTGCAAAAAGTGGCTGGTTAAAGATGTCTTGGTCTTAACAATATCCTTTAGTGGAAATCTTTTTATAAAAGTATGTGAATAAAAGTCCCCATTCTCATGTTCGGCAATATTCTGGATCAATTTCGGACCATCTGTTGAAGATCTTAAGAATCTTAGCTTCGAAATGAAAAAACATTTCGGGTACGCATGTTGATGTGTTCGGGGAGGACACACTGTGGAACCACACTGTCAAAAAAGTCGAAAAATCATCACACTCATATAATGTACTTGAATGGTCAACTTGATCAACGAGATGAAATTTCGATTAGATAGAATCCATGTAAAATGTACATATTGTATACTAATACCAGATGCGTTTACGAATATGTGGATATTGTTTTAGTCCGTACATTTTGCTTTTATAGTATTCAATTATATTTATTTTGCACGTGTTTACATAATCTATGCCACGTATCTCACAACATTTTAATTTTTGCTGAGGGCTATGTACACTATGACACTATGACTATGTATAGACGATTTACTTGGTTGCTCATTGCAAATTTTCTCATGAAAGAAATTCTCTTCAGGGACGATTCCTGCATGAATGTAGATGCGTATTTCCGCTTATGATATTGGATTCATTTATGAGAGCATGCGTTTTTAATCGCGATTTCACGAAATTCTACAATTGATTCAACATATTCCACTCAGTGAATGTACTTTTGGTGACATACTTAAATGATCAAAAACATGATGAATGTTTCTTCATATTTAACAACGAACCTTAGGTTTTTAAGTTCATTTTAAGTAAGACTTTGGAGCTTGTGATATGTTATCTCAAAATTTACTTAAAAATATGAAAAATTAAAAACTTTTGATAGAAGTGTTGATCCGCGTTGAGAATTCCATTTTCAAACTTAATTATTTCCTTTTCAGATGTATACCGGATTTGGGAAGGCGTGTCAGGATTTGTGAAGAATCAAATGCGAATTCCAAAGGTAAATTAATTGACTTCATACTTTTAAGGATATTGCAATTCGATGTGATTCATGATTATAGTGAATCTTTGTTACTGCTATTTATTTGTGCAAACTTTCGAACTCGATAGTTTCTAAAGTTAATATTTGCTGTATAGAGAAGGAAAATGTTTTCGGTGAGTTTGAATTCGCTTTAGAGACGGACGAATGTTCGGCCGAAGCTTTTGTCAAATACAAATTTACTGGTATGGTATACATAGTCCGGAAGCCAGAACGAGTTTCTGAGGGGAATGAGACCGAAAATAAGACTCACAGAATTATTTACACCCCATGCCTACTACGAATATGTGTGTTTGCAATGTTCTAATTACATGTAGTTCCTCTTCTTGTCAGACGAGATCAGAGAAAAACACACGTTAATCCAATGGAACGCAGATTTCAGTTTTTCTGGAAAATTTTCGATGTTTTCCTGATTAAGCGAAAAGTATTAAGTTTAGAGCCATAATGTGCAGCATTCTTTGAATGTCGCATTTTCGGCCTCGTTCCTTGCAGAAACCCTTTCTGGGTGCCGGACTAGCATAGTATGCCAGAAGAGCGATACTAAATTATTCCGCCTGGGAGTGATACTCACATTGACAGTGCTAAAAGACAATCAATAATATAGACAGCCAAAGATAATAGAAATATGAATAGCACTGCCAATAAAGCTGATTAACAATATGGAAATAAAAAGGCTGCAGTGTGTTGAATAAAGATACACAGGTTGCATTTAGCCAGTCAGATGACAAATTTTTAATCTCAGCGTATATACCTCCCATGTGCATCATCATAGCATTGCTTTCCCTCAGTTTCATTTCTTATTGCATATACAGAGTATATAGACTGTTTTGAGGTTTGGACCGAATATCAGTCTACAACTTACAGAAGTTTACATACCTACCAAAGAATTAGCGACTGGCGAGGGAAAAGAAAACAAGGTAGTACATGTATGTATCAAGAGAAGTTTTTAAGATTTAAGAAAGTATTGTATCTCTGTGCACTGTATTTTGCATTCATTTGCAATGAAGTGTTATGGCCGCTCAATCGGTAAGAAGAGAGCAGCTAGTCTCAACTGTCATGAGAACATGAATAATGAAAACCTTAAGAAACATATGAAGAGAACCTATTACCTTAAGAATTACCGCATAACAACCTTGAACATAGAAGTACGTAAGAGCAACAATGAGATAGTTGTTGTTGAAACTTATCGACATCTTCAGTGCATTACAGCAAAATTTGACTGTAAATTCTTGACAATTATATTGGCGCAGATGAGCATTCTCTTGGTTTCATGCATGAGTTGCACATCAACAATGGGTATTAGGGATGGCTTTCTAGGTGACTTATTAATTGGCTTTTATGATGCTTCTATGTACATTTTTATCAGTATTTTTCCGTGAATTTATTCGTTTAACATGATGACGAATTGTATTCACTTGATAAACCAGTTAAAGTGAGATTTTGCTTCAAAAGATTCCACATCTACATGATAAAATGGCTGCTTTGTGGCATTCATTGACTTGAATTGTCTAACTATGTCATGTTGCATCCATCATGCAATATCATTTAACATGTAACGGATGTTGTACACATTTTATCTTATTGTTAATGCTGCTTCGTGTTCAATTTATTTATGATGGCAAAAAATCACTTATATTTTGTTACGTAGAGCTTACCGAAATTCTTTCATTTGGCAATTCTCTAATTTCTATCTCCACATTAAAATGCTTGTTTTAGATGAGTGCTATCTGGCCTCAAATTCATTTTGCATTCATTGTGAATAGCAATTCTCAACGTCATAGTCCAATCCTAAATCCACATCTAGTTGTAGATGATATTTTGCTGTAATCACTTGAGCAAACTGCGAACAATAATGGTCAAATAGAACCGTCTGACATTTGGATAGTTAAGATATGATTTAGTGACAAATATTGTACGTGACGAGGCACACACAGAGAACAGGTTAAGCTTGGAAAATAGCAAGCAAGTCAATCACTCTTAATTGTGGTAATTTGTGCACTGATATGCCAATTTACTTCTGCATCTATGCACACAATAGTTCTTGAAAGGTAAATAAGTTCATGACTTGATGAAAGCCTGGTTCTTAAAGAGAAATTAAATGTCGACAAAGTTAATGAAAAATGATGAAGCTATCTTACGAATTCACTACGCCAAATTTTTAGCCGCGTAAGGTTTGTTGAAACTGTCGTTTACAACTATTCTGGTATTTAGAACTCTCATAAATTGAGATAAATTTTTTATTGTGGCTTTAATACACTTAACAACAAGTTATTTGAAGTTAAGAATCGATTTGTAGTTTTGATGTTTTCTACTTAGCTTCATAATTACTACCAAACATATAAATCCTAGTTGAAAGCGGTCCTGTTCGATCGGAACACGGGTCAACGACCAGGTTGGCTCAAAATATCCTATCAGTGTCTCAACGGTCGTCTCCCTGTCGAACATAGGTACTTGCGGTCTAGCAATTCGAAACTCGAAATGTTTGTAATGTAGTGGATTTGTTAATGTAGTATAATTGAGCTTATAAGGCGTAATTGAATGATGAAATTTGGGGATAATATATACAAAGTCGATCGGTCGACCTTATCGGTCAAGTTTTTACTCGCTGATTGCCTCCAGCCCGAAAGCGACTGTCAAAATGACCTCCGATGTCGACCGTGTTGCACATAGTATTTGTCGAATCACAATTCAAAATAGATACAAAAATCAAACAATTTATGTTCCATCCAGTTAGAAGATGCTTGCAGTCAATTCTGAATGTTGTTGCTCTAATTTATTAAAATCAAAAAGTGTTAAGTTTTTATCGTTCAAATAAATGATGTGATATATCGAACGAAGTTTTTTTAGAAAATATGTATAATAATGCTACTTATTATTCTATAAAAAACGACAGAAGTTTGCGTGTGTACATGAATAATAGAATAATATAAATTGCAAATATGTTGCATGATGGTCAGTCCATGACGAGAATGCCTTATTTTCTCGAAAATGATTATTTTTGTAAATTGATGTTCCCAAACTAAACCAATATGAATGGCCAAGACATTAATACATGCATGTGTATCCCAAATCTACTTCAAGGGAAAGATAAAATCGCACGCACAATGGTCACACATGATCTTGAATAGTTGATGAAACCCTGCTATTCGAAATTTTGACAGCACATGTCAAAGTGCTTCTGATTAGAGATGTGGATCGAGAGCAACAAAGTCAATTAATTATCGACTTGAAACATCTTCATGTAAGGGTCCAAGCGTTTCCTATCTAAACTTTACAATTTCGAGTAAAAGTAATTTTCAGTTTTAAAGTAGAAAAATATTGATGTGTTTTGATAAAAAATTGATTTTGATTAGTATTCATTTTAATGTAAATACACTGACGGTAAATCACACTTAATGTTGATACTCACAGTGGTTTGATGAGGTCAATTCGATGAGTGGGAACTAGCAACAATAACTCTCTAACATAAATATATCTACACGTATTGTGTGAAGTTCAGAATTGATGGTAGAAAACGTGCATTGGTGTTTGTGCAGTGCATTTTTATTTTCCCCATTTCCATGTGTTAATAACAATGAATCAAAATGGAGGTATCTATTAGTAGATATTGTATCAATTCATATGAGAAAATCTAGAAACTCTATTGTTAATACGTAAATTAATATTTCACCTGAATTTCCACTTTCCTGTCATAGATGATCGTTAAAAGGAGAAATTTCAAATGTTACTCAAAATGTAAGTTTATTGGAATGTCAATGATCAGTTGAAATGAGTTCACGAAGTTATAATGCACATGTTGTTTGTTTGCACTTTCAAACGTTTCTTTCTTTGATTTTGCTATCAATTTCCAATGTCAATTTGACTAAATATATCATGTTCATTTCCGTATTGTATTGCAGATGCATCTGAATGATCATTTCTCATATTGCATGTTTTTGTTTCATTATGACACCATGATTCGATTTCTGATGTCTGTCTGGTTTGACTTAATGCCCAATTTTAGACTCATAATCAAAGCAACATAAAACCAAATTAAAACTTGAGTCCCAACCACGTAGCAGAATATAGACAGGCTAATCTACAAGATAGACACCAAAGAAATAACAACTACGGTATTCAATGAAGCATGAAATTGGATTGGAAGACAGAATAATGTCAGCTGTTATTATCACATTTATGTTTGTATGTAGATACAAAGGCATCGATAAATGCAAGCATGCATGGCAACAATTACGTCGCACATTGATTCACGTTTATTACAGATTCCATTGATAACTCATTTGGAATTCGTAATATCGAGTTCTGGTTCTGTATTCGCTTCAATTTTTGGGTTTCATTCTTCAAATTGAAATACACTACTTACCACTATGCAAGGAATTTTGAAATTGCCTAATATTTCTTCGTAAAACGATGTAGCCCTAACTGCTTCGAGAAATCTCCGAGCAATAGCAAACTTATCTGTCCAGTAAGCTGTCTTTTTTCACTAATCTCAGCCAAATAAAGGACAAGAAGAATGTGTAGCATTTCAGTGAACATTTTTTTACAATTATGTTCAAATACAAGCTTTAGCCATTAAATGCAAGTTGTGCATGTAGTGCATATAAATGTCAAGAAATTACAATTTGAAAGATTAAAAATCACTCCTTCGTTTTAGACGTAAAAGTGTATGCGTGTATTGAATGCAAAGCTGTATCTGATGCATTTCGTCCCAACCGATTCACTGAAAAGCCCTTAATACCATCGGTTGAAACTGAACTATTCGGTTACAACTTTCTTTTTCGTCTGAAACGAATGGAGTGATTTTCAGAACGAATGACCTCCCGTATGGACACGCTGTGAAATGTCTAGCAATACTTCAATTGTATTGTTTCATACATTGCCCATCCCATGAGGAGGTGAAAAGCATCGCGAAATGTCAATGCATCATCATAATCGTCTTTGAAGCAACAATCTTTTTTAAGTAGCACTTATCAATTTACTGACTGCTGGGTCTTTGACCAATCACTAAATTTCCGAACCACGTTGCTTTATTTTGAAGTTAATCTTTGCACGATGCAAATTTAAGTATCGTCAACTGTATTTTACCTTTCGGTAGTCTTAAACTTATTTGTCGCTTATCTGAAGGCATGGTAAAGCGTGGATGGATAGACAATATTGCATTTAAAATGAACTTTCCAACACAAACTTTGTTTCAGAAGTCACGATCTCTGCCTTTATAGGATGCATTAATTTTACATCTGCAACTACCTATTTGCTTCCAGGGAGTGCATATTCCTGGCTTCGGGACATTTTCCTTCGTGCAGAAGAAGTTGGACGTCGGAGGAAAGAAATTCGTTCTCATCCAACGACCAGTATTCACTCTGGCAGAGAAAGTATGTCAGCTACACGGCCTCAAACAGACAAAGCAGCCTGTGACGGGATCAGTGCCCATCGTTCAGCTCAACTTTTCCTTGCTGTCCACCGAGACTCCGTTCGATCGGGATCAAGTGGAGTCTTGCGTAAGGGAAATGTTTGGAGCGATGAACAGGTCCGTCGCGGCTCAGCGTGCTGTTGAATTGGTATTCCCCGGAGTGGGTCGCCTTCAAATCAGAGAAAGTGGTGTCAAGTTCAAATTCTATAAAGAATTTGTTGGAGAACTCGAGCCAAGTGGTCAAGTTATTCAGGCGATGCAGAATGTGAGTTTCAAATTTCATCATTCAGATGTCACGGTACTTCTATTCTCCCCCCCCCACATTTCCGTTGTTGACACCCGGAAGTGCTGCATCGTCAACGATCTTCTCCTGCTCCTACCTGGTCTCACTAACGTGGCATAGCGTTGAGTGTTCAAAACTCCTATTACCTGACTTCTAGAACACTTACAGCCTCAGAATTAGACAACTGCTCGTCATTTGTCTGTAGACAACAATCACACGAAGTTCATTATCACAGCTGTACCGTGTATTCTAACTGAGTATCCAAGGGACCAATCCTTCATCTCAGGGTTCAAGTATGACTTCTCAGTCGTGTTGCAGTGTCACCCAATAACATTCAAGTCTACTCTAAACCCAATGTGACTAAGTTTGATGAAATTTGATGAATTTAGAAAAGTTGAAAAATGTGGGGGGAAGAAAGAATAGAAGTACCGATGTCACTCTTGTATCAGTCCAGGGAAACGGGCTTTTAATAGCCGAGTCGTGAACAAATTAAAACTCAATCATGTATTCTGGATCATACACAAATACACACTGTTAAAATGTTCTTTTAGTGGTTCATGAACAAAAATAGTTTTTGAAAATGCAAAACATTTCTGGACGAAATGATAGCAGGATATAAGGTTCTGGAAATCTGGTCAGTGAGTAGAGACATGAGCATGTATCGGATGCATGAATGGCTTGCATTCTTATCTTTGTTGTCTCACTTATTCATTGATTTCACAAGATATCATAATCCTATCGTCGCTAATCGTTCATAAATTTAATCTACAGTTAAGATTATTCCAAATACATGTACCTATGATGATGACACTGCCGTGAGAGAATACAAACGGGTAGCAGTACATTTTTAAAAGATTGCGAATATTCTATTATTTCTATGCTCATGCTTTTTTTGGAAATGTGAAGAATTCCAAAATCAATAATTCGAAATGAGGGATTGAGGTAACTTCAGATCATGTGCCTGATATTGCATCACTGCTCTTGGGAGATAATAATATTTGTATTTGGAATTAAATACACAGCCCAAATGGAGGTCATAGACATGAAATGACATGGATACATAAATGCAAGCATGATTTGTCATGGGATCATAAAATAATTCATGAAAGAAAAGAAGAAAAATTATCCACATATCAAGTCTCATAAAAAACATTTGAATGACATTCTTAAAGTTTGAAAATTGACGTTTATATCATCATCAGGCAGCATGTTACTATACTTTGCGATTGCTGCAGTGTAAAAGTTATGTCGATGATTGTGTTGACTAAATTCTAAGGATATACTGGAGATGATTGCCACGATTTCGTGAAGCAGTAGTCATGAAATGAAAATGGTCATCAGCATTGATGTAGACTAGACCAACAACAATCTTGTACATGAATATTAGCTGATAGCGAATTCGGCTATCTTTCAATGATCAGAGGTTTAATTCTTTGAGCCTTTCTAGATATTCAAGATGCTTTAATTTTGGATATTGTCTAGACATTCATCTTTGCACACTCTCGACCAGATCGATATATTTTGATTCATGCGGCTGCCACTTAGAGGGCAGCACTTTGACATAAAGTACAGAAAGTCTGGTGTTCACGTCTGTCCGCCTGAGGAGCTTTCACTGGAAGCTGGTCGATTTTAGTAGTGTATTTTAGTAGCATCCTCATTAACCTTTACTTGTCTAACGCGCGCGATGACAAAGCTGTTATAAAATGCATGAGTTGAGCAATTTGTAATTGCTGACTTTCGATTTGATAGAATTTTATTAGCTCGTAACACAATCTATCAATGAGTCTACAACCAATCAGTTTATCTGTTGATAAAAGTTGTCTGAAATTAATTTTCTAAGCATTGAAACGATAATGCATCTTTTCAAAAACTATTAGTCCTTGTAGCACTTGATGCACAGTGTATGAAACCATGCACCACTTAACATGTCTTTATTGAGGCACACACGATGGACTTAACAACATAACGCAAAATAAGTCCAATATCAAATTATATTTAAAATCGACTATCCGTGCACAGTCCGGTCTCGTAGAGTTTCAAATCGACTAGCCGTGCACAGTCCGGTCCCGTAGAGTTGGTTGAATTTGCTCCTGGAATTTGGCAGCGGTCAGGTTGAATTTACAGGCGCGGTCGGTCACTAGTACCCTGATAACCTTTTGTGCAATACAGCAAAGTTGATTGGTAAACAGAAAAGGAAGCGTGTCAGTCAAGTAATGAATATATCTTACAAGTGCGATATTATGCACTTTTGTCGATTAACCATTGAAAGAATCTTACCGGTCATAGCAGTCGCATCCATTGAATCTTTGGAAGGAATTAGATTTCTAATGCAACGTGTGAAATTTCCAAAACTTAGCAAAAAAGAACACACATGTAATATAATATCATGGTGTTCATTTTTTATCTGAATCATAATTCTATATAATATCATATCATTTTTTGTAATAATAAATTTCATTTTTCATGTTGTACAAGGCGATATTCAGTAGTAATTCAGTAGTATGAAAGTTATTCGGTTCGTGAAATCTACTCCGACCACAGTCATCTGACAACAATTCCAAACCTGATGATTGAAACAGTCTTTCTAAAATCACTTTACTTTTTGGCATCAGTACTACACTACCTTTAATTACGGAATTTCTATCAGTGTCATTCGATACTGTAGCATTAATAGATCAACGTCAAAGTGCTGGATGTGACTGGTGTTTGTAAAAGTTCAATTGTGTTGCGTTTATCTTACAACCAACTTTGTTGCCATACTCTGCACTCGTATTTGTATTGTTTTAGTATTTGTGCATGACAAAATACTTAGGAATTAGGAATTGAAATTGTCTCATTATTTGACAAACCAAAGCTTATTTGACTGATGAGCTAGATTTCATTTCGGTTTTATTTGTTTGTTTGTCGGTTTGTTTGTTTAAGTGTTAAACTGACAGGTTTATATGTTCAGCTCAAGTGCTGTGGCAATGTTTCCAGAAGTGAACGCGAGCAGTACAATCAAATCGTAGTGACAAAAAAATTTATGAGATCAGCAGTTTGATGATATCGGCTTAGATGTATGGATATATGTGAATAACTTAAGAAAATGGATAAAGCTTCCTGAATCAATTAAATATTTCATAAAGTACATGCATACACACATACTGCGATGCAGTCCCAGGTGTATCATTTTTACATGAGTAATGATAAAAATAAGTCTTTACTCAATTACTCAATGTTGAATAATTGAACAAACGTATGTAAAGAGTTCAAGACAGAACAAAAGTATCAGGACTCAGTGCACTTACATCGACCGATAGAAGGCGCTGGACGCCGAAGGCCCTGTCATTCTTTTAATTATAACTTAGTGATAAAGACCAATAAACGTTTTACCGAGAGAGTCCTGATACTTTTGTTCTGTCTTGAACTCTGGAAAATGGCTAACCTCTCTCGCCGCTTGGTCAACTACGTAAACTATGTAATGTTATAATTTATCCAATTGACTTTGTGATCCCATAGGATTGGCAGCAGTTTTCTGTCCTAATCAGGAACAGTCGGTTGATTAGTTAGATTATAAAAAATTATTTTAGTTGTGTAGGGTGAACAGTGAACATAATGAATTTGTAACTCACAAATTCAAGCATTGCCTCACAAAAAATCAAAAGTCGGTATTTGCTAGGCACTTCTGTCCATCATGTGTTTGACTCAGATGCGCGTCAGAAGATGTCTGATTGACCAGTCGGACGCCTGACAGGACATATACAGACATTTTACAACCAGAACATGTTCAGCGTTTATATATTACAAATGAACGAATTGATCTGAAACATAATGCTCGTAGGAATGAATATTCTCTGCTTGATCTGCACATAATTCGTTAGCTGCATCATAATTCCTCTGTGGTAATCACGATTTCACACGATCTTCCTCTGACAGCAAGTTTGAATTCAGAAATAAGAAGGAGTGTTCTTTTAAACACAAATTATCTGCAGAAAAATGAATTAGAGTTCCTAATAATGTTGAATAATTAAATCGATTTCTACGTATAATTCAAATGTCTGGAAGTATGCACAGTTCGCATGTAAAATGAAAGATGTTACCTGTGATCTACATGAGACATCTGTAAAGATTTCATGAGCCTGTAATTGTTCCTCAACTCAATTATCTTATTCGAATGGTTTTCAGTATGATTTACAATTTCCTACGATTAATAGCGACATATATTTTATGTCTATTAGAATGAATGTGCTTGTAGTTGCAAGTTCGTGTGGGAGTTCAAACCAGATTCGTTGTTTGTTCCCTTTAATTGTTAGATTGTGATTCATTTCTTATTTTTACAGCGACCTGGTACGAGTGACTCAGTGATGACAGAGCGTCCTCCAACTCGTCCATTCAGCGTTTCGTTGCCATTACCCGGGTGAGTTTTCTTTCCTTGTCTGCAGTCGCAGATGATTTTAAGTCGTGGTAGCGTGTCAGCTCTTTCGCATTATTACCTAACGACAGTTAAGTTGTCAGCGTTATAATCGCCATTGAAGTTGCCATGATAAAACACTTAATAATAATCCGCGAGAATTATGATGGACATAACAGGTTACTGAATAAATTGATAATTCAGTAGTATCACTAAATATTATTGTCGCATTTTATCGTAGATTTTCCTGCTGCGATGCAGCCTGCAGTTCTGCATTGAACGAGCGCCCGGTGCATGTTCAGACCATCTCATATTTAATGCTTGCCCTGGGCCCCAGTCTGCACAAATAGTCGAAGACTTGGTCGAGATAGTGATCAAAGATAATGGTGTGACCTTATATTTCATACTTTTTACAAGCACCATGAGAAGCATGCGAGTTTGTTATACCTCTAAATGTAAAGATATAACTTCGGCGCGACTTCATCCTTTCCAAAATGTCGTCTGAGTAACTCCGCGTCGTGACTAGTGGAAAATGGTCTTCATTTCAGAATCCCTGAGAAGAGCAGTGGTGGTGGAGCCATGCCAGTTATCGCTGAAGACGAACCTACTGCTGATATTCTCGATGTCTCCCAAGAACAACAAGACATTGAGTTAGTGATTGAGGATATTGGTAAGTGAAATAATCAGTGTGGGGTATTTTACAAGTAGAACTGCGAAACTGGTCCTCAAAACGCCCTTAACTTCCTAATTGAAGAAATCCTAGGCGACCAGATCCGCTGATTGCTTTAGTTGTTCAAACATCGTAAAGTCGCATTATCCCAGCAGTATCGTTGTCTACTTGAATGAATAGACTGCGAGTGCGATTTAACCTGTGCCCTAAAGTTCCAAAATCGACAATTTTGTAATTCAGACAGAAACAGCGTACATGTACATTGTACAGTTATTCAACATCGCACTGCGAAGGATTTGATCAGCACGTAATTTCTCGAATGAATTTACCGTATCTGACTGGCCTAATCCCATTGAGTTCTCCATCAACATACACTGTACAGCACACATGCATCATTCTGTCAGCAGCATAACCTGTAGACCTGTAACCATCCATATCCGTTAACTTGAAAACCCCAATGTTTGTGCTGTTCAGTTAGTGACCTATGATTTATCGAAAGCGTTTGACAAAATAAGGTCTCATCTGATTGTTAATCGACTCATGGAGACTAATGTACCAAATTAGTTTGTTGCATGGGTTGCATACTACCTTTCAAACCGATATCAATACGTTCGAGTAGAAGATACTTACAGCAGCATGATACCTGTTACGTCGGGTGTCCCTCAGGGATCAGTAATTGGCCCTTACTTATTTTCATTAATCATGGGTTCCTTTATAGCTCGACAAGCGAAGAGAATCTGCTACTGAAATTCACCAAGGATTGTACATGGTACTTTCCTTTGTTCCATAACAATCATAACCAACATGTAGTGCTGGAACATCAGAGATTTGTGGAACTTCCCCAAATGTAAGACCTCGTGTATCTCCCATCGCCGTAATATCGATCCTATTATGTTAAATGATATCGCAGAAGTTCAGTCACTCAAACTACTTGAAGTAACGTTCCAGTCAAACTTATCTTGGAGATCACAATTTGATGATACAGTCTTAACGGCATCAAGAATATTTTTTAGTTTGAGGAAGGTAAGGAGCTACATTGGTAAACGTGACATGATTCGCCTTTACAACGCTAATGTACGAACTTCCCTCGAGTATACCAATCCGCTTTTTACAAACATTTCTGAAAGAGACAACTAATTTTACCGCCGTGATCTGCAAGAACTAAACGTTTCTTCTCCCAAACATAAGCAGTGCTGGTAGAAAAAAGTCATTCGTTGTTTACTGTTCATCTTATAATAACGACATTACCAGATAGATGTATCACTTTACGCGCCCATTAACTTTCCTTCTCCATGATTTGTAATTTTGACTTCTATTTGAGTAAATAGACATTAATTATTATTACTATTCATGTATATATCATTGATTGCACGATGAAATTGTCAGTATATTGATAAAGGATGATTTACGATTGTCTCCTCTCTTCTCAAGAATACTGACATCCCCTAAAAAGCTACATGGCTAGCAGATCGAACAATAAAAAATTTCCTTTTTTGACGGCGTTGATATAATCCCCTGGATAGAGCAAAAATACTTCAGCAGCACGTTTTGAAATGGTGTTCTGGAGCTCGAGATCGACTCAAGTTTTTAGTTGATATTTTCTTACAGGCATGATTGGTAAGTAAGTTGACACACTAGATATTCAAACTGATCATTAAATGGACAGAAATACACGACATGAAGATTGTGTATGTCATTTGTGTCAGAAATACCACACGCCACAATCAAATTTTGACCGACTTTCTTCATTTTATTCATCATAACAATGGAGGATTTAAACATTGGTTGCATTAGGTACATCTGCAAAACTGAATCTGACTGAATGTTTTGGTTATTGAAGTTGCTCTCACTCTTAATGAACCACTTTCCTGATCTTACTTTAAACCAATGCTTACCAATGATGCTTATAAATGTGCTTTTATATGTAATTGATGCCGTGTACATGATTTCATGAGCGTTGTTAGTTTATTATAGAAAGAATTTAAGCAGAAAAATACACGTCAATGATAAAAGTGCAGAAAGGGGTCGCAAAAATACCGCGACTTCTTAAATTACCGAGCGGCATGAATGATAAAGGATTACTCCGGTAAGTCGTGTGAAACACAAATAGATCCTTTGTTTGAATGGTCATTGCAAACAAATTTGTGACACATCACACAAAATCCGCGAACTTGATTTCGTTTCTCGCACATATGGCATCGTCCTCGTAATTGTTCGCAAGAGGTACACCGGCATAAGTCCATTACAACTCGGCTAGCTTTTGTAAAAGTTTTTTGTCGTAAATAACTTTGAACCTGTTGAGAGACATTGTGGCGCGTACCTCCATAAAAGCTGGAAAGTTTCTCTAGAGTCGACTCGCGTAATTGACGTCGGACCACCCGCTGTGCGAAGCACGTTTTTCTCGACGAAAGCGTCCACGTTGACTTGGAGGATCGCGATCCATAAGAAACGCCCTTGTCGTGATAAAGCCTCCTTCTACCAGTTGAAATACTGTGGGGGTCTTGATGATGAAGAGCAACAGAAAATGACACGACGCAAGACACAAGGCTGTGCGCTGCACAGCGAATCATTAATCTGAGTAGCCTATTTGATTATTAACTGCCTAAATCAAAACGACAGAGCTTTGATGATTAGCGTTCAAGTAGAGAACTATATACATGTATATAACAAATAATTCAAATCAAAATTTTTATTTATCGTTTAACTGATCCAAAGAGACGTTCTTGTGTCAGCATTTATACCGCCAGTAAATATGCTCACTGTACGAAACTAAGTCCTACAATTTTTTTATCTGCACGAGATCTGTAGCAGGTGATCTGATCGTGTTAACATTATATCTTGCTATTATGATGAATCTGATTAATATGAGTTTGGGAAGTCAATTTTCATTGCTGCTATTTTCATTTTATTGCTGAGTCATTTCAATAACGGCATGTTAACCTGAATATAATCACTGTGCTGTCATTGAAATTAGTAGTTTAGCAATAAAATGAAAATAAAATCAATAAATCTTGGCTATTCTCAAACAACCGGCGAATGAGCCTACTAACCGGAGGATATTATAAACAAAACTACAAAATTTCATCCCAGTCTCGCTTGGGCTTGATCAGCGGCTGAGCTCATTAACCATGGACCTATAAACCGGTTACTACTGGAATTAATTACAATGTCCATTCCCTTTTATGTGCTCTGAATCCGCCACGGGGCGGAAGAAGTCTACACAGAACTCAGTCTCCACCACTGTTCAGTCTGGGAGACTTGAGAGTCGGGAACCAGAACCATAGTATCTCTCATCTTGCAAATATTAGCCTCGTGGGGCGAATATCTTGCATAGAATGCTGGGGCAGATATAAAATATTCACAGAGTGTTTTTGTTGGGTCGCGCACTCAGGACAGAAGCGGTGAGGGTTAGGACTGAAACAGCAACGCGTCCTTCACCACAGTTGTCAAGGGGATTGTCGGAGATACTTAATCAGCGATCAGGCGCTGCATTTGAAACTGACATCGAAATGCCCCGAAGACAATACGCGTCCATACGAAGTGCTTGTGGAGAAACTATTTTTGTGCCCACAACCAATGATCCAACCCGAGGAATAGCTCGAAGAGTGGAGAGAGTTATTCCACCATACGACGTCGGGCCAGGTAAGCAGAAATATTGGCAGATATAATTGACTAGTCGAAGGGAGATCATTTTATGTTACCACAAGTCGAATCAGCAAAACTCCCCAAAGTTTGGTCGAGGTTTTTAATTTTAAGTGAAAAAGTAAAACACGCAGTTATTGTGTTTTAGCAGTGAATTGTGTTTTATTTTTTCACTTAAAATTATAAACCTCGACCAAACTTTGGGGAGTTTTGCTGATTCGACTTGTGGAAAGATATTGGCTGATAGGTCAAAATTTCAAGAAAATGTGTTGTTGACGCTCAGTGTTAGGAAGCGCGAAAGAGAAAATAAGAAAATTCTTTTTCAGAATTAGAGGAGAAAACAACCCTCAATGCTTCGTCGTAGGATTCTTGAACAATATCGTGATCTGCCGCGAGCTTCAATTAAAGAAACAGAATTTCCCAGAGATACTGCTGATTTCGAATGACCAACATTGTGATTCAGTTCTTTCCAATAATAGATTTTGCGAAAAACTATCACAAAGCGATTTTTTCAAGCTCAAGTATTCTTTAAAATGAAATGTTTTGATGTTTTCGATTCTTAATGTTGGAATTATTTTGTTTGAAGACATATTTATCACGAAAAATTTTTAGTATCAACTAATTCATCCCTAATACGAGACCCATAGCAGATTTTGAATGAAAGAGCTTAATTGTTGAACACGTCTTCAAATGTTAAACAATGTTATTTAAATTTGTGCTTCACATTCGCTTGATTCGGATAACATTTTTACTTCTATGTGTATGTTCTCCTTAAAACTCGAATTCATTGCAGCATCAGTGATTTGTTGAACCTACATTATTATTACGTAGTATTTTTTTTATACTGTTCAACTGTACCTATTCATAATAATAATACTTTATTGAACATTTTTCATACCAGGACCGGGTCAACTGCACTGACAGAAGAACACGTTCACGTTCATTCAAACGAATGGAATTTGATACTCTCATTACTTACGGAGCACTCAGATATCAAAGCATGTATTTGATTCACTTGCAAAAATAATTGTGATATCTGATAATGAAAGTTTGGCTTTGGTAACAGTTTACGAAAATGACCGAAATTGTGGCTAATTTATAAACAATTGACGGAAGCCTTAATTGAAAACGTGCATGTTTGATTTGTGTGCAAATTAATTAATAATCAAATTGCAATATATGTAGCGTAAATGAATACTTTTCCTATACACAAGAAGAAATTGAGACCAGGTGGTTCCATAAACGATTTTGATGTCAAGAAAATTTGTAGCTTCCTAATGATGCGATGTTTTGCGAGTTGCTGACCTCAGGCTCCTCCTTCTTTTCCGTATTATCAAGCACTGTGGGAGCTTCCATTGAATTTCGAATCAAAAAGCAGGTGACTGACATTGGGTTGCTAAAATCTCGTCAGCTGTTAGACTATACTGTTGATTTGTTTTTCACGAGTGAGATGTGTTAAAAACAATCCTGTGTTGATCACAGTCGTTCCTATTTGTTTTATTAATTGTTGTCATATATTAATCCTTGTAGAACCGAAGAAGACAGGCTCGGTGAAGTCTGGCTGCTCCCGACCCTCCATTCCCGTCGCTACGGCGACCAATCTCAATCTGGAAGATCTGAAAATGGTCCCGGACTCAGGATCTCAAGCAGATAGACTTTCCGTCCACGAATCCAGCAGAGGGTCTATACCTCACAGATCGCCGATTGATAATCGAGTGAGTAATTTTTCATCATCTCTTCCTACTGTGCAGAAAACTTCTAGCTGTTAGCCTTTTATTGAGTTCGTAATATGAATTCTGTTGATTCTGTAAAAACATTATATTTAAACTTGAAAAACGTATTTATGTAGTGAAATGTATAACAACTTAGTAGAATTGCAACGATGATGAGCAGCCTAATGCAAGTTTGCTACACTGGCCAAACTAATGTTAAGCCCAAAGAGGTTGGAATACAATTCTCATTTCTGATCGCATAAACAGCAGTGCCCGTCTGATAAGGCGTTATCAATAATTTCAATTATTTGATTGATGTGATAGAATAATTGCAATTAATTGATAGTTTTACCAAATAATTGCAATTGATTGCTTGGTATAACTTCATAATTGCAATTAATTTTTGGTACCCCATGCGTCTGATACCCAAAGCCGGATAGCGGCACTTTCTTTTCCTCGTCCATCATCAAGTATTTAAGTGTGACTAGTTGAATACTCATAAACTACAGTAGTTATCTCAATTAATCAGTGAAGACGGTTGGAATTAGAGTAAAACCGTACTTAAAAGTGATTTGCAACGACAGAAAATTTGCTTATTTTGAGACAACGACCTCTGACTGACGTCGCTTTACTACCTGACAGATCATTTATGATGTCCAGACCACATACGAGACTGCAGATGAATAATGCGCCTATCAATGATTCAAAGAAGGCCCTTCAAAAGGTATTCAACCTTCAACTAATATCCAAAAAAGGTAGAATACGCCAACCCGGCAATTAACAAGGGTTCGTATCTGACAAGTGAACGTAGTCCTCGCAGTGAATGAAATCAGCAGATACTGCCTACGCATTTTCAGCATCGCACGAGTCTGGAAGTAATGCCATTAGAGCAACGTTGATCTGCTCTCTCTCTCTCTTCGACCGCTAAAGTTGACCCTAAAACTTCTAGTCGAAATGTCCATATAAACGAACACTGGGAGGTGGGAACAAATGGACTAATGTAGGCGTTCATCATTTTTATAGAAACAACAAATCAAGTGTTATCATCATTTTGAATTTTGAAACCTGAACGTGGAACGTTTCTGATCTCAATGTATGTGATCATGTTATGAGCATGAATGTCGTGGTGGTTGCTTGTTCAGAAGATTCACGAATACTCTCTCTTTTAGGCTCCATTGACACCAATGGACGGTGGCGCTCCACTTCCTGAGACAACATGTGACTTGGCCAACGCACTTTCTACAAATCAGGTGGATGCTAATCCAATCAGTGAGGCTCAGATAGAGGCGGTCACTACAAATAATGTTGGTGTAGGTGCGCTTGGTCAACTGGGATCTGCTCCATCAAATTATGAGCCTCAAGGAATTTCCTCAGCTCCTGCAGGCGGTCAGCGAACACCTCTCCTGACGCCTCCTCGGCCTCCTACATCTGCTTGTGGTCATCCTTCCACAGCCGGTCAAGAACTGTGTTACCTGTGTCACCAGCGGGCACGGCGTAACATTCCTGTCTCCTTTGCTGACGAACTGCGCCGACGGGAATTGGAAGAGGATCGTCTGCTACAGGCTTACCAATTCATGCGTGACAAAGAGAGCATTATGAAGGACCAAGAAACGCTGCTTGCGAAACGTCACGAGGCTCAGAAAATGTCCGCCTTCAATTTGGGCGCTGGAGAGGCGGTGAAGCAGCGGAAGAACTTCAAGGATCCTAATTTCTACCGCTCATATCTTTTCCAACACCGCCCATTGACGCCTCCACGCATCATAAAGCAGCAGGCAATGGGCGCTGAGCTGGAGAAGCAAGTAGAGCTCAAAGAATCAAGCAAGAAGAAGATGCATGCCGACGAAGCCTTCCTCGAGCGATTGGAACAAGTTCAACTTGCTGAGGATTTGGCCGCTCAGAGGGAGCAATATCTCCGTGAGAAAGACGAGCAACAAATAATGTACCGCAACGCACTGTCAGCTCAGGTGCGTCATAAGCCAGCTCCAATGCCCGCGAGGGAGCCTGACTCTGAAGAGCCGATCTTCGGCAGGAATGACACCAACAATGAGAAACTACTTGAGCGGAGAAGACGTGCTCACATGGTGTTCCAAGACCAAATGGAATCAGTTGCGCAGAAGAAGAGGGAAGCCATCTTGAGGCGGTTACAAGAACAGAAACAAGAGGAAGAAGTTATTCAAAAGGCCAAAGAAGAGTAAGTTCTTGATGAGCGTCATATTAGAATTATTACCCATATGTGGGAAGAAATAATTGAATGTATTATCTAAACATCTGTAGCGAAATGTTGTTGTAGATTGAACATTAACTTTTGAAGGAGTCAAATAATTTTGATGGGATAATTTATTTGCTGAGCATCGCAATACACTTGAGACATTGGAAATTTTTTCGAAATTTCTCAACTGCTAGAATAGATGATAATACATTAAAAATAATAATACAGCCACTAAGAAAATGACACATTTCGGAAACATCACTTGCAGTAATTAAATAGTCTGTGGTCTGCAATGTTCGTTATTTATTTTCATAATGTTCACATCTGCAGAGTTATTGTATGGCAATATCGAATTTCCTTCGTACGCATTTCGCGAAAATTTTCCTGTCTACAGCATTTAGTTGATGTTAGCAATGTGTTCACGACAAAGCATGTGCAGACGCCTCATCATGCTGCCAATGTCAAAAGTTCTACATTTGTCATCGCACATTGTATATGTGATTCAATACACCACACATGGGCAATGTTGAGGCATAAGATCCAGTGCTTATCATTTTATACTTGGTGCATATTGATATGAATTTAAAATTTTATTCATAGACAACCCTTCACTCGATGCCTGATGAATATAGGCTGTAATGGTGTAACTGTATTGTGCAATGTAAATAAATAATTCCATCAAACTTTCTTCGCTCTTTCCACATTTTACTGTTTTTCCAATTTTTCCATTTGTAGGTTGCAATAGTTGTACAATAAAAATATTATATAGTATTTAAACGAATGCATGAATGTCAACATATTTTACAGTATCACTTGTGCATTGCATGGCACTCAAGTTTACAAAATGCATTTCAGTATATTCAGTAAATCAAAAAACACGTCATTGTAAAAAGAGATCAGTATTTCGAATTATTAGTGGGTCTATAGAACAATTAGAATTTATCCACTGTTCCCTCATCTGCTTTTATCATCTGCTAACTTTTATACGTGAAAATCATTACTTATCTATCAAATTTCATATGTTGAATTAATATTTAAAAAATACACATATCATGCGTTACTACTGATCTGATCGATCATCGTCTAAGTAAAGAGAATAAATGACAATAATGAACAGATGAAATGTAGGGTAGCACCTAGCTAATCATCTTGCTGATGAGCCCCTTCTTTTCGATTTTTGTTAGCCTATGTGGACTGTTCACATCTTGTATATTTCGTGTTATTGTTCTGTGCGCCTAATGTTTTATTCTTTATGTGTAGAAGTGTCTTACCCGTTGACCGGTGTGAACACCTATCAGTCCTTTTTAGGACTAACATTATTAACTATTGCGTATATATTCATTATTGTGTATTATTATCTTTTAAGTACACTAACCTGACTTTTTCCTTGATAACACGAATTGACACCGTGTTCATCTCATTGACATATAAGCTTCACCCCAACAAGGTTCTGGTCAGGCATTCGACAAGCTTGTCTATCCAGGATGTGAGTCCACATTTTCCTTGATCCTCACCACGTACACGTCCGCAAATGTCAACAATTGTCAACCTCTCTCCCCCACGCTGCGGACGTCCGTTATGGATGGCTCGTAAGAGGATTTTGCAGTTTATCATATCACCACTGCCATTGAATTGCGACTGCATTTAAGTCTGGAGTCTTTGAATGGTTGTCAAAAATTATTATAGTTCGACAATGAGCCTTACTAGAAGTTGTAGATGTTATTTTATGTAATCAACGTAACACATTGGTTAGATTAAATTTAGTTCACCGTCTCGTGGTGGTGCTTTCTACCATGAAATTTAACTACTAGTTTGAGAGACAGAACATATTTTCATTATTATCTTAATTAGTATGAATAGTAGTTCTTATGAAAGTGATAAGAAATGATGGAATCGATGTAATCGCTTATCAGATATTCATGAAAATCATAAGCATGCATTAATACAAACGATGATGCAACCAGCGTTCGAATAGAACTCGCACTTGAGTTGCCTGTATTCGAGAAATGTGATTATCTCATGAGACATAATCCAATACGTCTGATGTATTAAAATCAAAATGAATCAATGTTAAATTTTGAATTTCGTATTGACATTTATTTCCAAACTTGCAGTCTTCTCCATGATCGTGCAAATCGATACAAGCGCGCTTTTGAGAATCGGAAGAGTTTGGAGGGGAATTGGGTAAAGGCTACATCGGACAAGAAGGACCGAGAGACGATAGATCGCCTACGATTGTCGACTCCAGGAGAACTTGTTCACGAGCAGGTCGACAAGTACAAGCGCTGTGCTCAATGCAAACGAAAACCGAACAACGTCGGCGAAACCAACATTTGGTGCGAATCTTTCTACATTCCCGGATCCAGATATATTTCTTGAATTGTAAGTTGGTTCCTTCAGGCCTCAACTTGCTTCGTTTTCGGACTGATGGCGACCCGACAGTGAAACCAAGCACCTTGTGCGATCTTCCTTTCCTCCATGATTTGCTCCTTAGATTGCTGCTGAAACCCATGAGATATTTTGTTTAAAACGTGCGTTGAGAAAGAGAAAGAGAGTGTGTGTATTTTCTTCATAGATTCAAAATTGTGTTTTCTTTTCCGTTAATGACTTTGTGGCTTTGACCGGAGTTTTGTCGACAATTATCGTGTGAGAGGATTTCTGAAGATTAATGTGAAACCATCTCATTGTCGAATCAATAAATACTCATGTGTATCGCCATTTTGTGTTTTACCTGTTTTCAAAGTGGACTGAAGTCAGGGTACAGTTAAAATCAAAAGATCTCTCCCAATTTATATTTGTATTTGGAAGAAAAAAATTCACCGTGTGCCCGGAGAATTGTCACTCTCAACATCTGTTGCTGACGAGATTTACTTCAGAATGCAAGTATTATCATGATAAACGCTACATGCATAAAATTGTGCTATAATTTCTCACCTGTTAAGATGCAAAAGGGTGATCATTTTGATTTCCTCCACCATCTATTTTAGATTATTCTTCTTAGACAAGGCAGATATGTGTTCTACTTATTGACTTATCCTTTATCAATATAATGAACAACTTCATGGTATTGATTATCCTATGTGAATCCTATGATGGTCGAATAATAGTGACTCATTCATGCAAAATAGTCACATAGAGTTTAAATCCTAGAAAAAATAAACTACTCTTTTGCCTGAAAAAGGGTTCATGCAACTAATTTGAATTTCACATGAAATCCATAAAGCAATCACTGAAATATCGTGTTTTAAAATATTGAATTATCAAATTTCACATTGTATCAAGCGCACTACGCGTATTATGGTCTCCCATATCGATTGTAGGATTCAGCTGTCAGCGCACAGAATCTTTATTCCATGTTTTCCGCAAATCGGAAAGATGATGCTGCACATCTCAAGGCAGCCAGGTTCGCATTGCAAGGACATCTGCCAGCTTGAATGCATTTTCCGCAGCGTTGTCTACCACTTGAGGCCTCAATGCCCTGTAGATCGGATCGGGCCGAATTCTCCATTGGAAAGGCCAAATAGTCTGTCGAGTCGCTTGTAGATGTCGGACTGATGATTCATTCTTTTTTTCCTGTGATCAATGAGACGTGCCTTCGATTAGATGAAAGTAAATCAGAGACGATTCACGTAGATGGTACAACATTTCAAATTCGATAGTATTGCAGTGATTTTATGTTTTATGCAGAAATTGCAGGTGAAGCCAAGAACTTTCAATAGAAGAGACAAAACTGGTTCACTAGCCGATATTTTAAGCGTCAAATGCGACATAAGTAATTCCTTCAGTCATAATTGATCTAGATGAGTTGAAATGTATCAATTATCGGGTATGAATGGAGGTTATTTGCAAGGTATTTTATAGGAAACAAATTGCCTTTGTATCTTAATAAGGGTTAACACAGATGACACAAATTAAGTCGAAATTGACACAAACATCTTTCCGACCTCAAAAAGTCGGAACAGAATTCGAAGATAAATCAGCTAGAAATCTAAACAAGTAATTTGGCCACACGACCAAAAGTTTGAATATCGTGTTATATTCGCATTCAAAATAAATTAAAACGAAAAATAGAGATAACAGTTGGTAGGGGCATCACTGCGTGGGAAAGTCATGCACTTTAAATCAGGGATGCGGAGTCATATCATTTTTCCTGGAGTCGGAGTCGGAGTCCTATCAAATGATAGGACTCCGGCCCACAACTAGACCCGAAATATAATACAAACAAAGGAGGCGAGGAGCCAAGTCGTATGCATCCACCTTAAAGCGAAATTTGATAAACTATCATCGAAAATGATTGATAATTGATACAACAATGATCACTAAGTAGCCTAAGCCTATAATGATCTATGATGTAGGTTACTAGCTTATTTTCAAAAAACTAGACTTTACATACTTGCCATTCGGAGTCGGAGTCCTATCAAAATGATAGGACTCCGCATCCCTGCTTTAAATACACTGTGAGCGTATCTCTTATGGACCAGTCACCGTTGCATCTTTAGCAATATAAGAACTGTCAAAAAACTTTTGGAAACGACGTTGGTAGGAAACCTCTTCTTAGTATTTTCAACCACTATGTCGCCACAAATTTACGTTATTTGAAAGCAATAACAGGAAATGTAAACTTTGGATGCATTGCTGCTATGCTTTGATTAACATGGTACATGGTGCGCCTCAATTGTATTGCGTGATTGAAATGCACATTAAAAAATTCGGCTAGGCAAATGCAAATTCTACTACTTTCTTTGGAAAAGGGAATTCCAAAATCATTACAGTCGTGACGCGTCCATGTCATGATATCTATTGGAGTCCATGCATAAAGAAAGCAATAGCAGAAATACAATTGACAAGTTTCTTCGCGCTCGGAACTTGTAAAGAGAGGTTTCGGAATGCATAATTTGGATTATATATATGATCTTTCACTTGGTTATTCTTGAAAATTAAAGAGAGATTATGTTTTCTCGATGCATCACGACAAGAAATAATTAATGAATATCGTTCTGCTATTGTCGACGAGAATTGTGCAGAAAATAAGAAAGTTCATCAATATTGCATGATCGGGAGTTGTTGTAAAGCATCAAAAAATTATTTCTTTCTGCAAAATGAGTGTTTCAGCAATCCATCTTTTACCAAAATGCCACAGGTAGGCAATGTGTCAGCTCAAACATTTATTGATTTAGAATCATTTTTCATTTTGGTTTATCGCATCTATTTTAACTTCTTGATACTGACCCTTTGGTGCTTCCGACTAGTTGTTCACGCACGGTTATAAAATAATGACATCATCGTAACGACGTTGACGTTATGCTCTCTACAAACACGACCAACTTTCTGAGTCGGCGAGGAACTTAAAGTCCCTGAACACCCCTCCCACGCAAATCTGTCGAAGTACTCACTTCTAACGGTGGTCAATGGATGAAGGAGAAATTCCATCTTTATCTGCGGGAATGCGATCCCGCCTCCATCCGTTGCAGGCCCTCACACGACACCATATAGCACGAGAGAAATTGATGACGCGAGATCATCAGTTGCAGATGCGGAAATTATTGTGGGAACAACGCCAGTTACAACAGGAGATCAAGAAAGGAGCAGTAACCGATCATCTATCACAACGTCGTCTTCCCGTGCCCCCAGAACCTTTGTTCACACGACGTGAGGGCTTACTCGCACGCTACGGACCAGAAGGACGTGAAGCGCTATGTCAGCGTCAACTACGAATCATGTCAGGAATTAGTTACGCATCCAGACTTGTTGAAGAGCAAGCAGCTCATTCGGTAGAGGAGGCCGATACCACGAAAATGTGTAGAGTTCGAGCTATCAGTATGATCCACGCCAGCCTTCCGCGATGCCCACGTAAATCATCGAGCGTCTCTATTGTGAAATCTGAACGTCCACGCACAGCAGGTCCACTAAGAGCTTCAACAAATACAGGCGTTTCTACACCTCCAATTACCCGTGCACGGTGCCTTACTGCAATGAAGGAACGACAGCAGATGACGAAATCTGCGCAATTTAAGGATGACCTTGTTAGTATTTCAAGTCAAACTAGGAGTTGTAAGTGAAGTAGCTGCTTCTTGAAGAATCCTCATTTTATTACTGAAAAATTGTTTTTAATGACGCTTTTTTCAATTGACCATTCAAGAAGAGGGGAAATTTCAGAGCCTAATTGCAATGAATTGCTTACAGACAGCGATATATGGCATGGAAAGTTGTAGACATCACATGCTGCAAAAAGTCTTTTTTCTGATCTGAGAATTACGATAGAAATGATAGAATAATCTACTGATTGGCTGTTCATGAAAATTGGCGCATCCTCGTGCTTTATAGGATTTAAGTGTAGGAGGGTCATATTATATTGGGTCACGTTTCCTTAGTGCCATGTGAGATTTAAAGGACTTTTTCTGTGAACCTACTGTGGTCATATAAACATGTTTACATGTAATAATTTCACAAAGCAGGCCAAGTGGTTTAAGGTATGTTGTCAAATCAAGCATGTCTCACTCATAGTCTAGCGTCAATATTCATTTGAAATAGGCTGTGAAGCTCAGAAGATTTAAATTAGGACTCTGTCAGAAAAATAGAGACACTTAATACTTTATGAGTACCAAGATGTCACTGCATATCTTTCAATAGCCAGTAAATGACATGATCATTAGGTCTTAGCAGACCTATTTAATTTCTTATTGATGGCTAGCGGCATGGCTGGAGGTCAATTCCACACAAAAGTTAAGCTTAATAAGAAAGTTTATTTAAGTTTTAATTCGATTCGCGAATCACGACCCAATTCGATTCGACTCAAAATTTGCCGATTTGCAGATCCGGGTAAATCCAATTTAATCCACAACATTTGACGAAAATGTGTCTTTGATTTGTAAAATCCCTATTTCTGAACCGATTTCAATAGTTTTTTTAATCGAACCGAAAAGATCTCATCTATTATGGCATGGTTTTTAAAAAGTCACAAAGCCAAGACCTTCTTCACAAGTTGCCGTTTTTTGCCGAAAAAAGATCAAAAAAGCATGTCCAAAGTTGCAGTACTCTCACTTCAACACGGATTTTCTATTAGATACATTCAAATACACCCACTAATATCTATATCATCTGAAAGAAGAAGATCAGCTCTTTAGACACTATAATTTTAAATATTGTAATTAATATTAATCATTGAATTTTCACTGGGTTTCCATTGTCCAATGAAAAAATGTCCTCTGACCGAGATGTAGAAAAAATGACTTTTTAAAAGTGCTAGATTTCTATGGAAAGTTTTTATTTGGTGTGGTCGCCGCTAAGATTTTCGTGTTCAGCGTAAAAAAATGAGTATATATGCAAATTTTCACGGAAATCTGAGACCCAAAGTTGAAAAGACAGAAATGTTGTGGAATAAATTGGATTTACCCATCCCTACTTTTGCAAAATGAAGAGGCATTTCAGATGTATTCTCCCTGTCCCATCCGGCACATCATATCAATAATTTCAAACATAGTGTCTGAAAATAGTGCCTATCAACATATTTGAAATTGATCGGAACGTCAAGAACAAAGAGCGATTGTATAGGCCTACTTAGACATATTTTGATCCAAACCGAGTGACCTGCATATCACTTAAGTGCCAAATTTGGCATGTCACCTAGTGAAGTGTCATTTTCAAAATATTTAAAAAAAGAATTTTCTTTGTAATTATCCCTAATGTTAAATTATCGGAAATTGGTTTAGGTAAAATGACCCAAATCATCAATAGCCGGTTGCTTTTAGTTCGTATCTCACATTTCTTCCTCGCCTTAAAACGGGAAGATTTTCTTGAATTGCTAAGCTTAACGGTTATCCGGGCTTGGGGTACAGTGTACCCCAAAACGTTTTTTGAACTGCCGCCAAGCGAAGAGAACAATGATTTCTAATTCCAAATTTCGTGACTTTTCCTAACTTTTATAAAGCTAAGTATTTGTGGTAGTTTTTGTATTTTTGTTTGAATAGCTTCAGAGATATTTGATCATACTAGCTAAACGGGCAAATGGGGTACAGTGTACCCCAATGACAAACATAAACAAATGAGCTTTATAAGTAGCAAAATTACAAAAGATGATTATTTACATAATCTTTAGAACTAAATACTGCTTTCTCATTATACTTATAATTGAAATATAAGTACTAAAATAAATCTGAAAATAATATTTCTTTCATTTGTTTATTTGATCTAAATCCCATTTGAATATATTCAAGTATGGATCTTGAAATTGCGTTAGTTTTATCTTGGTTTCAATTCTAATCAGTTGTTATCACAGGGTTATAGTTTACATTTCAACTTGGTTTTCCTATCTTGGGAGAGTGCTTGGTAAGTGTTTCTGTTATCATACGTGAGGCTTATGATAGTGTCTATATATCATATTATATATATAAACTATTTAGAGTAGGCTTACCGGTAGTAAACACAACTATCTTATAGCTAATATTTCAAACGAAAAGTGCGATGAATGTATACAGTTACTGTTTGTATAGTAGTTATTGTATTGAGGCAAAAAATATTGAGGTTGTTTTGATATCACGTCAAAAGGAATTCGAACCATAGTCTGAGGAGCGTAACCCCAATTTCCGACACCGTAACCACTAGGCCACTGACTCACAACAGAAGTAGTCCTTTTCTATATATAACCTTTTTTGTTCTACTGATTTCTCATTTTCAGTTGATATCTTACATTGTTATTTTCCTCTTTAGATCCGAAATGGCGAGATCGAACAGGGCTGCCAAGAATATCGCCTTGACACTTCTACAAGGACATGTCTCAGAAGACGATGATTGCGATATCGGTGAAATTGCAGAATTTACTGAAGAAGCCGAAATATTGATGTCCGAGGATTGCGTTATGTCAGATGATGATGTAATGGAGCGAAGTATGTTGGTCAATATGTCGGCTGATGATAGCTCAGATTCTGAAAACGATTGCAGTAGTGATGATGAGATACCGCCTTTGCGATCCCGAATAGGCTCAGGTGATACTTCAAACCCTGGCTTAGTTTCACGATCTGGTCGAGTGTGGAGTGCAGATGCCCCTGATGTACGAGGTCGTCGACAACATCAAAATATAATGAGAAAGCCAGCGGGCGAAGTGAAGCGAGGATTACATCCTAAATCAGAATCTGAGGCGTTTTTTATGTTCACAGAAGATATAATTCTCACGGCTCTTAGATACAGCAACGTGTATGGAAGAAGGTTAGTAGTGAAATGGGAGAGATAATCCAAGCAATCAACGGAAATTTGTACTTATTACAAAAGAAGAAATGTTTGCCTTTATCGGATTACACCTCTTTATGGCAGCATATCGTGATAATTATCAGTCGACGGAAAATATGTGGAGTGTTATCCATGGCCATCCAGTTTACAAAGCCACCATGTCAGAAAAGCGTTTCAAATTTATCAAACGATGCTTTAGAGTCGACGATCCCATGCGGAGAAACAGAGACGATAAACTGGCACCAGTAAGAGACGTATTTGAGGATTTCTTAAAGAGTATTTATTTCATTTGTAAATCCCCCCATGTTTTCATGTGTGGATGAGCAACTTTTAGAGTTTCACGGTAATGTTAGTTTTCAGGCAATACATTGCCAGTAAACCCGGAAAATTTGAACTAAAAATTTTCTGGTTAATGAATTCGGATGGAACTTACATTTATAACGGTATTCCATACATTGGTGGTGGAACTCTTTCAAATGAATCGCTTCAATCTACCAATTTCTCATAAGTTTTGGTAATGGAACTCACGAAACCCCTCTATGACAGTGGTACACATCTCACGGCCGATAATTATTTTTCAAGCAGTACACTAGCTGATCGCCTTTCTCAGAAAAGTATATCTTATATTGGTACGATAAATAATAACAGGTCAGACGTTCCACCTGAGGCAAAATCTACAGTCGGCCGATGTAAAGGAGATTCAAAGTTTTTCTATTCCGGAAATCAGATGCTTTGCAGCTTTTATGATAAAAAGAAGACGCCAGTTCTCCTGTTGGATACTTACTCAAAAGTTGGTATTCACACTGAATCTAAGACTGATACGGTACTTACTTACAATGAAAGGAAATCCGGCGTTGACAACATGGACAAAATGGTGCGTATAATGTCAATGAAACGCAAATGTCGAAGATGGCCTTATGGCTTCATCATGAATATGCTAAATATTTCAGTTCTGAACAGTATGTACATTTACAAAAACACCAGACAGTTGACACCCCCTCAAATGAAAACTTTACACTTTGATTTCCTGATCGCAAGTGGTATGCAGCTTATCGAAGAAGAAATTCGAAAACGACTCAAATCGACGGGTATACGAAAGAATGTAAAAGCAGCAATCCATTCTTTGGGAATTGTAGACTTTTCATCAAACGAAGTGACAAAGACCGATAACGATGAAATTTGTTTCCAGCTTTCGACGGGTCAACGGTGTGCGTTTTGTGAACGAAGTAAAGACAGAAAATCCCGCATCGGCTGTTCTCAGTGCCAACGTCCTATGTGTAACGAGCACAGGTGTCATAGGTGCAAGCAGTGTCATTGAATTGAATTGAGACAATCGTGTTTTTATCCATGTTTTTTCAGCAAACAGTTTCAATGTCATTTTTATGTAGACCTACTTAATTAAGATTAAGCCTACTGGTACCTGAATTAGAGAGGAATTTGTTATATGTGATTTTTATAGATATAATTTTGTTGTTAATACATAGATTAATAGAAATTAGAAAAAAATTTATCAGAAATTTCTTATTTGTTGGGTTTGGCGATATAAAACAATCTGTAAATAGATAAATCTACAATTATCATGTCATACTACTTAATAACCTTTACGATATCTATGAAAAAACAATATTTTAATAAGAGTATATAATCACGAAACTACTTAGAATGATAAATCATGGAATTTATCTATGAACAGAAAAGATTTTTCAAAAATAGATATGGGGGTACACTGTACCCCGTATAACTAGTTTCAGAGGAAAGCCCGGATAACCGTTAATAAAAAAATACAGAGACTGCGGTTAGGGCAGTTACCGCGTTAGGGTATTAATTAGCTGTTAACAGCTAGGTTGCCTACAAATCATTTCGAATTTTTAGCGCAGCTGTGTTTGCTGGTATTGTGAATGACAATTATTTCCGGCATACCCGACTCTACCCATTGCAATGTTAGTTTGAGTTAACCGCTGCACTAAAACTTTGAAGTTCGGTATGGTTGGACAAACCACACAGCCTATAATCACGATCTTATCCGGAACATGTTAATTGGCAATTCAGGAAAATCTCCTGTCCGTTGTAAATTGAGGGAGGAAGAAATATGACCTAGCTGTTTATAACATTCATGTAGACATCTCCTGAAGATGCCAGTAACTAGGTCTTCACCGATCCTTCATTGTGGAATCACTGTCTAAAAGCTAATATTTTGTGGCCCCACCCTTATTGTCAATGACATTACCAATTCGTCTAGACATTGATTCGATGATATCGTTGATTTTTGACTGATCTAACTTTCACCATTCTCTTTTTAACAGTGACGTAAATTGTGATGCGCCATCTGTAGGTAGCAGTGAACGACGAACGTTACGTTTTAGAATACTCCATACATTTTTTATGGGATTCAGATCAGGAGAACGAGCTGGCCAAGATAATGTCCTAAGCCCTAATTGAGACTTGCATAAGTTGACTCTACTACTCCTGTGACACATGACTCATTGCCCATCTGAAACGTCTTTTTGTATGATGATCTGATAATTCGATCTGAGAGGGCCTCTTACAGCTCTTGAAATTCGACTCAATAAGTCTTCTACGAATAGTGGACTTAAAAATAGACGAGTCTAGTGCAGCCATCTCAGTTAACGAGAGACTTGGATCAACTTTAACAAATCTCAAAATTAGGCGGTCTCTACGTTTGGATGTTTTGCGTGGACGGCCAGAGCCCTCTTTACGACAGAGTCGAAAATCATCATTATGCCATCGATGCACATTTGTGTAAGGGACATTTAGTCGCTTGCTTGTAGCTCGCAAAGAAAAGCCTAGTTCTAGCAAGGCTGACACTTTGCCTTTTGTGAATGCGATCTTGTTATTGTTTATTTGTGCTTTGTATTGTTTTCAACCGGTAAGAGATAGATTTCTAGCTGAAAGCAATCAGGAGTGCGGCCAACACCACCGCAACGAAGTCAGGAAGGTATGGAGCATGAAGTCCAGTTAATCACATGTAGCAATTACATTATTGTTGATGAATAATGGTGCTATATAGTGGCTCTGATTGACCGATTTTCTTTATTTTTGTTTTGCTTGATAGCTTTTGGCTTGTACAGATTGTTTCATAAAAAATGGATCACCCTTAAACATCGCCTTAACTTCAACTCTGTCTAACTCCGCCAAACTTGAACGAATTTCTCTGAAATTTGGAAGATATGTCAGTTGTGCTTACTAATATCATTGTTGGAAATTTCAAGCATGAATATTGAGTTGTTTTCCTGTTATAGATAAAAAAGTAGTAGATAATTTGATCTTCATTTAGCAATGTTACACAAAATCATACCTCACTCTTATAAAACTACATTTGTTTCCTTTGTTATGTAATATGTTGTTCTACAAGCAAAAAGCTATCAAGCAAAACAAAAATAAAGAAAATCGGTCAATCAGAGCCAGTATAGCATCATTATTCATAAACAATAATGTAAGTGCTACATGTGATTAACTGGACTTCATGTTCCATAGCTTCCTGACTTCGTTGCGGTGGTGTTGGCAGCACTCCTGATTGCTTTCAGCTAGAAATCTATCTCTTACCGGTTGAAAACAATACAAAGCACAAATGAACAATAACAAGATCGCATTCACAAAAGGCAAAGTGTCAGCCTTGCTCGAAATAGGGTTTTCTTTGCGAGCTACAAGCAAGCGACTAAATGTCCCTTAGACAAATGTGCATAATGATGATTTTCGACTCTGTCGTAAAGAGGACTCTGGCCGTCCACGCAAAACATCCAAAAGTAGAGACCGCCTAATTTTGAGATTTGTTAAAGTTGATCCAAGTCTCTCGTTAACTGAGATGGCTGCACTAGTCTCGTCTATTTTTAAGTCCACTATTCGTAGAAGACTTATTGAGTCGAATTTCAAGAGCTGTAGGAGGCCCTCTCAGATCGAATTATTAGATCGGCATACAAAAAGACGTCTCAGATGGGCAATGAGTCATTGTCACTGGCGAAATCAATGGGATCGGGTTGTCTGGTCTGATGAGGCATCAGTCCGTCTGAAGGATAGTGATGGTCGATTGAGATTATGGATAAAATCTGATCAGGAAATTCCGAGACATTTACATCGTCCCCGGGTACAAGGTGGTGCGACTACTCTACTGATTTGGGCTGGCATTTGGACCAATGGCCGCTCTGAACTTCACATACAGCAAGGAACCATGAATTCTGAACGCTATGTGAATGTTTTATGAATGAACATTGGCCAAATGACAGATCAACTTGGTGATCCATCGACTTGGTTATTTATGGATGATAATGCTACGTGTCACAGGAGTAGTAGAGTCAACTTATGCAAGTCTCAATTAGGGCTTAGGACATTATCTTGGCCAGCTCGTTCTCCTGATCTGAATCGCATAGAAAATGTATGGAGTATTCTAAAACGTAACGTTCGTCGTTCACTGCTACCTACAGATGGCGTATCACAACTTACGTCACTGCTAAAAAGAGAGTGGAGAAAGTTAGATCAGTCAAAAATCAACGATATCATCGAATCAATGCCTAGACGAATTGGTGATGTCATTGACAATAAGGGTAGGGCCACAAAATATTAGCTTCTTAAGAACCGTTACTGTATCATAGCTTATCAGATTATATAAGGACATTTAAATATATTAGGGACATGAAATAACATGAAAAATGCTTTCTGTATCATATTTATGTTTTATTTAGTCAAATTTTAGGATGATCCACTTTTTATGAAACGGACTGTAGAACAACATATTACATAACAAAGGAAACAAATGTAATTTTATAAGAGTGAGGTATGATTTTGTATAACATTGCAAAATGAAGATCAAATTATCTACTACTTTTTTATCTATAACAGGAAAACAACTCAATATTCATGCTTGAAATTTCCAACAATGATATTAGTAAGCACAACTGACATATCTTCCAAATTTCAGAGAAATTCGTTCAAGTTTGGCGGAGTTAGACAAAGTTGAAGTTAAGGCGATGTTTAAGGGTGATCCATTTTTTATGAAACAATCTGGCGCTCACTTACAAAATGAAAAACAAAGATGTGGATTTCAAGTGTATTTCAGAGCTTTACACAAAATAACGGTGGATAAATGCTGCTGAGCAATTTTCCTAAATCGATAGTGTTTCGTTAAGTTCTTCGACTGCCGGATTGCTGTATGCCTAACAAGCAATATACATAGATGATTGTACGAAGCAATTTCACATAACGAACATTTGGCCACGATTGTCTCGGCTGGAAAACAACCTCAGATTTGACTTCCGCTGAAGAATTCAAATTCAATATAGACACTACTCATATACTTTCATAGCAATAGTAGCATTGTGACAATCCTAACATTGGCACGAGAGAAGTGAATCTGGCACGAATGCGACCGATTTTGCCTTCGTCATGATGGACGGGGTTTTCGCCGGTAATTCCTCAATCTCTCCCATCGCACAGTGTCCGCCTCAAGGAGGGCAATCTCTGCAACTCGCTGTTGGAACGAATTAGAGGCTCCTGTGAGAGGATCAGGATACGACATGCGCGAGTCGCCTGGAAAGATGAAGAATACATCACATCAATCATCATGACATAAATGAAAGTCATCAGTTCATTGCGTTTTCACTGAAATTATTCCGAAGTACTTCGGCAGGTGGGGCAGTCAGCAAATGCTGAATAATTGTGTATAAAATTAACAACGAATGGGTTCATCTAACAGTTATTAAGTCAAACAAGAAGCTGACCCTATAGTTGCAGATGAATCAATGGAATTTTTATCATGAAAAAACCGTCAGGGACATATCCTCTCACAGGCATTGACATTGGATTACCCGAAGCCATCACACGTGACAGAGACCTCAGTGCCTATTTTTTTGGTTAATCTTGATTCCGTTTTCACTAGGAGACGCAGAGGTAAAGAAACCGTAATGAATTGCGGGATATGAGGATACCCTGGCGACATTTAATACCATGTGATAGCTCAGAGTAGAACATTACTTCGATCTGCTGATGTTTGCGAATTGCAATGAAATCCGCTGAGATGCCTTATTAAAAAAGTTGACAGGCTACCCCTTACATCTCTCTGGTAGCCTACTCATTGATGTAAGTCTAAAATTTACCGACAGCAATTGATAAAATTAACAACTCCTATAAGTAAAGCTACAAGGTATGGGGAGAGTTGAAAGTACGGAAGTGCAAGGACGCAGAGCCGTCGGAAGGCCAAGAAGAGGATGGCACCAATATATCCGTGAAGGACATCTGGAATCTCCGATGAACTTGCCACAATCCGAGAAGAATGGAGGAGAGCCATCGGCCGTCCAGCCCCACGAACTGGGAATCACAGGACGTTAAACTTTTCTTTTTTTCTTCTTTTGAATAAGAATAAGAAGTAAAGGTACGTGGAACTAGACATAGAAACTCCAGCAATAGGTGGCTCAGGCATTAAACTTTGCTATCTATAAGTCTAAGCTTTGATGATTTTGTCGAGGCATGAGTAATACTACAATAAAGACAATACAGGCCACTTTGTGCCCCACTTGAACCAAGAGTCGCCAAACCATGTCTCAGACTTGTGGAATCTGCTGATCGTCTCTGAATGGCATGTTTCCTGCATGGCTAATCAACAAAGCGATTCATTAAGTTATCGCACAGATAATAAACGCATGAAAGAAGATGCCATGAAATGTCGCAATAACTAATTCCAAAAAATAATTCAAATATTCATTGCTGCAAGTATATAGAAAAGCCTATTAGGAACGTTTTTGCAAATCCATACTAACAGATTTTTTAATGGGTCTTTATTATTAATGATAGTTTTTGATTAAGTATGCCAGCTGGTTATGCTTGAGGATGGGTAGGTTGTTGTGAGTAGGATTGCAAAAAATGTCTTTTTATCCACTATATATTAAAAATACTTTTTGCTTTTTATATATCTGAGGAGAAGTAAATAATACACATTAAACTATACATGATCGGAATTAAATAAATAAAAATCTGCTTTTATACGCTTCATGAGTTTAGTAACTTTGCCGTGGTAATTCTGGTGACAATCAGCCATAGCACCGCAATTCCACATAAAATTCTGCATCGGTGGATTCGATTATCACTGCCTGCAGTTATAGAATAAACTGTACTCGCTCTACTAGTATTACGAAAGTACATTTGTTAAAAGATTGATTTATTGACATTTCATACGGTACACAATTATACATACACTGAGGGGATTACATAGTCTTAAGAATTGTGTATTGTGCACCAGAAAAATAAAAAGATGCCTTTTACAGGAAAAAATAATACAGACATTGATTTTTAACCATATTTAAAACATTTTAAATATCGCAACCTTAGTTATGACTTATGAGATAATGTAGAGAAGTTAGGGCTAAGGGATCATAGCAGAGTTTTCGCAAATTATTTGATTAACAATGCCTTTCTAAAGACAACGAGGGATGCAGCATTGAAATGTATCTGGATGCAGCATTGGGGTAAACTTTTTGGCGACAATAATGTATCTGGATGCAATTCTTTCGTTACGGGCATAGTTCTCACCTCGGCTGGGCGTGGGGAGAGGCAGCTGACAGGAACGTCCAGGAGATCGTCGGTTGAAGCTAGGGACGGAGATATTAGTCGAGGCGGAGACAGGAGCATCAGAAGAGGCCTGTACCCGCTGAGTAATGCGAGGAGGAGGAGGTACTGTACTCGACGTTTCCTCTGCTGAAAATTAATGCAGTGAGTATTACTTCATGTCTGCACGAGATAGCATCAAACAGAGCTCTCCACCTAAATGAAGTGATAAAATTTAACACATTCTCAATCACGCAACAGACATGAAAACAAGAAGTGATTGAAGGGTTACAAATTGCACCATTTTGGAATGATTGACTGAACGATGCCTCATTGTCTCAACATTTAAGTAGTTAACTAGTTTTTTCAAAGCAGCCAATTTTATCTTTGGCGCAAAATTTGTAGTTTTACACTGCGACGGTAAATGGTGAATTCACGATCAAGAATTCGCCGGTAAGGTTGCATCTAGACGTGCGCCGGACGTCTACTTCGGTCTGGCCGGACGATGGACACAACAAGCAGTTCAGCGCCTGACTTATCCCTTCGGGGAATGGTTGAGGAGGCCGATTCGGACCAACTGATGCAATCAATTTTGTTGTGGTCACTTACATTCGATTCGAATATTCGGTGTCCGGCCGTACTTCTACTTTAGTCCCACTTGTGTCCGGTGCACTTCTACGCTTAGGAAAAAACACTTAACCTTGTTTGCCCCAGGAAAATTTCAATTTCTTCTGCAGATGCTATTTCATCAGAAACAGTTCTGTGTGTGCCCAACCTGAGATCTTCTCCGGAAGCACACACAGAGGATACGCCTTCACATGCTGAGAACGCTTGATCATCTGACCTTAGACTGTACACGTACATGTATGCAATAGCAGAATGCGGGAGGACCATGATTCCGATGATAGCAATAGAAAAGGCCTCTCCCGAGTGAAAATTACTGCCGATGTATGACTATATAAAATTCAATAAAATATAATTGGCACAATCATATTTTATTGAATTTTATATAGTCATACATCGGTAGTGTACACGTACAGCAAGTTGTTCTAGAAATCTTTCATTCGAACGTCACATGAGTTTTGGAATCAGCTTCCCCAGACCTGTTCCCTGACCAATACAATACTGATGTTTCCAAGAGTACTACGTACAGGTTTGAGGGAGAATACTGGTTAGGCATAAAAGCTATTGATATTTCTCTTCATCACAAGTAGTATGACATAACACTAAGAAAGATGGATGTTCTCAGATTTAAGCAGAAAAATTCCCTATCAGCCGTAGACGCAACGTTTTACCCTACAAGGGCTCATCAATGCGGCCTGAAATTGCCCAAACTAGTTCGTAACATCTAGAATGGCTGAAGGAGGTGAAGGATTGCACAACAGTCTGTTCTGCGTTTGTTGCCGAGCGACTAATAATATTAAGATTGCCAGTTCGCCTGGGCAAGATGTCCTCAGACTTGAACAATTCAAGCCAGGTAAGATGAGGGTAGAGCAGTCTGCTGTGCACGTGCGGTACTTCAGCTCGGTCAGCCATTGGAGACAATTTTAGCTGTAGCTATGGCCACTTCGAGGGGTTGACGAACTCTTTAATGGCAAACGCAGCCAAATATTTGCCAAGAGATTTTTGTGCTTAATTTGTTCACGCCTGTGGACTTGCTTCTATTCTATGCCCCGGCGAACAGGCACTCTGTGATCGCTTCATAGCTCTTTGTAGTTAGGGGCAATGTTGTTTTGCAGTTTATAGATCTTCCATTCCGGATGAAAGCAAGCAAGTGAGAAGATGGATTCATTCGAAGCTGGTTGTCTGGCCTATTCACTCACAGGAATACGCAAGAACAAACGTTATGAAATTGAAATTCAAGTATTCACCTTCGTCTGTCTGTTTGGCGCCATTCTGCGGCTCTGTTGATGTCACTTTAGGCCGAGAAGTTTGGCGTGTCACCGAGCTGGCTGCACCCGTGTTTGAGGGTCGTGCAGGTTTCCAGGAAGCCGCAGGAGTCTGTTGCCGGAGTTCCAGTTGCAACACGTTGATTCCGGACAGGTCTGGCGGTGGAGGAGGTGGAGGGGCTCTCTGTCGAAGAAGTGCTCGAGGGCGCAGCTCCTGACTGGGAGGTCTGTCACAGCTATCCTGGACGAGGAATGAAGACCCCGATGCGTCAGGCAATGCTGAGACAGGTGAGGCGGCTTCTTGCAACTTCTTCTGTGATGTGATGCCATTCTGAGCGGGAATGCCGGTGCTGTGGAGGAAATGATGCTATTTCAGTCAAAATTATGAAAAATACGTATTTTACCTAATGCATAGACGAATAGAATAAGAAACCACCAGGAAGAAGATGAAAAACACCTTCTTCATCATCTTGTGCCCCAAGTGATGACTCGCTCACAAAAATACAGACTCCCTTTGTCTCCGACAGTCGCATTAGTCCGGGAGCTAGCGTGAAGTTGTGCAGGGAACGAGGTAGTACATAAAACTTTCACATAACATAGTACACCTCTAACCTACTGCAAAACTTCGCGTCTGCCGGATCAGATCATTTGCTTTTCAGAAATAGAGAGGATAACACAATCCTATGTATTTCCAGTGGTAAAATTGTGACATTCAAGGTGTTGACTCCATTTTTTCGAATTTTTGCTCATAAAAGTTACACAAATTGGTGTTTTGTTGAACTGGTTATTATAGAAATCATCTACAGATAATGATCTTTCAAATGAGTTATCATTCAGTGACAGAGGATGAAGTAAAGTGTACAAACAGACACTTTTCGTTGGTGTAACTGCAAATTTTAACATAGAAATTTCAGGAAAATTGTTGATATACTTTAACGAAAAGTGTCTGTTTGTACACTTTACTTCATCCTCTGTCACTGAATGGCAACTCATTTGAAAGATCATTATCTGTAGATGATTTCTATAATAACCAGTTCAACAAAACACCAATTTGTGTAACTTTTATGAGCAAAAATTCGAAAAAATGGAGTCAACACCTTAAATGTCACAATTTTACCACTGGAAATACATAGGATTGTGTTATCCTCTCTATTTCTGAAAAGCAAATGATCTGATCCGGCAGACGCGAAGTTTTGCAGTAGGTTAGAGGTGTACTACGTTATGTGAAAGTTTTATGTACTACCTCGTTCCCTGCACAACTTCACGATAGCTCCCGGACTACATGCTCCAAAACATTTATGACATCGATGGCTAAATTATCAAACAGCGGTTTCAGCCTAAATGAACTTTGTAAACTGACTTGTTGTTATCACTTTTGTTGCTGTTGTTGACTTTCTATAGTTTTTACCACCCATGTATCCACTTAAGCCAATCAACTATCAAAATAAGGCAGTCGACTGTCCAAATAGTTCACCCATGTATCAGAATAGAGCACCGAAGTGTCATACTACACCACCCAAGTGTAAATACGTTCAGTCAAGTATCAAATAAATGCAATATATGCTTTTTAGTGCTTATTCCTACTAATATCTATGTCCAATAATACTACTAATAGCTATGTTATATTTAACTCATATAATTAACAGCTATAGTAAAATTTTAGGAAAAAAACATCATCTCAAAAAAAATATACATATATAGAAAATATACATATATTGAAAAATCAGGCCACAAGAAAGCACTGTAGGCCTACAGCAAAGAAAATGTCATTATTTTTTGCGAGTGACAGAATGAGTCTCCTCGTGAGCCGCAGTTACAGCACTAACGCTTTGAATGCATGACACTAACAGCCTGTTCTGGGGTGCCATGTCATGTGTTTGAGTCGCATGTCGCATGTGTGCTGTGTGTCAGCGCACTTTCCTCCAAACAATTTTTGATTATTTTTTCTCACCACTTAAATGCACTTATTGCATTGGTTCAAAAGAGGGAATTAGGGGAAACTGTGGTAACACAGAAGCAGGCCCTTCTCCTCTTCTTCTCCTCTTTCAAAGAAAAAGTTAAGCTTCTTATCATCATCTCGTGATACAGGGTAGTTTTATTAGATCCTACCGGTACGTGATTGTACAATGTTGACTTCTTGATTGCTTTTTTTTGATACATGACTGCACATTTCTTGCATTTGACAAAAGTTGTGCACTATTGCTTTGTGACTGGACTTGACTGCACTGACTGTATTGACTATATTTATTTTTGTCTTGTAATGAAGAGTGTTTTTACTTTGAAATGTTGACCATTCCTCACCCTTCTCATTATTGAGGAAATTCGAAAAATAAACGTTATTCTATTCTATAAGCTTAATTAGAAGTAAAAAAACAACTCTGCATTCATACAAATGCTATGGAAACAGGTTAATGAAATTGTCCATAAATGAATTCACGAGTCACGCAGAGCTACAAACTCCTTCCTCTCTTGTGCAACACCATTGTCTAAAAGTCAGCGAAAGAAAGCCAACGATCAAGCGCTTATGCTAAATTCAACTAATTTTAGTGATAGAAAGCACCTAGTGGATAATTTAAATCATGATTAATTAATGAATTGGTTCATGTCCAAATAACCAGATATAAAAGCTACAGAATATTTGTAAATGAACTGACATTCGATTTCTCCGATTACAATGTTGAATGACTCACACTTAATATAAAAACACTTAAGTCATAAGAGCTTGGAAGCTGAAAACAGAAATTCCATCATTTGCTAATTGATTCATTCATTGGCTGGATGAACATGCTGCCTTCGATGCAGTGACTGCCTCTTGTCTCTTTTAATGTGACAGAATTGGCAATCCTCTACTGTCAGATTGTGAAGGCTACGTATGAGGTGAGGAAGGAAATAGATTAATAATTTGATGTCAAAATTTATTAATTTCGAAATCAAGTTGAAGTAGCTGAAACAAATAAGTAAATAAACGCCTAATTAGGCAGCAAAAAAGGAAATGTCTGAATAAAGTGTTGCTATGAGAGGAAAAAAATCTTAAAAATATAATGACTAGTCCAAAAATGGAATGATAAAAAATAATATACTTTTCATAAGCTTTTGCAGTGCTGTTGTTCTAAGCACATTCCCGTAAAATCATTTCAAAAGCATTGATAGTATTCGATAGCAATGTCTTAGCACAAGCTTCAAAAAATTATGAGTGCGCATCTTTTAATTTTTGTCTTAGTGATAACAGAGATACAAATGGTACGAATACTACAAAACAAAAAGCTTGTAGGTTTTCTGCGTGAGAAATGTCTACAAAATCGACTCAGTAGAAAACATAACATTTGTCATACGATAAACGTGCCCTCTTCTCCTGTCAATCTATTAAAATGCGACAGCGCAGATATTTTTAATACCAATAAATTTATATAGGATGAATACAAATGCTATATGATTTTATAAATCATCATACTAAATACAAGTACACACTTGCATATTACATGCATATAGTCATGTAGTAGAATATATATAGCTATCACACCCAGGGATCGCAATTAGCTACAGAAAAAAACTGGGGTTTGAATGCATAAATTTGAAATATTTACATTAGATTAATTTCGTAAAAAACGGAAAATTGCGATCCCTGATCACACCTGTAAATTTAGTGCTGCGTAATTGATCATAATGAATTGCACGATCATTCAAGCAAGAAATAAAACACAGATGCGCATTATACTCGAAAAGGCGTCACACATAATTCAGAGCACTTCATCGGAGTAAGAAGATACGAAATGATAAAGTTCAATCGATGCAACTGTGCATCGCTGACTTCATTTCATCAATAAATCAGAATCAGTTGACGAAACCTCCCAATTCATACATTTTGGTCCCGGGGGAGGACGTAAAGAATGAACAGTGTATTATCGTGATTGGCATGCTACAAAATTGCAGAGATAAAATCAGATGCGCTAACATGGCTCATCTGAAGTACGTCGAAAGTTAATTAACGAAATTCAGAGCGGATCACTACAGGAAGGATCTTCATGCTTAAATGAAGGTAACTTGGTCTGTCTGGAGTTTCAATTTCGAAATTCTAATTTCTTGGAATAGCATTTCTAGGGAAGTTTTAGCGCGAATACAAGACGAGGTTTCAGAAACAATGGTCACGTTGGTCACAATCGAGTGCCTTGAAGTAATTAACTAAAACAATGGCTAGAAAAGTGACTGCAGATTATATGGTCGAAAGTTGACGGTGTCTTACAATAAATGATATCAAGATAAACTTATCTGTGGACGATTCATTTGCAAATCAGGATAGTGGTACCTGCTGTCCATCCCAATCACAGAAAATAGCTTACAGGTAAAAGTTGATGCTCTGCAGACCAGTTCGAAGACGAACTGGAAAGATCCACGGAAAGCGAAACTCCTCCTTCACCATAGGTAATCGTGAAAGTGGTCGCTGATCATGATGTTAGCTGTCGGCAAACAATAGCAGCCAGATGACCGACACTTAGGACTGTGTGTGATAGGACTTGACACCGGATTCTAATTCAACTTCACAGTGAAAGATACACACCCCACAACAACTGACACTTTCAGATCAACCAATTTTAGTCAAACACTCGAGGCTTGTAACTGTCCGGTTGATCTATTGCTAACTAAAGATTGAAATTATCAAGATGTCTGTGTCTCCTGTCTGTAGTTTGTCATCATGAATGTCTGCGAGTAGGAGTCCCCTCAGCTATGTTTGTAATATAACGGTACAAATACTTTATGCAAGTAATACGCATGTATTGAGGATGCAACATTTTGTCAGCATATGACATAAGATGTAGGCTATCAACGAAACTGGAATAATTATTTCACACTTCGCAAACACAAGCTCCAGACTCAAGCTTCATAAGAGATTCCATGGTTGCCAGCGACAGAATAAATAGGACGACTGGGTTGGTCCTCGATGGCAGCAAGTTAGCCAAGTACTTTTTAATGTTGTTATCTTTTTCAATATTGTTCAATAACGATAAATATAACGGAATTCTTCGATCTTAACGCAATAATAATATATTTCAGCTTGGTTGATGTGATAACCAAGATAATCATAGAGTAAGTAATAAGTATATTAGTTGGAGTAACTGCTGCCTTTTACTGCAGTTTATTGGAGTGACAACTAAGTGTTGATTAAATCTCCATTGTGATTGGAGATTTAGTTTGGAGTGTTCTGTAAGATTAGATTCGATAGAAGTGACTATTACTCTAATCAGACTCAGCCTGTCATGCCACAATTGCATCATGATAAAAGAGTGCATCATTATCAACTTCAAGATTAAGTGAGTTCGCATCTATTCAGATAATAAATTATCACTTTTTGAGATCAAAGCTTGAGGGAAGAGTACGAGCCTTTACACCAAAGGCATCCCTCAGCAGAAGATTAAAGGCAAAGAAGTAATTCGTAGATAATCGAAGAAAGGAAAGTGAGGATGATGAATATCTCCTAATAATTGTGGAATATAGATAAGCAACTAAAGGACTCTTTAGTAGTATAGTAAAAGCACATAACTCATAACAGTATAAATATAGAAACACTGAAACTAAAATAAGGTGGTAAAAAGTGAATAGACAAACAAAGGGTTGTAAATGCAAAATAAATATGTAAGTTCAATAACTGTATAACTCATGGGGACAAAAGTAGAAATGACGAAAAATGCAATGTTTAAAGCCAAAATAACATCTTAGAAATATATAAGACAAAATGCCCTTCAAATTATCAACTATCCATAGAGCTTAGTAGAAGTTTACTGACTTAACTTGATTTATTGATCTAATCTTGATAGAATCCTGAAATCATGTGTCATCATCAGATCGCTTCCTAAGGAATCGAGGAGGGTAGACGTAAATTACATACACAACATCGAGTCTAAATTCAGCAAATTCTATGCGCTTCAAAAGCTCATGTTCTGAAATTGCCCCTGTAAAAACCTCATGACAATACTGGGTACAATACAGTCGGCAGCCTCAAAGTGCTTCAATTATTTCAAATTCTTTTCACTTTCTGACAGAATTTCGTGGAGACTTGGATCATGCATGCATTAGATCAGGACTGTTATTGTCAGGATAGATGCAAAACAATGAAGGTTCACTGACGTGTGATCAAGAAGACATCGAATTAATTCCTTTGTTTGTCTGTCAGTAATGATAAGAAATATGAGATGGACTTTTCAAGGGGTCAAGCTGAGATTTCGATTCGAAATGGATTCGAATGTTACAACATTTGAAGGTCCCCAAAAATACTGATTTTGGTGGCAACGTGACTGGCAGTTGCTAGAGGGGATGTCCTCTGGTCCGACCGACCTAGGCAGACATCTTGCAGGTCAATTCGCTGCATGACCATTGTGGTCAACAGTGATCCCTCTACCTCCTTATCTGAGCTTTCAATAGGTTCTAATCTTTCCTGGAAAACTGCTAGTAGATGACTTAAGGAGCTTAAAGCGCATTTGAAAAACAATTGAACTTAAAAGAGACGAATCTGGCCACTAGAGAACGCACTATCAGTCCCTTTAATTAAGGACTAGGCCCTTTCTGGGTCAAAATATATAACAAAAAACATTTTGCGTGATTAAGGAAACAAACTTGATGAATTAAAGCAGGGTTTCCGCGGTTTTAAAGGATCGTTTTCCAGGAGTTTCCAGGACCTTTCTGATTATATTTCCAGGAGTTTTCCAGGAGATTTACTTAATTTGTGATATAGCCTATGCCAAATACAAGTTCTTTGCGTTACGTATGCAAGAGATAAAGCAACTGATTGTACAATAGCTTTAACACACTTTTCCACTTCAGCCTTAATACGAATCACGAGTGAATCTGACCAATCCTTATAGTTCATGAACTCTGGTCCTATAATTTGTAACGGTTTATATATTTCAGGTACTCAAAGTACGATGTCCCAATGTGGCTCAAACGTGCCTTTGATCATTTGCTCTCCCCATGAAAACTCCTCGGTATTACAAAGTGCATGGATCGTAAAATCAAGACAAATAATCTGATAAAAAGGATTTGAATATTTATTTTAATTCATCTTCTAATTTGTTCATTTGTCCTTCCAGCGCATCCTCTCAATGTAATTTTAAGCGACAAAAAAAGCAGTTAAAGAACAAATAAATACTTCAGAAATCTAACACTCACTTCACTGAGCAAATGTCGTTGTACATGTATATGGTCAGTCGTGTCATATTTAATAATCTCCAAAAATAAATACTATCACTCACTAAAAGTTACGGTTGTGCGCGCTGCACCGGTTCTCGGGTAGGTGCACCTAAATTTACGAATTTCGATCAAATTGATGCTTTACTGTAAAGCTTGAATTACAATTGACTCATTTTTGTCTGTTATCTTAGCCACAGCAAATTGAGAGTATAATATTTTAAGCATACAGCCTAATTAATCCAACTAGGAGAACATGACTCAATTCTATTTATCAAATCAAGTCAAGCTTCATGATAATCAAACTTTAAATATCAATTCACTTCATAATAAATTTCTACACCAGGAAAATGAAACCTTTAGAAAATCACGGTTGTGGTTGTGTCATAAAAAACGATGTATTTCCTGATCATGAGAGTAAATGTGAAAGCTGACGAAAATTCGGCAATTCAAGTTCATGACAAGTCATTTTAGGCCACAGAATCCCGATTCCCGCGACCTCAGAATTTTGAAATCTCAGTGAATACAGCGTAGGCCTACCCTGCAGTTGCTCCTCTTGCTAAGAAGAAGGTTATCTTGGCATTCCAATGGCCAGGGATTCGTCCGAAAGATTTTCTTCTTGATTGCTTGAAGCCGATCGCAATGTCGAGAGATCTCGACCTTCCGCAGAGTAATTTGCAGACGTGACATCAGAATCTGTTTACATTTCTTGATCTGTTCAGTTATTTTGAAAAAATGAACTCCTTCTTTGCTGCATATCATTTTAAAATGAATCAATTAAAAACCCAACGTTTCGTCCGCCACTGACTTAGCAATTCAGTCATTGTTATTCTTTCAATCATTTTGCATATCTACATAATTTCTATTTTCACCTAGTTTTCAAGAATTTAAAATTATTTCTTAGAAGTTTCATTAGAACTATCATACTTGAGTTTGCACAAGTATGATGACAGTCAAAAAAGAAAAATAGAATTAAAGAATGCCTATGCATGCATGCTTCAAATTTTTTAACATTATTAGAATTTTCCATACTAAACTATTCGATAAAATTTGCATTGAATTCTAGAAAATGTAAATATTTCACATGAAGGATAGAGAACCTGCCTACAAAATTTTGATATTTTAATTGACTATCCCACGACAATCTAGAACGCAAAGCAAGTTATGTTTCGTCTATGCTTAAAGAAGTGCTTCAGGGAAGCTTTTCCAAATTTTCCGTGTAACGGTGCCGCAGGTGCGGTTAGCGCACAGCCCTAAATGCGATATCAAATAAATACAATATTCAAGGCTTCATTTCAAATCCGTATCTGCCGGTATTCAAAATGTTCAAATGTACGAGCTGTTTCTTTTATAGACTACGAATTGCAATAAAAGAGCATTAATTATATTTCTTGAGGCAAAAAGACTGACAGGAACGTCTTTAAAATGCATAGCAAGAAATTTCTTCTACAACAAAACCAAGAATGTGAATGAATTCATTACATTAACTTTGTATGAATTGAAAAATTCCATTAAAAAACTTCTAGTGATCAAGTAGAAATGTCCTCACTTATCTACTATATTTATAAAGTTCCAGGAGTTTCCAGAGTCCCGGGAAAACCGTTTCCGAAATTCCCAGGAGTTTCCAGGAGCGCGGAAACCCTGTATCACGAAAACTGCCATCGATTTAGTTGTACATCTTGATTTGTGACTTACTAATTTGTATTTCTTAGCGCATTTCCAGCAGCAATAGCTGCTTCCTGTTAAAACAATAATATGTATTGATTGCATTGTATTGCTTAGAGGATGCACTTCATATAAAGTAAAATCTTAATAACCTTGTATTTTGCTTTATTGGTGCCCATTTGTAAATTATGAGTAGTAATGAAAACGACACACCGGTATGTAGACTGCTCGGTGCTTCGTCTGTTCTGTATCGGAGCGTACACGGAACTGAATGAGATCACAAGGTATACAGTTGCAAATAGCGTCATGACAAATACTAAGGCTGGCTGGCTGGGATTGTACGAAAGATACAGAGGACAATAGTAGCCACGTCACAACATCAGGGATCAAATAGTGAAGTAAAGGTCAAGCACGGATAGTAACGGAAGAACAAGATGCGCAAATCAAAGTCAAAGTTAAGTTAGGGAATCAAATTCAACACCACGTAAAATGATAACAATTCTGTTAATGCTAAGAAATAATACTGCTAACATAAGTAGGCCTACAATACAAAACTTCTTTTTCTTATTGATCATTTTATTTTTTTATCATGTAATACTTTATTTCATTTCATTTTTCCTTGCGAATTTCAGTATTATAATCTTACTCGGATATTGTATTTTATTCAATTTTTGTGTTCGCAGTATTGTTTCCTTGTATTAGCTGTTATCATCATTTTTGTCGTGGTGTTGAATTTGATTTGATTGCTTAACTTAATTTTGACTTTGATTTGCGCATCTTATGCTTCTGTTACTATCCGTGCTTGACTTTTACTTCACTATTTGATCCGTGATATTGTGACGTAGTTACTATTTTCCTCTGTATCTTGCATGCAATGCCAGCCAGCCAGCCAGAGTATTTGTCATGACGGTATTTGCAACTGTCAACCTTGTGATTTCATTCAGTTCCGTGTGCGTTCCAATAGAGAACGGAAGATGCACCGAGCAGTGTACGTATCTTGTTTCCATTACTCCGCATGATGTATTTTGATTTATTGTTTAGCGTATAACGTCTTAATTTTCCACGATATTGTTTTAAATAAGTTTCAACTATATATGAAACACACTGTATAGTCGATGCACATAATATAAAACAAAAGTTGCTCAGATCTGGTACCTAATGTCCGCATGCTTATTCGAAGGTCTTCAACATAATAGTCGACTTCCTTAGCACAATCAATGACCGGAGTGTGTGTAATTGAAAACAGAGGCTATGTTTTACAAAGCATGAAATTGAGAGACACGACCAGGAGGTGGTCATTTGGTTTTGCAGTGTATTTGCTCCGATCAATGAGGCTGATTTATAGTTCAGATTGAATCAGTTTTGTCATGCAGCTAAGAGGAGACTGAGTTACGTCAAGACTAACGATTATTCAACAACAAAATCAGTAAGCAAACAATAATTCTTTCTTTAATCTGTGGTGTTATTACGAAGATAAGCCTGAGATGGATTACTTGACCCACAGCGGCGCATCTTCATACATTTGTGTGCATTTTCAGATGATATTGAGAACGGGACTGTAGAGTTTGAATAGTTCACCGAACATAGACAGGTCGATAACATACAGTAATTCGTCCTTCTGTTAAAAGTATACAATGCACATGTTCAAACACTACATTGTTAAAAATAGGGCCTCGTACTAAATATTTTATTCTTTTTCTACAACGACTTTTTATAGGTTTTGGCAATAGTTTGACGTTTCTTTTTTGGCACAATGTTAGCACATGCCCGCAACTTTCTCTCAGTTACTCGAATTTTCAAAAATACCTGCTTTCCGCCCTGGTGGGTCTTAATTAATAAAATAGGGTTGTCTTATTCTGAGCTCTCTCCTGACTATATATCTTGCAGCATCAAAAATTTGAAATATTGCTGCGATAGATAGCGATCTGCTTTATCTGATAGTATAGAAACGGTAAAGAAAGATCCAGAAATGAGGTCTGCAGAGTTATTAGAAAATCCATTGCTTTTTGGGATTTTCAAGTTTGCAGACATCAAAATCGCAAATTTGCAAATTTGGCAACTTGTATCAATTGTAACAATTACATCAACTTCACAGATCTAAATCGCAATCGTCATTATTAATTTATCAATCAAAACTCTTCATTCCTTTAACGTGACTACTTCCGGATCTGACACTTTTAATAGGGATCTCTTTCCTGCCGACTGACTGGTCCACACGTCCTAAAGATCATGCAGGAAAGCACATAACCACTTCGCCAAGGAGCAGGGATTATAAAAATTGATTGGATTTTACTCTGTAATTCCAATTCCAATTCCAATCAATTGTTGGCTCAAAAAGAAATTACTGTTTGTTATGTCCTGCATCTGCGGAGACATGAAAGGCTGCGAGGCACACATAAAAGCACTCAAGTCAAGAAACGAGGCGGAAAACCTCCCACACGAAGATTTTGGCATGAAGAGGGTTATTTTGGATGTCTTTCCGCTCCGTAATGCTTCATTTCTTCCGTAGGCTAGGAGCTTCCGAATTCATGCAGCCTTCCATTAGATGATCGATGGATTCCGAGGTTTGCTTGCACCACCTGCAGTAGTTGTCTGTCACTTTGTCAATCCTTCGACAGGATTTTCCTAGCCATCTAGTCTCTCCGAACTAAGTTGAGCCGGAAGACACAGGTCCCTTCTTTTCCACGCTTTCTTAAGTAGAAGATTCTCTCTGCTGTGGCCCTTTATGGTGTGTCTCTTCTAAGGCTGTTGCTCCATTTTTAATATACGGTTTGCCTGATCTTCGCAAATACTGAGCTTCGGGGTGCCATCGCCTCTTCTTGGTCAATTTCTTCAATGTTTAAATAAGGTCCAAATCATTTGGATACGAGTATAAATTTTCTTCTCTCTATGGTCGACAAAATGACAAATTCGACTTAACACTCGATCATGTCGAAATTAGTACTGACAATGCTGGAAATATTTTGATTTGCGTTCTCAACTTGCATCCTCACCATGGCACTTCTCTCACGGACGCCTGTCTTATATGCCTTCCACAACAGCTTCACAGGACGTGCACACGCGCATACCGGTATACCGCTCTCGTTTCTGGGAGGTAACTATTTCATAATTCCTGGATAATACAACAAATATCAATGTCATCAGCTGAAAAAATGTCTGCTCAGCTACTTCAAAGGATTCGCCTGCCAATTATTCATTCAGGGGTCAACAAAAATTCATTGAATTTCATATAGTTGATGTCCACTGATTGCTCAATAATTCCAATGTTTATTAGATTGAAGAGGGAATTAAGCTGCAGTCAATTTTTGATATTCCCTGCCAAGGAGACCATCACTCACTGCAAGTTACAAGAACACAGCATGCTGATTTTTCCACCTGTATGCCCAAGTTTTCCTAGTTGGATTGCATGAATACAAAAATTCATCGGTATAAATTTTCATTTAAATTTAATTGTTCTTTAATGTGAACGATTTCCTGTGTTTTCCAGATTTTCCTACGAAATTCAATGCAGTTTAGGGACGAAGAAAGACATTTTCAGGTACTTCCTAAGTTTTACTTCAGCATGGGATCCCTGTCATTGTACATGTGTGCAACTCTTCACTTTACATGTGCATGGACGAATACTAATTGTCTGAATTTTTAACTGACGGCGGCGGACATGAGTAGCAGGTAAAATGCAAACTTTGACCACTGTCCGAATTCTCAATCGTCTTGATAACCTGAATACCATCATGGATCAGAGAAGCAGATGGGGTGGGAGAGAAAAAGAACAAATAGGAATGAACGGAAACAGGCCTGAGGGTGTATTCGCCATGCCGGTTGGATTACAGCTTAAAGAACGCAAAAAATGCAGACCTGGCATCATCAAGTCATCAATGTAGATCACAGATAGTGTCCTTGCAGCATTGGTTAAGAGAGTTATACAACCATCTTCCTGCTAAGAACACAGGAGTTCGTGTTATTAAAAGGTAAAGACGCAACCAACGCCTTATTGCGAAGAATGCAGAGATGTGGACCGGTGGAGACATCTACGATTATGACAATGATCTGATTTCGAATCCGAGAAAGCTCATTCGGTGTGTTAAGAGAGCTTTCGAAATTGCATCAAACTTTTGAGCGTCTGCAGCCACAAGTAAAATCAGAAAAATCGATGGATAATAATAAAACCTAAAAAAAAACTTTTTCGTTGATTGACGAATGATTGATTCTGAAAGCGTGAGATATTCCAAAGCAAAGAGAATCCAAAAATCACAAAAATATCGAATCGGTGAATCTATGACGATCACAGATCAATAAGATGACAGCACAAACAATTTCTAGCGGATTTCTGACTTTTTATACTCACTGAGGGCGCTGAAATGCTTGTCCGTCAACTGAAAATGAGAGAGGAAGACGAGCAGTGGTCACGCCGTTCATCGGGCTGAAGAAACGTTTGGCGAGATGTGAATATGCACTTGAACATCGTTGCAAGGTCTGTCGCTTGCCTCCAGGGCAAGATTTTGGACATGATTTCACTCTCTGTGGACGTATGACGAACGGAGTAGAAAGTAAAGATATTGAAGAGGCACAGGACTCACTGGTGGATTCCTCAATGAGGACGGCGATCGACAAGGTATCGCTGAGAGACATTCTGTCGTTACTGCACTGCTACACTGGCCACATTAGCCTTCACCTCTGCTAATGAGGAGCATCGACGATAATCCGACAGCCTCTCTGGATTAGAATCAAATGTGGGGCGGATTTACGATGCTCCACAGACCGACACCTGTGGCTACGGTTGCCATGACAATGCCGAGCTGACAATAGTCCAGTCTCAGCGTGCCACAGAGCAGAATTCCAGGAAGCAAATGAGCAGGAATGGGCATTTAATGGTTGGATTTACAAAATGATGAGATTATTTACCCACGGATCGATCAAGTCATGTCATAATTACCTAACACGGCGTGCAAAGAACAATCAGATTAAATGCAATAAAAGAGATTAAAACGTTGATGATGAAATGTCAATTTAAAACAAACATTTCTAAAAGAAATTTGCTATCCCATTGTTGCATTTATTTGTCGGAATAGGACTAATGGAATACAGGTTCATCTGTGCGACCGCCGACAATGTCGATAACTTTCCAGATTGTGGTTTGTATGTATGTGGTGCCCTTATATTAAAGGTCCAAACAGCTGAACAGATCATAGATCCATAGCTCAGTGCTCTTCAACTTTCTTTCCCATCGTTAGCCCCTACAGAAAGACATGCTGGCTGCCGTGTAACCTCCCCCACCTAAAAATGATTTCATTACAAATTATCGTGTCAAATACAATTAAATTGCTAGCAACAATAATAATAAAAACAGCGCATATTTGAGTATGCCTCAAATGAAAATCGAGAGTCTGTACACAGATATGCCATCGCACAAAATTACAATTTCACGATGTCTTAACAAGTAATGTAGCATAAAATAAAAACCAGAAAGAAAATAAACACAAGGAATGTCGGGATAACAGAAGTAGTAATATTTAAGTTACATCGAGAAATTACTATTGTCACAATGAAGCAGTTTCTTCGAATCAATGTTCCACAGAAAGGCATATCAAACTTCCCTGAGGTCGGCAATACACGAGGTGCGAAATGATGCAACGGATGGGAATCGTCATTAACTAGGGCCTCGAACATCTTGAATCCATGAACAATTACTAATCAAGGCTATCTTGAGGAAAGAAAGTGACACGGAAATGATAGTTTATAAGTCTGGCTTCCATGGTAGTATGATAGTTTCGACCAAAATGAAGAATGGCACGTACATATAAATCCCACCATAGTGTGACATATTTTCAAAAAGCAATTTCTATTACCTTTCAGAAACAATTTAGGAATCTATAAAAGAAGTCATGAACTCATTGTGCCTCGTAAATAACATCATAAGAACCTGAAACTGTAATGAGAAAGTAGGTCAGAGAGGAGACTAGTCGAATAGCTCCCTAAGCATCAACCGAATACAGTAGCAAAGCGATGAGTATTGAACATTTGACAGCCAATCGCTGAAACAATCAATCAATGGCTTGTGCTGTGCATGGTTAGTAGTTAAACGGCAGACTGAGAAAGATGTGAAATACGTCGTATATATTTTAAGCAATGACATCAACCGACGGCTTCTTAATAGACTGAACAGGAACAGCTAAGTAACATGAGTGACAACTTCTGCAACTGATTCTCATGGAACCGCAAGTCACTTCGGATGATACATCCCTTGCAGCTTTGTCGTGCGCACAACCTTTGTCGTGAACACTGCCACAGATCATTTTGATGCTATCAATCCCATCCAATTTCAGTGCAGTTGTCAGAGTTAATATTTTATGATAAGACAGCGACTTGGTTCACATATGACCTCAGTTAGAAACAATTTCGAATAAAATACAAACCAATAAAAATATAAAAATCAGATTGAAATCATTAACATCACGTCAACAGGGAAGCGAGATTGATCGTACTGCAGCCCAGACTGCTGAGGAGTGATCATTTCTCTGAAATTTCAGATGTATGTGGAAAGTCAGTCGGTATGTTATAATATTCATTGAAAGTTACTCCAAAAGTAATTCCGTTAAGTAATAGAGATGAAAATTAATAAAATAATTATGGTTTAACGTCACTACTCCCTCTTACTAGGGGATTGGACGGTGCTGACACAGTCAGACCTTTATCTGGAGCGTTGTTATATTTCAGTCCGGATGCCCTTCCTGACGACTTCCAATGACACTTTCGGAGCTCTACCTCTGGACCGGAAGATCTCTAGGCCAAGCACTTAACCACTGTGTCACGGACAAAATGAAAATACCAACTCAGTCTCACTGACTCGAAACATTTCTCGAATCTTCGGAACTTTTGATTGAATCTCTTAGGACATTCCAATTCATCGTTTCGGTGAAAATTTCATTACGATATTATCGCAGTATATGCAGCAGGGATTTCAGATTTCAGGAAAAAATGTCTGAATTGCTACACAACAGAAGTTTCAATTACCAACCTTTTCCTTTCCGCTTTGAATGATTTAATATTGTCTGAATTTTGATGAAATCGTATTTGGCGCTATGCATCTCATGTTGACACTGTGACTGAAACCCATCACTGGCACATGTGAATGCTGTATTGACCGAAAATTGTGCATCCGTTATTAAAAGATGAGAGTGAAATGAATTGACTTCATTTTTGTCACAAAATGAGAAAAGCCCGAAAACATAGTCTATTCAATTTGAAACTTAATTCTGAGACACTTTTCCATTTGCACATTTGGGACAGCCACAGCTACATGTATATGTGTGAAACATTGCTATAAAATACAGACCTTATTTATATTAGTAAAATTGATGACTAAAAACTCATCGGAAGCTTCATCAGATAGACCTAGACCACTTCAAAGAGTAAACGAAAGTATTATTTGTTTAATAGAAGCAAAAATACCAAATTTTCATTTCTATCAAATATTTGCAATCGCAAGACATTTGGAACATTATCTATTTAATATAAAAAACCAACTGCAAATCACAAATGCAAAAATGCGTACCATGTATATCACAAATTGTACATTTATAAATAATCTAAATACCTGAATTGTTTTACGGTCATTGGTAACTTGCCACAAATATCAGCATGAATTTTAATCATGGATGGATTTGCTCCATTTGCCCAAAAAACTTCCTTTACAGTATACCTTATGAAAAAGTTCATCATAATACTTCTCTAACCAGATTTTTGTGAATTTGCTGTTATATCCAGCTGAAATGTAATAGAAAAGGAGAATTTTCCAAGAAGTGAGCATTCAAAGAGTCTCGGACGTAGCATAACTATAAGAACAGAATGATTGAGAAAATATCTTTGTCGCGAACAGTCTGAGTTTTAATTGCTTATTTTGTTTTGCCAAACTGCTGCTCCTGCTACAGATTTTGGAAGTAGATGAATGCATAGCATCCCTTTTATCGGCTGCACAAATGGGGAACAGAAGTGAATGTGACTTAACATATTGTCAGCATGAAATTTCGACACGATTTGCATAATCAAATATTCCAAAACTTGTCTGTCAAGCATAATGCGATCAACATGATTGAAAAAAGATGAAAATTTAATTGAAGCCTGTTCAAAATCAAACACAAAACTTCAGTTTGAATTGAGTTTGTTTGTCAATATAACGCATTCCGAATGGTAAATTGATCTACTCGGGTAGATAAGTCACGTCGACGTCTACTTAAAGCTTGGTATGTAAATATTAATGCTCAGGTAGTGAATGAGAATGCTTGATAGAAATATAAAGCATTTCGACTCTCTAGAATAGTCAAAAATATGTCTTGTATGTGGACGTAAAAATCGAATAACTGAACAAAGTTTCAGTTCATTTTATAATCAAATGCTTACACAGGATTTCGCTACCATTCCCTCTGAAGGTTGAGTTTCTCTCCGAATAAGTGGTGAGTAATGCAGTGCAGTTATTGCAATGTTTGATGAGAACACGATAAACAATCATCTTAAGCTTGGATTTCTTGTACTTCGTTGATACAGCAGCGGTTCAAGCAGCGGCTAAAATATTATAAATTTTGAATGTCGCCATAGAGGTCTTTGAAGTGCCCAATGAATGTGTACATTTGAATGACAAAAGCAAATCAAAGCTCATGGTTGTTTGTTGAACCACTGAAGAGGCGTTACGGAAAGCGATGACTTGCATTTATATGATTATATTTGCATTTCGATTTCACTAATTCCAGAATAAAAAGAGATTAGGTCTTGAGAAAAGCTAAGTAAATAAAGATAAGAGATGTTTCAAATATAGACTGTAATTTCTAAAGTTGCAAGAAGGATTTATGTAAGAATTCAGTGAAATTTTGCACATTTTCTGCGATCCATGAAAAGGGTTCGTTAAATACATTTGGAAAAGGTCTTCCAATGGGAGGATTACACAGTTAACCCCTTGAAACATAACACTATGGGAATGGCAATCAGATTCATCGAAACTTTAGTCCGAATAGCCAACTTCAGATAGCAGTTCGCAATACTCAAGAAGTTCAATTCGAAAGTTTCTCTGGAAAGAGCCGATGCTGGAATCCATAGCCACCGTAAAGCTAGACAGGGCATTAAAAATGTAATTCATCATTACAAAATAAACAAAATTCACTGATATCTAGATAATGTGGCAGGCGGTATTGTTGCATCTGACCAAAAACAAGTGTGATGTCATCTCAGGTGATTTTTTTGAGAGCTGATGCTATTTTGATGTTGTATAGAAGATATATGATATAACTGCCTATGGTAAGATGCAAACTAATGACCGTCACATTACTCTGTTTTTTACTTCTGGTGGCAATTCTGAAATTTCTTGCATTGATTAAGGACATTTGTACTGTCCTTCCGAGCATGACCATGGCAATATATATGAAGCAGTTGCAAACAATCACTACTTGAATACATGCAAAATCAGAACCAGAACATATACGTTGTTTACATTTTTGAGACTGAAGGGAATATTGACGCTGAGAAAGCTTTTACTAATAAGATGTTTGTGAGAGGCAACGTAGAAATTGAATAGTGAATTTCCTCATAAACAAATACAGTCGAGGCTCGTTAATTCGTACATGGTTAATTAAGATCATATTAACTGTGATGGCTGTAGCATTTTTTGTATCTGTTGCATTCATAAGCTGCTGTATAATTAAGACTTTCAGCAATTAAGACATTGGAAGTCTGACATTAATGTTCTTAATGAACGAGCTCTGAGTGTAACCGAAAGATTTGTGATAAAGTGTGAAATTAGCTGAAAAGAGTAGAATGGTCAAAAGTTTGTGCAATCTATAGGCTGTGTAAAGAATGAATTTACATCCTCTGAAATTGCACTTTCTTATACACGTTTAAGAGTGACAATGTACATTAATTATAGCTCTGAGAAAAACAAAATGTTTTGGCACCAATCTTCCTCGTCTGCGACATTGACCGATGGGGTAGCTGTGGACAGGTTGGCCAAACAAAATATCAAAAAATGAGGACCTCGAATTTCATAATTAAAAGATCATGAACAGCTCTCTGATTGGATAACCTCCACTGGTTGCGGATGCGACTCATGCACTAGTTAACGTAGTTGTATGATGTAGTTTGAGAACTTTGAGTATTGGAAAATCCTTGGAGTCGCTTGTCTTTGCCCACAGTCGATATGCTGGAAATTTCCTGGTGACAGCAAAAATTTATGGCTGAAAGCGGCAATCAGCGAAAATTGGGATGCCGTAACAATTATAAATCATCGGAATTATCTCTCTAATGAAAGAAACAGTTCAGTACAACTGTACTTGAAATTGTAATTGCAGAATGCAATCTCTGTCGGTGCCATGGTCAGACAGCTACTGGTGACTTGAACTCTTTTTATCGCTCTCATTTGTTAATTTCCCGCATTTTGTATATAAACTCCCATTGCTATTGTATTCAGGTTTTACCGCTGAAGATGGAATGTTAACATTCTGAAACATGTTCGGTCAATGCAAGAAACTTTGTCTTCTTTTTTTGAAAATTATAAATCAATTTCGAGCAGTGATCGTGCGGTTCGGTGTTCCGCAACAATATAGTGTCCGACAGCGAACGTAGGCGCAAGCTCGGCTCATGGTCGTCAAATAATCGATGCGGAATGCCACTCAGTTCAGCTTGCCGACGTTCATCGAATCAACTCAAGGAAAGGATGAAATTCATGAATTTATATGGACCTGGTCCTTATATGTGGACCACTTGACCACCCTGGCTGTGACTACTTGATATTTATAGATGATATCATTACTGATTACAAGAGAATGAAAGAAAACAAGAAAGGATATTACATAAAATGAATGGCGGTAGTCATTCATCAAGAATACTTTATATGGTTATGTCAATATCATTTCAAAAATTTGATATTAAAAAGATTTATTAGATTCGATCATAAAAAATCATCAGAGCGCTTTTATGTCAGGTCAGAATGATGAGCAACTGCAAGTTGGATACTTGAAAATACAGACGACAAATCTTCTTCCGAAAATCTTCAAGCTAATCTCCTTCGATTGAGACAGTCTTACCGTGTCAATCTAAAACCACTTCTCTAAGCAATCTTGTCAATATATTATTTCTCATCGGATTAGATCTTCTCTCAAGTTTCATAAGTTTAGCATTATTGAAAAAGGATTATCACTTTAGAATTGCAGTAAAATTGAAGTTTCATTTGAATTTCAAAAATTCTTGGAAACATCATTGGAATAAAGAAGTTCTCATCAAAGTAATTCATCAATATGGTAGGAAAGATAATGATTCAAAACGGCTAAAAATCTACCGGTATTGTTTTAATTTGAATCGGTTTCTTTTAATTTCAATCTGTGTTTTTGATTTATTGAAATTTGGACAAAATAAAGCTGTTTCGAAACTACTTTGAAGAATGCATAGGATAATCTCAAGAAGTGATTAAGTTGATGTAATGCACTTTCATGTACATGTAACTGAGATCACTTGCAGATGAGTGCGTGACTCAGGGATGTGATTGACCAAACGAAAAAAATCAGGAAACCAATTTAAAGGGGGCCCAGTGTAAACAGTCTTTACTAAATTAATAGTAAAACCATTATTTTGGGACATTCACATATTGCCTGGTATAGTTCGATTATAAGGAAGAAATGAAGTAGTACAAGAATAGGGACACGTTAGAGAAATTAAAAACAGCTATGTTACTGTCAAAGACGATAAATCAATATATGAAGTCCCACCCTCCCCCAACTCCTATAATTTGTTTTGCGCAGAATATGCCTTGTCTCAAAAATGACCGAAATCAAACCAAAAAAATCAGGCAAATCACATCCCCGGTGTGTTCATTTATAGGCATTTCACATTCTAATAGCCTGGTGATCTTTATCCGGTTTCCGACCGAAGAATTTAAAAAAGTAACATGAAGGCTTGTAGTTAGAAGATACCGTCGAGTAGGATATGCATAAATCATCAAGCTACAAAACTTAATCAGAAATCATGTCGCCAATGCCTTTGTTTTGCAAAAAGATCTTGTATTCATACCTTTCATCTTAAACATAGAAAATGCTTGCATGGCGGAAGGTATTCGTTCTACTATTAACATTTCTTTGGAGACAGCAATCGCGTTGAAGAATGCATTTAATTCAATAATACAATTACAATTTGAATTATGCTGATTACAAACAGTCTATAATTTAATTGATCTTATGTATCCTTTGATTAACCAATCGTGCAACTTTCTGATACTTCGTGGAGTAACTTTCGTGCATAGACTTTTAGACGTTCAATTGACAGTCAGTTCTGTATCACTTATTATCTCATTGCCTAGATTTACAGCTTCGATTAGTAGCCGCAGCTACCATTCGAGGACAGCTACTATCATAAACTGCTGAGAGGAGGTGCGGCTACAATTCGAGGCCGGAATGCGAACATTATTCGAAGAAATAAGGTATCAAAATCAAGATAGCAGCAGCGCACAAAGCGTTCATTATAAAGAGAATGTTAATTTCAATTGTTTTGAAGCATGCACAAGCAATCCAGTCTTATCAACGCATCGGAAAGTGATAAGTAGTGTCATTGTAAAAGACAAAAATGAACCATGAATGCTATTCTAATGCCTAGACTTTGAACATTTATAATGGCAGATTATTGTAAATCAGCATTTGAAACAAATTGAAATGGACGCTTTCTTCATAAAATAGGAAGCCAAGTAAAAAATTCAACCTGTGGTTTTATTCTTCAACAGATTTCATTATCAGTCGGATGTTACTTTTGATCGATGGAGAAATAAGTCTTCGACTGACAAAATAGATAATATATATTAATCAACACTTCGCGATCAGCTGCAACTGAATAAAATAGAGTAAAAAGTTTTACTCTATCGACACTAGGGAGGTATTGTCTACGAATTAAACTTAATAGTACATCTTATGATGCAGCAGCCAAGGCAATTCTAAATTTGTTATGACACTCACTTGTCTCAATGATGTTCAACATTTCCTGATCAGTCTGCATGTAATGTAGATGCACATGAAAACGTACCAAAATAGAAGTAAATCAGTTTCCTTAAGAGGTTCGCTGTGCCACCATATTGGCCGGTCAAACATTAAAATATGTACTGCATTCACAAATAACATGAGTTGCTTAATTCTGACAATAATATAAACTGAAGTGCAATACATGTTGCTTCAACAAAACACTCACTATGTAACGCGACAGCTCCAGTATTTGCGGAATTTCGATACACCAAAGCCCCATTCCTGCTCTTTGACCTCGTTGAATTCTGGATCTGGTTGAAAACGCACTCTGCAAGCCCTACAGCTCGATCGTTTCCCAGAAAAACTTGGGCCACAGCGCAGCACAATAGGAAGAAGACGTGAAATATGCTGAGCTGGAGAGTTGAGGTCAATGGTGGTCAGGGAACGCTGGACACGACCAGGTCTGAAGGCTGGGGGAGGAACTGTGAGAGTTCTCTCCAGAGTGGCTTCAATGTCAGGACGGACTGAGAAATGGTCAGACCCCATCACACTTTCATGAGCAAGTGACGATTGTCGTGATTGGAGTTGCCACCGATTAACTTGCAAGCAAACAGATGCCAGTTGACTACATACCGCCCAGGGTGAACATGGGCGGCAACAATGCCTCTCGTTAAAGATATCCCACTGAGATGAGGACAGAAATGAGAAGACAATGGAAGGCAAACTTCTGAATTTCGTGAATCTTGACTCGTAAACGTGTGTGGTATATGTTCACAATAGACATTGATGGTGGCCATCAATCACAACGATGAACCGCGTCTTCTTAATATCAAATTGGTCATGATCAAATATTTCTTAAAACATCAAATTCTATTCGTGAAATGTATGCTACTGTTTAAATTTCGTTGAAAGTAGTACATATAAGTAACAATGTATTTCATGTAAAGAAAGTAATTTTTAACAGGATCCAGATTAATAGCTTCACTCATTGCATGGTTACAGCGTTAGAGTGATTGCATGATCATTGCTATCAATAGGATAAACTACATGCATACGGAGTTGGACGAGTCTTACACACCTTAAACCGACGTAGCTAGAATTCATTCATTTTCCAGCAGGTGTTAACTTCTGCAGCTCTTGATGAATGAATTTTTTACATTAACGGCATATCTGCGGATTTGTACAACTTCAGACAATAGACTTCAAATAATATCACTGTTTGATAGCGCTTGCATTAAGGTGATTTCCGAAAGTGAAGTTTCAGTTGAGAGTTAAGTGTAGTTAAAGTTTATAGATGGAAAACTTTTATTTAAATAGTAGATTATTTATAGATATTTTGACCAAGTTTTCTGTCTCCCCATTCCACACGACGATTAGAAAAATAAACAAAGGCAACATTTAAATAGATTCACACGGCATTTGACAATACTTTTGTTCACAATACTCGCTGGAAATGCGAAATGTAGAAAGCATGACTTAATTTCCATTAAGTAGTCACAATTTTGGAAATCTGATTTATTTATTGGATTAAAAAACAGGCGATGTTTTCTACGTTTTTAAAATATTCTGCTGATGCTGAGTGAATAAGAACAGCTTGGCGGTAAATAAATGAATATTTGTGGCAAAAGAAATAAGCTCCTCTTTTCATTCTGTGGTCGATCTGTAAGAGTCAAAAGCATACTTTATAAAAGTATAAATGGACGCTACTTCGGAGTACAGCACCTTCAACGCTCAATAATACAACATGGACCACTCGTATCTATTCGGTGCGCCGAATTTTGAAAGAATGGCAAAAAATCTCAAATACAAGGCTGAAATAGATAATTTTTTGATGGGAGACGAGATAAATCTCATACTTTGTCATACTTTGTCTATTTTGTCACCTTTCCTTGTATATGCGCACCAAATGAGCCTGCATTGCTTCGTAAACAAAAATCATGTGAAGAATGTCTTTTTAAGCAGCTAGATTGCCTACCACAATGTCCGCCGATGGACACGAATAATCTGTGAAATACACCAATACTTGGCTTGCATCTGCACTAGTCGAGGTGGAAAATCTCTTTCGATTTATCACCGGAAATGATTAAAAGTGACGTTATTGTGACTTTTTTACGATCAAAACTCATCCAACATTTAACAAATGGAATCGGCACTGAAGTGGTTACCAGCAAGATGGTGCACGGAACCATAATGAACCGATGTTTGAGAGAGAGATATGTTTATATTCTTAAATTAATGAAAATCATACAATGTGCATTTATTACAGTACAAACGTATCAGTCGGTAAAAAGTGATGTGCGTGTACCTGCACATGTCATATCAAAAACATAACTGAGAAGCTGCTTTTCTACTCACAAAAACACATGACATTAAATCATATATAAATGCTGGTCGTAAGTAGCACAAATCCATGAGTAAAAGCATTCCTGCGTCTCCACGTCTTGATGACCGGAAGACAAAAATGGCTACTGTTTTTAAGACGCTTGGGGGGGGGGCACAATAGTTCAGCGGATGTTGGGTATTGTCACATTACAACAAGAATTTATTGCAGATGGTCCTATGAGCCCATTTTTGAATTGTCAATATTTTTACACACATTTTTTCGAGCGATATTGGGCTAGCAGCTTTCCACAAGATATTTGTGAAGGCAGTAACCAATTTAGTAGCCTTCTTATAGAAAAAGTCTGGACCCAATACCATGTGACAATTGGCCTTGAGCTTAATTACGCAAAATAGTTCATCAAAAGCCAGGAGTGGTTCTTCCAGACTTCAATGTCCTTGATAAGATAATTGAAGAAGAGATGGTGTTGAAATTCCTCTCGACATAATGCTTAGTTATTGTTTATTTAATTTCATTGTTGTTAATTGCATTCACGACATGGCTTAAGATGCTTTGGTGGACAATCGATCCGCGCTACTTGCCTTAATGTCGGCGGTCACAATTGTGACGTGTTATTTATCTATTGATTATTATTGCCTTGACAACTGATGTGTGGTGGTGAGGGTTTGATCCTGCCCATTGACAGAGTCGCGTAAGTGGCTCGTAGCTCAGTTGGTTAGAGCACAGGTCTAGTTAACCTTGGTCGTAGGTTCGAATCCCACCAGCCGCACATCTTTTGCATGGCAATTTGATCTATTGTTTATTTAATTTCATTGTTGTTAATTAGTTTATATATGCAAACTTTATAAACGCCTCCATTGATGAACCCGAAATGGACTTCTCTGAGATTTGTCAATGACATACATCTGCATGCTTATGATGGTGATCGTTGTTATCGTCAATAATAGATTTATCTTTTATTAAACTCGTACTTCAAACAAACAACAACTTTTTCCCATTCACTAGTTACTGTATAAACACTATCAAAATATGAAGGATGGCGTTTCTCGCGTTTTGCATTGAAAGAAAAGGGTTTTTGTTGGTAAAGGACAAGGTTGCTGCTTGGGTTTTGGACCCAAGATTTGGGTGTTAAACCCAAGCCCAAACCTAAAAGACAAAGTAAAACTTCTGCTGTAAGTCCGTGGAAGTCTTATTTTTTCTCATTCGGCCTCGTGCCATTTTTTCGACACTATTTCACATTTTCCAGATGAGTATCTAACCTACTACTGTATTGTGACGGTCACCCAGTCACCTCGCTAAGCTGTGGGCTGTAATTCTCTCGAGAAGAGCCAGTCAGTCACAGATTCTTATAAAAGAGGGAATAATAGCTATCTGGCTGATGATCATCAAGTTCATGGTTCATTGTTCCGCAGGCAACGCCTATGTCTCATGGTCTACTATTGTTATTGTCTATCGATCGATCGGCTACACTAAAAGGATGCTGCTGACTTGTTTGACGGCTAGTGAATAGCGATGTATGGAGGCGTCCACGTGTTATCTATAGCCTAGACACAGTGCCAATGCATGAACACGTTACTATACGGCCAGATTAAGGCGTAGGCCTATATAGCATAATTTATGCATGCTGTAGGCCTATAATGGCATGGAGCCCATGATAGATAGAATTTCGCATCATGTTAGGCTTGGGTGTGAGCCCAAGCCCTTTAGGGGAACGAGGATGCAATTATATGGGTAGTAGAATTTTGCATATGGTTAAGCTTGGGTCATCAAAATTCCTGCTTGGGGCTTGGGGTAGACCCAAACCAAGTCCTATAGCAACCTTGTATAGGAGAAACACGATCAGACCATTTAAAAAGCAAGCAACACAAATTCAACCATTTTTTTTACTCACCCAACGCACGAAGCCATGCTAGTAAGCTTGTGGTGGGGACAGCCGTCGAACACTCACAACTCTCACCGGATTGTGACCTCCAGTGAGAGCGATGGTAACTCCCGAGGCGGACAGACTCGAACTCGGCATCTTCTGCACTTCCGCGCCGAAGCATGGCCCTTAATCAACTGAGCTATCCTACCACTTCTATCTAAAAGCGCTATCACCTTTAATTCTTCAATTACTACTTGAATCACCACGAGTCGAAAAATTGCTTCGACACAGCAAAAAATCGCAATTCTCTCAATTTTTTACACACTAATTATCTAAATGAAAAAGCAAAGCGAACAATGCGACAAGGAATTCAAATTGATGAAGAAATACTAGAAGAAGTAAATGAATACCAATACCTTGGAAGATGGCTAACAGCAAATAACGAAATTGGCAGAGAAATAGATCACAGAATAAATACTGGTTGGAGAAGGTTCGGACAATACAGCAAGCTCAAACGCAGGAACATCCCAATATGTCTGAAACGAAGGTTGTTTGATGCGGTCATACTGCCATCAATGACGTATGGTGCAGAAACGTGGACACTTACAAAACGACAAGAATGGAAACTGGCTGTGGCACAAAGACATATGGAAAGACCAATGTTAAACATCACGAGGAAGGACAAAATACTGAACGAGAACATCAGAGAAAGGACGAGAATCATTGACATAACGAGTAAAATCAGAACGATGAAGGGACACTGGGCAGGACACATAGCCAGAATGAACAACAACAAATGGGCCAATAAATAACGGAATGGACGCCACTAGAAAGGCCAAGGCGAAGAGGAAGGCCAAAGAGAAGATGGAGAGACGATATTGAGGAAAAGAGCGGAATCAACTGGATTCAGAATGCGCAAGATCGAAGAAGCTGAAGGAGGGAGTGGAGGCCATCTGCCAGCAGTGGCACGAAAGGCTGATGATGATGATGAATTCTCTTAAATGACCAACATTGACTCTCTTCAATTACACGATTACTCATGTTTTTCATATGTATGGTACTATTCAACATTATGCAACTTCCTCTCACACGGTCCACAAAACAATGACGTTGAAAGTTACTATTTTCTGCATCAACAGAATCTATGGTATCAATGATGTAATCAATATGTCTGTCGGATTATTCACCTTGGAACTTGTTCCCATACTCAATCAAATTTCTCCTTCCTGTGAACTGGCTGGTTGTCGTTGCATCTCAAGTGTGTGTATTTAGCGTCTAGACCCTAATTAAGTAACTCACTATGTGAATGGTCTTTCATGTCCAGTCAGAGTCAACAACTAAAACTTTATTGATCTTGTCACTCCCATCTGCCTATGAGTAAACATTGCCCCCAACATAAGCAAGCACCGTGAAGGATGGATAGAAATGGTAAGTGAGATGCAATGATTAGGGAAAGATGTCCCACGTTTCCGCGAGAATCAAGAATCTGGTGTTAAAGTTCTGGTGATTTTATTGCTTGCAATCGTGTCTGTTGTTGCCAAGAGACTGCAGCTGATGTTTCACTTTTAGATGTCAACCTGGCGACTCTAACCTTGAGTTGCGGAAATCGAATCAAAAGTAAAATAATTATGGTTGGTAAACCGTCATCTGCGACTTCTCTCATAATGATTGATATTAGAAAGTGAAATGAAATGGAATTAAAAAATGCTTCTCAATGCGTGAACCAAACACTTGGAGATGAGAGCTAAAAAATCCAACCACAAACTAGAAAACATTCCTTCTCTCTTCTCCACGCCTTCACAATACTACTGAGCTTATATATTTATTTAGCTTCATGGCTGCTAGGAATATGAGAGGTGGATGATAATGACACAGAGAAAGGCTAGAACCGATCGCCGGCAGACCGGTTTTAGCACCGCCGACCCGACCGTAGCTACAAATTTTAAAAACATTTTAGAATAAATTATTTATTCAATCAAAAGAGTTACAACATCGTAGGACCATGTTGATGCAACACAACGTAAGAGTTAACGTATTTTTTGTGAATTAAATGTTGAGGACCGCTTCTTAAATATACCTTTGGAGTAATCATTTTAAAAATAATTATTATTATCATTATTATATAATACAGGCATATAACTCATTGGAATTTTAAATGTCATTGAGCGTATTACTGGGACTGCTCAATATTTTCACAAATCCTGCACTGGGGGGCATGGACGGTATTGACGAAGTTAGACTTGCGCTGAAACGGTACTTAAAGTCACTTTCAGGGCTCGAACTCTAAGCCAAGTATTTTGACATCGTGCTACGGAGAGCACAATTTACTCAAGACTGATTCATAGAAAGAAAATTGAAAGAAGCAACCAAAATATATCACATAGGCCTACATGCCAGTGCAGGAGACATTTGGTCTCTTAACTTCGTTCATTCAATCTTCAGGAATGTTGAACGATTTAGTGAATACATAATAGAGGAAAGCCGTGAGAAGTGTAATTGAGTTCCGGAAACCTTGAAATCTCATTTTTTATTTTAGGAAATTTTCAACCTTTCACTTCGTAAAATTTATAGTGCGGCTTCATTGCATGACTTGACAAATAACTTTACATGGACCAATCGCAAGATCCTTAACACTATCGATCTACAAGCACATTCTCGCTTATTTCCGTCATCACATCAACCTAAATGGATAAATCTACAGCTTTTGACAAAATCATTTAACTTCAAAAGTCATTTGTGCAGTATTGATTGGAATTCGCTTTGAATTCTAGCAGAGAATTGTTTTGTAAATGTGTATGGAATTTCAGAGATGCACGAAGCCCATCACAGATGGATGGAAGACTTCTACACATTGGGCCCCTCTTATAAACTGGTTCCAGCGGTCAGTCAACCCCACTACGGCTCTGCACCCACGTACAGGACCCGAGAGCGAACCCGAACATTCAACTGCTCTATAACGGCTCTACAATCACGCACAGGGCATAGAGATTAACACGGTCGTCCAGACGAGTCGCGGGCCGATGTTATTTTGAAAATATTCAAGCAGAGGAGCAATAACTGGGAAAACGTATCTAAAATTTAACCTGATAGATATGCTATAGGCCGGCATACACAGAACATACTCGCAAACGACAGATTATAGAACATTTACTGTATAATGAAATAAATTTGTCATCAATATATTGTTGAGGAAACATTCATTCACATTTGCCGTTACCACAGAATTAGACAGGTCGTCTCTTCTTCCGTTTGACTAGAAGGGAAGCATTGGAACATGCAACGTAAATGAAATGGCACAATCTCCTGACTAAATACCATAGCAATCGAACAATGAGCAGTCAGTTCAACATTAAACACGACAAATTGTGCAAAGTTTCAGTGACTGTTATCAACCGGATCACACAGCAAAGAGACACAGACGATGTCAAGTTCTACAGAGAAGTTTGTGAACGTTTTTTCATGCGCCTGCTAACTTTTTTTAAAATGATCGGAGATCCCAACATTATCGAGAAAACTTTTGCGCAATGATCTGGATTCTTCGAATCTGAAGGAGTCATGGCGATCGGAGCATTTTGAAGGAATTCAGAGCAATCCGCAAGCGACGCGCGACTATTTTTCCTATCTCTGTAAGATATTAAAAATTTCCTTTTGCCCACCTATTAAGTTCCTGCATGTGCCATTATTTTGAATCAGTTTGCACTTCTAGCAAAGTGATACGATTAAACAATCTAATTCTGTGGCCGTTCCAGTCTTGATTAAAATTAGCAACGGTAGCATTACAATCTTCTGAATAGTCTAGGTTGTATGGATGTTATGTTAATACAGTATATATGTGCTTACTAGTTAGGCTACTACATTTTCTGCTACGCTCTTTATCATACCGTGACCACCAACAATCATAACCATCTGTTAAATAATGAGAGTTCGAGAACGACGCTTATCGCAGCGCACACTGCTGTTTGAGAAAGGACATGAAGAAAATAGTTCATGATAAGTTATAAGAACCTAGCATACCACGCTACTACAATGTATTTCCTGTCTGACATATATTCAGACCTGAGATTGAGCGCTCTGATTCTATTAGTCCGGATACCTTCTGTCGATTTCTAATGACAATATTTTAAGCCCAGCTGAGGCGATGAGCTATGTTTCCAATTGTCTCCGTCGGCTCAAGCCGTGACTCGGCTTTGGTGCATTTCTAACAGGACCCGAGAGAGCGAAATCGAACCCACAACTGCCTTGTCACGCAGCCTCATCCGTGCATTCAATTGAAATACATAATTACTCTGATTAGTATGTGACAATGAAGTCAGCTTCCTCAAATATGTGAAAAAGATGTAACAGCTTAGCTAAATAAATTAAAACAGACTTGTTCGCGGCTTCGAAACGATTAATTTTAATGAGGTAAAACTACAAGATTTGGTGAATCTTCCAAGTCAAAATGCCACGCTTAGCTGATTCGGGGGCGTAATACTTAAAATATTTGGCCAGGGTGGAGGGGGTTGATGGGGTTTCATTCGTGCTACATATTCTTGAGTCAAGACACTCAACCAGAATCTGGTCTATCTTCCAAGTTTCCGGAAAACAGGTAGGAAGACTCGTACATAGTTGCAATTGGGACTGGAAATTGGTGTTTCAAAATTAAAATATCAAATAAGATACAGACTACATGTTAGAAATGAAAACCAATTACTTTTTACTAAGTTGCGGTAGTTGCACTAGTCGAGAAATTTAATAATTTAAAATCAATTTTTCAGCAGTTGAGCTTCTTGTGAGACAGCAGTGTAGCTTTAAACTTGATATTCTAAATACTCGGATAGAAAACACAAATCTTGCATGGCAAGGAAGAAGAAATTATACAAAAGAATATTTTTGAAGTAAGGCTGAACATGCAAGTAATGAAGGGGATATAAATAATGGATATATAATTGAGAAAACAACTCCGATTTTCAACGTGAAGATTTGGTTGGGCGACCTGTGAACAATGGATCTGTGTTAATGTGAAAATAACAGGCCCACTTAGAGATGAGCGGATGATGGACTCGGTGGTGACACTGAATATATTGACGGAACTGCACTTTGATCTTATGTCCAGTCGACAAGAACTTCATCCATTATTTTCCAGAGAATTACATTTATAATTTCAACGCAAGTTTAACAAGCTTTTACTTGACATAAATCGGCTCAGTAATTGCTGAAATGTTTGAATATGGCTTAGTTGCTTCTTTCAATGAGAATATTATCTGCAGAATGGAAAGCAATTAAGTTTCTAGAATTAAAGTTACATCACACATAAAACTGAAAAACAATCTTGAGTGGAAGAAGACTCTATCCTTGCAGCTGATTATTAGGTATTATTTCTTGCGCGCCACTGAAACCAAATTAGGGTTCAGAGGTAATCTGATAAAGCCAATATCATGAACCACGAGGTGGTGTAATCTGAAGGAAAGTGACAGCGCGCAACCAAACACGATATTTACATCAGTAACTTTTGACTAGTTCAATGGTTAACGGCGCCGTATTCTTCTGATAGAATTGATGGAGAATTTCTAAAATATCAGCGCAATAATGCCACCCTTCATTTAGTATCAAATGCGAATGAAAGAGTAAAAGATTGATAAAATCCTATTGTACACTGTACACTGTATATGATAGTGTAGTGAGCAAGCAGGGAAGATCACGTTCGAAGGCAGATACTTGTCAAAAGAAGCGTCAGAAAAGCAGTGCAAATTGATATCATCTGTCAGACTAGCTCAATGCTAGAAGACTTCAACTCAATGCCAATAAAAGTCAACTGTTAATTGTTCATTCAAAATTCGATGCTTCAATGGTTTCTGGAAGTTTCTTCAGAGTCTTCCTGATGATACATCCCCTTTATAAATATCTCGATGTTTATTTAGATAAAGGTCTGCCATTTGACACGCATGTACCAAAAATTTGTCAAACTGGTTTCATTTTCTTCATGAATTTGTTATGGTTTGCTCATCTCATGTTTTTTCTCAAATTGATTATTGCAATTTAATTTTGAGTCTGCAATTCCTGTCGTATTCAGAGACCTAAACGAATACAAACTCTTGTGCTCGCTTAGTGAAAAATCTTCGTCGTCATGAGCCTACATCTCCTGTTATTGAAAACTCTAAATTGGCTACCAATCCGTAAAAGGATTCAGTTCAAGATTTGTTGCATGGTGTATAAATGTGCATGCGGAAATGCACCTACTTACTTGCTACAAATAGTCTCATTCTCTGATTCTAGATCATCAACGTTTTACTTCGTTCGCACGAAACCTCTTTCCTCTATCAGCAAATTGCTAAACGTCATGTGACACAAAATACATTTGAAATTTTGTGGCCTAAGTTCTGGAACTTCCTCCCAGAAAACTGTTGGTGTGAATATCGGCTCCGAATTTTCAAGAAACTTTCAAAAATGCATTTATTGCTCAATGCTACTTGACATGGGTGTTGAACAACTTTCTTTATTATGTATTTTTTCCACTTTGATTGTGATCTGATCACAGATTTTGTGGTTAAAATGAAATAAATAAATATGATCATGCTCAGGTTGTCATGCAGCGCACAAGTGGACATGTAAATTATATGCCTTTAACGTCGGCTGTGAGAAAAAAGTTACGAAGTTTATCCACACGGACATGTGTATCTCTTATAATTATGTGAAATACTTATAACTTAGCTAACAAATTATGATTAAATGAGCGTTAATATGCTATTGATTGAAAACATTAGGTTTGTATTGTAGAGCATGAATGGTGAAATTGCAACGGGTTGCGACCAGATTGTGTCATAGCAAGGTTTTTCTATGAATTCTTCCCTGCCTTAGCCGAGGTGCGAAAATGGGTGGCTGGCAAGTTAGGCTCGGGGCAGCCTTCATGCATTGACGACTTCTCGCCGGCTAGATTAAGCATCCAATGAAAACCAACAGCAGGCACTACGCAAATTTATCCTACCCACAGAATTATATTCATCTGTGCGCGCTTCAGTTTACCAGAATGGAAGAATAGTATCTAACCTAAATATTGAAATGGCACATCACAGAATCAGACAGCTTGCTCCTTCTGGAATGAATAATTCGTCTATCGCTTACTATTGGAAATGGCAAACAATAAGCTCTCAGCAGAGGACACTAGAGCCAGTGAGAGAGGCGGATAAACCGAAGTAGATAAGCAAAATATTTAATTTTATGATCCTACCAGCCATAATTTTTCACTGTGGAAAAGTGATGACACACGAAGTACATGAACTAAGTCAGAGTGGATGTAGCAGTCAAGTAATTCGTTGGTGAGTATAGGTATTGATCATGATGGATTTAAGTTCTATTAGAATTAACCTGATTGAATATTTTGAGCATCGAGATATTCCGTGAATGTGGGTGAATAGTGGACGAAAATATTCTCCACACAGAATGCCGATATAATAATAACAATCTGAAATCAACATGATAAACATCTAGCCATGCAAACCATTGCTAGCTAAAATATTTGGTGATGTTTGAGTTATGCTATCTGACATGTTTCAAATAGATCTAGACAAGGTTGAGCACAAAAGATTATTATTACCTCAAACTTTGAAATTCAACATAAGAAAAAGTAAATAATAAGACGTCAAGTGAAATGACGATGAATATTTCACTGAAGTTAACATTTGATGTTAAAATTCAACAATTTCAAATGACAGAAAATCTCTAGCAAACGTTCGTACCAACTCGAGATTCAAATTCAATTTCTAAGCGAATTGGCATGACTTGTTTACAGTTTATCCGTTGAATCAACATGATAGAATTATGAAAAGCCATTGACAATAGAAATATAAGCTCTTAATAATAATGGAACGGAAAAATGAAATGCTATCGCAATCCATCCCAATGGAAGAGATGACTGCATTTGTCATATTTATGAGCCATTTCGATGAGCTCCAAACATGAACATATGAACTAGTTCTTTTTTTAGTGTTTCTGGTTACTTTAAATATAATGTAAAGTAACTAGAAAATGAAGTTTTAAATCATTTTGAACATGAAATTCGATTTAGCGTTCATCATGGAAGTATAATCGCTACAGTCCTTACAGCAACAATTCAATTACATTGAACACCGGTACATCTTGAGGTACATCTGAACTCCTTGTCATTCTTGAGGGGTCAGAAATTAGAGGTCAGTTAATTGATAGAACTGCTTTTACAATGAAACGCAGTTCTATTAATTAACTGAAAATCATCAGCATGACATACTCAAACAATGATTTTTCTCCCTCAATATCGCGCAAAAGTCTGTCAAGACGTCCGAATTAAAATATCAAGTGGTTATTTTGATCACTATTTTATTTATTTTATCAAGTGGTCACTGATGGTATTTTGACCAATATGCAGTTCATTTATGGACTGTCTAATTTTGATTTAGCTATATACTTCGCATGTAGCTTTAAAATGATGGCTACAGCGTGTCTTTCTAAGCAAGGAGTTCATCAACATTCATAGAATTTTGGTGCGCAGCGGGTAGCAAAGATGTAGCTGGGTCGGGACCCCAAAAAAATTAGTCGGAGAGGAGTGGGATGACGTTCAAATAAGCCTGAATTTGACGCTTCTTAACCGCACCGCATCACTGCCGCCAATTAAACTACGAAATATGCACCCGGATGCTATTATTAACTCGTCTCAACAATAACTTATACGAGTGAGAGGACTTTTTCTTGCCAGACATGTGTTGAGACTTCATCTCGTGATATATTGCTAATCTGGGAATGAGGATCAGTTCATCGATTCATGTCATCTTTCAAATGTCAACATGAAAATAGTAGTCGGTGCGAGCAAATTAATTTGAAGCTTAAATATGCGCTTTTACAGCGGCGAACCAATTTGAACAGGGCAGCATCAAACAAAGAGTGGATATGGGGTGGAAGAGGGGCATCAGTTAACCGGAGCGATAGTCCAAAAAAAGCTGGAATGGAGCGGAGCGGAGTTAGCATTTTCATGACTCTCAACACTGCTGAATCTAAAGTATCTTCCGCTCACTATTATCAACTTAATCCAACTCATTGTCTAGCGAACTTCAAAATCTCATATTCAAACATCATAAGCAACATTATACTCCGATTAGGAAGAAAAGTAAACGAACATCAAGCAGTTTTGAAAAATACATTGTAGTGACATCTACACTCTGAATTCAACACAATCACATTTGAAATGAATTGGTAACACAATTTGGCAGTGATTCTGATTGCAGAGGTCGCTATTTGCTAATTTTAGAATCGATGCGGAATTTCTGAATATGATACCCATTCGATACATCTTATCACAATTTGATGCACAGGACTCAACGGTTGACCAGTTAATACAACTCAGGTCAGTCTTACAACGCCTAATCATGAATAAACATATTGATAAACAGAAGTCGGCATGAAAGACCTCCTTCAATTTTGTCAGGCTCATTGTAGGTTGCATAGTTTCAATTAGAAGATTAGTTTGTTAGATCACTAATCCATGTTGATGTGACCGCTATCAAATAGACCTCTTAACATTTTAAAAGTTCCGAGATGACTTCACGAAGCTGACAAAATCTTTATCTTAGATGCAATTTTCAGAGTAGGAATGAAATGAGTTATATGAAATATATGTACTATTGAAATGAAATTATGGCAGCTATCCATCATAAAGCAACGACTCTCGGAAAACATGTGTGTACCTCCAGTATACGTGAATAAAATCCTCATAGAGAGGCGATGATGTTCGGAGAGCAGTTGTCGCGCTATATTTTATTTGCATTTGTTTAGCCTATGTTAATAAAGCGGGTAATAAAAAGAGAGTGATTGTCTTTTTATCAAAACAATTTTTAGAAAATTCGGAAATAAACACGAAAACAAAGCTTTTGAAATTAGGCTAATATGACGACGGTTGAAAGTAACCCTTGATAATAACTTAAGCCTAGAGAAAATTTGGCAGTAGACTATACAAATAGCAAAGACATTCTTCCATTTAAATCGCTTCATAGCGATAAAAATGGCGAAGCTTAATCGACGTCATAAATATCTAATGACTAGACCTCTTCCGCATGACTATTTACAGACTCATCCACATTTGTGCAGCATACCGTTGACAATGTCTTCGGACGAAGCGTATAATCAAAAGCGGGTCATTGTCGTATCTTTCAATGAAATTCTTTGAAAAAATCAGAAACTAAAATTAACCGCGTGTATCGACTCACGAGCAAATTTTCGTATTAGTGTTCAACTTTCAGATTTCGACTTCACATGACTTTCTGTAGATAAAGAGAACAATGAGATCTCAAGATTTGTTGAGAAAAACATCATGACTCAAAATCAAGGACTGTTAACACCAGTTAATTGGAATGTGAGAATGATAATTTGAATCAAAATAAAATGCGGAGGAACGATGCAAATTCTTCCCCGATTTCTTAGTTTCTTAATTCACTTTCAAAAAAGAATTCTCAATCTACGCGAGATTCACTTTGAATTGCTTTCACATGGGCTATCAGGAAAATAGTTTAAGCACAGAGTTAATTAATGTTCCTTGTTTAATCTCGGAAACACATTTGGCGATACGCCTCTCTTCTTTATTCTGTCGTGCTGAGTGTTAAGCCAGAATGCAGAGTGTTGGCCAACTTGTTCTAGAAGTCTTAGGATTGACCCGACTTGTGTTTGAACCGAGGGCTCCCGGACGCAAAGCGAGCACTCTACCACAAGGCCACTGCAGACAACAGCTATAAAAGCGTGTTTAGTTAATTCATCATTTTTCAAACGTGTATCATGCTGCTCTAATTGATTATTCAATGTTCAAAGCTTACGTCGGCGCCGTAACTTCTAATTACCATCACTTGATGATGCCTACATTAGAGATGTGCAGAATGCCATCCATGTAAGGTAGCCATAGCCAGAATAGTACCGCAGTAGCAATGATGCAATGCAATGTCCTGCATTTCCTCTAGAGGTGGCTACATACTCTTTTCAGCTTTGTTTCTTTTAGATTTTTCTGACTATCCTTACGAGACTGAAATGTTTTTTTGAATGTCAATTTGGATTAGTAAATGTGTAGTGAAGATATTCGCACTTTTTTACAATTTTGATGGGGTGGGCACTTTTGCTGCACAACACTGTAAACATAGACGGTCCGGTTCCCAATCCGGATAGAATAAAGTTTTCTATTATTTATTGAAAGACCTGGAAAGCGGTTTGTATTCAAGGACGATTAATGCCAGTAAGACGCTGGAGGGGGTAAGCCATCCATGGGAGGGGGGCTTATAAAGTCTAGCAAAGAGATTCATGAGCCCTATATTCAATGCAAGCTTCGTATCTCAGAGACACAGTGTAACTGACAACTTCCAATTAATTATTCAAATAATGAATTGATGGCAATTATGTGTTTAAGCAAAGAATATCCAAAGCACAACATCAAACATTTAAGTTTCATGAAAATAGAATGAGAAATACATCGAAATTGACCTTTTCGCCTTCTTTTATGAATAGAAGAACTTTTAATGATATTTTCGTAGATTCTTCTTAGCGCTAGTGTCTAACAATTTGTGATACACGTTTTTCTATAAAGATTCCTTTTATTCTACGATTTGTCTAAGCGAAATTAGTTGCTAAGTTATTGACATTGAGTGGATTCTGTTGATGATCCAGAATGGTTACTTAAAGCGACATCAAATTTCATCAAACTTCTCAGGTCAGTGCATCAGAGACGACTTTAAAGTGCTCATTCCGTGAGAAATTCTTTGATTTCCATTTGTTTTTATCAAAAGTGCAAAGCAGCGGCAACTTCTGCACTCATGCGTGACAACAAAGTCGTTAAATTGAAAATTTAATGTAACGAAAATAATTTATGAGTTCACGGACGGCGTCAAAGGAATTCTTAGTTGACTGTGTGATATACGTGTCAAAAAGACAACTCAAAGCATAGAATTAGACACTTCCTCTCTTCTCTTTCTCATTAGGTAATGCTAATGAAATGGCACAATCTGCTGACATAGTACCATAGCAATCGAATAACGAGCATCCAGTTGAATATTAAACACGCCAAACTGTGTGAAGTGTGACTATTGTCAACCGGATCACACAGCAAAGAGAGACAGACGATGTCCAATTCTGCAGAGAAGTTTGTGAGCGCTTTTATGTGCGCCTGCTTGTATATCATTTTTTTCAGAACAATCGGAAGGACCAACTTGATCGTCAAAAATTGTGCATAATGTTCTGAATTCTTCGAATCTGAAGGAATCTGAGCATTTTTAAGGAATTCACAGTAATCCGGAAGCGATGAAGGACTATTGTTCCTACATCTCTCAGCACGGCATTGAAAATTTCTTTTTGCCCACTTAGCAAGTTCCTGCACGTGCTTTGAATCAGCTTATACTTCTAGAAAACAGACACACTTAAACAATCTAATTCTATGCCCCAAAGATTAAAAATAGTATTTTGGATAATTTTATTATACCAAATTTGACAACGAATGTAATAGATTGGATTTCTGAAGAAAATGGCAACTATTAAGTCAATAAAAGATACCAACACCCTTGATTGCCCGACCGCACTCCCGGACCCAGGAATCGATCCGAAGTCCGTGGAGGAGACAAGCTCGCATCTTCTACACTAGGCCACACCGATGGTACAAAAGGAATGCGAGTGAAAGCAGAACAGATTAGTAAAACATATTATGCAGAACATAAAACCATCAAAAGTTGTTTAGTTGATGAAATCCATGGTCCGCAACATGAGTCACTTAATACGCTCACTGACAATGACGAATTAAGTCGTCAATAGCGTTTTGTCTCCACTTGTAAGACGAGTTAACTCGTCAATATAACTATCGAGACTATCTTCATAGTTTCTTTCATACAAATTTCTCATGGTTGATGTTTCAAAGCAGGTATATGTCTTTTCGATTGGTGCTACATGTCCCTACGATGGGCTTAGATGACAAGTACTGAAATAAATGTCATGCAATGCTTTCTTTTGGCAATGTGTGTGGCAACAAGGATTTTAGCCCGGGCACTGAGCGTATTTCAACGCATTATTTAGGAACCGTCAGCGTGGCCTAGTGAAGAAGGTGCGAGCTCGTCTCCACCGCGAACTTCGGTTCGATTCCTAGGTCGGGCAATCAATGGTGTTGGTGGCTTGTATTGACTTAATAGTGTTCATTCTCTTTAGATATTCAATGTACTGCGACAGACCTTTGTTGTGAGTCTTACAATGTATTTTGCTAACTTATGACGGTAGTGTTTGAATGTTTGATATATTACTGTCATTTTCTTCGACTTAAACTGAGAAATTTAGTGACCCCCCCATTGAGAAAGAGCGAACGATTGAACCGCGCAGGAATTGTGCATTTTTTCAACTTGCGAGCAAAACAGACAGTATTGAAGGAGAGACGACTTTTTGACAACAGCTGAATCATTAATGAAGATTCACCTGTTGGCGGCCATTTCGTATAATCGTTTCATTCGTCGTACTCTCATTGTGCAGATGCATGGTTAATTAGACCTCTACCCGAAATATGAGAAGAGTCATTTGCAATCTGTTGACAAGATCAGAATAAGTAGTCCAGCGCGCTTTTCGTCATGTGCCGCTACGTCATCAATCAATTGACAGGAGATCATGGCCTACATCATTAACTGTCAGAAAACAATGAAATTAATGACATATCAATAACAAAAAGTGTGTGTACGGTGTAAAATCTCTTTTTACTGTCTTACTCTATTATGAGGAATAGAAATGAGTATTTTCTTTACATCATCACTCATGAATGCATGCATCATTACAGAACACAGTACAAACCAGTACTAATGACATTTTGTCAACTGCTGTGTGTACTTATAGAAGACTTAATGAAGTCGGAGAGTGCGACTGCGGGTTTTCTCGGATCATCCATAATGCTTTAATACAATGATGATTTATCTAATTCCTCGATGCATTTATTGAAGATGCAATGATTGCACGCACACTATATGATGTACGCGTTGAAGTGCAAACAGTTGACCTTGGCCAATGGAACAAATATTTCTTGGATACACTTGAAATATTTAGACAAAAATTAGCGGTTCTATAAAAAAATCACCAGCAAATGCTTGCTTGGCATGCTTGAAAATGTACAAAACATATAGTATTTAGAGTCGTATTTACTGCATAGTATCTCCCCAATAGCAGAGGCTAGAATTTAGAAAAAAATCGTTAAAATATACAAGTGCAGAATTCAATGTACTCAGCATATTTACGAAAAGTTTATAATGCAGAAATATACCCAATTGTGCGCTGTTCTAAACATCGAAAAGTGGTTGCCTCAGTGCTCACATCTCATGTAAATCATCACTAATTTTGGGTGAGTAGATAGATTTTGATCTCTATTCATTAATTGAATAAATGACAAATGTTTGATTAGATAATCTCTCGATATATATTTAGCTATTTCTTCAGCTACACCTATATGAAAATGCGTAAAGTGAAGCATTTGATCATAAAATGCATTAGTCAACAGTAACAAAAAGTAAATTTTGTTCAGTTTATCACTAAGATTTGGAATTGCAAAAGGGTAAATCCACTTCAATTCAGCGCATGATATTCGTAATTATGCAGTTGGAGCCATAAACAAGAATTTCGATCTTTGCAAAATACAGTTAAGTGAAATAACCGTTTATTTTAATTCAAAGTCGCCTTCACTAATCACTTATTGAGACAGTTCTGAGAAATAATTGTATGGGTATCATCAATGCCTCATTTGTCTGATACTTACCATGAAAGCAAAGGTCACTTTTTTGATCACCCTAATATTAGCTCACCTGTTACGATAAAACATTGGAATAGATCAAGTCAAGAAAATCTAAGATAATACAATGCGTCGTCAGGATCTATCCTAGCTATAATAGAGACATGTTGACTACATGAATGCAGGATGATAAGAGTTTCAATTAATGGAGAATTTGGTCATATTATTTCAAGTGAGCGTGCATTAGTGGTTTCAATATTACTCAATGTTATCGTACACACATTGTGATAAAATATCAAAGCAATTAGACACATTTGGTTGATAAAATGATCAACGCCACTTCTTCTTGTATAAATGGGTGAATGACATGGTCACTAAAACAAGCAGAATTACCTGAGTATTAACTTTGAAGAAATTTCTTTTCTCGGGGACTTAAGACATCCCCTCCATCAACTCGTACCTAGTCTGCAAAAAACTCACGTATTTCCCTCACTCTCGTTAACGAGTATTTTTGTCTCAAATTGAATGACAAAAGTTGCATCCAATTAAATGATTTTAGATGTCATCATTGTTAATATGCATGGTATTCGATTTGACCAATTGTACCAATAAACTTGCATTGAAAAATAATGCGATTTTTATCCGTTTTCATGTGCCAATAAAATATCTATGAAAATAATGACAATGAGTAAATGCTAGAAACATTATAAACTGACAGAAAAAGTAATGGCCTTAGACGCACGATAATTCTTATGAAATTAACTTATTGGTATTTGTGTTGCACGTGAGTACCCGAAGCCACGGCATATTAGGCTCTGTCAAAAAATACTTCATTATCTTATCATAAACCTGAAACGTTTATATTCAATGAAATCCAAACATCAATACTGATCCAATTCCTACACCAAAATAACTGATAATCCGCTTTAGAATTCCGCTATCTCTCACCTTAGGCTCAGTCTGTATCGCGTAGGACCCGCCGATGGAGGAGGACTTTGACGAAAGCTTAGTTTCAAACTGTCGTAGGGCAGATTGAGGACATCGTCAAGTCTTCGTCGACGTATGACCGGTAGTTTCACCGCCATGTTGCCCTCTTCGGACATGTAAACCATAAAATTTCGACCATTGTAAACGAAGGCGTGCATGAAGGTTCGCCGCAGGTGTCACGAATGACTCGCTGGCCGCGACACCCGGGATTAGGCCCCGGCCGACCGGGGATTAGCGCCAAGAACCACGAGCGAGGAGGAGAGTGTTGTTGATGTAAGTGATTCAGATGACGAGGATACTTGTCGGTAACTTGGTAACGCACCTTCAGTCGTCAGTAATTAAACACCGAGGTAATTTAATTGCAGTTGATGAAACTTTCTACCATCCTCTGAGTAAGGTCGTCATCTTCAAGAGACGCCCGAGAGAGAACTGCTCAAATTGTCGACCTATGACAACACGGTGCTTCTTGTCCAATCTGTGCTGCGATAGGCGATCTTTGAATAAATTCACGATAAGGTTTAGCTTGCATCAGACGTCACTGGTACATCAAAACGGCGTCAATGTATTCTAACCGTTGACCTTTCTTTCTTACTTCAATGATCTGTCGTGTATTTATGATGCCCACTTTCATTTTTATGTATAATTTTAGTAGACTGCAGTTGCTGTGTTGTAAAACGTACTGGCGCATCCACAAATTTGGATAATGCACGGGTGGTGAGCGATAATGATTTACAATCAACAAAGTTCACTCTTCATGAATTTTAAAAATAAATGCTCCGGTCAATGGATCCAATGCTACTTTGGGATGCAATAAACAGAGTGATTGCTATTAAATAATTTCTCAATCAATTGGAGTTCAAAGAAATCAGACAGTTGATAGAGGAATAAGTTCAGCCAACTAGCTTGAAATTGAATTGTAATGCTTGGATGGCATTCAAAAATATAGGGAGAGTGGGCTTCAGTCAATAGCTTCCTGAAACATTAATGCTCTATTAAACGAATGAAATTTCTGTACGACGAAGAATACAATGCCAATGCTTACAAATAAAAGTTCAACCATAAAAATTCATCCTACTTGTAAGCAAAAAGATAACTGGACATCATCTAGACATATAATTCACATTGGGCACAAAAGTCCAAAAATCTTGTAGTTTTTGATGATAATACAATAAATAGCTGAAAAAGGCAAACAGTACTCCAAGCTTGTCATGATCATGAAACTATAAAAAGAATGCCTAATACAATCATAAAAAATCAATAAATCTAAGATCACATGAGCAAAAGATGGGGTCAAATGCCTCAATCGGAACTGGTATTAAACTAAATTATCAATTAATTACTTATTAATCACTTTTTGAAAAATAATCGAGTATGATAAAATCAATAGTTTGAATATCCTAATTTTCGACTGTCCTATCATAGTGAATTTAGCGTAGTATAGAAGCAGCAATGTACCTCTTGGAAAAATATTTCTAATACATTTAAACAAATATACAAGCTTTACTATGTATTTAAATTGAAATCATGCAGGTATATTAATCTAAGAATAATCTAGGAAGGCTAGGAACAGGAGGGTGCTTATAATTGTCATATTCAAATTGCATTAGTCATTGTCGCTGTCCTGTCGAGTATATTCGGCCAAGCAAAGTGAAAGCAAATGTTATTTACAAATAATACAGGGCCGAAGTTTCGTGTCAGACACTTCAAGCGGTCTACGCGTCACCGATATATCACATATAACTTCTACTAACAGAACACTATATCTCTTGAGAAGACAGGTTGGGGAAATACAGAAAAATATATTATTAAGTTACTCTCAACTGCTTTTGCTTACTTTTCGCTTTGTCTGCATATTCCAAAATATTTGGTGTCAAACAGGGATTCCTCAAATTTTACAGTCACAGTATATATTTGACTACATGCTAGAAAGTGCTAAAAGTTGCTAAAAGGTGTCAGATAACAGTATACTATTATATCTGCTGACTTCATCATTGCACTAACGGGAAATAGAAGCCACTGGTTCCATTAGACCTAAAAAGACAGCCTATATAGCAGTCAACCAAAGACATTATGCAGCTCTCCTACCTGCAGTACATAAATTGAATGCAACGTCTACTACATGCATTAATTTGGGCTGGGCTCATGCACATGTCAAAGAATAAGCAGCCCTACCCTTCTAAATTAGAGAATTTTCAAATTAATGGAATAGCTGTGTTGCCAATGGGACAAGAAGAGCAGTTCTAGAACGATGTTCCAATACTATTTTTAAAACCTAGCATTTAAACATGTTTTGGTAATCTTGTTTTGTACATTGTTTCAAAAATTATTTGAAAGCCGTGCTCTAAAAAATGACTTTTCATTCTCTGTTGAAAAACATATTCCTTCAAGGTGTGTTTTTGAAAATGATTTTACAATACGCCCTTTTTTAAACCCTAATAGAATTCCTAGCAATTCACGAATATAACATGCATCTGTTGACAGGCACCTTCATGTTTATTCACAACAAGAACAGATTAAGACAAGTAAACCAATAATTCTATCCATGGCTTGCTAGAGATGCAAATGTTTCCAACACACAGAATGCTTCCAAGAATTAAAGTACAAGTATGACATAATTACACACTGTAGTAAAGTTACGAATAGCGTGCTGTTCAATTGCTGTCCTAAATTTCAGTCATCAAAACACATTTCACAAAGCTTTTTAGGTTGACTGTTTGTATACTAGGATGTTCAAGTGAAAAGAAAGGAAGTGAACTGACAATATAAATGAAAATCAATAAACAACGCACAATAAACTTTTTGTTTACGACATTTCAAGAAGTAAGGTCATTTTAAAACCTTGTTGTTGTGAATTTTCTGTCTCTGTAATCTCTGTACATTTCTCTATGTGTTTCATTCCGCAGCTTTTATACATTTGAGCAAATAATTATATCGATTTTCATATCAATAAATCCTTCAAAAATCAATAAATAGTCAATTTTGAAATTCTTTGCAGGTGCATGCATACCCGATATCAAAGAATATTCGCTACAGCTATCGGAATTCGGAATAGAGAAATATCTCTTTAATATAACACAAGTTTTGAACGAAGACTGAACGATGATTTCTCGGGGCAAAGATGACGGCCTTACGGCGCAGTGATAGCCTCAATCAGTTTTCCGAGCTTTCAGTGTGCTTTTGTTTTCTTCCTGAATGAACAAATTATGACCCAGTTTTTACGTCCGAAATATTTTGATTTATTTTTCCGCATTCCGTATACTATTCCGCATAAAATTTGATTTATGTCGGCAAGCTGTTGAAATACTAATGTTATGAAGCAAATATCATTATGATGGATGTGACACTAATTAAGTGCCAATGGACGCAAGCTCTCTATCTTCCCGACGGCAGCTCGCAAGAACAGATTTGAACACAAGTCTGCTGGATATCTAAACAAGTGTTCTATCCACACGGATAGACGGGCGGTACAAATGAAGCATTGATAAATGTTTTATACACTAGATACGTAATGCATTCTAGTTGGTATCTGCTGTGCGGAATAATGGTCTGACACATGCTTTCATCAATATTTCTTTAGAACTGCTTGTCTGGTCGTGTGAATACTTGTTTCGCATTCTAGCGGACTGGTGTTTGATTCCTGGTCAGATGTGTTGTGGTCAGGGTTGTCAGAGTCCTTATGTGTCAATTGCCTGGGAGTCACTTTTGGATCCTATGGCCCATCTCGCGAAACATTAGCTTCCATCATTCGATGCCAACGTAAGTGTTGTGCAATAATGAAATGATGGCTTGTGAGGGTTTCGATTAACGCTTTTCACAAAAGGAAATCTTTTTTAAAGAGACCTCGATACCTCTTATACCGCTGCAAGAAAGACATATAATTCGCGTATCAAGTTCCAAATGGCAGGCCAAATTCGTCAAAAGACTCTCGAAACCAATGAGATAAGACTGAATCAGCTTGGTGAATCTATTGATTACTACTAGTGTGATGAAAAATGATGATATGAGTTTATTCTCAGAGGTTCAGAGCACAAAGCGAGTCATGGTAGCCTTGGCAACAATAAATTTTAGAACCGACTGAAATAATGGACATTGTGATAAAAACTTATGCTACATGTTCATGCCAGGAGTATATTGGCAATCAATTAATGGGTCAAAGGTTCCGGCTAGATTGCAATTTGAAGGAGATTATGTGTTTGTGTTTTCAGGGAAGCACATTCCCTAACCACCATTCGTCATGATGGACATTATTGCAAATCGATAAAATTAAACTCGCTGTGCATGAATGCAGTATAGAGGAAATGTGAAGTTAAGGAGACAGTCAAAAAAAAATATCTTGAAAATCCACGCCCAGGTCTGGTTCGAGACCGGCATGGTCCTCTTAGGCCAGGGCCCGGTTCCTGCTCTGTGAATCACCGTGGCTAGAAAACAGCCAATTTCTCATTAAAGTTTTCTACTGAAGTGGAGAAGGAGATAATCGCGTTTGCTACAGATCGGGGATAGTGCATCGATTGCTTGAAACTGGATAGATAAATCACTTCACAATTAACGAAGGCCCGACATAATCCACTCTTTAATAACTACCTAAGTTTTGCTGAAAAAGGAAGAAAGATATTAAAGATAGAATGCACTTTAACTTTTCTTGTCTTCATGAGAACTCAAGCTTATCGATAGAAAGTATGAATGCTCTCAGAGTTTAGGATCGTTGTCAAGGACTACGTCTGAATGCATTCCCATTCAGTTTCTGCTGTTGACGGACAGTCGTAAATGCTGAGAATTTCCATTAAACGATTCAAGCGAGGCGTTTTTGGACAATATTGGAACAGCTGAAGTCTCCTTCTTCATTGAAAAGTTTAATCATTATCCTTTCACATAATGTTAGTCATGCTCTCAGAGGAGAACGAGATTGAATAAGGTGCACAGCATTTGTTAAAAATGCATAAGAATTATCATTGATCAATTATATTCCTCCAAATTTAATGTGTGTAAATTTAACTACTGAATAACTTAAAGATAGTAGTAAGATGACAAGATCTTTTTACAGAAAAGAAGAGCACTTCGAATCATTTAAAAATGTCACAAGTCATTTAAAGTTCACTGTTGAAAAAGTGATTAAAAATACGCCACAGTTTCGGGATGAGCACGAATCCTCTATCATCCGTAATGCCTTCATCTCACGCCTAGTTACTGATTTCACCTGGCTTAATTATTCATCGAAATACACTGTCAATTTCTTAGTTGTTTGACCTGAGGACATGAATAATTTACTGCCCACCTGTAATGTGTTATTTCATGGTCATGATATGGCCTCTTGTTAAATTGTGTCATCAGAATTCACCTTCTTTTATGACCTAACAACAGCAGCATGGGAAAGGTAACTCACTCAGACGCCGATCCGTCTCCAGGCAACGCCAAACTGCTGACGATGACGGTTTTGATAAGAAGAGATGAAGAAAGCAAGACTGACGCTAGTGATAACGGAAGTTGGCATTGATAAGATTCAATCATCACTTCAACCGCGATATTGTCTTTTTCAATTTTGAGTCGTCATGATTGCATCATCTACAAATGTGTTGCCGATATTGATCGGATAATAAGAAACTTGCAGAAGTAGAAAGAAAGGAAAGGGAATTGAATCAGTAAGCTAGGATGAAAGGCTACTCAAAATGATTGTAGACTTTGAGAAAACAATAGGTGATAAATAGTAGTTAATTTGTAGTCTTCAACATATCATCTTTCAACATTGTATCAATGAAGAAAAATCATTATTTTCGAAAATTAGAAATAAATTTGAAGAAAGTAAATGCAGACAGTTAGAAAGCTCTCACTTTCTTGCCACAACATCCAAATTCTAAAAACGCCTTTCTTTTAAATCCTTTGAATCAGACATAATTGACCGACAATATTACAAGACTATTCTAAATAATTTGCCTACCATAAGGCAGTGGTGGGCAACGCGTGGCCCGCCAACGTTTCTCACATCCAAAGTGGCCCGCGGACATTATTTGAAGTGGTGATGTGAAAATAGCTAACTCCGACTTTGACCTCTTACGTTGAGGTTGATCTTCTTTAGAATTTGCAAAAGAATAAACTAATGACTTAGTGAGCAATATGATGGCATAAAAATTTTCATTCAAATGCTCAAACCATGCTCCGTTCGCAACTAATATCTTCTCAGCATTAAGGTAAGTGACATTGCCATCAACTACCGCAAAATCACATGCAGTTCGATGCCTTGCTGAGCATGTTTCAGCACATAATGAGAACGTTGCAATCAGCCTATAAATACTTATACAAATGTTATGCACTTCATATTGTACGGCATAGGCGAATTTTCATTATTCATTTAGATATTGGAATGTAAAATATGTAAAATACATTTCCTTAAAAGACAACAGTTCAGTTGAATAAAAAGCTGCCACATACATTTACAAATGCAATTATACCATGTACTACCACAATGTAGATGCATAGTAGAGCTGCAGTCCTTAAAATTACGCAATAAAGATATTTCTTCCTATTGAAATTGGTGCCCCGCGAGCCACTACTCGTGGCCCTCTATCCCAACTTGGTTGCCCACCACTGCCATAAAGCATAAATGAAGTTGATCTCAATTGATCATTTTGAAGGTTCTATCTGCTCTTTTTCCTTATTTCTACCATTGTTCATGGACATTTGTCACACTATTGCGCCTACAGAATTAAATATATTGTTTATCTGCTTCGGTTTGCTAGAAGTGTGATTAATACGAAATTGACGGCACATCGAGGAACCTATTAAGTGGGCAAAAAGAAATTCTTAATACCTTACAGAGATAGGAAAAAAAGTCGTGCGTCGCTTGCGGATTGCTCTAAGTTCCAGCAAAGTACTTCGATTGCCAAAATTTCTTCAGATTCGAAGAATTCAGATCATTGCGCACAAGTTTTCTTTATGATGTTGGCCCTTCCGATCATTATTAAAGAAAGTAGCAGGCGTACGAAAATTAGTTCACTTGATGATTTCACATCTCTCCTCGGCATTGCTCACTGTATAGTGCATATATTGAATCGAAGCCAGGCATCGATGTGTGTTTTGATGTGTGCGAATTGATATCACAGCACGCACGCATCTCTCACTGACTCTGTCCTCTGTTGACAGCTTATTGTTTGCCATTTCCAATAGCAAGCGATACACGAATTATCCATTCGAGAAGGAGCAAGTTGTCTAATTCTGTGATTGTGACTAATCTACACAATTTTCTAATTATACAGAGAAATTCAAGTTATCCAAAATCTATGGTGCATATTTGCATGTAAAATTGCACAAAAATTCGGCATGATTGTCAGTGATGTCCTCTAGTCGCATGCATCGAGGAATCAGCAGACGTACCTTTCTCCAGGGAAGCTTGATAAACCTCGAGAGTGATTTTCCTCTGACAGTTTAGTCAAGTGTTGCCATGCGCGTCTGGTGATCCTGTCGAAGCATCTGGTCTCGTGCATCCTCCAAATTTCTTCGGATACCTGCTTTCAACACACTAAAAGAACTCTGCGATGTTTAGGGAGGTCGAGTAGGGTGGAAGCATGTCGCTTGAGCGGGAGGCTCCGACGCATCTCAACATTGATTTGCTCAAGCGTGAATGCCGGATTATCCTCAACAATACATTCCTCCATTTCATGACCCATAAGTCGAGGTCGATGCCCTCCTCGCATTCGTGTAATAACGTTGTCCGTCAATTGGTATCGTCTAATGATTGACCATGCGGTGCCACGAGCGATTCCAAGAGAAGCAGCAATTTCAACATAATCTCGATTCTCATCAAAACACGCATCAACGATGCGGTGTCTATCAATCTCAGAAATCACACGTCTCTGTAGCGTGACATTCACATTGATGGCGACTCAGTTATCGAGTGCAAAACGTCGCTATTTATTTTTCAAATTTCGGTGTTCATTTGACAGATTTCTTCTAGTGAACGGTATTGCCGGTGGTGAACAGAGACTTCAATGCGAAAAATCGCTAATCATTGCAGAATGACGTTAATGAATGCGCAACGCCGTTAATTACTGACAGGTCTATATTAACAAACAGAAAAACCTGGTTTATTGAGTGCATATTGATGAAAATGAAGAGTTGAAGGTAACTTTTGCTCTTCTGACATAACACATCATATTCTGCAGAAATTAACATCACAATGTGAAAAAGAAAAAATTTCAGCGTGTGGGCCTTGAAATAAAACCTCTTGTATCAGTTGAAAAATATTTTCCTTTCCACATTGCTTAACCGAATAAGTGGAAATCTCCACGTCTTTCATAACATCACGAAGATTGGACTGATCATGAAACTGCATCCAAAACTGAATTTATAAATGTCAATGCACAATTCAATATGGCCAATTCATCAACAAGTAATGATGATGAATATTACAATATTCAACAGCTTCTTTTTCTAGGTCATGACATTAATGGGCTCAAGATTCCTAGCTGTAACGACTTATGACCAGGAGGTGAATGGATATTGCTAAATTACCTTTTAATATTAAAAGCATCACTAAGTGAATCTTCGGCGACTAAGGAGTAGCGTGGTCGATCCGGCGAAATTATTCAACAAACAAAGTGAGGTGCTGTGTTCATCAAAGCCCTCTTTATTTGCGATCATCGGCAAAAATACCCAAAAAAGCAAATGAATAAATGCAACAAAAAATCACAGAGACCAATTCCAAACATTGTCTGTGCATGTGAGAAGACTTTGAAAATTGTTATGGGCACCTGTAAGTGTAATATTCCTGTAGAAATTATTAACAGATTATCGAGTGCCCCTCTGGGTGGACATACATTAGGAAAATGTCTCAAAGGAAAGCAGACAATTATTGAGCTCTGGGAAAACTCGGCCATGTTCCAAAAGTAACTGTTATTGAGAAATGCTAGTTAGGAGGCAAATAATGATCGTTTCCCTGCAATACAGGTTCATGCCAAGGAAAAGTGCAACAGATTCAATATTCCTTACCCGTCAACTTCACAAGATGCATTGTAACAACGAAAAGGAGGACCTTTACCTCGCATTGGTTGATTGCGGATGCATTCCCCCCATATTCATCTAGGCCTTGATTGGAGACCGATAAGAACTTAGAAGAATGAATTTGAAGGAATGGATGAGCCAAGCAGCTCAAGGACTGTATAAAGAAACACAAACGAAAGTCAATATCGGATCACACTGTGTTGGAGAGTTCAGCGCCGAGGTTGGTCTGCAACAACGGTTTGTACCAAGCTTGTTGGCGGGAAATATGATAGCGAGATCATATCTATTTTCACATTTGAGGGTCATGGGACAAACATTCGACATCAAAACAATTTCTCAGTATTTCTGTGAATTCACTGACGGTCATTTCTTTAAGCGGTCATCCATCACTGACTGAAATCATTTCTATCCACAGAATTAGATCGCTCAAGCGCGTCAGCTTGCTTGAACATGAAGTACAAGCTAAAATAAAACTGAACTTTCCTTTTAATATTAGGAAAACATCGTCATTCAACATTTAATGATGATAATCGTGAAATACTATGATAAGACTGCACTCTTATAATAGGAGAATATTTTAGATTATTATACGTCAACATAAGCATGAGCCAAGAAACTTTGGACAGCTATTTGTTCGGCTTGATCATGGAATGGACAGCGAATGACTGTAAAACCAGTCTTCATGTATGTAAACCGCACATGTAGGGGAGGGATGCAGATAGTAGAGGCAAAAATTCATTTTAAATTTGACAGTGGGAGAATTGTACTAACAAAGAGAATGAAAAGTAATTGCGGAATAGCGCAAAACACGACAGCAGCCCATATAGAGCAAATTGAAGAGCATGAAAATATAATCAAAATAATTAAATGACGACATACTTATGAAACATGGAATGAAACCTGATAAGGATTTGGATAATATTCGCTTTGTAGGATGGGATGCAATTATCTCAGTGGATTGTTTTTCTTTCGCGTCATCAAAATATGGAATTCATTAAACGATTCAATAGTGAAAGCTCCAACCTTCATGATGTTCAAGAACAGACTCAAATCAATTGATCTAAGTGAATTTTGCTCATACTGTGACTGCTAATATGTGATTTCGTATAAAATTATTTGACAAGTGCTTTTTACACCTGATGGTAAATTTTATCTAGATACATTCCAACATTACATATTGAAGATGATTCTCATCATAATGAAGATCAAGAAGAGTCTCAATCTCATTGATCCGAGTGAATTTGTATATATTGTGACCATGATCATTTAAGTGTAAATTTTATGATTTTGTTGCATTCATTCTTGTATTAGATGTTAAGCATTTACGCTCTTTTGCTCCATTGTGAGGACTCCCATCCAATGAACTCTTATCATGTCGTGATCATCACTCTTCAAATTTGTAAATATAGGCCCTATAGATCTCACGTATTTTGTATATGGTATATGATGTATATCATGATGACTCTGAAAATTTGTAAATATGTAGGTCTCACATAATTAGTTTATGATGGCATATGATGTGCATGTACATCATGATCACTTGGTGTATTTGTAAATATATATCTCATGTATTTTTTATTGATGCTAAACTTTGCGTATGCATATGTAACACGTTATCAACGCTTGCTTGTAAGTGCCCTTGCGGCCATCGCTTTGCGTTTTCTGTATATTTCAGAATAAACATTTATGACTTATGACTTATAATTCCAGCATGTTTTCAGTGGAATGGAAAGGAAAAGTCAGTTATTTGAATTATCAGGGCATCTACAAGTCGTCCTTCTGCTTTATCACATTTGAAGTTACTTAGAATTTTGTTGAATCGTGATTTTCAGGTCATTGGGAGCAATACTTCAAAAGGTAAGGAGAAGTCCACTAAAGCCTGGTTATGGAGGTGCTTCTCAAAGTTATGTAGGGCCACCTCTGAGAATTTAAGTCATGAATGTACGTGGGAGAGATGCTATATAATGACGGTCTTGTGATCAGATTTAGAACTTCGCTACTTAGAAATCGACTTTGGTGTCTAGCGGTCGCAACATCCATAATTCAAAATTTTTATCAGCAATTCCAACAGCGTGATGCCACAAGCGGCCGAACAGAAGCACCCCAGTGGAGCATGTAAGAAAGGTGTTGGAAAAACTCTATCACACTTTGCAAAGCATTGAATTCATCACCGCTGCACAGATCTGCCACCTCTCATGTGCGTGAGGTTCAACATCTCAAGTGCAGAACATGTGGATGTAAACTGAATCCATCACTGGTCCTACCACCTACCATCGACATCGATGAAGACGAGCTGGAAGTCGAAACATCTTTCTGTTGCTTTAACGGCATGATTGATAAATCAGGAGGCAACATTGGTACAACAGCAAGAGCTAAGTAATGGAAAATTGCAGCGAGCTGCTTCATGTGTTCACAAATCGTAGAATCTCACCACGTCGAAGAACACAAGTCTACCAAACGTGCATTAGAAAATGTGCTGCTGGATGCTTCAGAGACGTGGGCTGTGAACTGAAGATGTCAACTGACTGTAGAAGAACCAGAATGCAATGATCAGATGGATCTGTTCTACCAAGTTAAGCGAGCGAAAATCAATGACTAATCTGAGGCATTGTGGATGCAAACAGTAGTGGGTTGCGGCTTACGATCAAGTCATTCATGATGGTTTGGGAACCTAGAGAGAATGACTAACGGGATATGGCCCCAGAGGACTATTTCACGAAGTACCTAGTCCGAACATATGAAGAGGTCAACGATGGATCAGCTAAGTGGAAGAGGTCTTTGGCGATCTGAGACTCGACCGTCGAACTGCTAAGGATGGAGGTGTTTGATGAAGCGTAATTATTGACAAGACATACCATCCAACCCTCAAATCTGTTGGACTAAAGGACGCGAAAACCGGACAGAAGGCTACTAATTTCAAAGAATTCTATTACATTATGTAAAACTCATAAAAACGGAAGGGAGACAGCGTACAACTGAGGGAGGAGGAAATGAAATGAATTAAAAGTGAAGATGTAGATAATAATCAAAGTATTTAAATAATCAATGTTGACAGTGTAATTGAAGCAGAATGTGTTTAGTTAAACAACGCCTCTAATCCATCGGTACAGAAAAGACTGCGTTCGCATATTGGACAGCTAATCTTCTAAGTCTGTGGCTTAGGTGCGACGGAAATGAATCCGTCGGCTGAAATTGCCACCCTCTTTAGTGCCAATGACCTTGACGAAGCTAATCACTGATCATATTAATGCTCGAACACCAGAAACGCGCAAAGTATTCCAAGAAGATGATTTGATTGCATCATTGGACAGTTGATTCAATTATGAACTTTTTTTCATTATTTTGAATATTTATTCATAAACACATTGCTACTTATCCGATATCATGAAAATGAAAATCTTGACGATTAACAGATTTTAATTGTACTTAACATTACGCTAATTGACACCTAATTATCATACTACACTATTTCACCTAATTGACTCATTCGAGCGCATCTTCAAGATGTCCAGCGAATATTAAACATCACATCTGTGATTTGCTATGATTTTCATGATAGGAATACTTTGAAAATAAGTTACACACTTTTGTATTGTGTCATCATTTTCTTTTGCATTCATGAGGTCTCTGTATGATTCGAGCAATAATTTATTACAATCATTCTGCTCGACCACTTTCATATGAATCATAAATAATGCATGCACGCGTAGGAACCGGAAATCATTTGCATGACGAACGTTTAGTGAACTTCGTTCTAGTCCGGGAGCTAGAACGAAGCCATGCAATGAACAACGTCGCACCTGAAACTTTCACATCGCACTGTACACCTCTTGAGTATTACAACACTGCATGTCTGCCGGATCAGATCATTTGTTTTTCATGAGCAGCTATTTTGAAGACCCCATCTATTTCCGATGAAGAAATTGTGAAATATTCGTTATAAACACAATAAATTGAGTTATTGACTGCAGATGAAAGTAGCGGAGGTTTTCTTTAATATCATTAGTATAGAAAACATCTAAAGATAACGCTGTTAGGCATGAGTATCAAGGCATGTATCATAGTATCAAGGCATGAGTATCTTGCCTTCATTGCGCCGCTGCAGAAGACCACTCTTCTTCTATTTTTCCTATACCGCTCTCCATCAACTAATGCGGATATTTTCAATATTCTTTCTGACAAGATCGATTCTCTTCTACAAGAGTATCCCAGCGCTGAAGTTGCCGTTTTTGGTGACTTCAACGTGCACAATGTTGACTGGCTTGTGCACTCACGCACCACCGATCTCTCCGGTCAGGCAGCCCAGGATTTCGCTGTCTCTCACAACCTTAGTCAAATTGTCACTTGTCCTACCAGAGTGCCTGACCGAGCTGGGGATACTGGATATCTCCTTGACCTGTTTCTCACCTCAAATCCAACTTGTTTTTCACACAAGGTTACTTCTCCCCTCGGCACGTCTGATCACTGTGTTATCACAGTTTCTGGCAAACAAGTTTGCTCCACACCGTCTGCACCCTTCCATAGAACAGTTTATCAATTCTCCAAAGCAGACTGGTGTGGCTTCCGCACTTTTCTTAGTCAAGTTCAAGCTGAGAATTTGATTCTGAGCGAGAACGTCCACAAGTCGGCGCAAGAACTGACAGAGTGGCTTCAGATAGGGATGTTGGCCTACATCCCTCACCGTACTTTCCAAATGAAGCCTCACTCACAACCTTGGTTTACACCAGAATGTGCATCTGCAAGTTGCCAGCGTGACCACTTTTTCCATAAGTATAAGCGTGACAGTAGCGCTGGCAATCTTGAATTGTACAAAACCGCACGTAGATATTGCAAGGAAACCATACATCAGGCCAAAAGCCGTTACGCTTTGTATGTACGGAAATCCATTGCTACCCAAAAGCTTGGCTCTAAGGACTTCTGGAGGATTTACAACAGTGTCACTAATAGGAACAAATCCTCCATCCCAGCACTCCGTCATGCCGAAGTCAGTACTTCTATGGCGACAACCTCAGCAGACAAAGCCGAGCTTCTTTGCAAAGAGTTTGCGAAGAATTCGTCATTAGACGATGGAGGTAGAATTCCACCTCCAACTCCCATGCGCACTGATGAGACAGTTAGTCCTCCTTCAGTCACAGTCCGAAACGTCAAAAAGATCATCGCCGGTCTCGATAGCTCTAAGTCTAGTGGACCAGACGGCATCCCGGTTTCGGTCTTCAAGCATCTCTCACCTGAGCTTTCTCCACTTTTATCTAAACTGTTCAGTAGATGTGTATCCACCGGTGAGTTTCCCTCTTGTTGGAAAGTAGCTTCCGTGGTTCCAGTTCCAAAGAAAGGTTCTGACTCATCTCTTCCATCTAGTTACCGTCCTATCAGCCTGCTTCCAATTGCTGGCAAGATTTTTGAAGCAGTGATTAACCAACACATTGTTAACTTCCTTGAAACTCAGAACCTTCTATCAGAAGAACAGTATGGCTTCAGGCACTCTCGATCAACTGCAGATCTTCTTTCATATGTCACTGAACATGTGAGTCGTGTCCTTGACAGACAAGGTGAGACGAGATCAGTTGCCTTGGATATTTCCAAGGCATTCGATAAAGTCTGGCATCAGGGACTCCTTATGAAGCTAAAGTCCTATGGAGTTGCTGATCAACTCCACAAACTTCTTGCTTCTTTCCTTAGTGACCGGCAGATATCTGTCGTCTTAGATGGCCAAAAGTCTTCCACCAAGTTTGTCAATGCAGGAGTTCCTCAAGGGTCAATTTTGGGACCCACTCTTTTTCTGCTGTACATCAACGACCTCCCAGACTGCCTAGTGAGTAAATTGGTGATGTATGCAGATGACACAACACTCTTCAATTCCAATGAGCGACTCGCTAAAAACGCTCAGCAACGTCAGCAGTTATGCAACGTTCTTAATGAAGACTTACGCAGGGTCTCAGAATGGGGCGCCAATTGGCTTGTTTCCTTCAATCCTTCAAAAACTCAGAGTATTCTGCACTCACGACTTAAAGGAGATGATGATCATAGCATTAAGATGTCAGATAATAGGATCAGAGAACAAGATTCCATCTCCTTCCTTGGATTGGCGGTTACGAAAGATTTGTCATGGAAACTGTACATCCAATCCATTAGCAAGCAGGCAGCTCAACGCATTGGTAGTCTCTATCGTGCCAGCAGCTATCTTCCACCACAGACTATCTGCTATCTTTACAAGTCCACTATTCGTCCTCTGATGGAGTATTGTTGTCATCTGTGGGCAGGCGCCCCACAAACGCATCTTAACCTCCTTGAACGGGTTGAGAAACGTGTCAAGAATCTCATGGGTGAAAAACTTGCTAGCAAGTTGCAGCCGCTCTCCGTCAGACGGGATGTTGCTTCACTCAGTCTCTTCTACAGGTACTATTTCGGTAGAAGCAGCTCTGCAGTAAATGAGTGCGTACCCAAACCTAAGATCTTCTCCAGAAGCACACGCAGAGCTAATGCACTCACATGCTATAATGTGAGCTTAGAACGCGCACGTACTGTGAGTCGCTCGAAAAGCTTTTTTGTTCGCACGGCACAGCTTTGGAATCAGCTTCCCCAGACCACTTTCCCTGACCAATACAATCTTGATACTTTCAAGAGGCGTGCGAACAGGTTTCTGATGGGGACAGCTTAATCAGATTAGAAGATCTGTTTTTTTTTATTATTATTATTTAAAATGATACAATTTGTTACTTTTCATTGAGTAACCCCTAGCTTCGTTCATGGCTCATAGCTGTGCTAGGGGTGAAAATTCAGTAAAAAAAAAAAAAAAAAAAAAGTTTCATATGCGTAGTCGTTCTTTTCAGAATCTCTCTTCTTTGACTCGCATACCACTCATATGTGTAATGACTTCACAAAATCGTCTTGGAAATTTCAGCAAGTATGCAGTAGTTTGTTTCTGGATAGGATGTCTGTGACATCTGCATGATCATTCAAATTGTGAAAGATCATGATCTGTAGATACATTCTCTGCAAAGATACGGAAGAAATAGCTGTTTGACTTCAATCAGTAGTCTATGACCATTTGAATTATTTTTATATATTATATTATATATTATATTTATATCCATTGGAACATCTCCCATATCAAATTATCTGTTGAGGTTTTCGATTCATTTAATAGGTTGTTCAATAGAAATGAAACTGCGAAATGCTGGAATAAAAAACAAAAAGCAAAGTTTAACAAGTGTGATTTTTTCTTTACAAACCCTAGATGCATGGTGTCCGTAAATTTGTTAATCCAACAGATTTGTCAACACACGACAAACAATGAAAGCAAATTCGCATTAGTGGTCGTTCAAAGCAAATGAACGGAGTCCAAGTGCATACAGACATCTTATCCGGAGAGGAAATAGTACATATTCATTGACTGTAAAATGTTGTGAAATCACTGTACACATGCGTGTCATGTCAGTCAAAGAGAGATTCCGAACAAAAACGATCACTCCTATGGAAGAAAGAGCATGGCCTGTAGATGCTTACGATACTACTCAGTAAAGAAATACTTCTTCGATTTTAATCTGCAGTCAATGCCTCAATAATCAATATACATGTAATATCGTGTTTGCAACCAATATGTCAAAATTTCCCCACTGGAATTGCATGGGTATTTTCAATCCAAGCTATTCATAAAGGACAAATGTTCTGATCCGTCAGACGTGCAGTTCTGCAGTAGTCAAGAAGTGTACAATGCTGTGTGAAAGTTTCGGGTGGAACCTCTTTCCTTGCACAACTTCGTGCTAACTCCCGGACTATTCCGTCATGTCATTCACAGCGGTGACGGAGAATATTCACTTTCGCTCCTTTAGAAGGCATAGCGAAACTCGAGGAGGTTGATAAGAAGCTCTTCCGTATCTAAGTGAAACTGAGAAATCATTGAATTCCCTCACTGCCGCTAGTGAAGCTGTACTTGGCACTGAAGCTTCCACCAAATTCCGTTGAAGTTCAATTTCTCAGCAAATATTTACGAAATAACTAGAAATATACTTCATCCATCACCATTGCAATTTCATATGTCAAAGGAAAAGAATTTCGCGATATCACCGCTTGATAAATCGTTCATAAGGTTACACAACTTGAGTAATGAAGAAATTGTCAGAATACGAGTATGATATTCTCAGAAAGTACGATCAACAGTTTAAACAACTTCTGAAGACATTTTTGAGGAAACACATCGATTTTCAATATGATAACAGCATTTCATTAATGTGGTGCTATCTATCGTATCATGGTTATCTACTAATCCATAGACATCGAATAGAATAGTGGAATTCAAATGCCATGTCTATTAAATAGCATTTTTTACTGAAAAAAGTGATTGTCCTTTTAAGCAGTCATTTTTGTGTGTTTTCCGCCCCTGCTATCTGCAAGTCGACCTTCTTCTTTATATTCACATTGGTAGTGTTTAGAACTGTGGAAGGACTATGGAACTTTGGAGGAATTTTTGCAAAAATTTTTTTCAAAAATCTATCAAGCTTGATGATTCAAAATTTTGAATTGCTACTTTTAGTACGAAGTTGGGCGAGTACAACCAGCACTCGAAGTTGGGGCGAGGAAATGAGCACAACCATTAAAAAGTTCTCACACAAAAAATATGTTGAATCGTGGTTTTCATGTCATTCTTTGCGAATCACACCTGCATATGGATGCTCTTCAGAGGGCTAATGTGCATCCCACATCCAAGAATAGGAGCAGTTGCCTAATACAGAAAAGTAGAATGATTTCCAATACACGATGTGAGGCAAGAGGATGACAGAAAGCTAAGAGCGAACAGATTCGATGGATCTAATCACCAATTTTATGATAGCAAATATACATACCCAAATGAAAAATTGAACAACAGTAGGACTAGATTTTGAGAAAATGACATAATGAGAACTAGCAGATCATTTAAACACAATGCTGATTGAAACGAAGAAGCATAGAACAAAGATTTTCTGAAAAATTGATTATCAACCAACGTGAATGACTTGATCAAAAATGTGAACAGGATAAGGGCTAAGTAAAAAAGTAGAAGATGCATGAAATGAATAGTGAAAGAAGCGGATTGTAATAGGGCGTGATCACACTAGCAAAGAAAGCGACCGAAACTTTTCTCCTTGATTCAAAACACAACTTCTTGAGAGAATAACAGCTACAACACTTCATGAAGCTTTGTCTATGTGCAACAATTATTATGCACATTATCACGCATGTCTAAAACATATTTGGATAAAATACAAATGTGTAGAGCTGTGCGCGGTTAATTTTTTCCTTTAACCGGTTAAAATTGGTTAAATAAAAATTTTAACCGGTTAACCGATATCGGTTAAACATCTTATTGACTGTCTTAAAGCTTTTTTACTGGTATGTTGTTGCAATATACAAGCAAAAGGCAATCGTCTCCACTATATATTGACAATCTTTAAGTCTTCTACTGGATGTTAGTGCAAGATACAAACAATAGGCAATTGTGCACCCCTAAATATGCCCCCTTTACTTATATCATATTGAGCAACTCCGACTGTGCATTAGTAATAAATTACTATACAAAGACATCTACTTTAGTTTACAGAAAACGAGAGTAAATTTCTGAAGAAGCTTTACTATCAATTAATCAGGGATCACGCACAAAAACACGAACATTATACACGTATGATTGGAAAGAGAAACACGAATGTTCTCTCGGTATGGTAATAGGGAAAAATCACGGAGGAATTAACGCAAAAGGTAGCTTTTTAGTTGTGATGTAGAAAGACGATTGCTGAAGCCGTCTCTCTTTTTAGAAATGTGCGTTTTGTGTCATACAGGGTGTCCCAAAATTAGCGGTGAAATGCTTTTATGTAATTTATTCATTTAAAAAATAAGACATTAACAACATTTACAAAATATACTTTACTATAGTCATCATTTCTCATCTCTCTATCATCATTCATTTTTCAAAGTGTCCGCCATTCTCATCTAAACACCGTTGGCATCACTTCGGGAAGTCTCTGAAAGCATCACGAAACATTTTCTGTGGTATGGCATTCAGTTCTTGTTGAATTCGTTCTTCCAGTTCTCTTGTCGACAGAAAATCGATACCGGGAGGTTGGAAAACACGATCACGTAGATAGGCCCAAATCCAAAAGTCACACACAGTTAGGTCTGCAGACCTTGCCGGCCATTCAATATGACCACGTCGTCCAATCCATTGCCCGGGAAGATTATCGTCGAGCAGCCGCCTGGCATTGAGAAAATAGTGGCTGGAGGCTCCGTCTTGCTGAAACAGTGTTTGTCTGTACCTTGAAAAGTATGGAATGACTTTCTCACGCAAAATACCACAGTATCGGTCACCATTCATGGTTTGAGAACTAATGTCACTGGCCACAATGCCATAGAAAGAAACACACGCCCATACTGTTAAAGATGGAGTTTGACCTGGGTTTGTAATTCGCTCATATGAGGACTTGTTGTACTCCAATAATCAATGTTGTGCTTGTTGATAGAGCCTGTCAAATGAAAGACACATTCATCCGAAAATGAGAGCTTTCTTAGAAACGCTGGATCGTTGACGAAACGATCATTCATAGTTTCACAAAATTGACGACGACGATCGTCATCACCATCAATTAGTTCTTGACTGCACACTGGCTTATATGGATGCATATCACACTGTTGAAGGATTCTGTGCAATGATAATTTGGATATATTCAAATCGCTTGATAATCTTCGAGTTGATGTTGTGTTGTCATTTTCAATGGCATGTAAAACACGCTGAGTATTCTCATTGCTTGCAACACTCACCGGTCTTCCTCGATCTTCCACGAAATTGTAGATTGTGATAAAGCAATAGGCTTGATATTACCAGATGATAAATGATGCGCACTTTTCAAATGATAAATGAGCGTACCATTGCCACCCTTGAATGAGTAAGTCTTTGGGCAAAGCGAGCATTAGGCAAGCGAATTTGCATCGTCTTTCTTGAAATGCTTCCAAATCCAAGACATAACTATAGGTAGGCGGAAACTCTAATGCCAATGACAATGAGTGGGTCGACGTAGTGCGACTGACTATGCATTGACTGAATTCGCAGCCGCAGTTGAGAGCTATCGATCAATTTTCCCGACCCATTATAATTTATAACGCACAGTCAGCTCCCTTGTCGCTTGCCAACATCGAAAACACTTTCGCACGCAGCTGGACTTGTCATCAAATTATCTTGTACAAATGCACAGCGTATATTGACTCTATTCTATTGATAGCGATTCGAAGATAGTTTTGGTACTAGATGGGTTTGAGAGATAATTAATAGATGTATGAATTGACAGAAGTGACAAGTAGGGTGTATAAGGCCTGTAAAATTATGCACAATATATTCTCAAACTAAATTTTATGTGAGTATAGGGAACAATATCGGTTAACCGCGCACAGCTCTACCAATGTGTCATAAATATCAATGATCTGATTGCTTTCCAATGGCGCCGAAGGCCAGATTATTATGTCAGATCTCAATTACTATTCATGAAGGTGTCTTAGAGCTTCATGAGAGTACCTCAGAGCCTCACGAGGATGGCTTTGAGCTTCATGATGGTACCTTAGAGCTTCATGAGGGCATTTTAGAGCTTTATGACAGCGTTGTGTAGTTTTCTGAAAGAGCATCTTTGAGTTTTATGAGGTCGTCATTGAGAATAAGGAAGGGATTGGTCCAATTTCACTACCATTCAAAATGCATTTCAGGAAAAGCTGAAGCAGAATGATGGGCACTGAAGGAATTACCTCAAATGAAAGAAAACTCCCATCCCTGCACTATGAATGTGATTTCAAGCATTCAAGTTTCACATAGTAGATTAGTTAAGCTTTGATGATCACTGAGTACAAAGCAAGTAATATTCAGCAAGTTCGTTTATCTGCTAGAAGTTGACCTGAGCTAAACTTGAAGGGTTGTTCCTCACTCAATTGAATGATTTATATCATCGTTAGGTTCGATTCACTAAGCCATTAAGGTGAAAAAGTAGACTGGCTGCAACTGTATTTATTCATAAGTAGATATCAATTGTATTAAAGTGGACTGCAAAGCTGTTGATGACTTCATGACATAAATCATGACTTCAAACAATACCTTCATGTCACGCCTAGTCGTTCGCAAGAGATTATTGTTGGCTTCTAAATTTCTTACAACGATTGACAGTCAGATAATTGCATCAAGTATTTACTTCTATAATGCCAAAGCATGTTTGTCAATATTTCTTCACAAATATCACTATCGGAAAGCCCTTAATGCACTTATCTACAAAAACTTTCAATCAATTATCTACGAAACTCATGCATCTGAATGAGAGTGAAGGCTGAAGTAGTAAGAGGTCGTCTTGGATAAAAAGGATTGTACGTTCACTTTTGCGAAATTGCCAACACGTGATACTTTTTTATCCTTTATGTGCTTACTAGAGAAGTCTTCATTTGTGAATTGCTATTAGCAAGTTAGTGAAATTTGAGAGGGGTATTCATCAAATATCACTTCAAACACGCTACTGGTTCAATTGCCTAAGTTAGTGCGTCTAAGTTAGTTAAGTTAATTTGCTTATTGCAAATCTCAAATTTACCCGGGCATGGCTGTAACTTTAGATAGGGAGTCGTGTCAATGTTGAGAGATGTAAACTAGGCCTGCTGATGATTCCTGATATTGAATGAAATAGCAGCTATTCAGGTCAGTTTCCATTTTTCAACTGAGGATGCAACTCAATATTTAATTATTCTTTATAAACCTTCATTTCATTTGAACTTGCGATGTAAACTGTAAAAGTCATATTTCAGATCATAGTTCTATAAACAAACGTAGACATGAATTTGAAAACGCTTTACACATATGAAAGTTTTTCATTTACTGCTCTTCTTACTAGTAATTTGAACATGTTGAGGCCCGACCTGTGCATGTAGACACATTTGTCTAGCCTATAGTCAGGACGCTATCTTGCAAAAGGAAAAGCTCTTTATTGGAAGAGCATGCAATTAAAAGCATGATGATAAATGCCTCTATGTCGTTATACCATTCATCGAAAACAGATAAGAGCCTGCACTTAAGATTTCTGGTTCGTGACAGCTGCATGTATTTTGCTATATACGAAATTTGGAAAATGGAAGTTGTGGTAAAAATTCGGGATGAGATTTTTTGGTAACAAAATATGTTATTTATGACTAATTTGCCATACCATTAGAAGCTAAATGCAAGACGTGAATGCACTTACGCGCGATGTCGTGAATTTTGAATAAGAAACCAACGGTAATTATTTTCACACTACCGTAACATTCTATCATTGGATAATGCTGAAATCAGGGATGCGGATTCCTATCATTTTGATAGGACTCCGACTCCGGGTGTCAAGTACATAAAGCTTTTTTTGAAAAATTAACTGGTAGCCTACATCATAGATCATTATAGGCTTATCTGAACATATCTTTGGTGATCATTGCTGTATCAATTCTCAATCATTTTCGATGAAAGTTTATCAATGTCGCTTTAAGTTGGATGCATACGACTCGGCTCCTCCCATCTTGTTGATGTGTGCTTCACACGTTTTTTCTCCAGTCTCTACCAGGCACGAAAATCGCCATCTTTCTCCAAAAAATATGAGTACACCTTCGATTTTAATATGCGCTTTAGAGGAGCCATCACACACGATTAACGTGAGGGTAAGAGGCAATGTTCTCAGACAAACTAGTATTTCATTTTTGTCTCTGACGTGACCTTTGAAGCGTAGGTGTGATCGAGACTAAGAAGGCTTGTCTTCTCAACTAAATCACCGAGTGAAAACACAATCCTTTTTTCACTATCAATCACGGTTCATTCCCTCAGCTATTACAAGCTGTAAATGCAGCAGTGTTTCTGTACTTTTGTTTGACGGAGAAATTTGACATCAAGACAATGACAACTATGCACGAGAATATGTAATTTGTTTGTATTATGTTTCGGGTCTAGTTATAGGCCGGGGTCTGGAGTCCTATCATTTGATAGGACACCGACTCCAGCAAAAATGATAGGACTCCGGGACTCCGACTCCGCATCCCTGGCTGAAATTGTGATTACAGTTTAATCACAAGTAAAATTGCCAAGTAAAATAATATAATACACACTTAAATCTCGAAGCCGAATAAGGTACATTAATAAGGATATTATGTGTGAAATGAAGTCGATTTCGCACCGAGTACAGGCCTTGAAAGGAGCGTTTTCGCTTTGGACTGTGGTATAATTTTTTAATTTCTCAAAATTCAAATGTTCCAAAACATCGGAAATTGTCAGACTTTTTTCGAAATACTTTAGACATCTTCTAGATAGTTTCAAAGCATAAACATGCTTAGAAATGAGCCGAATTTAAGAAAGTCATCCACGCAACTTTTCCAAATTTGGTGAAATGGTGTGGAATGGCCTATACATTATCTTTTGACATGCATACATACTTCTAAATATGCAACTCACAGCAATTTCCGTGACAGCATTGATAACAATGATAGACCTTAGAAGAAATTGATGATTTCACGTCCTGCTTGACTACAAATCTATGAAAACCTCTCTATACGATTTCATTCCCATTATTTATTGTCATAGCGATTCGGATCTTTCATCAGCATTTCATTGTTGAATCTAATTGTTTCAGGCTAAGACAGAGAACGTCGAAATTTCTAAATGTGTCATACTATCATGACGCTGATGTAGTTTACGATTCGCATTAAAGATATTGACCTTGCGTCTGAAGCCGAAATGAAGGTATGACAATAAACATTTCAGTTAAACTTAGTTTGCTTAATCATTAAAGCTACATGAGGTTACAGGTTTGAATAAACATTGAACGGAAAATTCACGATAATTGCGTCGATTGTGAGTTCTAACGCTGATTTATCAACATGATTCACCGACTTAAAAATATTAATACCTCATTCTAAAATAATGCATATGTCATTGTTGTCAAACAGGCAGTATAAAGAACGTTTTGTGACCCTTTGCCTGGAAAATTACCCCATTGTACCATTGAGTGGTCTCGGTGGCACAATGATTAAGTGCTTGTCCTAGCGATCTTTTGATCCAGAGGTCGGGCCCCGAAAGTGTCATTGGAAGTCGTCAGGAAGGGCATCCGGACGCCAACCAAAACGCTCCAGAAACGTCTGACTATGTCAGCACCATGCAAGCACCAAGCATGGAGAATAGTGACGTTTAAGTTTCATTCATTTGTGACCAATTGCCCGGGGATATATTCCAAGATACTCTTTGGTTAATTTGGCTGTTTGAAATTAAATAGCAATGGTAGCCTTTTGAAGGATGTTGCAAATTCATCCGTTCATTTTTAAATCATATGGTCTTGTTTAGATGAAAAGTACTATGTAAAAACTTAGGACTTGGCAAAATTTATTCTGTCAAATTATCCGTCAAACCATTCAACCACTGCACGTTTATCTAATCTTACTAGATCATGAGCGTTGAAAATCCTTCCATGCATAATTGATGAAATTATATAATATCTTGGAACGTAAACACAACACTAATCGGCATTTTTATGATCCTGCATTGAATGAAAAGATAGGCACAGAATCATAATCAACGCCTAGCACTGTAGTGTTAAAGTCGTGGGTCCCTCGACAAGGGAAGAATTGAACGTTGGCCGTCCTTTAAATTGGCGATCAAGATGCATGGACTCACAAACCACGAATCAGTCATTAAGAGGGCTCCATCTCGCAAAAGTCACAAGTCACTCGTCCTAATAGCTGGGAATCTTCTTTTCTGACTGTTTCGACACTCAAAATCAAGCATAGGACAAGTGTAATAAGATAAGACACAACATCGGGTTATACGAAAGCTATAATGTCTTCAGATGGGCTGTACTTACACAACTGGAGGTGTTTTCAATAGAGGAATAAATTGCCTGATGCTCTTAAAACTAAAAGTGCTTTAACGTATTTTCAAGGGTTGGAACCGGCCGACGGCAGGCCGAGTCGGCGTTCACCGGCTGGTTGAAGCAACACTGGCCCCACAACAGCATGAACATGTGAGATCCAGCTGGTCAGTTACAGTGACCGGTCACTGGCCACCGGCGAATTTCCGGAAACAGGCCAGAGCAACTTGAATTTGTCTAAGCCCCTAGTACAATAACTCTGGAACATATCGAAGAAACTCACATCTTATTGTCAAGCAAATTGATTATGTAAGCTTATACCATGCTACCTGTATATCAATTCATGATATTCAATCCAGCTTATACTGTTTACCAATGTAAAAAGTGACACTATTCTAAAGGTATGTGACAATTACTTGAGAGTGCATCACGCGATTTTAGCAGCAAATTTGGTTCGAAGTTGTTGCAATTAATTGAATTAGTTCCAACTAGTTCCATAACCAACTTAAGCCTACGCGCGGTATTAAAGCTGGAATATAATCGAAATTATCAAATGTGCTTTAGCAGGATGTCCAAAACATCTATCCTTAATTGTTTTGCTTAACAGAGACATCAGTCGACTGTGACTTTTGTGTAGCAGTTGCAGGTCGAACTTCGGCAAGAAACTGATCGAAATGTCGGCCGATACAACTGAATAATAAATTGCTCTAAAGCAGTCCATTTAAAGTCGCACTCTAAACTGGCATTGAGTAGTGAACACCAGTCCATCTGGTGCAAGTTAACAGAAACCCATCTTCAAAGGGGAGATGTTCTGGGTTGCTAACACTTTCAGTGAAAATGGATCTTCAAGCAAGTAACAATCAATGATAAAAGTTATGTTGATTCTTGTTAACTGCGTAATGATAAATGGTTGGATGTAAGTTTCATAAGCGTCTGATAGATGTGATAAAGATATGCACTGACAGTGTATGTTGCTAAGTGACAAGATAAGGTGTCAGGAGAATGAGAGAAATAAGGTGAAGTATAGTACAGAAAATAGTAAGGGAATGAACGATTCAACTAGCTCCACATCTACCTCCTTGGTCCTAGATTTCTGGGATACTTTGACTAAGACATATCTAATTGTCAAAAACTATACCCATCTCTTCTTGTGAGTTTCTGCTAAGAAGTCATCCAGAAAAAATCCGATTAAAGCTGTACATGTCACGAATAACTGAATATCTTGGAATAGAATTTGAAAATCCTACACTTTTTGTGACCCACTTTAGAGCGGATAGATATGATATACAGTATCACATGCGAGATTTTGACGCCACAACTTGCACGTTTCTCATTTCGCATCCGCATGCATCAGTGATGCATGCGAAAGTGAGTTGTGGAAGACTTGCAAATGGTGGACATGTTTTGAGGTGCAAAGGAGCAGAGAAAACTCATGGAATAGGATGATGACTTACATTCGTGGCCAGAATTGATCGCACAGTGATCAAATTATATATATAGTTGACCAGTCGTCGGGAGATCATTTTATCATCAAAAGTAAGTTAGAAAAGGTAGCTTTAAATGGTTTCTTAAAGTAAAAGTAAAGTCAGACGGGCCGTCGGCGTCCAGTGCCTTCAAACGATCGATGGTGACCATCGAAGGCCCGTCTGACTTTACTTTTACTTTAAGAAACTGTCGACCAAAACTTTGGGCAGTTTTTTTCTAACTTACTTTTGATAATAATTTTCTTCACAAGTTCAAAGAACTGATTTATGCATGCCATATTAGTTTAGTTTGACTGAAAACAATTGAAGAGTGATGTTTAAAAAATGAGAAAATGTACAAATGGCGAGCTCAGTAGAATCGTTAACATTTTGCATGCCTTCCTCGGTCTGCATTCAGACATTGATGCAATAAACCGTCGTGTTAGACTTTGGTCGATTTCTTTCCGCAATAGCATTCTTCAAAGACGCTGCTGACGTTGTTGGACTTCTCATCAACTATTTTTCAGAATACTGCAACTATTTCCAATGGGTATCAGATCTAGGGAGCTTCCTGCCCATGGGCCTCAATGAATGATCAATGCAAGAAATTAGACGGTTAAATACAAAAAAGATTTGCTCGTGTGCGCCGAAGAGGATTACACATTGGGAAGATTTTCTCTATTTTTATTGATTGTTACAGTGTCGATAGAAAGTCATAATTAGATATTTGAAATTTGCCCCCGTATGGTTGTACCTTTAAATAGGGAGCTGTGTCGATGTTGAGAGATGTAAACTAAGCCTGCTGATGATTCCTGGTATTGGATGAAATAGCAGCTATTCAGGTCTGTTTCCATTTTTCAACTGAGGATGAAACACAATATTAAAATATTCTATTTGCGTCAAAATTAGGTTAATGCAGAATAGAGTAACATTTAGCACTGTGATTAATTCTGGCCAAGATTGTAAGTGAAGATGAACCAGTTAAAAGGGAAAACTATGGAAGAATGCCAAAAGATGAATTACATTAATTGATTCACGCGTCTTTTCACTGCAGATATTTTATTCAGTTAGCTTGATGACTTATTGTAGTATAGAGACATAATTTCACTTTGCTTTTAGCTTGACTTACACGTTGTCTGTCTTCCTTTAAGTTAAGAGTGCACACTTTTCATGTATCGGTGAAATAAGATTTCAAAAATTTAGTTTGTGACATGACGCCTGACACATCCAAAAAACAAAACCTAATGCTATTCAAGACTTTTAATTTTGTATGTGCAAATCACTACCTGATTTCTATATTTTTCAGATCTTAGTCATTATGCTGTTAGCTTGTTATATACTTTTGACATCGAAATTGGAATGATAAGCCGAAAAATCAGGTTGACTGTATTATATTAAGGACTGTGCAGTGAAATTATGAAATATGTCAGTGTATTATACACATGTGACTGCGGAGCATTACAACTGCACTGTATTTAGTCATTAAAAGACACCAACACCCTTGACTCCCCGACCGCACTTGCCTGACCCAGGAATTCTACTTGGAATACAGTTAGCTTGGTCTAGTGAAGAAGGTTCGAGCTCGTCTGCAACGACTTATTGACTTAATCGTTGTCGTTCTTTAGATATTCAGTTATGACAGTTATATCTTGATTCTTCATACAACTTAGGATTAGTTCACACTAAGAATTTATTTCATTTTCATTTGAAAAACGAAGATAATTGTATTTCCAAAAGTCAAAATAGATTATAGTGCTCAAAAGAAAGAAAACAAGGAGACACCTGGAAACCTGGCACAAAATAATTTTTTGAATACCTCAATTCCTTCGAAAAGTGCATGGTATGCTTCATCTTCTGACCTGTCAGATTCCGGGACTACAGCAGGCAGCCGAATTGGCTCTGCGGCGCCGTAGAGGGTCCAACGGATAGTGGCTGGAGGGGCCGTGTTTTGTTTGGAGGGCAAGGGCCGACGGGTGTGGCGGGACCTTGCCGAGATAGGACGGGACGTCGTGATGACCACGGGACGGCACTGTTTAGCACTGAAAGGGCGACGCCGATGGATGTGGGCTGACTGTGCGGCGATGTCACTGCTCATGAGCATGGGAGATAGCCGCGCTCAACGTAGCAACGGCAGAATCCCCCGCCGCTTTACTGAGCCGGCTGAGAGAGGGAGAGGCGTTCTCTTCTCCTTGTTCCCAACGGCGACACCAATAGTCGCGTCTTTTCAATCTCAAGGCGATCGGATCTTCCTGAGCCAATCCTTCTGATCATCCGTGCATTCAAGTGCAATGGATTCCGTGTAGCTGCCTCCCCCAACCTATTTTCTGTGGAAATGTATTTCCATCCAATTGCTACGCATAAAAAAACTCGCTTTTCCATATGAAAAGCTGGCCACTCAGATGGTTAGAATCGTAAGTGAAGGAGATTAACTGAACTAGCCGCTGTGAGAACACGACTTTGAGTTCCCGTAAGCACCGAAAAATATATTTGTCGATGTCCGCGTCCGATAAGTGAGGCCGAAATTTATTTTACTGCAGTTGCTCTGCAGAAAAAATCAGCAAATAATTGCGAGATGATATGATTATGTATCAAATTAATAATTGCATCTTTTGTCACAGGAACCATTACCTTTCTTCATGCAACATCTCAGATTCGTCATTTCACAATTCAGGAAGCATGTGTGTGCACATTAAAACCATTTAGAAAACAATCTTACTTACATTGCTTGCACATCAATCAGCACTGTCTTCCAATTTGACAACTTGGAACACACTAACCTACAATATTTCTGATGGATATTTTGTCATCGAAATACATGTCTGCCTTGGTCATTGTGAAAAAATCATCTTTCTCTCCTTTATATTTATTGACCGATAGGAAGTTAAAATAAGTATGTACAATAAAATGCCAACACTTCGTGGCACTGACACTTCGATAGGCCGACTTCTGTACAACAGCATTTGATGACCCACATCAAATATGGAAGCAAATAAACAGCAAGAGTTCAAGTACTGCGTAGTTAGAAACTTGGGAGCTCGTATTTGCGGTTAATGGCTGGTGAAAGAGATTTAGTCAATCGAGCTTCGGTCAGTCTGCAGCCCACTGCGCTATGACTTTTGTCCATAATATCTATGTCGAAGTGAGAGATGGAAATGTCACTGAGCTGGTGCACTTTAATACCGTGTTCGTAAAGGGCATGTCTACCTTTTTAAAATCGCAACTTGAGGAAGAGGACGAGCCTATACACCAGACGTAGCTCTCAGCAAAAGAAATAGGGCCAAGATGAAGAAAAATGAAATGGGATGGGGATGTTAAAATCACGATAACTTGGTATGTAATATTCGTAACTCGTGATTTTATAACTACAGATTGTTTCATAAAAAAATGGATCACCCTTAAACATCGCCTTAACTTCAACCTTGTCTAACTCCGCCAAACTTGAACGAATTTCTCTGAAATTTGGAAGATATGTCAGTTGTGCTTACTAATATCATTGTTGGAAATTTCAAACCTGAATATTGAGTTGTTTTCCTGTTATAGATAAAAAAGTAGTAGATAATTTGATCTTCATTTAGCAATGTTACACAAAATCATACCTCACCCTTATAAAATTACATTTGTTTCCTTTGTTATGTAATATGTTGTTCTACAAGCCAAAAGCTATCAAGCAAAACAAAAGTAAAGAAAATCGGTCAATCAGAGCCATTATAGCACCATTATTCATCAACAATAATGTAACTGCTACATGTGATTAACTGGACTTCATGTTCCATAGCTTCCTGACTTCGTTGCGGTGGTGTTGGCAGCACTCCTGATTGCTTTCAGCTAGAAATCTATCTCTTACCGGTTGAAAACAATACAAAGCACAAATGAACAATAACGAGATCGCATTCACAAAAGGCAAGGTGTCAGCCTTGCTAGAACGAGGGTTTTCTTTGCGAGCTACAAGCAAGCGACTAAATGTCCCTTACACAAATGTGCATCGATGGCATAATGATGATTTTCGACTCTGTCGTAGAGGGCTCTGGCCGTCCACGCAAAACATCCAAACGTAGAGACCGCCTAATTTTGAGATTTGTTAAAGTTGATCCAAGTCTCTCGTTAACTGAGATGACTGCACTAGACTCGTCTATTTCTAAGTCCACTATTCGTAGAAGACTTATTGAGTCGAATTTCAAGAGCTGTAAGAGGCCCTCTCAGATCGAATTATCAGATCAGCATACAAAAAGACGTCTCAGATGGGCAATGAGTCATTGTCACTGGCGAAATCAATGGGATCGGGTTGTCTGGTCTGATGAGGCATCAGTCCGTCTGAAGGATAGCGATGGTCGATTGAGATTATGGATAAAATCTGATCAGGAAATTCCGAGACATTTACATCGTCCCCGGGTACAAAGTGGTGCGACTCTACTGATTTGGGCTGGCATTTGGACCAATGGACGCTCTGAACTTCACATACAGCAAGGAACCATGAATTCTGAACGCTATGTGAATGTTTTACGAATGAACATTGGCCAAATAACAGATCAACTTGGTGATCCATCGACTTGGTTATTTATGGATGATAATGCTACGTGTCACAGGAGTAGTAGAGTCAACTTATGCAAGTCTCAATTAGGGCTTAGGACATTATCTTGGCCAGCTCGTTCTCCTGATCTGAATCCCATAGAAAATGTATGGAGTATTCTAAAACGCAACGTTCGTCGTTCACTGCTACCTACAGATGGCGTATCACAACTTACGTCACTGTTAAAAAGAGAGTGGAGAAAGTTAGATCAGTCAAAAATCAACAATATCATCGAATCAATGGCTATACGAATTGGTAATGTCATTGACAATAAGGGTAGGGCCACAAAATATTAGCTTCTTAAGAACCGTTGCTGTATCATAGCTTATCAGATTATATAAGGACATTTAAATATATTAGGGACATGAAATAACATGAAAAATGCTTTCTGTATCATACTTATGTTTTATTTAGTCAAATTTTAGGATGATCCACTTTTTATGAAACGGACTGTAGTATGGTTAAAAATATGAGAACATTAAAAGCCAAGTCACAATAATAAAAACTAGTCGTATGCATGGACAGAAAAGCTATGAAATAATCAATTTTCTAAGAAATGAGATGGAAGCTTGGTGACAGACCTCTGTGCTTCAACACTAACAGATGATATAAGTACCTTAGAATGTAGCTTATTCCACAAGTGTGAATCTATGAAAGAAGGATCTATTGAAAAGCGAAAAGAGATTATCGCATCTCTTCTAATACAAGCTCCAGGGTTCAATTTCCTTTTGACTCTCCGGTTCTATTGGAGGGCCCGGTTGTGTTGAATTCACAGTAAAAATATTTCCTATACATTTATGCATTTTTGTATTTTTAGGTTAAATATTATATAAATTATGAAAAATGGTAGCGATAATTTTATACTGCTCAACTTCTGAAGAGTATTTGACGTGGATTACTTTTACAGGCGACAGAATAAATTAGCATCGATGATTGTACCCAGGCCAAACGCTCAACTAACAACAATTACATGGAATTTTCGTCCGCACTACTGGTGAAAGCTGTCGACAATCTCGACGAGCGAGTCTCGTTGAGTTGAAAGAGCTTTCGTGCATGGCAGAACGACCTCATGTGTCAGAAGAAACGATCAATTTCTTCAGGAGGAGAGGTGTTCGACTAGTGAAACAAAGTCCAAGCAGTCCTGATCACCGAGACCTCAGGGTGTTCAAACTGTTGAAAAATAAATTTCGAGGAAGGAAATTCGTCAACGTTGAAGTTCTTTCTCATGCAGTGCGAACTCTTCATTCCCTTCCGAGGGAGAAGTTTCAGAATGAGCTTGAACATGCTCTTGAGCGTTGTCGCAAGATGTTGATCCATACTGGCAATTAAGTCCATTGAATAGTCCATCATATGTACCGTTTGTTATTTTCCATTCATCTACATTCCTTTAATTTGCGTGTAAAACGTGTTTCTGCCAATACATAAAATTCTGCGGAGCATTTTTCAACTTGATATACAAAGCTCGTGTTGATACGGTTACAAAGACATCAACTAGACCGGTGGTTTAAGGCTCTAAAAATGCAGAATGATCATGATTTCCAAGAATGATACTTATTATAATTAGATTTGATAGCTTTGTCGCTTGCGCAAAATATGCCCAGTGCGTGAACTTATTAGACATGCCAAATATTTTTCATTAAATTCACATGACAGACGAATCAAGCTTATTTGCTCCCTTCGCACCAGCCATCACATACCCTTCAACCGATCATTACTTACTGGCAACTGCCTCGATTGGTCGCGAATGAAAGTTGATAATTAGATAGGCTGTTCATAAGATAGTATTTCGGTAGAAGCAGCTCTGCGGTAAATGTTTGCGCACCTAAACCTAGGATATTCTCATTAAGCATACGCAGAGCTAATGCTTCACATGCTATCACGTCAGCCTTGAAAGTGCACGCAATGTGAGTCGCTCGAATAGCTATTTCGTTCGCACGGCGAAGCTTTTGGAATCAGCTTCCACAGACAATTTTCACTGACCGATACAATCTCGATACTTTCAACCTAATCATATTAGAAGATGTTTTTTGTTTTTGTCATTTTTAAACAACCTAATTTACTATTTTCTTTTGATTGAGTAACCCCTAGATTCGTTCATGGCTCGTAGCTGCGCAGGGGTGAAAATTATTTACATAATCATTGTACACTAGTATCTGTAATTATACTCACTTCTCACGGCTCGCGATTCTATCAGCTAACTTCGCCGTCTTGAGGGTTTAGCTACTCAGTGACTATCGAATCAATTAATATCAAAACTGATAGCACAGCTAAGGAGAAGAACTGAGCCGACAGCACAGAAACAGGGTTAGATAGTGAATGTTTAGCGACAAGGAAATTTCAATGGGTGAATGTCACTGCTGGAAATTTGTTAGCCTAGCAGTGTTTCTGTGCCCATGATGAATAACAACTGAGTTTAACTTGGTAATGGCTGAATCAGAATCGTAGTCTGGGCGATCATAGATATTTGGGGGAAATGTAGCCAAAGAGTCACTGGGTCATATCAGTGGCATGGGTTGCAATCAGGGATGATCTACAATTAATTGCGATTAATTTGAGGTAAGCAATCAAATGTTAACTGCATCAGGAAGCAATCAACTTATTCCATTTTTTGACAGCAGCAGTCAATCAATTCTTGACAACCCCGGTTGTAATAGAAGAAACACGAGTTGTCCAAAATTGTAAATTCTTGTAAGTGCGGCCACACTGATTAATAGCAACAAACTCAATTGCACGCAATTTGAAGATATTTTTCTTTCCTTTCTTAGGATATGGTCAGACGCCCGAGATTTCATGCAGTTGCGAATATTCCAATTTCGTAATTCCTTTCTCAGCATTTCTCATTGGGCAATCAAATAATGACGATTGCCAGCAGTGTCGAATATGAAGTTGAGATTCTATTATTGTGTTAGGATGAATGTTAAGGCATGTTACAACAGTTAGCTATTGTCTGAGACAATTAAACTTACACATGACTGCTTGGCGTGGTGTGACTGCGACTGACAGAATGTATTCAATCATCGTACTCATGCGAACATCTCTTCATCAACATTTCATACTCAGAGACATATTATAATGTTCTTACTTCGACTCTCGTCGACATTATTTGTGCATAGACATCTTCTTTCATATTTTCTTTGAATAAGAATAAAAATGTGGTAATTTTGGAGAATCTTTAACGGAAAAACGGTTAAAAGAATTTCTAAAAGATATAAGAAAATATTTCGTTCTTGAAACAGTCTATTTTAGGAAACTTTTATGACGAGTCATGAACAAAATCTCGAAAAAAAACTTGGTGCAAAATATCAACAGCAAATCGCTCATCCCCTTTACTCCAATGCAAGGTAAAAATGGGACTTTTGCATCAACACCGAAGTGCATTTGCGCCAAGTGTTTCTTCTCTTATTCATTCCAAGTTGTGTAATTTGATAATCAACGGAACATAGGTCATTATAATCAACTTATGACAGCTGCATATATCAACGATATTCGACAAGTGAGAGGTTGACAAATGTGCTTTCGCATCATGAAAATACATTTCACTTTATACATGCTACACAGCGGCGCGAATACATGAATTTCTGTTTCGCAAGTGCATTCTGACAAGAAAGCACAATTTCTCAGTTGCAATTGTGATGCATAAGCACTAGGTCCAAAAATTCTGGTCTGTAATGTTGGACTCTTGAATCGTCGGGCTTCCAAATAAACGATCATGAAAGATCATAAATGAAGGAATTAATAGTGTCACTATTAATTAGGACACTATAATTAATAATATTATAATTAATAGGACACTATTAATGTGATTGTTCACATGGGTTATTTACGGTCTATAGCTGTATACAACTAAAAACTGTGACTCAGGAGCTAAAAAACTAAAACTCGGTTAATGCTTCATGATTGTACATGGAGAACAAAGTGCGAATTAACACTTCCGAATTATAGCTGCGGCAGATAACGTATGTGATGATACAGGGATTCTATTGTACTTTCACATACATATTTTAGCTGATTTTATGCACCGGCATCTTTTGCCGACTTCGGAAACAACGAGCTTCGTAAACATCAAATCAAAATTTGCGGTTTCGTCAAAACCTCAGTAAAGTGGATCTATATTTCCCATGTTTCGAAGTTATATTTGATTGAATGAATCAACGCTTGTTCAAATTTATCTGTCAAATGGAGAATTATATAATTGTACGTTCTCCTCTAATCTGACTTACTTTCTGGAAGGTTGTCGAAGCAATCGCTTGCCAATGGAGGGGGCAGAGAGGGGACGGACAAACGACGGTCTTTGGTCCTGTTCCAACATGTCTGCGGATGCTCGTTACTCAGCCTCGTCGGCTGTCAGCTAACACTGGCCTTCTCACAGCTCAACGCAGCTGAGTAATGTCATAGAAACAATACTAACAATGTCAGACAATGGCCATGTTGTAGGATCGACAGATGCTACGGTCAGAGGAATGACGTCAGATGATTGAAGCGAAAGGAAGGAAATGCTACTGAATAATGGGGAGATTTAAAGGGAGAGTATGAGTAAGTGTCATTAGAAACATATTTTGAAGATATACACGCGTGTATGTATTTTAAAGGATAAATGAAATTACGCGCCAAGCTAAAAATAACGTTTACTCAGGACTGTTTTAATTTTCGTGACATTTTTGTGAGAAAAACAATGCGTGTCGAGCATTTCAACTCAGCAATACAACATTCACGTTTTATTCAGTAGCTTATGATTGAGAATCGACTAGCAATATACTTTCTGCTATTGTTTGTAAATTGCACAATTCGCTCTCAGATATGGGAAGACGTCTTTGAAAATGAAAGCAAGTGAAGCAAAAAGTAGCCAGAATCTGATAAATAGACATATTCAATCATACAATATGTCACCTAGACATTAACAAATACGATGAATCTGAAGGTGAATAAAGTTATCCATCAATGAAATAAATAGCTGCAAGCTCATTTAGCATACAACCATGTGAACGCACGATTGGATTGACAAAGCCAGAATTTGAAATGCGCCCGAACCTCTGAGCTACTACTGTGTAGACCCGTGATTCTTCACCGAGGCGGTGGAGGGATGTGGCTCCCTGGAGAGGAATTCAACATGCCAGGTGAGGGATGACGTTCAATCCGGTGCAAGTGGATACAAGTTGGTCACACTATGTCGAACATGAGTTATAAGAGCCTTTGCAAGACTTATGAGAAGACAGTATTCGACGAAAAGTAGCGTGATTTCTCGTGTATTTCTTTGATACAAATAGTTTGCACAATGACAAGAGGACCCCATTCCACCCTGAAATGTGGCCCTCACAATGACAGAATAGACTCCAACAACCTCGGATTGATACCCACCATGACAGAAGAGACTCCAACCAACCGCCTCAGATTGATAGCCACCATGACAGACAGGACCTCTGCCATCTCGAAATGACACTCCGCAACGACAGAAGGGACCCCTACCGGCTCGAAATGATACCTCACAATGACAGAAGGACCCTACCTTCTTGAAATGATACCTCACAATGACAGAAGAGACCTCTACCTAAATGAGTCTTCGATGATGGAAGAAGATGACCCGGTTGGGTGGGACCCTGACAGTAAGGCGAACTTGTGATAGGCATTTTCTACATCTGATTCTCAGTTTAGTAATGAAACGATTAATTTGTTGACAAGTTGTAACCAATTTATGTTCCAAATACATCTGCCCCTAGCTTCTTATTCTTGAAATTTTGAATGCTTGAGCTTATAAATGTCGGGAGATGAGAGCTATGCTTTCTGACAAGGGGAAATCTGAGGAGAACAAAGCTATATGCAGTATGTTTCTTCCTTTGAACTCGTATGATCAGATCTTTCACATCTATTGACATCTGTTATGTCAATGTAATAGATTGCAAATATTTTACACATCACAGTCACTTCAACAGATAAAATAACGTGTTGATAAAGTGTTATGTATTTTCGGCGAGATGACATTCAAAACGCCTTTGACTGATAAGCTATATATGTGTGCTTAAATTCGGTGAGATGATATTTCTCAACCACACACGCACTAAAATTGTGTGGTTAAAATTTTATGCATTTTTCATAGACATGTAGAGGGTTAACACTCAAATATCTTCATAGAGTTGAAAACAATGCTGAATGGATTACATCGTCAACACATCAGAAACAAATTAACTAATGTTTCCATATGAATTCTGCTCTCTACTCAATATATTATGTTTTTCGTAATTCGAATCGATTCTAAAATTTACTCATTTTTTTGCTTTTCTAATTCTAACTCGTCAAGAAAGTAATTAGTATAATAAATAATCAAATTAGAATTATGAGGAATAAGCGGCATGCTATTGACATGAAGCACGGGAGTAAGAAGCGCAATTCCTTCTCCGTCGTTGGAGAGCATGGAAACTCTGATTCACAGAATAATAATATTTTTCTCTGTCATAAATCCATGGATAATTCAACAATCGCTCTTATAAGGAATTAGCTGATATAGTTCACGGTAACCACTCATACATGTAGCAATAAAGGACATTTTAATATAACACCTTGGTATCAATTTAGCTATAACAATTGGATCACAGTTCACTTATTATTAATTCTGAGATTTAAATGAATATTTTTGTGACTGATGCGATGTTTTTTTTTAACATGCTTGTCCAGAAGTAACAATGAATATACAAATATCGCTCTACAACAATCTCGATTAAAGTTAGTCTGGATAATACCTCCAACAGTCTGCACTCGTAACCCATTTTCATAATCACTTCAATGGGCATCCATGAACGAAAATACCCCTCTAGCAACAGCATTTGGAGTTGAACACCAGTAAAGTGGAGACAATAATGTTTTTCGATGTCGAGGGAGACTTTTACTTTTCTTCAACAGAGCTAGGATTTGAAATATTTTCCGAAAGCGATCTAACTCTTGGCAACACAAAATCGGTTCATGAAAAGGTTCATCGTTGCTATCACCTGGATAAATTTCACACACAATGGTCTTAAATTCACCGAAGCCCAGGCAAATAGGTGTTCTATGAAGAAGAAATTCGCTTCTGGTCGCCGTTTTGATGCAATTTCGTTCTGGCCTCGCCCTCATTCTATTTCATCTCTCAATAAAGGACAAATAAAGGATTGCACATCATTGCAGGACATTCTTCTTTTGACATCTTAAATAAATGACTGGTATTTGCTAAACAGAGCGGTTGTTAACCCTAGTATAGTTCGAATATGCATCTGCAGACAGAAGACTGTCAAAAAACACAACATTATTAGCATATTTTCAATTTTATTAGTCTAGCACTTTTCCAATATAAATGCCTGATACAGTATAATATCATGTTTATGCCCTTCTAAGCGGAGCGCCTTCTAGCTGCAATCCTGTTGACAGTTGCTGATATCAGCAAATATGGTCATCTTTATATTACACCCGAAAAAATTTCTTTTTCAGATTAAAAACATCATTTTCAGTGGTTTTTAGCCCCATCGAAATGACAACGTGCGATGTGATTTCCTTTTATGATGAGGATTTTGTCAACAGACAATCTTTTATAATATGATTATTCAATGGCTTCAACTTAGTCGCTTCATTCATGGATAGTGGAAATATAAAATTAAAAAAAAAATAGGAATAGGCCAACATATGTTCATCATATATCCACAAACTTTTTATGTTGATATGCTTGCATACATGTAATCCACTGTGTTTTTCTGTGACCACCGGTGCATTATTGATGATTGAAGTATAGCCTAATGATGTTGATCAATGGTCAAACAAATATGTATTGGAGAATGCAAGTATAGGCCTGTCAGTATAGTAACTTTGTGTGTTTATTATCAATAAACACATTTGGCCTATTCCCAGATATCATTTATTTTTTAACCATGAACGGTAAATGCATATTTCATGACATAATGAGGAGTATTCAGCGTCTTGAAAGTAAAAAAATAAACGCTCTGTCTAGATAGATTTCGGCCGAACCGCGCGTTCGATGTATTCTGCTAAAAAAACAGATATGACACACAAAGAAGCCAAACACTGAGAAATCCTGCATTGTGCTTGAAGCTACTCGCAAAGCTTAGTATCTTATCAAATTCAGCTTTTGCTTTCGGTTACATTTATAATCTATACCCTCACTGATGTTGTATTTTCTGAAATAAAGTTATAATTAAGCAAAAAAAAATAGTCGAAAGAGCGATCGTTCACTTACTCGTAGACACTGTCGCTACATGCATACAAAAGCAATATTTTATTTTTATCTAAAAACTGCAAAATATATCAAATGCTTGCTTTATTCTTCGACCTTCCGTTAAGCGGATGTTATTTGTACATCCGATCTACTCGGCGTTCGCATATAATCTGAGTACCATAATCTGATGGAGCTCGAAGTAACGGTCAGTCTGAAGAATAATAAATTTAATTCCTATATCTGGATCAGGGTTGTTTCATTAACTCAGTAAATTCGGACAATAATAAGAGTTCGGTTATATTTTCCTTTCAGTGACATTCAAATATTTCAAATAGCTTATCACTATCTTAAACTGAGTGTTGAGTGCTATGATATTTTTGAGTTAGAAAGAGCCAGGAAATATTTTAGTTGCTAATTGTTATTTTAAGTTATGATGTACAAAATTTTTCGATTACCATCCACTAATCATCTTTAGGTACAAAATATTGCCATATCTTTTCATATCATTGTAAATTATCATCATCTCATTGTAAATATCATTTTCAAATTCCTTACATTTCAAACTTCTACTAACCCTAGTCTTTTGTACCTGAAGATGATTACTGGATGGTAATCGAAAAATTTTGTACATCATAACTTAAAATAATAATTAACATCTAAAAAATTCCTGGTTCTTTCCAACTCAAAAGTATCATATCATAACTAGCCAAGGCATCTTCCAAGTATGAGTGTTGAGCACTGGAAGTCTGATGGGGCACAGCGGAGGAAGCTTTTGATTAGTTTCATATTTAGTTTTGATAAAAAGAATCTGGCTACAAGTCTCACCCGCTGATGGAAGGGAAACTGTCTTCAAGGAAAAAGACATCTGGCCACCAATCGAAGATCTTTGGGCGTCCATTTTCACCGGCACTGTGATGCAGTCGAAGCTTGGGCAGATGCGGCAGACTGCTCATCAGTCCGTTACCACGAAGACCTGCGTCCGTGCATTCACACTGCCAATGGTTGACTGAAAACACGCACAGTGCTGCCTTCATCGCGTTGCAAAGCCGCGCGCGATTGTCGGCTTCCTGGATTCCAGGCCTCTCATCTACCACTTGTGTGTATGTGAGGAGGCAGTCAGTTATGACGGCGAGGTGAAGGATTATGAGCGCTGAGAGGATGTTTGAATGATCATGGCGTTAATTCTCCTTCACATTTGAATTTACTTCCATCTCCGATGCACTAAATCTCACGTGTTCAATTATGCGTCATCAACTTAGCATTAGATCATCTGGTTCCATCTCATTATCCTCATCCACTCCTCTTGTCTCCACTTTTTCAACGATGAAATGCTGCTTCGTCAGTTTAGAGCAATTGTTTGAGTAATGAAGGATAATTTATTTTTCAAAAAAATCAAAATTCCCATGAAGCATCATATTTCATTGGTATAAATGATTTAGCAATTCTTAAGCAAAACTGTTTATCCCCACGCATTTGAAGTCGACACGGGAACTCTCAAAAGTCAAAAATTACCTTAGAAATTTCCCTAGACATCTACCATAGGCGATTGGAAAGCAATTGGGCATTCATTCATGCCCGAGTTTCATTTGTAAGATTAAAATCTAATCATCCACAAGCTCAAATCCGATCTTAAGTTCAAGTGGCAGTTTGTGACCAACATTTATGAAGATTATGTTGCATCCTCGCTGTGCCAATATTCAACAACCGTCTGGATTTCAATTATGATCATCCATATGAATTTAGAAAATATCTAACCTCTATCATTGCTTCTAATGTAATGTTCATATGACTGATCGAAGAAAAAAATCAAATAATAAATAAATTTATAAAAAAAGTATACAATTCCCAAATTTGAGTAATTTCTTGGAATTTCTTTTCGGTTTTATACAACTGGATCAGTAATTATAATTCTTTCAAATAACTGCTATCTCCTGTATGCATGCTCATCAAGATAAGCAGTCAGAATGTGGATCCACACAAAGTAATTCACTGTCTTCGATCAAATGATGTTGATAGCAATCTTGACTATCTCACATGTACATGACTGTCTCAGATTAGGGCAAAGTGTAGAGAGCGTAGCATTAATAAGAAAATGCATGAAAGAGGTGAAATACGATGAGACATAGTAAATACTACCGAAATTTCACATGAAAGAAACTTTTGGCTTTCAGTAAAGGTTTTCTTCCGACTCCTGGGGCCTGTTTCATAAAATATATCACTGCTTTATATCAGCATTTTTATCAGTGTGGAAAATTTTTTGCGTTTCTTAAAATAAATATAAAGCAGTGATTTAAATCAGTGATTTAAAGCAGTCGAAATTAACAGCGTTTCACAAAACCAAATATTAAGCAGTGTTTTAAGCAGTCTGGAAAAGAATTGCGTTTCACAAAGAAGTATCAGTAGCGCGCGAAAATTGAAAATATGGAAATTCACTGATAGAAATGTGAAAATTTCTATCGACCTCTTGAGGTTGATAAATCTGTGAATGATCATCGAGAAAGCTATAGAAACTTAAAATATCGGAGAAATGATTGCAAATACAACTTAAAAATGGGAAAACGACTTTTGATTTTCAATTTTACTGTCAGTAACAAACTATTTGTCAGAATGGTAAATTTGGATACTGTTTATTGAAAAATTCTTCCTTTGAAAAGTGGCAATGCTGTGACGATAAAACGTCCGGTAACAGCAAAATTATAAAGGGTTGCTTTGAGGGCTTCGATTTCTTTCGTGTAATGAGGTACGGCATGTCATGAAATCATTTCAATATTAAAAGACGTTGAGGTATTGACTTTTACATACATCGATGACAGCTAGAAAAAAAGATTCTCAAATATTCCACCATTTGCCTCAGATTGACTTCTCTAATTATTATTTCAATTACTGTCAAACATAGAGTAGGTATATTAGGTAGAGTGGAAACTCCGCATTTATTAAATCCCCAATGTGTATACACTTTCGATTTCATTAAATGAACTCGAGGTGAATACAGTTGGAATTGTCTCCAAATGTGAGACATGCACATTTATGCAGTTTGAAGAAATTACCACGGAATTGACTGATTATGATAGTATAAAGCAGATGGAAATGAGATTATTTTACAGATTGTCCGTGTCATGACAGCCTCGGAGCGGTAATGTTTGTTAAATTAGCAACTCGATAACCCCATTGCTTTCATGCTGAACCACAAGAGAATCTTTTTAAGCGCGATCTTATCTCAAGCAGCTGGTAGAGCAAAATAACAGAATCAAAGACAATGATTTTCATTACCTTTGAAAGCTGTAAATGAGTGCACATCACTATTCAGATTCAAGAAATTAAACATGTTTTTGCTTTGATTTGATCACGATTTATTTAAAAGGAATAGTAGCATTATGACAAAAGGCTTCAAGGCCACTGTACATATGATAAAAAGAAATGAAATTTACATATAAAAATCAGTCTGTCATTAAAAAGTTCTTGGTCGAGTTTTTAAACATGGGAATGGAGTTACAAGATAGCACAGTGCTGGGCTATGTGTATTATGAATTTACATTCATTCACATGTAAATTATTAATGTAAATTAAATTAACAAATAATTTACATCAATTCACACATGAATTTACTCAATCATAAATTCATGCCGATGAAAATTGAATCAAAAATATGAAATTTCAGCCACGACAGCACAAAAAAATCTCAACTTTTTATGAAGACTTCCATTATAATGCCGTTCATTACATTTTCTTGATCATCAGCACAATTTCCGCTTAGTTGCGATGCTTGTTAGCGAATATTCATTCCTTTTGATATCCAACTTGTTTCATACTACTTACAACGGGGAGTCATGTCGGTAGTAATTAAATGGGCAAATATTGAGGTTTTTCAAAACTGCTCAAATAATGTTTTGGACCGCAGGAACGTAATCTCCGAAAAAAAACTGAATCTTTTCATATAAAAAGTTTCACTGTATACAGATACTTTTTTAGGTCGACACTCTACCTACATATTTACTCTGTGCTGTCAGAAATTGTTTTATTTACGAAGAATTATCCACAATTGTTTTAATCACTCAATCACACTGATATATATATGTGTTTTCATCAGTCCGAAATCTTTATGAAACGCTATATGTATCACTGATTAATTTAGACTGCTTAATCTTCAGTCGGAAAATTAATTTTTATGAAACGCAATTTAAAGCAGTGTTTTATATTTCACTGCTGAAAATGTCACTGATACATATCAGACTGCTTAATTTTATGAAACAGGCCCCTGAACTATTTTACGCTCATGAGCAACTACTTAATTCAAAAATCAAAATTTGAATTTTCAGCAAGCTTTTATCATCCCATGTCTACATTAGGAATGAGACAAATTACAAAGCACTGGATAAAGCAGGAGAATTGATTTTGTCTCAAAATTACATGTATATATTTTTGTAAACTTTGTATCTTCAATTTTTGTAATATATATCAGTAAAACTGGTTCATGCTGGGTAGTCAAAACATTGTCACTACAAGCAGAAAACAACAACACAGTTTTTTAAGGCATTCCACACGCACGAATGATGCGAGAACACAGGCGCATTTAGGGGGTTTCGGCTATAATTTTTCTCCGTGCGCGCAACTAAATCCTTAAAAAAACACTACAATTGCAGCTCTGCTGTCATTGACTTTTACACAAAAGCTAACTCCAATGTGAATGGTTGTTTGCAATGTTTTTCACTAAGGACGGAATCATTAGGAAAATTTGTATTCGACGCAGAAAATTTCACATTATACCTATATTTCTAATCAATCTTCCAGCAGCGTAGGCAAGGGGTGGATACAGGGTATGGATCCTCCTCCCCCCGAAATCCTAAGCAGCATGGATCATGGATAGGGATTTCCCCATGAAGTCCCTACTCCTGCTGCTCATTCAAATGTTATTTCAGTGAGAAAACAGCTATCATCTATGTCATGAGGAAATGAAAACTACCTCAATATTTGGTACAAAAAGCTTCAAAAAATTTCAGTATTTGTATTTTGGAAAGGATTTCTGTTAAAATTGAGCAAGGTAAACAGCTTTACACACGCTCTCCATCCACTGCTCCTGAGGAGATGTGGAAGGAAAGTTTTAACTCGTTACCACTGTTAGACATGGAGATATTTTAATGTGGGTTACGCTATTTGTGTTTGATTTTCTTAATCATCAAACACTGAATTCTGCCACAAAATACATACTTCGCGATATAAGAGCTTCAGCGATAGAGTGCTTCATTTTCATCGAATAATATGGTTAACATACTTTATTCAATTCATTAATTTCAAGAAGAAAATGATTACGTAGCAGCATTAGCTTTTGTGCAAGACTCAATATTAGCATTTGGCAGTCAAAATCATCCCCTCCCGAAAGAAAATCCTGGCTGTGCACTTGACAGCAGCGGTAATATTAAGAATGTACATGTAAGCTTTAACAATGCTCAACTCATTTTTTAGTGCATCAGTGGAAGGTATCTTTTTTTGCGCTTTGAATGCTAACTGTGCAAGAGAAACGATGAATGCCTCATTCTGGTAGATGATAATTAATTGTTAACGGTAGATGTTCAACTCCATTCTAACAACACGCTTTGATGAATATCTGACAGTTTCCTGATGTAGAAGTCAATAGTGTGACATAATATAACACACTAACTTGTCGTACGAAGACTGAAAAAATGACATGACATGGTTTTCATGTCAAAAAACGATTTCATAGCTTGATAATAGTCATAATCAAGCAAAAACTCACACAAATTATTATCAACAGAGAATGTAATGAAAAAGTCGAAAATGCGATGACAAATAGAGCTCGTACACTCCTAAACAATGATATTTGGAGCGATTGAGTGTGAATTGGAAATATGAAGGGGAGGTGAATATGTAATATCCACCTCGGGTTGGCAAAACTCTGAAGCTTATTTTTTTGCTTCGGAGGAAATATAAAAATCAAATACTTCGCGAAGCTCATAGAAGTGTATTACTTTTAGATGAATACAAAAGAATTCCCCAACTGATAATCAGGAACTGTTCGAAGTTTATTTCGCCGGTTATTCTACATGACATGTAGCCTAGAGGCAGTCAATATTGGGGATAATTTTTCGAATATACATCATCGTTTGTGCAGAATATGTTCAGATTATATGGCTGGTGCACCTATTGAGCTAATCGACAACGGCATCAACACTGATCTTAATCAACAATAAAATTGGCATATATTAGCGAACAATTTTATCAGTGGCTTAAAAGTCATCGTCATCCTCGTGATTCCCCTCTACCGTTGCCCCATATTATAATAATAATAATAATGAGGTGTATATTTTCGATGTGAATAAAAATCATAACACTACATTGCAACGTATCAATTAAACGAACAAACGAAAGTGATAAAAACAAAAGTCACAGTTGCACATTATTGGAAGCTGGATCGATGCATGTAGCAATCACTGTTCGTGCTGAAATATTATAGCAGGCTCAGTTCTCTGTTCATCAATGCTGTAGTGAATGGAAAAAAAGACGATTTTCGCTTTTGCGTTCGGCACAACGGGACACAAAAATGACCACTATAGCGCAATCTTCTTGGGACATATTCGTTTAGAATGTGGTTGGCATTATGGGATATTATACTAAAAATCTTTATAAAAATATTCCTGCGCCAATTCTTGTCCCACTCCCATCTCGCCACTGAGGTAGAAGTCCCTCATCTCAACATTTTCCGTTGTGTCCACTCGCTTGGAATACAACAGTAATCAACATTTTTCTATTCATATATACATATACCATAAGCCCGAAATGATTTTTTTAGTTATAATGGATGAATTTGCGCATTATTAACCAGTCTACTTCGACTTCCATGTACATGTAGATGAGATTTCAGATTTAGTATGCTGTCTCTACTAGCATATTTGATCTTTGAGTCAACGATTGGGACTGCTGGTAGGATTAATGTGTTAGAGGCAATAGCATTCTTAACATTTTAATAATTTCATAATTTATCAAACTTTTAAATATCACATTTCGTTTGAATTATGCTGCAAATAGTCCCTAGTCAATTTCATGTTATACTTATATGCGACTTACTTATCCGGTCAAAGGGCTTTTGCAATTTTCAGCATACATTGATAAAATGAGATCGCATCCGATTAAGTGAGATTAATTTATTTATCAACTTGATTCTAATGCAGAGACTAGGGATTGAATTCAGGCAGAAAGTTCTTTTTACATAGCGTGCTTTGTGGGCTATAGCTTTTGCACTGCTCATAAGTCATAACGCATTCAGCTGACCAGATACTACCAATAGATAAATAAACAATCGGTAATGAACAGACTGACCATTAATTTTTATTTAACGCTTTGAAATTTTATGAAAACTCAATTCCGCCTGCCTATTGAATATCATAAGTTACAACCTGAACATTTTGTCTCTTCTGGTATGTTGCCGCACTTACGCCATCCTCCTTTGACGGTGCTAGCTACGGCTTTACCACACGCCACACCACAACATCCAATGCAATTGTACTAAATCCTTGTACACACATGACATGACTACGAACGCTTGAAGCACATTGTGAGTTGTGATTGCGACTCGGATTAGATCACTGTAGAAATAAGCTCTTCATCGAAAATTTTAGACTACCAAATAATTAAGGTCCTCTGCTATATATGCAAGCTGTGAGTTAAAGAGTGGAATAATCAAATGATAAATTGCTTACGTACCGAATCATAAGTTCATTGAACGACGAAAAAAAAGATGGCGAACGTTGCAGCAGTCTAATTTCCACAACCGTATTCATGGTAACCGGGATATATTTGTGTCTTGATCAGATTGGCTCGTGAAGAAAAACCAGTTAGTCTACTAATGAGATGAACACCTACTTATCACTGTAATTAGGCTAATCCTTAAATAATAAATTAAAGTATAGGCTACCTTTCATATACAGAACTTTGATATGATGTCAGTGCATAAGAAAAACGACATCACACTCGAAAAAGTAAACTTCGATTAACTTCGGAAATGAAAAAATGAACTTTGCGAAATATTTCATGCCAACCCTACATCCACCACACTAGAGTGTTTCTGGGTATTGTGAAGCTCCCAAAGATATATGACTTTTTGTGGTGTGCCTATTTCAACCTGGCCACGGTGTAGCTCAGAGAAAAAAGAGTATGTTTGATCAAAATTCAAGATTACACTTGCTACTAACATGAAAAATTTAGTAGTAAGTACTTTACAACTAAATTTTTCATGTTAGTAACAAGTGTAATTATTTGAAAGTGAATGAAAGGAATATATTTTATGTACAGCAACTGAGTTGATGACTTTAACTACGAGGTTAACTACGAGGTTAACTAACTAGGTTAACTACGAGGAGCCATCTACGAGGTTTACAGGCCGTGATATCCATTTACGCATCTTCCACAGTTTAACTGGAATCTGGCTGTGATAGATGTGAAATAGAAATGTGTCCCCGGAGGAACAAAGACAAAGTGGTGAGTATATAAATAGTCTTTTCTGACACTCAAAATGACTTGCAATAATAAGTAAAGAAATCAGCAAAGCGTCACCGAACATTCTTGTGTAATATTACCAATGTTCCTGTGGCACGATTCAGAAAGTTGCATGCGTAGTTATGTTGAAAGAAATAGTCGATAAAAGGAAAATACCAAAGCTGATACATAGCTTTAGTCAAATCAATGCAGGAACACTAGCATCATGAATTTTCGTCTAAAGTCATATGATGGTTAAGAAGGCAACAATTTAGAAAACATGAGTTCATGAATTATTGGTAAGCGTATATTTTAGATATATACCTCTCTGTAACAGTTGCTGTCTTATAAAATGATAAAGTGGCATGTTTTCTTTTGTTGTTCAATGAACGGGCATTTCGAGCCGTGGCTAATCAGTGTATCCTACTTTTCATGCATCTTACGCCGTGCCCGGAACAGTAAAAGTCATAACAGCAACATTATCAGCAATGCAATCTCTCACTCTATTTAAAAACACATTTTTCCAAATGAAGTTTACATTTATGTGGAGCTCATGAAGTTTCGGCATCATTTATCTGTCAATAGACAAGAGCTATATAGTTACATTCATCCTATTGTGAAAACAAGCTAAAAGTGAACGGATTGAGCTCGATGTTAAATGCTTGTCTCGTCTGTAGGTTGGCTGCAGTGCAGATCCTGTGACACAATGTATACGTCGTCTCAAGTGGATACCTCTCAGATCAGATGATATCTCGTGCATTGATAGACAAGCGACAGGAAATCAGAAGAAAATGAGGCAATACTCATGTGTAACTAAAAAACTGAGTAACAAATCATTCAGAAAAAAACTGCAGGATAGCCGATCCGCAACTGAACCAAGAAAAATCGATCTGACCCACACGCGTGCATATTTAGGTTTGCATCCAACTTCGTGTATATATCGAATATTTGTTTGCAATTTACCATTCTTTTTCGAGTCCTCCATTCCAATGTTATCGTGATAGAGAAGACGGCACTTTGATTGAACTGCGAGATTGTGTTAGTTGCCAATATTGTGGAAAATTATAAAATATTGACCTTCTAAGAATTAGTTTTTGTGTATTTTCCGTTTTGCGACAAGAAAATTCACTTTATCTGAGAAAAGTCTTGCAAAAGCCTCTCCTCAAGACCAAGCATCAATCTCCAATTTTCTGTGGAGACTTGATAATTCAATGGGAATGAATTGCATAGCTACACTGCAATAGTCATGCCCACAATCGCACTGCAACGTTCAGAAAAAATGTGAGGTTCCAGCTCTCACTCACGTACAGGTGGACTAATAAAAATATCATGCAAAAATGCGGATAATTGGAATGACTGTGTTTTGGTATCGTCAGAAAATGCAAGTTATCCAAATGCACATGCCACTAGCATTCAAGAACAATCAAAAATTGCCACATGGACATTACCACATTATTTTTAACATACCGCGCGGGGCATTTTAAGGGTATTCAGATGTACGAGGTTTTTGCGTGCTCTATTCGAAGAAAAGCGGTACCGTGATTTGAGCACCTATCAACAATTTTGACACAACTTTTTTACAGCTCTGTAGCAGTCCTCGATCCAGTCACTTTTTTCCCAGAGACCCACGGGATTCTCGTGAGAATTCCCATTCCCACAAGATTTTTCAAAATGTGCGATTATTTCCCATAACCCAAATAATTCTTTGATAAGCATAACTGACAGGAAACCCAGGTAAGTAGACGTAATATTCCACTGTAGGCCTACTATGTACATGAATCATTATGTCTTAGCGTCCCATTGGAATTTACTACCTTAATGTAGCTATGTCTGTCATTAGATAACTTGACCATATCAAGACCGGGGGGGGGGGGCACAATCAACTTCTTTTTATGTCTCCTAAAATAAGTCAGATAGAAATTCATTTTTTTGTGACTTTTAGTTTGTGTGCATGTTGAACTTTCAGTAAAAATTTGGGCAAAATTGACTTGCTGTAAGGTCAGTTTTAAAGGTCATTTTTAAAAATACTTTTTAGAAAATTGATGGTTTTCATTTAGAATAGCATTGATTACTGATATAATGTTTCTGTATCATATTTACATAATAATAATAATAATGTTTATTTTCAAGACCTCATTAATGAGAATCGTGAGGTTTAACATAAGAATATTCAATGACATCACATATGTAAAAGTCAATAACAAAAGTGAATGAACGACACTACAGTACGACATAAGTTATCATCGCGTACAAACAACTCTCAAAAGAAAATTACAAAGAGAAGCCATCATTAGCCAACCTCGCCATTGTAATGAAGAATGAATTGCGTCTAGCAGCTGTTTTGCACAAAGGGATAGCGTATTTGCCACTGTATCTCAACTTTTCAGGAATCAGATGGTGCAAGGGGTGATCGTCATCGGAGGCAATGTTCTCAAAAAGTTTGAATCCTTGCACAACACGGCGATAGTCCAGAGGTACAAAGTAGGAGCAATTACAACTGCTACTACCACAAATAATTTTATGACAGCGCTGCTGCACACGCTCAACTAAATGACTCTGAATACAATTCAGGTTTACAAAAATAGGCGAGCAATAATATTCATGCATGTGCAATTCAAGTTTGTCAACATACGCATTCATCTTATCTTCCATACATGTACATTGTACATTTAAATGTAAAATGTGAAAATATGAAGCTTTGATGTGAATTTTTAGATATGAAACCCACAGAATAATGCAAAATACATATCACCATTCGAAAGCTTGCATTCGGAATGTACCATGATCTTGTCTTTGTAGCGAATAAGTCATTAGAACGAGACATTTGTAAAGATAGAAAAGTGCAATAATACATGAAAAGACATTATTTACATTCAAATTTCAAATTGCTATTTGTAATAATAAAATTAACGTTGAATATTATACTTATAACATCATATAGATACATTTGAGCAAATGTTTGCAGAAATACTTTAGTTGTAATGAACCATTTTTGAAAATTAAAAAAATATACATAGTTTCATAAAAAGTGAAAATATTTGAAAATTAAAATTTTTGGTCTGAAGGTCATAGAGTCAGGTAAAATAGGCACTACCATTCGAAAAAGGAGACTTGAAATATGCAGTAAACCTGTATTCAAAAAGGTTTATCCATCGGAACATGGAAAATTTGAGGGGCTTTGTGCCCCCCGGTCCTACGCCGTTAAAAACCCGGTCCTGATCGGGATAAAGCAAATAGCTAGTTTCATGATATCAGACTACCCTGAAGAATTGCATTTCGAGTAGCTGAGATAAACTCCATATTAGAGATCATAATTAATTATGCCTTTTTATGGGTAGATCTTCTAGACTAATTCGGCCCAAATAAATTTTGTTAAAATAGTTAAAAACACTATCGGTGCATAAAGCCTGATATCAACATGATAGGCCTAATGCAGATCCCACGTCCCCACAAAACAATATTCCTAGCAACCGATATGAATGGACAACCTCATGTCTACTTGCAGCTATTACTCTTCTGGCATGTTCGCACTATACCGGCACCTATTCAATCTGAATGGAAACATATCATTACAGTAGGCCTAAATACTTACTTACTGTCCGATTTTGTACATCATCCGTATATGAAATATACTGAAGCATCTTCGTATGCGAGAATCAAATGCGTAAATTTAAATCTGTCATGTTTTTATCTTTCTCACATGCATTAAAGCACTCACTACAAAGTCTTACTCTTATTAATAATCATGCTGACAGTTTTACTGTCGTTTATCTAACATGCAGCTATTTACTTTACATAATAATGATAATATACTTTATTTGCTCTACTTTAACATTCGGTGAACGATTAAATAAAATGAGAAATATACAAACCGCCCGTAAAATCTGACAAATCGAGAAATAAGCGTGATAAAAGAGAAACAGAAAGGAGTTACAGAGGTCTAGCAAACCGAATAAACGACGAACCATATCGTTTCGTGCGCGCATATGGAGGTCTAACATGCAGAGGATTGCGAGCTGTTGCAGCTCTTTCGCAAAAGATTGACATGAGAGGATGTGATCTGCTACCATTGATTGCCTCGAAAGTGGTTCAACGTCACTACTCCTAATGCTGGGGGGCTTCGACGATGCTGACATGATCAGTGGAGTGTTGTAATACTATAGTCCGGATACCCTTACTGACGACTTCCAATGACACTTTCGGGGCTCGACCTCTGGACCGAAAGATCGCTAGGCCAAGCACTTATCCAGAGTGCCATGGAGACCTGGTTGGATAATTATGATGCATTTTATTAATACATGGGACGTATCAGGGATGTCATCCTCTGTTGCCCTTTCCCCTGTTGAAGTGTCATACGAAAATTTGGTAAATTTAGTTAATACATTTATTGACCTTAAGTCCCACTTTTCTTAAGTTACTATCACATATGGCATGAGCCTTCATCAAAACTTTACAGTCGGTTTGGCACTTGTGCACCTTTCTAGCTGACTTGTTTCCTATTTTTTTTCCAAATGCTTGTCAGACGTGCTCGGCAGTAGGATAGGGAGTTGTCCACTTGAACTTAACTTATGTCACATGCATGTTAATGAAAAATATACGGTAATTAGCGGACATAATGATTGAGAAAAAGTCATCATACGAGGAGTAACTCACGTGAATGGCAGCGCAGATAAACCTCGAGCGTCCCTTCTCCGAAGTTGATGGATAAGCTGTTGAATTGTAGGTAGTCTATCATATGACTTTCTTCCGAATCGCATAGGGTCATTTTCCTTGTGAAAAATAAGGTAACTTTGAGCAGTCGAATTAGCGTAAGACAATGCTGATGATGGGACGAAGCATTTGTCTTCAGTGTGGCCATCAAATTTGCGAGGACGCCACTGGGTCCAGTCTATTATGGATGTCGGAAGGAGATTTCTCTCGTCCCTGCTCATTATATGTCGAATTCAACGGCCGGAAGTGGCCCATTCTAATCAAGGTATACAATGTATATGATCTTGTATGTTCACACCCTCTCTCGACGACATTGCATCACGAGGGGCGGTAAGAATAGACGATGAGCTTTGCGGGAGTCTGAGCTGAAGTTTGTGGAAGGCAAACGGCCAAGGTGCTGTTTGTTTTGAAGCTGTAAGACACCGTCGTGAGATCTGGCGATAATCAGCAGCCGTATTGTCTATGGCTACAACAAACGGTAAAATTCACTGAAGAGCAAGACAAACTGCAGTTCGTCAAGAGGAACTAAGGATTTGAAAATATTTTCATAGCTCAAAAATCATCATTGATAGTGAATAACAAGGATTCCAAGTAATGCAATTACTGTAACTCAACGACCCGAAATGCAACAACAACGTGCGACCAAAACCTCTAAAACAACCAAGGAAAGAGACACATTGACCTTACATGGACCCATTTAAGGACGGATCTATCATTTATTTGACATCAAATCCACATAAAAGAGTATTTTTTTCATAAAACACCATGGTGGAAAATTTTCAGCATCTCCAAGTCCAAAAGCATTAATAAGAGAGATCGGTTCAATAAAAGTTGCATTTGTGCCTATGCCCTACCAGACTCTCAAATAACCAAGTACTTTAAATACCCGATATAGCATTAAAGCATTTACATTTCGGCCATTAGCATAAATTATTAGGAACACATTATGATACCAAATACACACTTTACTGATTTTGAAATTCAATAAATTTGTTTTAAAAGTAAATAAATTTTCAAATACAAAAAAATGAAAATTAGAATTTTAATTAAAAAATTAGATTAGAAAAATTAATTAAATTGAAATATTTTCAGTAAATTCGATTTGTATGTTTGAAAGAGGCCCTGACTGGTCATTTTTAGAATTGTAGTTGGAAAGAGTCAGGAGTATTTTGTGATGTTATTGTTATTACTGCAAATGTGTATTTATTTGCATGTATTTTTGATAATAAATTTTTTTCCTTTATTCACCCGTATAAAAGGTTCAGTACTTGACATGATGGTACATTAGCTATATCCATCTACACGTATATGTCATGTACGCAAGATTTCTACCTATGAAGAAAACAGGATGACCAATCAATACAAATCGTGATCAACATAACAGGCACTTAATGCTTAATTTAAAGCAGTTCTTAATAATGAGGAAGTCAGCTTTGTTGTCCGAGCAGCTGCTGACCTCTTGCAGCAGGGTACACGGTGAATTAGTATAACTGCAAATAACACATCGGACAGACCTTACACAAGCAAATATCTTGGTACTCTCTACTGTCGAAATATAGGAAGTGGCGTTCTATTTTTCGAGCATTTCGTGTCAGGAGTGGTGATCTTTTCTTCGAGTGCTTCGTCAGGTGTGGTGGTCTATATTGCAGGTTTTGCGGTCTTGTCTGAGGTAGAGGAATTGATTAAAATTACATGTACGTGCACTTGTTTTGTCAGAAACCGGTCTTCCACTCAGCGCATTATTTTCCACCCTTCATCAGAGGATCCTGAAGAGAAGTCCTCATTATTTTCAAATCATAAGGAGTAGAACTGTAAATTCAGTAAGATTTTGGAAAATTTATATTTCAATGAAATTCGATAAAACTCTGATATTCTCATACTATGCTCTCCTATTGCATTTTACACTTTATCACATTTTTGACCTAGAAGATAATCATCATGATTTTTGTTGTCATACTACCGTAAAAACGCTATTTCTTTCGAGTTATCTTTTGGATATGCCAATTTTTCTCACCAACAATTAAAAATGCACATTTTGCCACATCAGCCCAGCCCTGCCAATCTTCGTGTAAGTTCCTGGCATTTCATGGAATTTGCTGACACGCATAAGAAACAGCAAGTGCATATAATTATACAACATAGGATTTACAAAATTATGTATTACTTAGTGTCGAATTATCATTTTTCTCACTATTCAGTAGTCCTTCTTGCCATGCACTCATAAAAGTTTTTAACATAGAAAAATAATTTATGCTTTTGTCAATTTCTTCCATTCTTTGGCAGAGATTCCGCTTGACCCAGTTTAGTTGTCAAACCACACACTTTGGTTGATTTCAAGATCAAATCTAGGTTCACACTAATCATTACCTTATCACCCTGTTTGGTGGTCAAGGATTACCAGCTTCAGTAATACTTCCGTCCTTGCAACAATACCTCCTGCCCATTATTCGTAGCTATTATGTGCTAATGGACAAATTCAACAGATACTTCCTATCAAATTCAATAGGATCGATGTACAATAGGATACTTGCTATCAAATTCCTACAAATTCAACAGGATCCTCCTATAATACATCTACCGGTTGTCATTGACAACATAATAATTTTATAACATCAAATTTGAGGTCATGGAAACAGATACACTTCGAAAAAGATTGAAAAGAAATACGGGAAGGGTTGAAAATGCATAACTTCTATAAGCAAGTAATAGTAAAAGACAGTAAATTTATAAAACTTTGAGAAACATTAAATAAGACAAAAATCTCAAATTATCCATGGAGCTTAAGCGGTTACCAAGGTTGGGCCAGGCCGGTAGCCACAAAATGTCGGCCGTGCCGGCGACCGGTGTAGTCATAACCTGCCGGAACTAAGTCGGCGCTCTTGTGACCAACTTATTAAGACTGGCAGCTGCTCAACTTAGACCGTTTGACATCATTCGATTTATCGATTTCTGTAGCCTACGGTAAACTTACTCGTACTCCGGATAAGCAAAAGTTCACGATGAAGCACAACGATCCTGAAGTTCATCAATTTCTATCCAAATTGATCATCTATCAAGTCATTGGACAAATATTCGTACTTTCATAATGCATTCTGTACTCGCATGAAAAAGATTGAGCAGCAAAAAGAGTAATAACGAATTCAGGATTTGGAATAATTTTTGCGATAGATAGGCTAGCGAGCACACGACTTTTTCTAAATAAATTTATGCTGAGCATGCGATTCCGGAAACTCTATTTGAGATCGAGTACGGCTTAAAACTAGATGTATGAGTGAATAGTTGTCTATGGATTAATCAGCATCACCGTGCCCTCACTGCTGTCAAGCCGACTATGAAAACTTCGTAGTACTCATTACAAAGAACCAATATTCAGCTAGTCAGAAACCTTGAGCAAATTCAGCCGTGAATTCAGTAATGAATACACTTATTACATAAAAATAGCAATGTACTTCTAAATAGCTGTGTCTTTGAATATTGTTCCAAACAAAACGGAAAAACAACAGAAATTAATAAATTTTCCTCATGCGTTGTAATGGCTATTCATCATCGCCAACTTTCAGTAATATTGCACGGTTCTGTCAGCTGCTTTGAATAATGAATTTAAGAATAATTTTCAAGAAACGGTTAGCAATGCTTGCGTCATAAAAATTATGTTATCATACTCCTATAATATTGAACTCTATTTTAAATGTCTAGACAGCTAGTTCTAGAGGGTTATGTAGTTCATCGTCGACATAACCCTAAATACTTCGGGAGAACCAAAAGTCTTATCGTCTTACACATTTATTGAAAAATAAGGACAAGCAAGGATAACTGACTATGTCATTCAGTAATACACAGTCCAGCAGCATCATTGACGTTTTGGCAATGTTCCAACAACAAATCTACTTGATCATGAAGGTCAGTTTCAGAAATGTCACGAAGTATCTGCAACGAGGCCTACTCCACTTCCTCAGAGCTGCTGAATATTATCTCACGCAATGAAGATTTCAGCCAGAAAAACAGGAATGGATCACACAAATTGAGTTCAGGACTCTACGGACTCTACCAAATGGCTGTCACACCTTGCTTCTCCAAGAACTCTTTGGCAGGTCGAGCGGTGTGAAGAAGGGAATTGTCCACTTGCAGCCCAAGGTTACTGAGCCGTTAAGGCTTGGATCAGCGATTCAGAGGGTTCGTCGAAGATCTCCAGTGCTCCTCAGGCAATCGACCGTAGCATCCACATTGACAGTGACACCATAAGGAAGTGCTGTCATAGAGAAACGCTTGTTTGGAGTGAAATGTCACCATAGATTTCTGGCATCTCATTAAGTTCTGTCGCACACCTTGTCTTCTTGGTTCATCTTTGCCCAACCAGGTCTTGTTGTCGGTTTTTGTTCCGTGAACGCTGCATGGTATCCGCGCTTCGTCCTGGACAGCATGAAAATGGAAGTTGCACTTCTTTTCCTGCAAGTTAAGCAAGGTCCGTCTCAGCTACTTGGCACAGGTCACTCGGAGTTGCCGGTGCTCAGCAGTTAAGTCATCCCGACACAAGCGGACAAGCCACCAACGTCTTTCGAGTTTCTTCTCTAAAAATTCAATGGAATGTGCTTCGGTTGCAGTTGAGTAGCTCAGCAATATGACGAGGAGAAAGATGAGGACCATCCTTGATAATGGCGGTAATTTGGTTAGAGAGGTCTTCCGCGCTTGTCGGTCTCGAAAGACCAGAGCGTGGAGCATCAACAATGTCCGGCCTTTTGCCATCTTTGAAATCCTTCATCCATCTTTGAACTGTACAGAAGCATGAAACATGATCTCTCCGGGCCTCGATTAACTCGAAACAGACATTCAATGCTTTTGACAGGTATTGGTGTAAAACCGAGATTGCGTTTGATCACACTCATCGTGTCCTAACCAGAACATGTAAGACAAAGGAAACTGCACATGCGCCTTATTTTCATTCGTTGCACTACGCTAGCGATCATGATTAGTATTCAAGTTTCAGTCGACAGATGTAACGACGCCAGATGAAAGTTTATCAATTCAGTGACATTCTATTACGCTAAATTTGCATGTGACATGAGCAGCAGCTAGGAAAATGTCATGTTTTATTCTCTTAAATATCATAAAGACAAGACTTATGGTTCACCCAAAGTTGAATAACCGGTCGGCCGGCTGGCTGGTCTTAAATTTTCTTAGCCGGGCCGATGGCAGGTGTTGCTAAAGCCGGCCGATCGTCGGTTCCAAACCTGATGGACACTTACTGACAGCCTTCTTGGATGCTATCGAGATTGTCAGATGGTTTGCAATTAGCTCTCCACAGCTTTGCTTTTCTGAAAGACAATTATTTTATAGCTTATTGCCAATATCAAGGTGCAGAAACAAGGGATGGATTCGTGTAGTCCCTACTTCTTTTCAAGAGGGCTGACGGCACTGATAAATCACTTGGGGCTAATAATGATTTTTGTTTTATTTTAACAACCCTTTTTTCCTGAAAAGGGGTAGGAGGAAATGTCATGCACATAAAAAATGACAAATCATAATCAAAAGCACAGTCAGTAGCAAGTGTAGTCACTTCATGTATTCTCCATTACACTTTTTGACAATTTGCCGCCATTTCACTGTCTTTGCCTTCTACGTCCAAGTCTTCTTCTGTGTGTTCCAGGTCTCTTTTGATACAGTCCTTAAAGATGCTGAGATGAAATCGCATGTTTGAAATTATAAATTGAAACATGCGTATCTTCATTGTAGTCGGTAAGATTTCTGCTTCCACTCTATGTGGAGTACTTTTCCCTTCAGGCCCTCGATCGAAGATTGTTGATTCTACGAGCTTGTTTGTGTATTGAGGGATCATATTTTGCTGTTCACATCAGTAGCTGTTTCGCTAGTCATTCAATCACTAAGTCGATTTCATATTCATGACTGCGATCTCACAACTAATCTTTTAGTTCTGTTCTGGTCTACAATTGCTTTACAAAATAATGCCGATCAATGATGGTAAAGTAATCCAGAATTTCCTGCTCAGCTTTAGGTAAAAACAAGATAAGCCGATGACACCAAAGATGCAACTGTATCCGGGGTCCTTAAATAAAAACTTCAATAGCGGTAGTTATTGCACCTGGACCCATCGGATTTTATATTATAGCCATATGTTCATTTCTTTTAACTACTGGCAACAAATTTCTGGCAAACAGTATATTCCATAGCACTAAAGCTTCTTCACGGAACGATAGTTAACTTTGGAAGCAATTTCAAGAAGAAAATGATTACTTAACAACACCAGCTATTAAACATGCACACTGTACATGCACGACTCTATGCTTATAAATAATTTTCAAACTCATCACTCCACGAATGAAAATCATGGCTACATCCTTGTCACGTGACCCAACGTGTGAATAGAACTCCATAACAAGACGAAGCTGAAGTGCTTAAGGTGGAATTAAGAACGGGCTCGAAGCAATTGTCATTCTCTAATATTCTCACTTACTGATGCTCGTTGCACCAGTGTAATGACAACTAGTGTCGCCAAATATTGCTGGAATGATGTTCTTCACTGGAAGGAAATGAATGATCAATGTGGTGGGCACACACGCCATATGTAATTTAACCATTTTCTAAGCGCATGCATTTTAACACATTATGGAGTTTTACTATGCATCTTTTGATAAATCATTTATCCATCAAACTTCATTCATGTCGATGTCACCGTCATGACGTCTGTGCGAATATGTAATCGTGCGTTCAGAAAGTTCCTATTGGATTTCAAGAGCAAAGTTAACAGTGAAGATGATGGCCAATCGTGTTCATTTTTTGCGCAAATTTCCTCATGCGATATCATTTTGACATCTGACATCGGTTTCATTCAAATAAGTGTCAATCCAAAAGAATATTTCATACTATTCCATCTAATTTTTTGTACTTAATTTTCATAGAATTTTTTAACTTAAGACATATCAATTTAAACGATGAAGTTAAAACGACACTTCTGCCGTTTTTATTCACACATCTCTGCAAGCGGCTGTGAGAGGTGATGAGGATAAATTAATAATTTTGTGATCTATAAAACTCAATAGAGAACAAGTTAACAGGCGCTAGAAAATTAGTTAAATAAAAAAATTTGAGACTTTTTGCGAAAATATGTATAGGCCTGCTATTGCTAATCCATTTCATATTTATCATTCATCTCCATGACCTTAATCATTCATATTAAAAAATGAAGAATTCTTTGTAGCCCAAAATGCAGGGGATTGATCACAAGAAGCAGGCTGTTACGATTACCAGGCATCCTCCATCGATTAGCGCAAATGTGTCGATCCTACAGGTGTTGTATAAGCCTATATCTGAGCAAACGAAACTTAATCTTTGTTTAAGTCCATCATCACCGTAGTCGTTTCTGAGCATTTCGAATACCTTGCATGCATCTCGACTGAGAATGCAATAACATTGGTAAGTATATATTACGAAAACGAGCACATGCATACAATCGATTGTACTACAGATACCTGATATCCGTAGTACAGTAGGCATTGAAGAGAAGGATCAACAATTCTTTTCTTCAGTATGATGTATGGTGATACCTTAATTGCTGTTGACTATGTGCACGCAATGTTTCATGATAGCCCTTCATAGGCTAGCTTTGCATTTCTGTGATACTTCGCAGATAGAAGACATATCATCTGTATGGAAAATTTCCATAGTATAGCTCCATCAGTAAAGCGTAAATTGCATTTTCGCATCTGGGACAGCTTGAAAAATATTCATGTCACCAGACTCACTTACTCCCGCATATTTTTAGAATAATTTACATATATGCACACGCGCCGCGATCATGCGAAAGTAGCGCAAACATATGCGTATGCATCACATATTTTTAGGGCGCAAGTGAAATGGGGTCCGTAAGAGTGCATGCACGCTTATTATAGAGAACAGCAGTTAAGATCAGAGATTCGATGGGACACAATTAGCTTCATTGGTAAGATGTGGATGCCAAAAGAAAAGCCTCTGCCAGACCGGGATACATGTACAATTGTACATATATCTTCTCACAATGAATCACCCTATTCATTCTTCGATAGTGATGCTTTAGACTTAATATACCGGCACCAATTTCATGGAATTATTTTCATTTCAATCCTCAATACTTTCTATCATAACAACCCAATATCGCTTGGCCGATGGGACTATACTGCAATTTTATCAACTGTTCCGTTTCAGGAAGATTGGACAATTTACATACTGCAAGGCTATTTAATTTCGCGGCTTTATCTATCTGGTCATTTGGCGCGGTATTTAATTTCGCGTTTAATTTGTTACAGTACAGTGTAGTCTGACGTAGTGGCTATAACACACTATTTAGGTATCAAGAAGATAGCGAAATCGCCGATTAGCGTGAGGCAACTTTTTCCCTGCCGCGGCCCGCGCAATTCCGAACTCAGGCGCTTAACAATGAAATGAAGAAAATGCTCTAAAAATTGCATTGATTGACTGATCGTTCCTGCTCACGGCACGTTCGAGCTTCGGCGTGATTCTGATGGCAGTGTGAACTGCACCATGAAAAGAGCAACTGAAATGTCAGTTCAAGGACTTCCACGCAGGTGATTTGCGCCTTTCCGTAAAGAAGTCTTTACATGGCAAATGGCTCAAAACAACACCATGATCAGGTGATTACAGAAGACCGGTCTCCTGGATGCCCACGAAAAGTGAAACGTATGATGATTACGTGCTGTATTATGGAGCCCTTGTATGTGTACTGCGTCGAACACTTGTAATGTTTATAAAAAAGAGTTCTCTATCTTAAAATCTATTTTGATGACAGTTCGCGTATTCCATTCCTATGTATGCCTACATTTACTCGTCATACAGAACAGAAAGAGCCTCTGAAATTTTTCGCGGTTGTTATCAAATGCGAAATTAAATAGCCCGACAGTAATCATTTTCGTATAAAAAAGAAGATAACATCAATGCTCCTGGAGTTGACTGAGTCATTACTTTATTGTAGTGACTTTCACAACAATTTTTAATCACTACATCCATTCTTCAGTGTACGCTACCTATTCGTGCATCTGATTATGAGCGTACAAACTGCCAAAGAATGCTGCATTTTATTGCAGCGTACAACTACACAGAAGAACTGTAGCTCATCAAATCGAGTTAGCTGTTTTGCAAATGAAGTAGTATTGCCATGTACAGTATGCTAAGTAAACAATCCGAACAAGTACATGATAAAAGTGAAACTCCTTTTTTCAATAATAGTCAAAATCAATGTAAAAGCAATAAATACTTCAAACGGTCTATTTACAAAATACACATTGGAAACAATTAAACTTCATCAACAAGCCGAAAGTTTCCCTCATAAGGTTCAGTAACAACATGAGCAAATGTCTTGATGAAAGTCTTTCCATCTTGCCATGCATGAAATATAGGACTGTGTGGATATGGTGTCAGTTCATCTGTGCTGATTATGAATTTTCCATCGACCATTGCTACCAGATCCCAATTTTCACGATTAAGTTTCACCTGTCAAGTACAAACAGAAGTGGAATTAGCAAATTTCATGTAATGCATAGAGGAAAGATTTACATTGAACATGGTATATACTGAAAGAAACGTCCCACAATTATGACTTCGGATTAAACAGGGGTGAGATATGCAACGGGGCCCTAGGGGTTCATCGACTGGACAATACCTCTCTGGAAGGACTCTTCCCTTTCTCAGACGGATGTTTGGGACCAGCATAACGCCAACTCTAATGCTAAGCAACTTTCAGCGAGCTCCTTGTCATCTGTGACAAAAAATTATCTGGTTTTCGTAATACATGTAATTGATGGAGGAGATGTTGATCTCTCATGAAATCGAATCTTTCATAATTTTGATGTTCAGTGCTTCTGAACAGATTCTGTGATAAATTTTGTGTATACAGCAGTTTGCTGGGCAATAGAATAAGTCATTAAGATATTGAATCATTTCTCAGAAAAATTGGGCACTAAGTCAGCAAGGATCGAAAATTCTGTGCATTATTTATGACATGGTTCACACTGTATTACATCTGCCAATATGCCTTGTTCTTATGATGCCGAATTTACTCATATCGTAATTAGGAAATCATTAATGTGCAAAATTGGATGATAATTGACACCGTTCGACGAATGGTCTACACCTTCGATTTCAGTGGAGCGATATATTTATTTCGTTAAATCGAAACTATACATTCAAGAGAATGGAAGCCCGAATAACTGCGATGCTCTGTCAATCCCCCACCACCTCGAGAACAGCCTGTGCTCAGACTGTCGTCGCTTTTCAAGCACAAAGCTGCAACTGCAGAGAAAGCCAGACCGGCACGCCTATGCGAAGTGGGTAGATCTGGGGATTCACCAAGACTCTGAATACATATATTCCAGTTGCAGTGTGACCCTCTGCGTTTATCCTATTCCCTGCTTCAGAGACTATCACACGAACACACTTTAACGGGTAAATTCTCTCAGTATTGAGTATTTTGATGTGTACATAGTGCATGACTACAGGTGTATGTCTTTCAGATTCATTGCCTGCTCAGAAGTTCTGTGACCTTGCCTATATTATGAGTTGTGTGATTAAATATATTTGTAGTTGCTTTGGAAACTCGATTAAAATTCTCATTGAGTGTCAAAAAGTAATGATTCCTTTGATCTTCAAGTGGACATAAAGTCTAATTTTTTTCAGACCGTATTTTGGCATGTGACATACATTAAGCTTTGAAACTTTGCAAGGCATTATAAAAATCAATATTTTACACAAGTGTAAAACAGGCCTGTGATTAGCCTATGAGAAAAATTGAGGATTTTCTTTGAAAAATTTGAGGAATGGAAGCGGAGGAGCCTAATATGGTAATTGCAAAAAAGATGCAAATTTTAGCATGGATTTTGGGCCAAACTTCAAGCCATGAAGGTCGAAGAAGGCAACCCCAGGATTGACCACATCACACTTTTTGAAGTTGTGTATATTACAAAGGGATATTGGCCTGGTCATAATCACTTCCAGCGTTGTTACGAATTTAATTTGTTGACCTCAAGTACTATCTGCTTAGAATGTGTCGAACAGAGGATGCCAGATCAAGCTGCTGATATCACTGTGCTTCACGCTATCGTCACCAATTCAATTTTGCTTGTCAGATTTGTATACTGCAATTTTTTGAATGTAGGAAATATCCTAAATACAGGCATTTGGGGATATTGTGACAATTAATTTTCACAGATTTTAGACAAATTTTGGGAGGAGAGTAACCCATAACTAAAAAAAGATCAAAATCATACATTGCTTGTGGGTTAAAAAAATTCAATATTATGAAGGATACGCCACATTACACACTAATATATTAATATCATTTTTTACTGCATAAGTTTTGGTGGCTCTTGTTTACCTGTCAGCACTTTGATCATATCGCTTCAATCTACATTTAAATGAACATGAATTCTCTCAGACGACACAAAACAACTGTCAGGAACAGACTTACCAGCTAAGTCGTTGGTATCATCTAGGCAAAGAGTGAAAGATTATCACCTCTATTCGCATGAAGTTCCGCTGAGATATTGACATCCACATCTTGCAGTAGAACCAGGTTGAAAATCTATCAACCCAGTAATATGTGATTTGAATGTCTTTATTAATTTAAGTTCGCATACAACGATAAACGATGTGTGCACTACTTTCACACCAACCTGTGTTCAGATGTCGGGCTGCAAACCCTGAAAAACGTAGCTGCAGACTCATGGGATAGCACAGCCTCATAAGCTTCTAGCTCACACACACCAGTGACCAGGAGGCATATAGACACTACATTTACAGACCATCCGCTTTACCCCATCGGAAGTGTTCATATTAAGCGGAAATATAATGGAAGAGAATGAGTAAAGCAAAAGCTTCAGTTGATAAGAGCATTGAAATCCACGTGGGCTAGGCTACCTATACGTTATCACATAATGGATATAGAAGATCGATATCCTAAAGTTCTTTAAGAAGCACAGGCATACATTTGGCAACCATATAGTCGCAGAAACATAATAAAGGCTGTGAAACAGGTCAAGATAAACAATGAAAATAATTGAATAAGCATTTTATTGTTGGAATTCTCCGCAACATTATGATGTTGGAAGTAAAAATTAATTGCAGTGTTCAAATATATAAGTTCTGTAGGTTGATCGCAGTGTTTCACTAATTAAATACGTGAAAGTGTTGCACTAAGGAGTTCGACAGACAGCAACTTCTGACTTCTCTGCATAGCAAAATAAGTCCGGACGAACCCAAACATCTGCAGCCATGTAGCTTCCAGAAATGAAAACGACGTGAAATAAGAACACGTTATTGATCATAATTGTTCAAGCTCAGCAGTCAGAATGTAGGATACATGTTCTATCTCAGCTTATTGATTGGAAGTTTACATATCATCGCCATTCGCCAAAAAACAATACATTATCCTACATTTAGTCTGAAATGTGTCACATTTGAGGAATTTCTCTTAGTTAAGCTATACTTGATGAATTTTTGAGGATTTGCGTAAAAAAAATATTTGAGGAATTTGAGGAGTAATCACAGGCCTGGTAAAAGTATCATTTCAATTTCAGCTCTATTATGAAGTAATCAGATACTGACATCATAACCCCCTTTTGGGGACAGACATCGGCAGAAAGGTTAGGGATTGAGTGAATTAAAGACGCTACAAAAGTGCTACAAATGTCACCGAAGAAAAAAAACATTCGGTTGGTTTTGGGTCATAATATTACATGAGGTTTCAAAGCAGCGAGTTTGTACAACTTTCTTCATATGTTAGAAAGGCACATTCATAAAATGCCTGATGAGAATGTCGTGTTGAAATTTACTATATTTGACACTAGTTTTGAATGACAAATACATGAATTAGGATATTGCATCATTCACAGTACATAGGGTATAACAAAAGTTTCTCTCCATTTACTTTCTTATCGTTACAATAACAAAGTGACCACAGACAAATATAATTGATGTGAAACAAAAAGGACAGTAGGCCTATTCATTGATCATCAGTGCCACGAAAACTGAACGCCATATACATGTACTCAACAGTTTTTGTGCCTGTTTTCAATATCCATGTAATGCAAAATACTCGAATGGAGCGAGTCACGCAATCGAAAAATTTGGTTTGTGTGATGAACTCCCATTTTTGTCTGATACAGAACCAGCTCCTACAGACTCTTGTGGTGAAGTAATTTTGGTACTTCATGAATGATTGATGCTTGCAACCTGAACCAGGTAGGCTCAATAGAGTTCAAGTCCCGTGAGTTGCCTGCACAATCGATCCAGACTGTTACTTCATTCCAATCAATCTGGCTGGTGGCTGCCTAATCTTCCATAAGCACAGAGAAGTTTGATTACGGGAATATTAGTCCATCATTGATAACACCAGTGGTGTGCGGTGAACATTCACACGGCATGCAGCAAATCATAAGTCTTTCTTACCTTTCAGAACTGCTATACGATTAGTACAATTAATCAATAAATCATAAGTGGTAGCTATGTACAGAATTATAACTGCTGAACAAAACAAACAAAACAATTTATTTAATGTGATAGATCCGCAAAGTCACTAGTTCGTTTTATATGATGTGGTGTGAAAAGCTGACTAACACTTTGCCCGTCTTCTTTCATATTCAGACTTTGTTAACGGAAGATCTGTGGTGGGACGACAGGCCTTTATGACTTTTTTTCTTCATAAAATATTGAACTGAAAGATTTTCTTAAAAGATTAACGACACGATTAACTTCCGACATTTTGAAAAACTCGGCCTATTCCTGATGGCGATGATGAGTCACGAAGAAGAGATTCCCAACAATTCCAATGTTCGGTAATGCGTCACACTCTCATTCATCAGCGCGAATTGCCCTTTGTTGCTACTTCGCACATGGCTTCGTAGAGAAAAGCGCACACCCGCGGTGCATAACGTCAAGGTTTCAATTTGCGCTGTCTGCGCAATCAGGATTCCCATTCAGATAGTAGCTGCAGATGTACATAGCCATACACATCATGAAACACAAGCCGCAAATGAATTAAAAGGCCGAAATTGAAGAACTTAATGATTTTTTATAATTGTGATTCGGTACATTTTACATTCAATGCAACAATTTTTCTATGCACCTTCTTTAACTGTTTTATCTCTTGGTTAGACCATCGATATGTGTACGTGTTTGTCAAAAAAAAAAATTTGAAATCTCTGTTTATCACAACCTGAAGATTACCTTGGACATAAGGTTGAAATATATCGTAAAATAAAAAAAATGGAAGTTATTTTAGACCTACCACCAGAAACTTGGCTTTCCCAAATTTTTAAATACCTCATCAAATGTCGAGCCAAGGCATATTTTTACAAGAGCGGCTTTCTGTAACGGCACAATGAAGGCAAGATACTCATGCATTGGATCCTCTGAGCTACGAAGCCTTCTCAAGGGAAGGCTTGTCTTGACATGAACTCGAAGACCATGACAGGGAAGGTGCTTTATCCATCCGGTGAAATATGTATCCATGAGGAGTAACAACGCTTGATGACACACTGGAATCTAAGCTGGTTTCCGATAGGGCTAGATCTGGTGACTTTTCATGGAGTTTGGATCGTTGACGTGGGAAGTTGTCGAGAAAGTGCTTTTGCTAGCGCATGAAAGAAAGCGGGATTGGGTGTTCTTCTCAATATGGAGAAGAAACTTTCCGGACAAAAAGGCATGCATAAGTGAAATTCGTTGCTGGATCGAAGAAAGCTAGTTACTGCTTCTACATCATACCAAGTAGTTGGATAGTTTGCGCAATTCCTTGTAAATGGGGAGAAACTTCAGTTGCACCCTGCATTACTGAGTACAAGTGAAAAAGAGTGAAATTACCTATTAGGCTATTACTTACATTTTCTCCGGGATAATAGTCTAAATGTCTCTGCATAACCAAAACGTCGCCAGCATGTACTTGTTGACCATCTTGTTTCTGAAATCCAAAATTCACTTTCCTGGGTATTTTCGGTCGATACCGCTTTGGTTGATCAGTATGATCGGGCTTCTTTTTGACACCGGTCAATCTGGTTGGCTGCTGAATGATTGACTTCACTAAAACAAAGTAAAACTGGAAGTTACTTATGACATGTATTTAATATACTATCGGTACTAAAATAGAGGCCCACAGTAAGTGGTAGATGAGCTGTAGAGTGAGGATGAAGTAATATTAATTAGTCACCTGTGTTTTAAGCTCTTTTTACATGTATATCAAGATTCATTAAGAAACCAAAAACAATTCTCTCCCGACAAGCATAATTTCAATAAAATGTAAAAATAATATCACATCGCCAGACGCTCCGACTTTGTCAGAACCTTTCGACTATCATATCTATATACGTATACAATAACATGGAATGATGGTCACTTAAGTCACCTTTTCTACAAGAGTAAGCTGAAGCAGACAAACAAGCTTATTACATGAGTTATCTTAATTTTCATCTGAATACTTGAAATAATATGCGTTTTTAAACTGAGGTAATTATAAAGTGGATGTCACAGTGATAGAAATACACGAAGATTTATCCCCTACTATGGGCACATCTGCATCAATTTACATCCACAGGTAACTTGTAATGTACATTAGAAGATGAGTGTGCATAACCATGTTTTTGATGCAGACACTTGAATTCACTTGAATGCATATTCACAAGAGAGGGTTTGTAAAAAAAGGCGTCTCTTACAGATGAAAAACATGAAACTAACTTAACCAACTCTATTCTAACCTAATCTAGCGACTTGAACACTTACACAAGACGGTAGTTATGAAGAATAATCGTTTATTGACGGCAAAACTCGCAGTTTTGTGAAATAAATACCTAAATAGTAGAAATCTGCGTCAGTTTACATCTGCTGATAGCTACAAGTGTTTTTGAACTTGTAAATGAGAAATCTAGCCGCTTGGAAAGGAAATAATTCAGACAAGATAGCTGGCATTGGCGAGAGCCATGTTGAAGGTAAATACAGTGAGACAAAGCTGCAACGCATAATTTTGATTGGCTGTTGCGATCTGTTTGCTGACATGCGGGGCAATGGCACAACTAGGTCTACATAACTTATCGCATAATCATTAGGAAAGGCTTCTCACTCTTTCTGATCAATAATTAATAGATACGACTTTCAGCATCTAGTAAGCGAAAGAACATTTGATGTTCTCATCAAGTGTAGGGCTTGTATCTGTTGATTAATCGGCCATATCTTAGGTGTCTCTGTTTAAGTACACTGCAAATACAGCGCTGCTTTTGCATTAAAATTGATAGTTGCTGATGACACTTTGTTCCACTTGAATATGATAAAGAAAACTTTAAGGAACAGAAATGAAAAATAACCAGTATTTCCAAGCGTGTCAAGATCTTTTGCGATACATGTACTTACGAACTTCATCAGTCCAAATCAGTGTTGGTAAAACCTACCCCTATTAAAAAACCCAAAAACCATGGTTTTTTTTGATACATTCACCAATTGATCGAAGTATGATTGATTTTGAGACAGATATTGATAGTAGGTTGTGTGCGATGTCAAATTATAAGCTCAAAGGTGTATTCTAATCTAAGTATCAAACTACTCAGAGCATGATATTTCTTCACTATCTGAAATACAAGTCTGATTCGTTGTATACTATCGAGACAATCTTTCAGTATGAGATAAGAAGACATAATTCAGGCCCAAGGTCCAAATAGGTTAATAATTGTATCCACATGAAATTGTAAAAAAGCTTTGACATCAGTAAATTATCTAGTTTAGTATCTATTCCAATGAAAACAAATTAGGAACAACGCAATCAGAAAAAATAAGCACTATTGCCGGCAACGGTTGATTTCCTATGGATACGACTGCTCCGCAGCCATTCCTTTAGAACTGTAGTAAGACTGAAAGCGTAATTAAGAAATAATTAATTAAACCGTCGTTCATGTTGAGGTTCCGATCTGATGACATACAGCTTGCATTTAAAATCCTGGCCTTACATAAAAGAAACATAACCTACTATTTTAAATAACTCATTTAAAAAAACCCACGGATTTTTCAAATATGCCATGGTCCAAATTCATGCATTCTAATAGAACGTTTCATTTTTTTAGAGAGACCATACTATGAAATCAATAGCCAAATCATCTACATGTAGTATATAACAGTGTCTAAAATATTCAAACCATCTACACTAAAGTCCAACAATAGCCTATATAAACATCTGTTCCGTGCTGCTGTCTTAATATGTTGAATATTCATATTCATGTTGAATTGGGTTCAATATTTGGGAAGTCTTTCATTTGGATTTCTCCATCTGTTTAATTCCACATTCCGCAGTAAAATACACGAGCTTTTGATGGCTCTCGGTACACCTTAATCATGTGATGAAGTAAAGAAATAACTGGAAGTGCCCTCAGACCGGTTGATCACTATATACATAGACGTGTAATGGGCTACAACGATGACGAAGTAGACGCAAAGAGACAATCAGCATGAAGCAATTAATCAGAATAATTTGCTATGAACACTGAAAATGAATATATACGACAAGAAATGCAGTGAATAATGATAATAAAACAAAGAGAAATTCACAATACAGTAAAAAAGCAAAATAATACAGTATAAAAGCAATATGCAGTACATACAAATACATCAGCATTCAGTTATGACGAGAACAATGACTAAATGGATTTAAACAATTATGAATAAGACGATTGCAATTTTATTTAAATATCGGCACCAGTTTTAAAGTTGTACACACACTCCTGATTCCCACGGAATATACAATCCTTGTAGGCATGCTTGGATTTGACTCTAGTGAGAATGTTTCTTAGACTTCGAGCTGTTTTGAATGTCGGCGCAGGAGGCGGTGAATTTACTTCGAAAACGATTCAAGTCTCTATGCGTACGTTATCCGTTAGCGATCCGTCAGCAGATAAACACCAGTGACAACACGAGACTGCGAAAATCATTCTATGAGCTCACTATCTTAAAATGCGCATACACCATGCAATCTGCAACATCACGTATCACTGCTATTACTTCCATGACGCTATCTGAACGAACATCTATTTGAAGCATGAATTAAGAATGTGGGTGTCATGAAAGTGTGAAGTGAAAATGACTTAGGCAAATTCCATATTTTCAATCTGAAAATTGTGAACTGACTTACAGCTGCTCTGAGCAAGAAGGTGTTGAACATTAGAACGCAACGCGTTCATTCTCGTGATGAATCAAGTAATTGAAAGACGAAATTGCACAATTTTATAAATATCTCATTTTCAGAATCGCTATAATTAGAGCACATAAACAATTCACGTCATAGGTGCATGAGTGAGAACTCAACCATGAGCAAGTGCCTGAGCTTCTGAAATGTTCATTCTAGATGTCGCACGCTGAAGAAACATATTGAATGGGACATCAAACAGATGTTTTCTCTAAATAATCGAAATAATTGTTGAAAAAGGCATGGACTCCGTGATATGAAATATTAAAAGGTTTAACTAATGCCCTTGTAGATGTTTAAGATGCTTAACACACACATTTGAATAGAGAGGAAAAAATTCATGAAACTTAATGTGGAACATTTTCTAAATTTTCCGGTTTGCTGATGATATGCACCTCGGTTGCATATTTATGTTTTGCCTTTTCTCTTAGATACTCGTACCACCTCCCATCTATGCATAGGAATACAACTTTAATTAATGAAGGAAGTTTAGCTTAATGCAGAACACAATCTCTTCGAGAAGCACAGTCCTTTCAAATTCAGCAAAGCTTTGATTCCAATAAAAGAAAAAAATGAGATTTTACGCGACATTTTTGGGTGCAGACGACCATGATTCAGCCACTTCTAATACAGTAGTTCTTTGATTTGTTTTATTGAACTAAAAAATATATATCTACTCATGGTGCAGGGCAATATTTTTGTAAATTGCTTGGATCGTGGCTTACTTCTCAGCGAGCGTCGTTACTTTCAACCAGAAGAGTAAGTTCTCAGGTAGAGAGAGAGTGAAGACATAACTCGCAAAAAACTCACTTGCTGTAACAACAGTTAGATTCATTTTGAAAGATCCGTGTTTCTAAACATGATATTGTAAAGTAACATCAAGCCCCTTAATACTGTAATTCTGTGCAATATTTCGTCTATGATGACTGGTTTTTCAAAACCATAGTTATCGTGGTGATCTCTTGCAAGAGCCATGAATTCCATTTTGTGAAATCCAATCAAGTTAAATTGTCAACTTAAAGATGTATTGAAGCATGCCAAGTAATGATCAATCAATGATCAAGTAATAATTCAAGTGGGCTGGCATAGTGAAGCGTAATTCTGTGATTTTTACGCAAGTTTGATGTAACTAGCATGCACACTTCTAAGTCGCATGCCTTCAACTACAAGTAAATTTCAGCCATACAGATAATTGAAATATACAATAATGCATATTCCTGTGCAATGTATTGATTCATAACCACTCAACATCAAGACCAACTTCATTTATTCATGTTCTCAACATCAAATGATCAAAGGCATCTTTTCATTAATATAAAGAGCTTTACAGCGTAATTGTTGTACTGTCAAAAGAAGGAAGCATTGACATCGTTTTGCACGTCGCTGTCGGAAGCTACCGATCAATAGCAGATGATTTCTGTAGTTGACATCCCGAAAGACCACCAATAATACACAGTGCCGTTGGGAAACTGATAGATAAATCTGAGCAAGCTGGAAGTGTCGAAACCTGTAAAGAAATGTAAGGCATCGCTCAGTGACTGATGAAACGTCATCGATTTCAATTTTAGCTACGGCTTCCAACAGTCCTCACAAAAACTCTCTTCGTCTATCACAAGAACATGGAATTAAGTCAGCGCAGTGCTCTTCGAATTTTCCACGCCATTAAATGGTATCCGTGCAAGATGCAAATTCTGCAAGATCCTAGTGAAGATGACCACGACAGAGACGTGGAGCGCCTGCAAGAATCGCGATTTCTCTTCCCTGTTTCTTTTCACCAATGAAGCTAATGCTTGTCTTAACGGTGAAATAAACCATCAAAATTGAAGCGACTCGAATCCAAACAAATTATCCGTCAAAGATTCAAGGAGGTGGTAAATTGATGGTTTGATGCGGTATTTGGAGTTCCAGAATAGTTGGGCTGTGTCAAAGAAAATATGACTTCGGATATCTAAAACTGCTCCAAGAGAAAACTATGCCATCACTACTAAATGTTGATGGAGAATTTCCGGAATTCTTCCAGCAGGAAGGAACGCCAACTCACAATGGAGCATCTGTTAGAGCCTAGTTAGACTAGCATTTTCCAAATCAGAGGATATGAAGGCCTGGACCTGGCGAGTGGCCTCCTCGTTTTGTCCTCGAGTGACCTGATTTGTCACCCCTCGACTTTTACTTGTGGTCTTGTCTCAAATATTTTTAGACGCTAAGAGGATCAGGGATCTGGTTCATTTGCAAGAAAGAACTGTTGATGCTTGTATCTGGATTTCGTCGGACGTATTGAGAACGGATCTCACATAAAACACAATGTGATTAGCCTTTCTTTTTTGTGTCTTGTTGTATACTAATTCCTATCTAAACATATTGTTTTATATCTTTTTATTCTAGATCCAAGTGAATGCTTAGGTAATTCAACTATGAATCTGCAGCAACGTTTTTTGCAAAGTGAGTGGCTATTGATGTATCTACCCACTTCAACAGTGATAAAAAAGGTCAACTGTCCGCGTAAGATGCAAAATGCAACTTTTCGTTTGTCTCTAGAATTACGGCTCATCCCGCCTGACCCGGTACATCGTACAATCAGTACATTGTGCAATGAAATTGAGTGTGATATACGAGATTATGACATTAAAAATTTGGAAACGCCTCTAAATAGCTACAGCATCTGTAATTGTAGTAAGTCAAAATAAAAAGCATTAATTTTAGTTATTCATCTTCCCTCCTTAGAAAGTCATGCATTGACTATATGCAGATTGTAGCGTGCGTGCAAATGTGCACAAGCAAGCGTCCTACACCACTTTCACCGGTTTTTGACTTTGTCGAACGCTTTCCCCTTCTAGGAAGACGAATACTATCACAATGGAAGATGATGAGGTGATCTATAACTTCTAGTTACACCGGTGGCTGCTTTGTGGAACTCCTCTGCTTGTAGATGTACGAGCGTTTTCATGAACGATCAAAATGACACAAGGCGATTTAGTCTTCAGAAAACAACACTCATCGATCAAATACTAATCAACGCAAAAGTTGAAAGTGGGACTGTCGGCATGGATGCCTATTTGATGGGCGTGGACGTTGAGATTCTCGTACAGTTATCGATATCTCAACAGAAAACTCCGGTCTTTCATCGGACCGTTCAGGTGCTGTCATCGGTCTGGGAATAAATGGCACATCGTCATTTGATTGTTGAATTTTACAAACTGTGTTTCTTCTGTGGATGCAGAACCCGTCATCCATCTGGAAATTAAGGGGACTTTCGTGGTAAATTTCCGTGTTTTTTGCCTTCAAGACCTTGTCGAATGGCAAGCGGCTCTTAAAAGCTCTGAACACTATGGTTGTTGAACTGCATTTAGAAGTGGAATGTAGTTCCAGTGGTACAATGAATTTTATGCACGACACTGGGAGAATAATCACTTTTGCCAATCTCTAGTCGAGTCGAGTCGGTCAGATTTCTCATATGTAGGACAATAAGAGACGAAAATGTGTATATTTGCAGCAAGTATGACTATCGCTTTTCTCAACATAAACACAGGGGCCGCACTCAGTCACTATTAGAAACTTGATTTCCGTATCGTATCGTATATATATATATTCAAAGAATTGAAGATCATCACACATGTATTTAAGCTATGAAGACATGCTAACGTAATATATCAAATAGATAGTCAAATGCATGTCACATATAAAAACTTCACCGCTTCCAGGCACTGTTGATAATACTTATGGTGGTAGGGAAGAACGAATTACTTCGGCGATAAGTATGCGAGCAAGGCTGCAGAAAACGACCGCTAGCAGAAATAGGAGGGCAGAAGCTATGAAAAGGATGATCAGGATTGCTGCAAATTTTATGTGGGGTAAAAGTTTACTTGCTGCCAAATCTCGCCTTTCGGTGAGGTCAGGTAGAATATTGCATGCACAATTTGGTTCATAAATATCGAACTATAATTCGATGAGCTCTTCTTTGTATTTTGTTTAGCATTGAGTTATTCGTCGAAGTCATTCCTAACATCAAAAGTGGGCAATATTCAATAAGTGACAAAATAAGTCCATTATACACTCGGACAAGAGATGCTCGATCAAGGAATGGACGGAGGATGCGCAGTGCATGCAGAAAACTCCGGTCTTTGAGTTCTCTCCTTTGAGAACTCGGCACTTTAGTGTGTATGTGAAAGTGACACCTAATATAGCGATTTCATTCACAAATGATATCTCGGATAGTATTGGGGTGTCATCAAAATGTGATTCTTGAACATAGAAATTTATCATCTTGGTCTCTACTACTGGTTTTCCTCTCAACCTGGTCAAAAGCACGGCAATTTGGATAACCAGTGTTGAAGGCCCAAGTAGATAAATTTCGATGTTCAACGTCAGGATTCATGCGGGAATCTCTATATGATGGAATAATGAATGCACAATCATCTATGTATTTTATGATGACAGTTTGATGAGTTGACGTAGTTGAGGGAGCCAATGACAGTATTGAATAGATAAGGTCCGAGCAAATACCCTTGAGGGATGCCCGACCTAACACACAGTTGATTACATATATGATTTGACAATCTGATAAATTGCATTCGATTTCGAAAATATTCATTTATAAGCCAGCTGGAAATTCGTTTTTGTTTAGTGTATTAACGGTAATGTCGCGATCCAATTTGTCGAAGGCCTTCGTAAAGTCATTGGCTATAACTGTAACTCCATCCACCTTGTCACATTCTAGAAAATGTGTGATATAATCGTGCAAAAAAATCAGAGCACATGTGGTAGATGATTGTTTGACCCCTGCAAACTGAGATGAACCAAATGCATCTACAAAATTGTCTATTACGCCAGATTCTAAGACCAGACGCTCACATATTTTAGATGGTACTGGAAGTAGGGAGATGGGAGCGTAAGTCGTTAATTGACGGTCTGAAATTCTTCGATACAGGAGTTCTGATGTTACTTCCACGCAGACGGAAATGAACGAGGCAAAATAGAAACATTGATTATATGAACTAGAGGTGATGCTGAAATTACCACACCTTTTTTGTAAAACACGGTAGGGATGTTGTCTTGACCGGATGCTTTGTTATGCTTGAGAGACTTCAAAGCACAGAAAACAAACTCAGTGCTCACCGTTAGATTTCACTCATTAATTGAGTCAATGGGACAACATGGTGTAGGACGACTCTCTTGCGAGGTGATCAAGCTTTTGTTAATATGTTGTACTGCAATGTTGTTTGTAGGGTACTGACCGAGTGACAAATTTAATCCGAACTTCATTACGCGTTTTTTGACATTGATATCTCTGACAATTTCCAAACGATCCCTCGAACTGTCGTTTGTCTTGGCAGCCCACCGCTTCTTTTGAGTGATTATTGCTTCCTTCACTTTCTTGCTGAAATACTTGCTCCGTTCGAAATGCCGTTGTTGGTAAGCCGCCCAACGCTGGCTAAGAGGAGCTTAATTAACAACTTGTGAAGCAGGCATCGAAACTTTGAAACATTACTCAACAATTTCATGGCAATTGACACAGTCGCCTGTAAGCGGCCGTAGTTCAGGCCAATCGATCCTCGTTACTTGCCTACATGTCGGCAGTCACAAATGTGACGAGATATCTATTCATTGATATTAATTGCTGTGGCAATTGGTGTGTGGTGATGAGAGTTTGGTCCAATTGACACAGTTGTTCGTAAGCGGCTGTAGCTCAGTTAGTAGAGAAGCGGTGTAGTTAACCTGTGTCGTCGGTTCGAATCCTGCCAGTCGCACATCTGTTGCATAGCAATTTGATCTCGTTTATTTCATTTCATTCTACTGTTAATGGAAAACATTACGTTTGTCGTCTATTGACAAAGATATATCATACAAATGAGTAAAATTAGCTGCATCTAGGTATCTCAGAAAATCTCTTACATTTAATTCTCGAAGGTTGGTGTGAATTGAGCTCTCAGGGGAAACTCGAGTTTTTTCATGAGAACATAGGATCGTCTTATGGTCGGATGAAGTGATTGGGGTCCAACTTCAACTTTAAAATGACAAGTCATATGAGATGGCACAAAAACCAGATCAAGGAAAGCATTCGCACCCCTTATGTGTTCCGTTACAACATTGATCAAATGCATTCAACAAGTATGATACATCTAAACAATTGAAATCACCAGTGATTATCAAATCATGATTTAGATATCTAGACAAAATATCGTCAAAGTTATCAGACAAAAATGAAAGAATAGCAGCAAAAAACGAACTACATAGCTTGGTGGAATGTTCACACATAAAAAAAAGCAAATCTTATAATCATTCAAAATTAACCATACGCCTGTAGTTCCATACTGATAGTCCGGCAGCCAGAACGAGTTTCTGCAGGGAACGAGGCCGAAAGTAAGACTTTCAAAGAATGATGGACATCTTCTGCCTACTAAGAATCGGTGCGTCTGCCGAGTTCTAGTGATCCCCTCTTCTTGTCAGAAAAGATCAAAGAAAAACACATGTAAATCCAAAGGGACGCAGATTGCAGTTTTTGGCTAAAATGAAATTTTGTAGGTTTTCTCTGATTAAATGAAAAGTACTAAGCCCAGAGTCATTATTTTTGACATGGAATGTCTTCAGGTCACTTCCTTTCATCTTCATGCGCCCCTGTCTATAAAGGTAGCACATTTAGATTTGGCGAGCCTCTTAATGTCGGCAAACACAAACATTTTGAGCCACTTTATCCACATTCAACCACATTCTCACATACATTGCCGATTAGATGCATTATAAAAGCACATGCACATCACAGGAAATGACCTGAAGACATTCCATGTCAGAAATTATGACTCTGGGGTCAGTACTTTTCGTTTAATCACAGAAAACATATAAAATTTCATTTTAGCCAAAAAATTGCAATCTGCGTCCCATTGGATTTACATGTGTTTTTCTTTGATCTTGTCTGACAAGAAGAGGAACTCACTAGAACTCGGCAGACGTGCAGATTCGTAGTAGGCCTATGGTGTCCATCATTCTGTGAAAGTCTCACTTTCGGCCTCGTTCCCTGCAGAAACTCGTTCTGGCTGCCGGACTATAACTGCAAATACTCGTATATTCGGATACATGGACATAAATGTAGCACTGATAGATTCAATCTTTCTAAAAGCACGATTTGCATTCGTAGAAATAATGTTGGGGACATTCGAGAACGTATAGTGAAATTGAACTAAATTCGACGGAACAGGTAAGATCACTTCTGAAACCTTTTGACATAACTTAGGATAACTTTTTCACGATGAATTATTACATCTTCACCTTTTCTTCGTTGTTCGTTTCGCAATGACCTCTGTCAAAACTCCACCTCTGGCTGCAATTTAGTTAAATCATGGCTGATGAATACCACATGAAATTTAGTGCTTTTTAAATTCTTTGAGTTTCGAACGAATTGCTTTTTTGTCATTGCATCGTCAAATTTTGCTCTAAGCCGTCGTGATGCACCAGCTCTAGTTTTCACAATCCGATAACACTCTTTGATTGTTATTCACCTGGAGAAGATGGGCTATTTTCTTTACTTAATCTCGGTTATGATCTTTACGTTAATTTATGTTTGTTTCAATCTCCGGCAATCCCGATGTAATCAAGTTGCATACTCGGTTCTGACGCTCATCCAACTCAGCAGTTATAGAATTCAGCAGTTGGTCTGAAGATAAAAATTCCTTCATGGCGGTCATCTCTACATGATGTTGGCTCTGGACACAGATTACTGAGCTCCACGCGTCTTCAATCATGTTGATACGAGTAAATAAGCGATTTACAACATCCTTTACTTCATCAACAATTTCATCAAGATGACATTTTATCACATCAATTGATATGTCACTGTTAGAATTGGAGCGGTTAGATCTCAATCGGTATTGATTACCTTGTGAGAAGCCTGACGCAACAGACAAAAGATTGCAACAGTGAAATTGTTCATCAAAGGGTTCGATCCACTGACCGCCTCTTGCGACCGTGAACGTTAGCCACAAAGCTATAACAGCTGGCCAACCAGACATTACAAGAGGACAAGAAAAACCAATAATACATCCAATGCGTGCATGGAACTGGCCTTGAAGCAGATGTACGTGATCTCGACGACATTCATACCACCACTGATCAGAGCAGCAAAATCTCAGCAGACAAGAGCACGATGTAGTGGAGTAACGATGCGGAGCGCAGAAAAACGGAGAACACGAAACGACGCAGTGGGCCAAGAGGATCACGTTGATATTTGACACAAATAACACTCAAAATGGCGATATATTCCAAATCTCGACCAACAGCTGCAATGACACGACCGACCACCTCGATGATGCCTCTATTGGCCTATGAAGCACAACGATGCATTCAAGGAGGTATCTATGCAGTGTATTTGTTACAGTTATGTAGTGCTACATCTCTGCTGGCCTCTTCGAAGTCAGAGGGGGTCTCCATTTATGTCGATAATTATAACCTTCATTTGTTTTCTTCTATATCCTCTGGAGGCTTTATTGAGAGTGTTTCACAAGCATTAAATGCGAGAATGAAGAAGCCCTTTTTATTTTCATGAATATTTGTTTTTTTCGCGCATATAAAATATTCTCCAACCGTTGTAATTTCCATAAGGCAGTTTATAAGATAATTGACATTTTCAAAAATGATGGTTATGATGATCGCGCAATTTTTCGAGTGAATAACTGAATGGAAAAGAGAGCAAGCTGAGCAAAGGAAAATCTGAGAATGAAACGAATATATTGGTCTGCTCCTTACATTGAGCCCATTCTAATAAATGCTACTGCGTCGTATTCATGATATTATCGAAAAATTGTCTGAAAAGGTAAAATAGTCACGGTTTTAAAACCAATAAAATTCAATATCATTTCAATTACAAAGATGCGATTGTAAACGCACCTAAATCAACGTTGTGTACCTCTACACCTGTGATCGCTGTCCTATGCGATACGTTCGCGCCACTAGACGTCACTTTGCTTCTAGTATTTTGGATATTTACAGGGATGCCCGTGTTAATCGGAAATTTCTGTGCACTAGCAAAGTCCTAAAGCTGAAAACTTTTCTATCACTGGAATATCGAGATATCCATTGATACTGGAATCTATTATATTGAAAGAAAAATCGGATTGGTTATCTAACGAAAGAAGCAGATCAGTACCTTTGATTTGAATTCGTCACCCTGACATTATGTCGAGCACCCCCATTCTGAACAGTACTTGCATCATGCCATGAATTCCTAGCATATGCATTCCGATAGTTGTTGTATGTTCATGTCCTGGCTGTTTTTGTCACGAAGACGTCTGGGGGCAATTCCTCGGTTTATGAACAGAAACAAGTGACCAGTGATTTATGACAAGTGACCATGATTTAAATCCTTCGACTTGATCAGCAACCACTTGTCAAGACATAATTAGTTAATCTTGCTAAAGACCAGTGGATAATGCGGAGCTGTGATTGGTCGAAAAGTGGTGCAAAGCATAGTGAAACAAACTATGGGAAAACTGTACAGAGATTCTTTCGTCATAGATTTTCATTTCGATTTTCTGGTTATATAGCATCTATATTTTGCGAATTATTACAGTGATCATCATACTGCCAAAGAATGTGGCATCAAGTTTTTTAGTCTAAAAAGTCGTAGATGAAGAGCATCGGTGTTTCTAAAAGCAACAATGAAAATTTCGCTGAATTCGCTGTCCTCGATCATAGAAATTTGCAACATGCGATCTTCATGATTATGATAGGCAGCTTAATCGTAGACTATCTTGTAGACTAGTTAGACCAGTCCCAGCAAACAAGAGATAACTGCTACAGAAAGTTAGAAACTGCGGGGAATCGAAAAAAATGGAAGCCTCCTGTTTGTCAAATTTGACGAGGCCAAACGCCATACTAAAGAAACACGAGTAAATGCATTGAATAGCATGCATACAGAATTTGCGGGACTTGATAGTGGGAATAGATGACCAACATTTACCGAACACAACGTTTATAAATAGCCATAAGATGACATCGGTAAGAATACCTAGAAAAAATCGTGATGAATAAGGTCTTGCAACCTCGATGGTCAGTCCACTTTACTCGCCCATTCTAACAATCCAAGTACCGTTACTAAACTTCTTATTCAAAGAACTCTGACTGTAGAGTGATGGCGCACTGTCTTGCATTCAAACAACATCATCCAAAAAATGCGCGATTCTTACAATGGGAACAATAATGTTATTGATCATTTCAAAATAATTGGCCCCATTTAGAGGATTATAAGAGAAAACGAGCTTATAAAAAACAAAAATTGAGATTCCACCGTAAGACGTAACACCGTGATCATTCAGCAGCTTGTAGTGAATTGCGCCTGCTAGTAAATTCGGTTATGCTCATCCACGTTACCTTTCAAAATAAATTTGACCACATCTGTCAACAGAATGAGTCCCTGGCCGTTTCTGTACAAGCTGTGTATGCTTCTCGAGCCAATCAGCGAACTATTTTCGTACTTATTTCAGTCTTGGTCATCCTGGCCTATATCAATCCAGCACTGATCCAGATTCATGAAATTTCTTTGCTTAAAGGTCACTGTATTACCAAGGAGCTGTTAGGTGCATGTACATGTAGAGTGCTACAAACTCACACATCAAGTGCCAATGAGAAAATATCAATTACGTAGATGAATATTTTTCTAATTTAGCAATTGTGTGTAGAAAAAGATGACTGAGACATGCAAAAATTTCTAACTATAGCAGCTTGCGATGTTTCTTAAACGTTGCCTGTTTTTTACCACATACGAGCAAATCTATTGCAACATCTTTTAATCAAATATTTATTTACCTAACAGGAAGTACAGAAGATTCATTTACAAAAATTTTTGGCAAAAGGACTTTTGCATATGTGCTCTATTGACATGTATAACCACTACATGTGTTCCATCGATACATGTCTTCTATTGAAGTGTGCTGCTCACATTTCATAAGAGAAAGAAGCTATCTTCAATCTCCGGCAATCCCGATGTAATCAAGTTGCATACTCGGTTCTGACGCTCATCCAACTCGGCAGTTGTAGAATTCAGCACTTGGTCTGAAGATAAAAATTCCTTCATGGCGGTCATCTCTGCCTGATGTTGGCCCTGGACAGAGATTGCTGAACTCGTCCCTTCTTCAATCATGTTGATACGAGTAAATAAGCGATTTACAGTATCCTTTACTTCATCAACTTTGCTGATCATTTCAGTTTTTTGTTCATCAAGAAGACATTTTATCACATCAATTGATACATGTATGTCACTATTGAAGTGTGCTGCTCACATTTCATAAGAGAAAGAAGTTGTCTCATAAATTATACATTATAACAGAGAGGAATATTTATTGAGTATCATACGTTAAGCGACGCTGTCCGCGTCTGTTTCGCAGTGAACTTCTCGAAGGGCTCAAAATTCTCACGTAAACTAGTTTATATTCAAAACTCCACTTTCTGAAAACTATGTAGGCAAGATGAATTCCTGACTTTGCATTTCATATTATTGTACATATCATTGATACATCATTCACTTTTTAATTGAATGTCTTCTACTTCCACTGATACTGATAATGCAAGCATGTTACGTAAAAATTCTTCCGTCATAAATGCGTGATTATGACAAGTAAAAGCTTATTACTGATCAAGTCGAAGAATTGAAATCACTTGTTATTTGTCACTTGTCAACAGTCATAGCGCATGATCAGTGACCGAAGAATTGCCCCCAGCACGATACCCACAGAATTAGATTGTTTAATAGTCAAACAGAAGAAGAGACGAGCTGTCTAATTCTGTGGGCGTTAGAGTTCCTCGTACAAAGCATGGGACGCATAAAAAGTTGTGTGTATCATAGATATCGCATTGCGGAATCATAGATATTGCATATCATAGATATCACAGATATAACAACTCATTGTTACTGGAGAGTGGTATGTCAACCGGAGTTTCCAGTGTTGGAAACGCAGTCAATTGTCCTAATTTTCGTACAAGGACTTGAGCGGAATCTGTGGATGACGAATACAGGATCTTGCTGCATCATGACAACAAACCAGCACACAATTCCCAAATTCGGTGAATTGACGAATTCGGTAACAATTGACGAAAAGAAATTATATCGACAAATGGAACATTATCATTTAAAAGTCAATAAGATCGATTGCGATATTTTATACAAAACAACTTGTCTAAATAATGATTTGCCGCCAACCATTGCAATTATATACACATGTATCATGGATATCATAGAATATTTGATGATGAAATATGAATGTATAATTGTATATATGTACGAGTATTTATGTGTATATTGAAAATACTCAGAAGAGTACTGCCTGGCTCCCACGCCGCACCAGTTACCATCCAACCGTGTGAGAAAGCAAAAGTCTTCTTGTTTGTGGAATATAATAGATATATCTGTAAACACAAAACGTTGTTTTTTTAAATTAGTGTTTAACAAATTGGGCTCAATGTGTAAACAATACGTAATATTTCGCGATGCATGTGATCTGAGAGTTGCTGTTTTATTTGTAGAATGTCCTTCAATAAAGCAGCTCTAATTCTTTTTCTCGTTTGGAATCTTTCCTTGTTTGCGGCAACGGCAACAATTCGCAGTGTGAATAGTACTGGCTGTGGTGTTTCAAAAGCATGTTTTCGGCTACCTACAACATGCAATGATCACAAAGATTGTGAATTTTTGCTCTCTTGGAAACCGGTTTTAGATAATGGCGTGTCATATTTAGAAATCGAAGCAATTGGAAATATTCGGGCAACTGATGGAACACCGTCAACTAGTGGATATGTTGCAATTGGATTCAATGCGCTTAAACAAATGGTATGTATCAGTGGCGGGAGCAGTTAATCGATTCCGCACGATTAATCGTGCGACGGAATCAATCGCGCGATTCTTGAATGACCCGTAATCGTGCGATTTTTTGGAATGTGACTTGTCAATGTAATTTGCTTGATGAGGTAAAAACAATATTTCTATTCATTCTTTCATCGTTTCAGATAATTGCGATGCGCGGTTTCTCGTTCCTGAGATCATGTATAGCTAAACAGAGTTGCCGTGTGAAATCTCGCTCCGCACATATCATTGAACCATAGAATTAAACACGCTCGCGTAGGCCATGTACACCATTTTTGCGAATCATGCATATTGTCAAGACATAGTCAAGCATAGTGGGTCTCAATGATATTATATTTCCGCATTGAAATCATATAAATACGACAACAATGAGTCTTAATGCCTGATCTACATTCAACATGCACACTATGAACATAATCCGATAACAATTGCACTTGCAGATTTGCTAAATACGAAGATTGTAGAGTGCCAGTTCGCCTGGGCATAGAACAGAAATATCCTCGGACTCCTCAGACTTAAACTACTTAAGCACAAAAATCCTTGCCAGCAGTACACTCCGCGCTTTCCGGTTCATCAGTACGGCTCGGAATTGCTTAAAGTAGCTTAAAATATCTGGAATGGCTGAACAAGCTGAAGGACTGCAGAATGGGCTGCGTGTTTATATATCCTGACTGACGAACCCCTGTAGGGCGAACCGCAGTGTCTATGGATGTCACTGAATTTTTGTGACTTTGCTTGTTCAAGTCTAAGGACGTCTCTGTATTACACTTGTTGATGTTTTGCAAACGTAAGAAGTCTAATAGTTTGATTTAATTGATGCATAATTACGCTTGCTTCAGGACTGATAGATGAAACGGTAAAATAATATACTTCATAGTGCATGCTTCTATGATGGCGGATTTGCAGTAGAATCATTAATAGATTATCAAGACTTTCATGCCTTGTTTGCGACTTTTCACGTGTTCTAATGTTTCATGCTGTTCTTCCAAGCATTTACTAAATAGAGTATCACATTAATAAATTCGGAAGTTATAATTTCAGTCTAAATAGACTATGAATGTCATATGCTCTCAATTTTAATGGAAATTATCACAGAATTTAATGAAAAATGGTCCAGAAATGAAAAATAATGCAAGCTAGATTAACTGCAAAGTTCTAGTCACGAAATCTCAAAATATTCAGAATCGCGCGATTTTCGATTAATCGTGCGCTGAGTTGCACGATTCAGAATCGCGCGAAATTCGAATCGCGCCCGCTACAGGTATGTATGCATCTTAAAAATAATGTTTCATTTAATTTTTTACTCTTTCAATCGAAGTAACAAGTTTGACGCTTTGACCAGTCGATTTTTCTTATCATATTTATATCGGCATCAATAGCCTAACAAAAGTTTTATCGAAAAGCAGCTTGCTCATATTCAAGAAGAAAAAGTAGAACATAAAGAAGTCTGATGATGAATTCAGCATGAATTCTATTTTTCTCTCCATTTATGTTGAAATGATAGACGTCTGAGTAAACGGATATGGAAGTTTCGTCACATGTAGAATCAGGTGACATAGTAAGCTACATCAGGAGAATCAAAACGATTGAATAGATCTGATTAAAATATGGAAAGCGAAATGTTTTCTTCTCACAGCGCATTTTGTCCCCCATCAGTAGGCATAGCCACGGTCTTCAAAACGATTCAACGATTCAAGCAATCATCGTAGCTTGCCATCATATCGACGACATTGGTGCCAATAACATGGTTTGTATTTGTAAAATACCAAACAAAATGTTGATTGAATGGCTAATTTGAATCGCTGATCCCAGATTGAAAGTATTCTTTCTTTGACCAAAAATTTCAAAATTTCCATTCAAATAGAAGTTGAATTGAATTCCGAAATCAAGGCACTTTTTCATGAAAATGCAGAAGAAGGAAGTCTATTTTCTCTTTGAGCAACTATCTCCTACTTTTGTCGAGGATATTCTAGGAACACTATGTAACACATCTGGGCTTTTTTAAACGTGCAATGGACACAATTTGTGCAGCTCTAAATTCAAATGTGCATTTTAAAAATTATAGTCAGTTAATGAAGTAAATTAAAAACGTAGTAGAAAGTGGAGTGGATGTAAAGATATGAATGACAATTACATAGCTTACGTTGCAGTAAACAAATATTAACCCATTGAGCGCGGCTGTGATTTCTTTGCATATTTCGAATTATATCAATAAATATAGCTTGAAACATCACGAGTCATTAATATTTTCTGATAGAATGGATGCGAATCATTTCGGATCGAATTCGAAGATGGCATTATAAATATACTTTTACTTTTTCGTTTTTCATCTTTTCTTCTCGATTCCACCAGGGTTGGACGTTGATGCGATGACCTTTTTACCATGCATTATGATCTAGAGCAGTGTCCTCCATGATCTTCAGGTATTCGAGATCTTCTTTGACGTAGGCATACCACGTTGTCTTCGGTCTTCCTGGTGGACGGCGACCGTCAACCGATAGATGATGTGCCTCGCCGATGATATTGTCGGTTGCTCTCTTTACATGTCCGAACCAACGCAACCGTTTCTGTCGTAGGCGAATAGGTAGTTCGGGTAGGCCACATAGTCTTGCCACTTCTGTATTTGGCACTTATCCTTCAACTTCACATGTGCCATGTATCGCAGCATTCGCCTGTCAACGTTTCTTAGCTGATCCGTCAATTTTTGAGTTAGGAGCCATGTTTCCGAACCGTAAATTAGAACCAACTTTATACACAGCGCGCATACCTGTGTCCTGTACCGCAACGGAATGCCTGTCAACAGGCTTGCTAGTTCCCTCCACTTCTTCCACGCTGCTGCAATGCGAGCTCTGACTGCCCTTTCCGTTCCGGCTTCCCTGTCAAGGACATCCCCAAGTTAACAAAACTCTCGGACTTCTTGCACTGTCATGCTGTTGATTTCCACGGAGTCGTCATCGTCGTCTGGAGAGTTTCCATCTGCGCACTTTCGACAACGGAAGCTTTGAACTCCATTGAGGGTGCGAAGTCCAAAACACTTCTTGTGGCACCACATTCTGCACGAACCACAGAAAATGGAGTTCACCCCGACGCCTTTCATGCAGCAACTGCAAGTCCACTTTCTCGACTTCGTCTGCTCCTTCAGATTCCTACCAGTAACAAGGACTTTTGACTTAGCCCCGTTGATTTTCAATCCTCGCTCTTCCAGCTGAATGTTTCACTCTGCGAGTTTTCGTTGGGCTTCTTGCTTTGACGTTGCCGTCAGCACTATGTCATCGGCATCAGGGGTTGCAAATACCCGGGTACCCGGGCGGATCCCGGATCCTATTATCAAGTGATAAAATTGTATGTAATTCGTTTTCATTATCATGAAATATTGAATAGACTGATTTCTGAGATTAATTTTAAATTATGTGTTTCATGATACATACTGATGAAGTGATACTGAAATCCTAGGATTTTGCTATCGCCAACTGTAGTTGTCACTCTGGTTTTCAGTTGTTATTATATCATTTTTACGAAATATCATTACTAGATATCAATAGATGATTGTAAGTATTTAAAATAACGATAATACAATCTGAGACCGAGCATAGACAAATGTGTACTCTTTCTTAAGAAATGATAGCTAAAACTGAATTTCAGCATTAATTAAATGTATATTTACCATGATTTTCAATCAAAAAAAAGATAAATCCAGACAAATTTCAATAGTGATAAGCACGTGTATTTAATTGAAAGAAAAGAAAGACATCAAACTTGCCTTTATTTGTGCTTTGTAACTAACAAGCGTATATCCTACTGTTACAAACTTATTGATAATTACAGCTATTGTTCATTCTGTAAGTTTATAGTACGGTAGTTGGACCAATACCATAAGTCTGGAGAATCACAATGGATCTTGCTTCATCTCATTAGCTTTGAAAATCATGGATATCCATTCATTCCTTAGTATGGATTAGTATAGTGGGTGCAGTGGTTACAAGCTTACAACGGTAACATGACAAATAGAATGAGCAAAACATGTAAAAGTTACTTCATCTTTTCTGCAACCTTAATAGATGGTCATTCAATATCGAGGTACAGATATTCCTGGACAATATTCTAAGCTGCCCACATGCACTCCTAACTCTAAGTGAGTAACGAGAAAAACTATTTTGAGGTTCTATAACTTCAATCGTTAAATGGGATTTTCCGCAGAATTAATGACCATCAACATTTTATCTTCAACGCTCTTTGCTGGATCCGGGCGGATATCACACCGGATTCCGGATCCGGATATTTTCACCCAGATCCGCCGGATCCCGGATCCGGATCTTGATCCGGTGCAATTCCTGATCGGCATACAGTAACTCCAACGGATCGTTGCTTCTGCATTCCTTTGTCACTTCCTCCATTACTGCAACGAACAGCAAAGGACTGAGTGCTGAGCCATGATGTACATCAACTCCGATTTCTAATTCTTCTGTGATACCAGCACTCGTCTTGATCCGAGTAGTTGTGCAGTGACACAAAGACATTACTGCTGCTACAAGTCGCTGAGGAACTCCCTGTGTCCTTAGTGCCCACTCAATTGCCGTCCTCGGTACCCTGTCGAATTTTTTTCCGGGTCGGCAAATACCTGGTAGCTTTTCTTCTTTTGATCGAACTTTTCCTACAACTGTCTGAGGATGAAAACCGCGTCCGTTGTTGGTTTGCCAAACTGGCGGTGATCAATGTCGATGATCTTCTTCAGCCTTCTTTTTGAATAACATCATTCCATGCTCGAGCAGTCGAATACCTCTGTAGTTACCACAATTAAGACCGTCACCCTTGAAGATGGGAACCATAAGACTCTTATGACACTGAGGTGGAATCAATTCACTCCCGATTGCTTCCTGAAACACCGGTTCCGGGTTTGCCAGAATGTCTCCACCGGCTCCTTTTAGCAATTCAACGGTCAGTCCTGATGGTCTAGGGCCTTCTTGTTCTTCATACCGGCCAATGCTTCTCGAATTTCTTCTTTTGTGATTTGTTCGATTGGTTCTTCCGTTCTCGTGACTTGTTCCATGGACAAATCGTTGCTTTCGTTCTGCAAACTCTCAAAGAATTCTTTCCATCTCTTCTTTATACCATGCTCTTGAACCATAATCTCGCCTGTCGCCCCTTTCACATAAGGTGAGGGTTTGATCTTGCCAATTAACACAGTCGCATAAGTGGCTCGCAGCTCATTTGGTATAGCACAGGTCTAGTTAACATGGGTCGTAGGTTCGAATCCTACCAGCCGCACGTCTTTTGCATGGCAATTTGATCTATCGTTTATTTAGTTTCATTGTTGTTAATTTCATTCACGACATGGTTTCAGATGCTTTGGTGGATAATCGATCCCCGCTACGTGCCTTAATGTCGGCGGTCACCATTGTGACGAGTTATTTATAACTCAGGCCGCAATCGCTGTCCTGAGTGCTATTCTTTAGCTGACAAACTCTCTGAAACTCTTGTCTCGTTCCTTCATCCTTAGATTTTCATGCTTTCAGTTTTCTGGCCAGTGGTTTCTTCATTACATTTTCCTCCCTTCTAATGCACATGTCCATAGCCAGGAGGCGGTGCTGCTTCAGACATGCTTCTCCAGGAGTCACTTTCACATCCTTCGTTATGACAAGAGGTTATCTTCTTGCGAGCATGTAATCCATTTTTGTTGAACAGTGTCTGTTTTTGTATGTTATCAGCTTTTCCTTATCCTTGTGAAATTTGGTGTTCATAATTACAAGCTCTTGTCTCTTACAAAAATTCAGAATCCTTTCTCCTTCTGGATTTTTACATCCGAAACCATAAGGACCCATGACATCTTCAAAGCCTCTTCGATCTCTTCCCACATGTCCATTCAGATCTCCTGCAACTGGCAACGTCTCCGCGATAAGGACTTTGGATACATCGTCATCCAAGTTTTCCCAAAATTCATCTTTCTGAAACACCTCACCATCTGTCACCATCTTCAGCTTTATAATATCGACACTTGGTCTTTCAACTTCTATGACATTTCTCACGATCTCCTTGACGAAAATACCAATTCCACTCTACTGGTTATTTCCGCGGACCACCACAACTTGTACTTCTCGCAGCCGCCATAACAACGATTTGTCTGGTACGAGCATCTTACTTGTACATTTCAAATCTGATTTTACACATCTATTATTCATATCAACTTCTTTGATGGATTGTTCAGCTACATGTAGGCCACATGTAGATAAAATTCAAATTAGAACAGTATAATTTATAATCATGATTTGTAGTTTTATTCAAAACATAATTTGCGGCATTGTTAAATGGCACAAAAGCAGGTCTGACAGAAGCGCATAACTGTTGTTAAAACGCTCATGCAAACACATACGCATTGTACACATGTACTTCTATCAGTGATTTTCTCTTTAGTAGGCCTATTTTGCTCTGTAAAACTACTATCTTGTACTTGTGTGTATGCATATCGGTTCATGTCGTCATGAAATAAGTCATCAAATGTGGTGCGCTTTGAAGCATCTGGCGCACAATCCCACACTGCATTTCTAGCATTTTTTCGTGAAAGACCTTGACATTGAGACAAGGCGCAGCAGCTACTTAGGTATGGGTGCGATCCAATGGCACATAGGCCTACTATCGTTGTGGATTGCAGCTGACAAATTCTTATGTCCGGCTTCTCCCATGTATTTTTTCCTTTTTAGAGTTAATAATCGCACTTAATCGAGACCATGATCGTTGACTTCAATGGGAACCATGCGTTTTCATCCTGGAAAAGAAGAGGATTATTGAAAATAGCTTTTGCATCCATTGTGAAGCTTTCAAAATCATGCTTACCCTGCATCACAAGAGATGAAAATTGTTGAACCTGTCTTCGGAAAATTATCATGCTGATTTACAGCAATAACAATTACGAAGCTTCTTGGAAGGAAATAGTATTGAAAATGTGGTTAGAGTGTGTCCATTGTCTTCAAGCCATGAGTAGGCCTATTGACATCGATCCTGGTAACTTCCTGCAATACCCTGTACACTTTGCATATTGCAAAATAATAGAAGAAGCAAACAAGCTGATAGTTCACAATTTTGTTGTCAAACAAGTGTAAATAGTGCACCCCATTATTAGTGAACGATTTTCTCAACGCGAAGTAAGCGAACAATTCAGTCAAGAGCTTCTTAAATGACCTCTACTGGCTGGACTCTGTCCTTCTTTCAAATGCCTGAGGTACATTTCAGTCAATAGTGAGTCTATTTTTTTGATAGATGCTACTCTTTCTCTATTATAAATTTAATTTTTGAGGCTGTGCATCTTAAATGTACAATACAGGACCGCGCTTGGTCGGGTTTGAGCGTCCAGGATTAAGCGGTCGAAACGCAAACGTCCTGACCAAGTTCCTGTTGATGACCTCATTAAAAATAGTCAAAAATTTGTATGCATATTTTGTAGAATTCTATTTTATGTTTTAGCTTAAGGAACTAATATTAATTCTCTTACACACCTGGTAGATTTTAAATAGCGTAATCCCGCTGTGTTAGCTAGATCTGGTATTTTGATTGGAAACAGACCTGTCCTCTTATCATCTGAATGGGCAGACTGTTAAATAAGATCTTTTCAATATATAAGTGATAAACATAATTTTGAACAGAACGACTTACTCGCCAATTCATTACACATAAGGAGAGGAGAAGCGTTGTTTGTCCTTCTAGTAAGTATTTTCAAAATATTTAGACATTTTAGGATATAAAAATTTTCTTTTAAATCATATTTTGTACCTATTGAAAATTAACCAGTCATTAGCTTGTTTTTTTTTAACTTTTTTACCTTGACGTACTTTGTTACGTTGAATCGTTAATTTAACTAGCGATCGCTTTTCAGAAAAAGATACTCCAGAATATCAGAAAAATTCTGCAAAAACACTATAAATTCAATGACCTCTAGTGCTGTTCTAGTTAACTGGTTATTTTCTTCCTCCCATTGTACATCACACCCTCGTTTAGAAATTCCCTCCTGTGTGGTAGCTAATACTTTGTTACCTTAATGCAATTCGAAATGATGATAATTTAGTTAATCAATCTAATTTGTCGTTATAATTCAAACTCACATATTTGAAAGCTATAGAATCAAATCATCTACATAAGAAATTATCAAACATTTCGCCCACTGTCGACTGCATGGTCTGATAGTTGAGCGTCCTTTTAGATATCCTATATCACAGCTGTGCCTGTTTAGTGTTTGTAAAGATGTATAAAGAAATGCTTTGATATGAATTCTTATAAGAAAACCGCAGAGATGAACTCCGCGGGTAATGAACACTATGTGCAGCGATATTAAACTGGTGATAATTTCCACTTCCATGAAGATAGCACTGCGTATAATGGTTGTTTCACGATTTTTGCAATTTACCGCATTTTCTGTAATAATACCTTCAGAGTGATGAGCAAGTGATTTTGAAGTTCTTTTGGTCCTTGCTGCGATTTGCACGATGTTGATTAGAAGATGGATTATAATATCCTGAACTGTGATGATGATTTCCCAGCACAGCTGATCAGATTTTGGATTATCATAGTGTAGTGCCATGTTTTGTTGTGTTCCTTCATCTTCTGTCACTATCAGTGTTAGTCTGAGGCGACTCGTACATGGATTGCTTTTCCAACGTTCGTCATGAAAGCTGGTCTTACCTGGCAGTTCAATATAGACAGGTCTTAACCCATTTGTCAACTATGCTTCACTGTGGATGTATGAGATTTATGAATAAATGGGACAAATGTATGTTCAGTTTTGATGCATGTAAACATTAAGGAGCATGCTGAGTCTTATCCGTCTCAACGCATGGTGTGTCGAAGTGCGTGCTGAACGGAGAAACGATCGAAAGCTGCCTAATTTGCTATTTTAATGCCGACAGCGAGAAAGTCACATTACAAGAATGCCTGCATTTTGACTTTGCTTACTGAATGTGGTTAAATCTTGATTTATGATTGGATGTGGCACGGATCACATTCTGCGTCACATTCATCCGTCAGCAGCCGTATTAAGAATTAAGAAATAATTATAAACTTGAGGATAATTATAAACCTTTGATGGATCAAAAGTGCTTTGATTGTACAACAATATTTCAATTTCAATGTGATGTGCATGGAATCGCTACCTATCCTGGTTTTGAGTTGTTCGTGGTCTTAGTACTGTTTATCAGAACATTCGGTGTAATAATTTTGATAATGTTAAGTTTATTCGTAAACCTTACTTACCTTGCAATCAGTCTCCCATGGTACTTTCAAGTGCTTATCTTCCGGAATGGTTTAAGGCCTAAATGGTTGTTCTGACGAACTAGCCTGCAAGTGTTTGTGTAGTTCATAGATTTCATGAATCCTTTATTCTCGTACGATGTTCATATTTATTGATCATTAGCATTTTTGTGACTTCATTGAAATCGAATGTGTTTCTACATCTATGTAGTGGATGATTTAGAATTTCTAATGTATCGTTGTTACGTACACAAACATAAAAGCTTTATGCCAGGAAAGGAGGACTGATCGTTTTGCGATAGTAGTGCTGCACATTCAAGAAATCGCATGGGTCGCTGCTTAATTTGAGATGCTACTTGCACCGGAACGCACAGTGGTTCATCTCTCATAGAATCCGCCATCCATCCAGGCAGCCGCAGCGCGTGCAGAACAACGAAAAATATCGAGATACCCTGCACTATCTGAGAGGTACATCTTTGAACCACTGGCGTTTGAAACAACTTGTGCCATGGGTCCGAGGACGCTGAGTTTAGGGGAACGGTTGAGCAGAGTGAAAGACGATCCTAGGGAAAGAGAATGGCTGCTACAACGCTTTGGCATTGCCATTATTAGAGGCAATGCTCAGTCCATCCTTCGTGCTTCATAACTGTCTTTTTTTACCCTATTTTTAACTTATATTTCATACTGATAATTTCAAGAAATGCTCTATATCTTGAACAACATCTTATCGATACTATCTATGTAATGGATAGAGGATGGCTATGCGATTCTCCGGGATATACGAGCTGTGTCAATAAAATCGTATCGCCATCCTCTATCCGTTATTTAGAGAATACCACTCTTTTGTAATGCAATTTCAATATCAAGTTAAAGTTCTATCTTGGTTAATTTCCCTGCCCTGAAGGCAAGATGTTAATGCTAAAAACGTAGAGCGTTACCAAGACAACTGGATGAATATTAGCATGGATAAGTCAGATCTCGTAGATATCTAATGAGATATCTACAAATGAATGTCTGAGAGCGATATTTTTTAAAAACTATCTATGCCCCAAATAGAGTGCCCTAGGGTACATTATCCAGGCCTAGAAATAAGAGTGGCATTCTCTAAAACAGTTAGGTAATAGATAATGCATAGATTTGAAGTCATTATTTGCTATAATTACCGAGAGCCGAAGGCTCGAGGTTATTATGACAAATAATGACCGAAGAAATCTATGCATTATCTGTCATAATGCATGACTTTTTCCATAGAAGTCTACACCAGGTTAATAATTTCGAATCAGGAAAATAATTACCTGCTTCGTGGAACTTATTAACCTGTGGCCATAGAAACCCTTACAAAATCATGCATTATAGGATGATTTACATGTGATTAGCAACGATATCTCGTGACGACTAACCAATTTTGCCATCGGGCTTACGCCCTTGGGCAATTAATTGGTTAGTCGTTCCTACTATCCCGGCTAATCACATGAAATCCTCCTCTAACTATTACAAAGTATGCCAGCTTATTAAGACCATAGATATCCGCGATAGAATCCCTCTCTACCAAGATTTTCCCTGGGAACAAATGTTATCAAATATGGAAGGGATTCTGAAATACGATTCTACAACTATGTAATAATCTGGCATACTTTATTCAGCACATAGAGTAGGTATATCAGGTAGAGTAGCAACTCAGCATTTGCTAAATCCCTAATGTATATACAGTTCAGATTTCATTATATGAACATGAGTCGAGACCCAGTACCACCTGTGAGATATGCAAATTTCTACACTTTTGGAGAAATGTCACAGAAATTTGACTGATCATGATAGCAATACAGAATAAAGAATAGTGTTCCACAAATCCTCCATGTCATGACAACTTGGAGAGGAAATGTAGTTTGTTGAATTAGCAATTCGAGGGTTACCATTGCTAAAATCTCTGCTTTATTGCAAAGATTATTTTCTTAAGCGCGATCACATCCCAAACTGCCACTGAAAGAGCAAGACATCATAATCAAGGAAGTTGATCATAATTAACTTTAAGAGATGTCATTGGGTCCACATTACTATTCAGTATTCAGATTCAAGAAATCACGCCTTGTGATTCATAAAATCATGCCTCTGAAAATTGAATTAAAAACATGACATCTCAGCTAAGAAGCACTCAAAAGATATCAACTTTTCCTTGAAGACTTGCAGGGCTTGCATTATAATGCAGTTCATGAAATTTCTTAGATCATCAGCTTAATTTCTGCTTAATTAAGATGCTTGTAAGCAAATACTTATTCATTTTGATACCCAATATTTTTCATACTACTTATAAAGGGGCTTCATGTCGGTAGTACATAAATTTGCAAAATTTAAGCTTTTTAAAAACTGCTCAAATAATGTTATGGACCACAGGAACGTAATCTCCGTAAAAACTGAATCTTATGATGTAAAAATTTTCACCGTATACAGACACCTTTTGAGTCTACACTCTACCTATGTACACTTACTCTATGATTCAACAGAAGAAAATTAGAGATTTTTCCAGCGCTTCAAAATAACTGGTTTAAGCTGCAGTGGTTCAGTGGTTATAGTTCATGGGTCAGTGGCTATAGTTCATAGTGCATAAAAAATATTCATATCAATAAATGTCGATAAAAAATGGCGCTTGTTAATGACATGATTTATAATTGAAGAATGATAGCAGCTTCATAGGAGTGGGCGCATGGGCACGCGTTGTAATTGAAGCCAGACGACATTCGGAAGATCTATTAATCTAGACTGCCCATTATGTTGTTTATTCTGTGTCTTGTGTCAATGTGTCTTTCAGTGATAAAGCACATTTATTTTTCAGCCTGATGCAGGAGTTGTCGGATGTATGGTGTCACCCCTTGGAGTGGTGTCCATTCGGTCAGGTCACAATATTAAATCAGGATATCTTAATACTTTCGTCAATGGATCAAGTGATTTTCTGCAGACTTCTGGACCAGGGAATACTAATCTCTTAGGAGCTTTCTACAATGCAGCGCTAAAGACCGTTGTTTGTCGATTTCGGCGTCGTATACTTCCAAAGGTCAATATTGCACTTCTGAAGGATTTATCACCGCCGAAGCAGTATTATGTTCTTTCTTCACGTGCCAGCAATGTCGATTCCGTAGGTTTTACGCATCATAACATCCAAAATGGTAAAGCAATCTCTGATAAGCCATTCCAGGTTGGGAAAAATCAATTTTCAAACGTGATGGTGAGGGCAGAATTGTTAGTTAAAGTCCACGGTGTGTTAATGATGGTTGCATGGTTACTTTGTGCAAATATTGGTATAATAATGGCTCGTTATATGAAAAACATGTGGCATAACAAAACTCTCGTATCGCAAAAGGTTTGGTTTACAATGCATCGCTCAATTCAAATGGTATGCGTGATTTTGACGGCTGCTGCTTTTGTTATTATATTCGTTCATAACAAAGGATATTCACATTTAGCAAGGCTGCCAGACAAGGCGCATCCAATTCTTGGTATAATCGTAATGGGACTAGCTTTGCTCAACGTAAGTCACGACTTTGTATTTTGAATAATTAGTAGAAATGTTTGAAGATGCTTTTGTTACACTTTTATATTGACTGTATTTTTAGGGACACACCCAAAATATATACTGTAGAATTTGAATGAATGATTCAAAACTGTTCATGAATGTCATTTTATCAGGGATGTGGAGTCGCAAGATAATTTCCGACTCCGCAACCATCCTCAAAGTTGAAACATAACGGTATCTAGAATGTCGATAAGATAATTGATAAATATTCATGTTTGCTTTAATGAAAGATGCCTAATCACAATTAGCTACATACAACAAGGGATTACAACGGTTCTATTTGCAATGACTGAATATACTTACTTACTCTCGCTCCTCGTTTATTACGCTTGAGAATTGCGGATTTCACATGATTCAGACTGGCACTAAAATCGGTTTTGAGATTATGATCACTTTAAGTAGAATGGACCACGCAGAGTCGATGGCACCGGTCCCGAGGTGTGCGGGGCCGAGAACAATGTCAAGAAGCCGGTTGTTCTGAAATGTGTCCCTTTAAGACTTCTTATTACATTTCGTCGCTTTTTTGACTAACTAACGTATCTGAAATTTCATAATTTTTCTAAATTTTGTTTAACAATTTAATACGTCGACCCAAAGGGGTTGAGTGAAAAAAATATTTTGAAGTCTTTTTTAAATTCAAATATTCCCATTTTAACGAAATAGCGTAACTGAAATCTTATCATTTCGATGATCAACTTATTATTCCCTAACTAGCGTAAGTGTCAGAAGTTGGAAGTTGTCTAAAGGAATATCTTGATGAAAAGGCAAAACAGGGATACACATCAGTAACGGCTTTCAGTGATGCGACAAGATCTCAGAATCGAAGCTATATATTAATTGCAGCATTTCTGGATATCATCAATACCACTGGAATTGAAGAAATTAATCATGTATTTTTTGAGTCCGGATATTCACAGAATGAGGGAGATTCGATACACTCTTCCATTGAAAGAGCCAGCAGAAATCTCACAATAACTTCTCCAGATGAATGGATTGGTATAATTAAAAGGGCACAGGTTGTAAATACTCTTGATGTGCGTCGATTCTACTACTGGAATTTTTATGCATGCAAAAACTGTCCGAGACAGTATTTCCCCAAGTTCGGAAAACAGTGGACGGTGAAAAGGTTATGATATCTTCAGCAAAATGCATCAGAGTTCGAGATAATGAAGTGTTTGTCTTCAGTGATTACACCTTCGACAATCGCTGAACTAAGATGCAACTCAAACGAGGATGGAAACAGGTCGTCTTAAATTCGAAATTCGATGAGCCGATGGGAGTCTCTTCAATGAAGAAAAATGATTTACTACAACTTTGTAGGACCTTCGCTATTCCTCCTTCTGTACATCCGTTCTTCGAGAGTCTACGTGTCAAAGAAAATGACTAAACTGTTACGTTATCGTTTTGATTATTTTTTATATTTTGACAAAAATTTATATTCTGGTAACACATTTAAGAATGTATTCGTAAAAAATTGGTTTTTTCTTGGGAGACGGAGGAATATGGTAATCAACTATTTTTTGTCTTTTATCATAACTTAATAGCTTAATTTAATCATAACTTATATTAGCTCATTCTTCATTTCTAAATTAGAAGAATTATCAAAATCATAAAAATAGTATCACTTTATTGATTCAAAGAACTATTGAATTAATAATATACAAAAAATAATGACATAACTAATGTATCTATATAAAGACTTTCATTGAAAGGTTACTTTTTCTTTTTTGCCTAACTAACGTAAGTGTCATCACTTAATGATTATGAGCAAAGTACGAAATCATTTGCTTTCTATCTCAGACATAGATAAATATCATGTTTCATCTCTTCAAATCTGCTCTAATAATGCAAAATAAATGATATTAACAGCTTACTTGATGTGATATAAAATAGGATCTTAACATTCCAAAATCGTTTTTGTCGATTTCTCGTGAATATTGTTTTTTTTTTGAATTTTGTTAGTTACGTTAGTTAGTCAAAAAAGCGACGATTTGTGAATTACTGATTTTGCATGTTTTTAATTGCATGATGGTAATTACATGTATATTTACTTTAGTCAAGGTCCGTGTAGGCGGAGGCGTTCTGATTTTAGCCATCTTCGCCTCTGATAGGATGTTTTCTGACTCCTATGAATATAGTGTCCTACCGTCAATATCTGGTTGGTCCACAATTGTTCACAATCAAATTAATTTTACTCATACATTTACGTTATTTATTCTTGAGCATTTTATGATTTTTAGAGAGATCACAGCTGCAGAAAAATCTGTCCCTTTGTTTAGGCCGATGTCAGTTACGATCATACTCAATCTATTCTGAGTCAGCGAATTTTGCATTAATCGACTTGGATTAAATAGGCCTACTTAGATTGCATTTGGATGTTTGTACATTTCAATTGTGCGCAATAATATGCGCCAAATAAAACTGGCTCCGATGCTGAAATACAAATACCCATAATTAATCAATGTACTGTAAAAAAGGAAATTCAGCTGCCTGGTTTAAGTAGATTTTTTTATTTAAAGATGACGACAAATTTGTACAAGAAGACAACGCTTCGGCAGATATTTTTGGTTTCAGGCCAAGCGAAAAGAGTCAAGCAAATATCTCTTTTTACGTTGCCTGAATCAGATGCTGTGCATAGAAACGTTGCGGTCTTGTACCAGTTCCATGGTCATCTTTACTAGGTAATCGGCCTGAACGTCTTGAAAGTGACTTTCGTAATGTTTGCTGTAAATTGTTGCAGTGATCCTCTCCAGTCAGGCCATCAACTCACTTTATCTTAGATGACCTAGTTCAAGCCAGCTGCTAACGAAGAAATATGTTTAGTTGGAATTATTTTCCTCCAAGACTCCTTCGAACTTCTCATATGCAACTGTATGTCGACCAGTAAATCACAATAATGCGACCGGATTTGAAATCCTATTTTTGAGGTTCTAAGTTATTTACAGTATACAAACCGTTGGTTAAGAAAATTAAGGGCTTCAGTATGAAATTTGAGTTTACTGCAATAATTTGCAATTAAACTAATCTTCTCTTGCCTATTAACTTGCATTATTTTGATATCTGATTATGCACATGAATAGATCAACTCTTCCTCATCACGTTAATATCTGAAATCGTTAATATTTGAAATATGTAGACAACCAGACAGATTTAGTGGCCAATTTTTATGTATAATTTCTTCCAATAAAATGACAAAAGTTCGAGACAATTCTTGAATTCTTAAAATTCTGTAAAAGACCTAGGGTACCTAAGTTATATAAAAGTCATTAGAATAGAAAGGAAACAAATAAATAAGTTATTATGTTCCTGGCACAGTTCATGCCAGTAATGCGATGGCATTGGATCTAGCCAGACAAACACCCAAACGTTGGAAATTTTGATGTCGAGAGATGTTAGCCGACGTATTCCTCAGCATCGCAAGGTGGTCAGCGGCCCAGTGGTCAATGAGTCCATAAATGAGCAGTGCTGCCACTGAACTAATGTACTGTATTTTTACAGCCTATAGTTGGCAGAGGTAGTCCGTAGACATGATGTTCCCCACTCCTTCCAGTCTGCTTCCCATCAACAAGTAATTTTTTGAAAACGATTTAATGTTGATGTTAAATAGTATGTTATAAATTTAGTGTTGAATACACATGTTCATGTAGGGTACGTATTATATGTACATGTACATACGCGTATTTGAGATATGCAATATCTAGGTATACTTTTATGATTTCTGTAAATTAAACTGTTCATTTGAATGATCATTAAACATTTATCATATTATCATCATTATATAGGCCGTTTCCATTCAGCAGTTTCTTCCGTATGTCCAATAACATTTCTGCATTTAATATTTTCAGCCTTTCATTGCACTGTTTCGTCCAGCACCTGACTCACCAAGAAGACCAATTTTCAATTGGATCCATTTCTTCATCGGATCTTTAGCTCAAATTGCATCTGTATCAACAATGTTCATTGGAATAAGAATGGAGGATAGCGGTGCAAATTTCACTGCCTTGCCTTATCCGTTTTGGATTCTAGTTGGTTATGTCGTCTTCATAGTAATAATGGAAGCTATATTTTCAGTCGATTATCATTGCATGAATAAAAAGAAAACAACAGGTGAATATGATCTTTATCAAAAGAAACTGCTGTAAAATGCACCTAAGGTGTATACGCGCACGTGTATGTGTGATTAGTTGTACAGCTGATTACATGATTATCAATTTATGCTAAAGACTACACACCAAGTTCTACGATTCAGTTGACCGATGTAATGATAATAATAATGCGATATTTGATATTAACGAAACTCACATTTACAAAGTTAGGTTAAGAATGAGGCAAAGTTCAATTAAATAATTCAAGTAAGTGATTCAGTCAAGTAAATAATTCTATGCAAGCGGCTAATAGCAGAAGTAAAGTACCGGTGAGAGTAAATCTGCTAATGCTCAGTAACTTTCCAGAATTACACATCAAGCAGGTATTTTGGAAAAAGGAGCTCAAACATGGTAGTAGACGGTAGTGAACCAGAAGCTGTTAACTTAATAGGCATCAAATGTTTCAAAGGATGACCAAGGCAGCTTTTTTTAAGACCTTTTTTTAAAAAGAAACTTGCGAGATGCTAACTTGTACATTCGCATCAAGTCAGTGATGATAAGACATTGCAAGTTTCGTTGTATGCGATTGTGTGCCCGCTTCCGAAACCTCTCCAAATGACAGACGCTAGAGGATTACAAAATACAGATCAAGGATAGGTAAAATAAAACAGTTGAAAGCTCCAAATAATCGATTCTTAGAGAGACCATTGGTAATAAGGCCTAAAGGATATTATCTCCTATTGAATTTCTGTGGAATCAAGCTATCCCAACTAAACTTGCACTTAAATTTTAACAACACCGACACAGTAGAGATGGTAAACCACAGTGAGAAGTTATAATTGATACATAGAAACGTGCTAACACGCGACAAGGACTCACACTGATTGTTAAAAATTCAATGATGTGAGAATGTGTGACGAAATTGAATTCTGATGACTGCCAATCAACCGAAAAAAGCCATTTGACACCTCATGATAATGAATTCTAACATGAGATAGCCTACAATTTGATGCAGTTACTTATAAAAAAGGTTCATGGAATTGAAAAAGACTCCGATTTTGACTCACTACTGACAGTCGTCCATTGAAAGTAATTCGAGAAACATGAGTTATTGTTTACAAAGTGCGGCTGGAGCATGCGTATGCATCTCAATGATTTTCAATAATGATAATATGTTTTTTTACTGTTTGAAGAGTTTTACGCACTATTTCTCAAAGAAATAGATTTTCTTATTGAAATCCGATTTTTCAGATCAGATTGTGATGAGTGACGTCAGTAGTCCTACAGGTGATTACGCTAAGATGTGTGATGGCTTATCCTCTAACATTTTTAGCATTCCTGAGTCTGTGTAGGCCATCGTTAATATAAAAAACAGAATTAATAATAATTCAGTAGTGGCTCTCGCTTGTGTGATGTGCAGTGCATTGAAAATGAATTATTGGAGTTGGTAGCTCACCCGTCTAACTATAACATTCTGTGTTTATTTTTCACGCTTGTTCTGTCTTTAGCAAGATGTATTTTAATCACATTACTTGTCTGAAAATTGATTTCCTATTCTGGTAACCAAACAACGTCAATTTCCTAGATATCTCGTGTTAGGTATCTGTAACCTTGTTTTTCAAGGATTAATCAGCGATTTTTAACAATGTTCAATATACATGCATGCCTTGTAAAGCAAATTTTTATTAAAAGTGTTCTTTCAACATAGTTCAAAGTGCAATGATATTTATGTCAAAGTATATTCTCGTTATATTTTATAATGATGCATTGGATGACGTTTACAGTTCAATGATAAATTTCTTATACTTCAGTTACACAAATAAGCAAACATAAGTTATTTTATGAGCATTCTGTGCTATTATTGTGCTCTTGAAAACTCTCCTCAAACGATAGGCTTGCAACATGGTATCAAATAAAGTTCGTATGAAAAATATGACGAATTCTTTCAGTTCCTCAAACGTGGACTTGGAAAAAACGCAAAAATAGTATATAAGCTGTAACTTCCTATTGTTGTTTTCAGGCATTCAAGGTGAGCAATCTCCTGAGAGAAGTAATGAATACATGTTTGGACAAGGTGTTAAAGATAATATCATCTTACCTGCGGTAAGTTAGAGCTACATTCCTATTTAATTTTTGCACATAATGTTTAAACATTTATAGCGAGTTGTTGCTGGTAGCTCTTTACAAGGAGCTATCAGGAATAAATTTTTCCAAATTGATTACCGGTATATTTTCCATGTTGTACTAGGCGATTTTTAGTACATGAAAGTTCTTCTTTTTTTTAAAAAAAAGGTGAATGCGAAGTGAAGACACCCTAAATAGTTCTGTCTGATATCGCATGGATTGTAGGGGAACGCCGTAGTCATAGGGCACTGTTTCCTCTTTGGAGACAACAGCTCAGGCGTTGAAATAAATGGCGGGTTATGGCTGATAGATCGCTCCCTGTTCGAATGGCAGATTGACGAGCCAGTTGTTGAAAGATTCGGTAGCCTCCTTCTCCCATCCTTCGAGGGCTTCAAAGGTTAGATGAATGAAGGCGATGCCCATTTCCCTGTAATCCTGCTCGTGGGCCCTCAGAGCATGGCCAGGAGTATGGGCCGCACCACTTAGCGTCAGTTTCTAGAGGGAGGAAGTCGCCATTGGTAATCCACTTGTCCAGGAGGGATGATACACATCAGCAGGCCGTGAAAAGGTGTCAGGTTTCAGGACTGTAGCTTCTGTACGGGGTGCCACGGCAGCTGTTTGGGCGGTGAAAAAGATATTGTCACGAAGGCGGTCATGTCGGCCAATCCGGTCGCCATCAGACCCACACCCGATTGCGTGGTTACCAAAGATATCACTAAGTCTATCACAACGGGTTCACAGACTTTGTAGGGCAGACGGGACTTCTGATGAATTGAAATTAATTTGGCCAAGCCATCAACTAATTATAACTGCAACAGGAATCAATCAATTAATTGCAACTATTTGATGTCAGCAGGCATTATTTATCATCGCCGTTTGGTTGGACTAATTCTTGACTTCAACGAATTAGGTTGCATACATAGTCCTACTATACAAGTCGCATAATAGTTTATCATCAATTTGGCAGTGAGTAGACCTGTCTCATGAAATACAAAAGAATAATTTGCATTAAGTTAATTAATAAAGTTAAACTGATTATACATACTTAATTTTACACATCATAATCATGGCGATAATCATGGAATCAGTGAAATATTTTCTGGCTACAAATCAATGTATCAATTAATTGAAACTGTTGCCTGACAGCATTCAGCTATCACAACAACTATTATTAAAATTGTTTTCCATTACAGCAATCAATTAATTACAATTTTCTAACAAACCATGCATTTCACCGATAACAAGTATAGTTGCAGTATGTCATGTTTAGTAGTTGATAGTGATTGCCCAAAAATGAAAGATTGCAAAAATGAACGCTACTAATGTATCATTTCAAAATTCGGTATGCTCACTGCCTTTTACGTTGACAAACCAATGCTATGACAATGTCGAAAAGTGCACGGCGTACATTGCATTGTGCACTTTTGGCATTATATTGTGTGCTTTTGATAGCAATCACAGAAATTATCAATGCAACAATGTCGCTTAACTAATAGCAATCAACTGCAATGCGCAGCTCCTAGATGGAGACCAGGGATGCGAAGTCCTATCATTTTGATAGGACTCCGACTCCGACTCCGGGTGGCAAGTATACAAGCTTAGTTTTTTGAAAAATTAACTGGTAGCCTACATCACAGATCATTATCGGCTTACCTGAAACGATATTTAGTGATCATTGCATCAATTATCAATCATTTTCGATGAAAGTTGATCAAATGTCGCTTTAAGTTGGATACATACGACGGTGGAATTTCCAGCATCTGGTGTGCTCTGGGTACAGTGACTTAAGACATCGCTAACATAAGAGCATGTTGTATTGTCTTAGGATACACACAAGGGTCACGTGCTTCAACCACGCAGAGTTGACCTTTACTGTGATGTTAAACGTAACATATCCATCATAGGCAAAAATGTTACTAAAACAGCAAGCAAGGATTCCTTTCTTCTCATTCCAGGAAATATTTGTATTAGATGCATCTTAAATATGTAGATAAACAATATCTAGGCACCAAATGGGACAATTTCTCCACTGTTTCATCTGTAAAGCCACACCATTCAGAAATAATACGTCTATCAGCAAAGTTGGGATGAAATATGAAAAGTTTGATGAATTTCATGTGGAAATCAATTTTTCATTTATAGGAAAATTGGGTTGTTGCCAAAAATTTTAGCCACAGTTACTTTTTGAAATTGGTAAATACGAATTTCTGAAAATCATCTTGGCGAAAAAAAGATGGCGGACATGTCGCCAAAAAATACATTAGAGCAATGAGTTGATTGCACAATTAACATATTTAAACACTTTGGGTCCGCAGGGCTGTCTGGAAGCTAAAGAAAAGGAGCGCCGAAAATCTAATCTGCCTATGAACTTAGCTGTGAAAAGGGAAGACGAAAATTCCTCAGAATCAGAAATTAACCAAATGGCTAAGGAGCAGAGAAATATAACTTCTACGTCTTGCATTAGAGACTGTGGTGAAAACGTCGTCGTGTGTGAAGAGGAGACACTAAGAGTGGAAAGATTTACAGGCCCAAGCTCGGCCCGGTTCCGACCCTGACGTCCCATTTACCTGCGAAATGCTTTCGAGTGCAGAACCGATTGAGGGAGCGGTTAGTCATCTTGATGCGAGTGAAGTGTCTGCAGCAATCAGTTCATCGGGTGTTACAGCTGAAATGATACTGGCTTCTGGAAGTTGTCGCTGGTTGTGTCAATTATTATTTAATGACATCCTCAGGGAAGCCACGATACCTACTGACTGGACGAAGAGTATCCTAGTCCCGATTTTCAAAGGCAAAAGTGATCTCCTTAATTGTGAGTCGTACAGAGGTCTCATACTTACTGAAGTGGCTCTAAAGATCTACAAGAGTTTTAGAAAAGAGAATCAGAAGTCAGGTCAACAGGTCAGTTTGACTTCATGACAGGCAGAGGTCTGGCAAAGAACGGGAAGCTCTAATTCGCTTTCGTGGATATCGAATAGGCTTTTGATACGTCTACTGCGAAATTTTCCACCTATCATGCAACTGAGCTGATATTTCACCCAATGGGTGGTAGTCCGGTCTATACTTAGTATATTGACGATTACTAGACTATGTAGAACAGTTATTTTATAGATATTACTGTACCCGTATATTGAGGAATCGTTCATTCATATTTACTGTGTGAGCATTCTTGATCAAATTTAGCAGTGCGGTACCATTGCAATCTTCTGGGAAGGCTTTGCTTGCTAATCAGGATAATAGGTATTCTATGGATCCAGATGCATCTATTTAATAAAGAAGTTTCCAGAAAAGTACTTGTTGTAGCGCAGACTTCTCTTTGAGAAAGACAACATGAGAATAGCCTTTGCTAAGTGATTTAAAGCCTCGTATACCATGCTGTTACAACATCTGAATTTGATTTGGTCCCTGAACATAAGCATAAGTCTCAAAACTTTTTCAGGCAAAAGAGACCGGCTCAGATGTCACTTATATGTCACTAGCTGATACTAATTCAATATTCCAGTGAAGTTCGTGGGTGCAATTGCACACTATTATCGTAAAATATCAAACATCGAACTATATAAAATATGCTATATTTTGCTATACTATGCTGCAACTTTAAATAGAGAGATGTGTTGATGTTAAAAGACGTGAACAAAGCCTGCTGATGACACCTGATATTAGATGAAATGGCAGCTATTCAAGTCTATTCCCATTTTTCAACTGAGGATGCAACTCAATATTTCATTATGCTATTTATAATATGCTATGAATTAGATGTTGTCTGAATATGTAATTTCGTCTACTTAAAGCAGGTCTATCCTAATAGTAAATGTGAAAGAGAAAATTCAAACAGTCGTGCAACGGTGCAAGTATTCATGTTACTTTCTGAAATCTATCATATTGATTTCCGAACTGTAAGCTAAGTCGTATGAAAAATGCAAATTTATCTCTGGAGAGTAATATGTGTTTCGATTTGACTCCACTTGGCTTGAATGAATCAAACAAAACTGCAAGTAAAAAATGTTTAACCAAGCGGAGCCGAGACTCGAATCGACTCAAACAAGTGGAAGCCGAACCGAAGCGAGCTGTAGACAGATTCTTGTTCATGACGAGCCTAGCTGCTGCTCTTAGTTAGGGGCATATTTAAAGAGGCTTCCTCATCAAGGAATTTTAGCGGCAGGGAAGGACATCTTTATTAATGGGGAAATAGCTCTTCATCGCAATGCCTCGCCAATGCCCTATATTTAAGCTATTTAGTACTGAAACTAGCAAGATTCAAAGTGACTCTACATGTAATATCTTGATCGCATGCACTAAATAGAAATCTGCTTGGTTCATCGCAACATGAGTTTCATTTCGTGACAAATCCTACTGTATGCGGCACGTAACCGGTAACATTCAAATAATTCTTCAAACAGACCAGCAGGATCGTGTCTTGCATCATCAACGAGGAAGCATTGTAGTGTACAGAAATTGTGAAAGACTAATCTGACTTGATGCAGCAATGAATCATGAAGTAGAAATTAGATCTGGCTAGATTTGGAGGTCCACTGAAATCTCGTAACAAGTTAACCCGTTTTAGAAATACAACTCGTTTCAATTGATCTACTGTTAACTATTCAATAAGTATTACCCTCTAAAAATTCACAAAATGCTAGCTATTTTACTGTAGATTTATGAAGCATCAATAGGTCATGTGGGCAGGAAATGTGAATCGATAATTATCATAATGGTAAGTTCACGGAGCGTACAAAATAGAGAATACATGATCATATTTTAATCCTCTTATTTTCAAGCTTTTGATTTTTTTGATTTTTATATACGGTCATATTGTCAGCGGTATTTCATGATCAAATTTGATGTCGTTTTACGAGCCTTTGACTGTTGAGCAATTTGTTTCTTCAGCATTTTGGAAAAAAGAAGCAAACTAGAAGCGTTTAATCACACTGTCTATAGGAGTACGTCTTCACTCCACAATCGACAATTGTAGGATAAATTTATCAATCGACAATTTGTTAGATAAAGGGCATCATGTTGATTAGGTTTTCTAAGAATAAGAAATGGCCACTCAGCAATATTCGGTCGCTGATAATATAATTAGTCCGAAGAAAATGCATATTAGAACTAGAGGAAAGTTTAGTGTAGTGGTACTTCCGGTCAGTGGTCGATGCTACAGTTCTCTCAACATGAACTACCGAGATGCCGAGGACCCCTATGGTTTTAACTGCATCAAATCACCGCATTTCATCAACGATCGAATCTATTAAGTTGTCTCTCTTGAAAGCAGATGCGCACAATATTTTTCAAGTGCTGAATTAACAATCTATTAGGCGGTAAATGTAAATAGTATATCAAGAGATAAAGCCTAAGGCAAGTGTGACTGCAAAGTCTTTTTATTGAGTTCACTTTTTGTAATATGTTTTGCACAGTTTCCTAATTGTGTATTGAATTTTTAAACTTAATCGAGTAAGCTGGCACTGGCAGTAGCTTGCCTATATTTGCAACGATATCAGAATAGCCAGTGTGTCATTTAATTAGAGGTGATAAGTGAACATTTTGTGCCTATCTGGTGTTTGCTGGCGACTACTATAACTCAATATTATTATCACTTGTTTTTCGCTTGTTCATTGATGTTTGACGTCATTTTAGTGTCATTGTTTTTGATCGGAACCGAGTAGAAATGAAGCCGCAGTCAAGTTGGTGCTCTTATCTGGGAGCACTGGTCCGCAAGCTGCATCATACATGCCGTTTTTTCTAATATGGAGGCTGAAGGGCTGTTGTGATTTGTCACATGATGAAACTAGAGTAATGATCGAATGATGCAATGATGGGTTCAATGAGTTGAATAAGTGTTGCCGTGTGTGTTTGTCATACCGAAAAAATAACGTGACATGAAATTTCATCACACACTGCTGCTGCCTTCGGATGGAATTGAAGTGCTGAAAAAGATGAAAGAAAAATTATATTTTTATTGGATCTAAATAGTAAGCAGGGTACACCAGATATTAGTGTGATATCAGTGTACATTATTTTTTTAGACCTACGTTTACGCCCCCTACTCCTGCTCTCATTTCCATACATGTATTCTCATGTATTCCATTCATGGTTGCTTTCATTATTGTAAACTTCAAAATTGTCTACTTCATGAATTGTTGGATCTGATGCTTACAGTTTCCATTGTATGAGTCTGTTATCCAAACTCCGTAAAATGATGAGACATTTTTCTTTTATTTTCAGAATGAAGGACGCCGATTATTCTTATTGTGCATTCACTGTATTGGAGTCACCGGGTGTACAACTGCATTAGTTGTTTTGCTGATTTTGAACTGAAAGCTAAATCTGTTTTTACAGAATTGACAAGCAAGTGACTTAGATGATCTTTATCGGTTGTATTTTAGATAGCAGTCCCTTCTGTTAATTTCGATTATCTTTTCAATCGTGACGGACTTTTTTTCTGAGAAATTTTGTCTGAAAAACAAGAGCATATCATTTCTACACATTGTTGTTTTTATTTTCATGTCATAGAGTCAAAAGCAGAGTTTGACTGAACGTCGTTCAGTATTGAGCAAGTTGACCATTTTCGTGAACTTGAACTGAACTGAATGGTATTCGCATATTATGCGGATGAATGTGAATAGAGCGCTCGCGTTCATTGATTCCTTCTGATGTTTACACATGACAGTACTTAAGAAATTGTCTTCGTATCGCAGCTAGCAATTGGCAGACCCGGTGAGGCCTTAACAAGTGATCTGCTGATGCAAAAAAAATCGAAGCAGGAAGATGCAATTACAGTTTAGAAGAAATAATTGTGCACTTCTTGATGCTTTTCAAACTTAGTCCCGTGCCTACAGGCATGACTAGAATACATGCTGGGGGACTAGATGAATGAATAATAGAATGCGAAACGCGATAAAGCGCCATATTGGTCATCTAGAGAAAACTGCCATTTTTGCTGTGTCGAAAATATCAAGGAATTTTTCGACTCGAAATTGAATGTGAATAGTAATTGATGGGATAGATTTGCATTGCAACTTGAAATGGTCTGATAGGTGTTTGGTCTACACAATAAAAATTACACTATTTTCGCGGTAACAACTTGACAAAACGGTCACTTTATAAGGAAGGCGATTAGTAGGCCAGGATGAACAACTGAATTGTCATCAAAGTTGAACGACAATGTAAAATAGTGGAATGATGAAATGTATGACAGCATGCTGTTCGTGTGCAGACTTCGACCTTTAGTCTCGACGAGTTCAACAATGCGATAACTATCATACTTGCAATACACAATTGAATTAATGAAATGACATGTATAACGTCTGAATGACCTAGAAAGCTTTTGTAATCTAAATTTTCATAACGCATGGCACATCATTTTTTGTTCACATGTGACACAGTTTTAGGCCTTATGTAGAGCGATTTTGCTACCTTCGTAGAAAAATAAATATTGTCAATTTATGACTTCTATATTTACCATAATGCCATAATGTTATTTAGAAAGAATAATGACCTCTTCTAGCATTCTGTATTCTGCTGTGAATATACGTGAAATCAGGTGAAAATCATCCTTGTTTGAGGTCGGTCCTGATAAGGCATTAGTTATCACTAATAAATATTGCGCTCTGAAGTTCAAAGCTGCGCACAAAAAGTTGAACAAATACTTGGAGCGATATACCTGAAATATCTCGAAAGCATTCAATGCTAAATGTTAATTAAATGTCCAGAATCGATCAAGACATTCGAAAATATTCGTTGGTGCGCAGATTTGAACATCCATCTTTTGAGTTACTTGATGAGTTAAGATCATACATCCACCTCATTCATCCACAAAGTAGTTATTTCGGAAAAGAGCTGAAAACTGGTTTCTCAAAAATGAAGCTAAAATATCGCGGATCGCAGCCATTGTAAAAAACAGTCTATCAGTGTTGCTTTGAAGTACTGCTGTAGATAGCTCTTTCAGCACACAACTCGTCGCCACTGATCGCCGAAATAGGCTGTCTATTATGAAATCTTAAAACGTCCGCTTACATGTACAAGATCCAAGAAAATAATTCTATCCATATGGATATTTCTTCTGAGAATTATGCATACAAGTGTAGTGTGCATACATAAATGTAATTTGCTTTTTTCCAACAAAATGGCATTCAACCTCATTGTTACCAATGAAAACATGCGCAGTTCTAAGCTTGAGGAATAAGGCCATGAATAGAAATGGGTTTTAAACTCTGTAAGGGAATTCAAATTATTTGAAATCATGCCACAAGCTATAAGAAACAGATTATGATTTTGAAAGCGCACTATATATTGAATGTATTCTATATAAATTTTATGATTGCTACAATATAGCATTGTGACTATATGACTATAATGTAGCACATGCATAGAAACAAAAACGAGTTTTCTCCGAACGCGTCTCAGAGCGATAATCGGCTCCTTCGTCAGCGGAAACTTTATTCAAATAAAATGCATCGCTTTTATATTGTGTCGATAAAATGTAGGGAAATGATAAAACACCAATGAATTCACAGTCGGCTGATAGTCCATACAATTTTGATATCGATTCAGACGCAATCACACTTTGATCATATGCTTCATGACCTTCAAAGTGTGATGATGAAGTTTGCGTCTGAATCGATATCAAAATTGTATGGACTATCAGCCGACTGTGAATTCATTGGTGTTTTATCATTTCTCTACATTTTATCGACACAATATAAAAGCGATGTATTTTATTTGAATAAAGTTTCCGCTGACGAAGGAGCCGATTATCGCTCTGAGACGCGTTCGAAGAAAGCTCGTTTTTGTTTCTATTGAAATATAGTGGGCACTACATTGAATGATGTACTACGGTCACAAGTGAAAATAAAACGAAAACATATGTTGGCCAAGCAGAAGATGAGTTCAAGTCACGATTGAATGATCACAAAAAATCTTTCTCAAACTATCAATACATGAATGAAACAACACTGTCGAAGCACATCTGATCCCTGAAAGAAAATGTCATCGTCGAAATCGAAAAATGTCACATCATGTCATCGGTTCAGCTTCAATCTTATTAAGTCAAAATAAAGTTTCAGGTGACTGAAATACTGAAATACGGAGACATTCAATCAAACTAACTTACTCTACTTTTTCTTACTCAACCTACATTTACACAGCCCTATTTTTCATTACCTTCCATTTGAATATTATCAGCATTTACATTTACGTTGTATTCTTACTTTTCACATTGGTTTTACTTGCTGAATAGTGCGATTTGTGATTTAGTTAATTATAAATGGTATTTCGCCAAAGGTAAGCTCTTGCTAATTTGATTAATGTCTGTGTATCTTGATTTTCGAGCCTCCGTTTCGTGTCTGCTGATGAAAAAATACGAAGAGTCTTGGAAATACTAGGAACTGACCGATGATCGAATTTCATGTCCGGCCGGTTGACCGGTGAATTCATGACTTCACTGATCGGTATTTGATCGACAGATTGACTGGTCAAAGAAGTTTGATAAGTAAGCCTTCGACGTATAAACAAGTAGTCTCATATTATATAAATAGGTCATTCCACAACGATTCACCCAATGGCATGTGCACTTAGTCTCCGTTTTGCTGATTTTCGGATATCTGTTTGCTATGCATTACAAAACACCAAATCTGAAATATTAGCTCCCAATTTTGAATATAGCGTGATCTAGAGCTATTTTTAGAAATTTGATTTTTTCCAAAATTTGGAAATTCTCAAAATTTGAATTTTCTGTAACTTTTTTCTGTATATTCGCTGCTCAACCCAACTTTGCATGCAGCATCAGATCGCTATGAAGGAATTCTTGTACGAATTTCAATGGATAACTGGCATTTAGAACGAAGCTACATGGCACCTAAGATGATGAAAAAAATAGGATCCGGAAAAAACACAAAAAATTTAAACTTATCTCACAACTGTCTATATATACATACTTGTTCTCCGTAATAGCTATGATAATTGTGTTGCCGTATATCAGTGTGGTTCAGATCTGTGATCTTGAGCAGTAACCAGAATGCATATAGCTACACCAGGCGTTCAAAAAACATGATTTTTCAAAAAATGCCAAAAATGGCTGTTTTCAAGATGGGGTAGCTTTTTTCTATAGACCTATGCACGTTTTTGACTCCAAATTGATGCTGAAACTCAAATTACTTGGCTCAATTACTTATTGAAGAAATCTGACCAGGTAACCGATCGTTAAGGTGGCATAAATTGGCCAATCTTGATTTTGCACATTTTTTCAATTTATGATGTCAATATGGTAGTATCGAATAGTAGCATTTATCGTGTAATAGTACTTGAAAACGTCAAGTTGTTGTGCAGTCAGAAATTGATAGTCCCTTTGAGAGTTGTGCAGTCCCTTTGATGGCTATTATATATGAAACTTTAATATATTGCGATGGAGCAAAATATGGCCTTTGAAGTTCGAGGTTTGTTGCACTAGAAGTGCTTTATCAATCAATTTTTGTTGCAATTTTGAATGGTATAGTTTCTGAAAAATGCTCAGGATCCATTTATCTTACTGTTCTCTGAAATAATGAATTACTTTTAATAATTTCAATTATTCTAATGCTGAGATGTCATTCGCAACGAACCGGAGAAACATAAACTGCATTACTTTCATGTTGTGATGGTGTGAATAGCTTTTGCCTGATTCATTATTGCAAAATCCTTTCTCAGCGAAACCCACGAACCATTAATATTAATCTAATTGACCCTAATAGATTACCTAATGTATTGTCGATAGAATTTCGATCTTCATTTTCTTGATCTTTTCCTGGTAGCAGTAACATTTTCCCAGGTATCATTGTTGCCTTACTACTTATTGGTAAGCATAATCAGTCAAGCATCTCATATATAGCCTACCCTTCTGTAATTTCAAATGGTACTGAGAAACTCTCATCTGCGTTTCAGTCATCATATTCGAGATCGTTATGTATTTAGCGAACTGCTATTATTAAATCACTCCTGAACAAGATAGTTCACACTTTTCATGTGGAAATGGAGGCTTGTTTAGGTAAGATACATAAATATCAAACGACGACGACTGACTGAATTTCATGTAATTTTACATTTATAATTTAGCTACTGTATTATCAATTTAGTGTAATTATTGGTATAATATATATAACTATTATTAACTGCATAATAATTTAATAAACGGAGTTTACAATTATTTCAAGTATTCACTTTCGTAAATTGAATTTTAAAAATGAAGAATTCCCAATGAGTAGAGGCAGGCGAGTACAAATATTTTAGATATCATTATCAGTATCCCATGTCAATCATTGATTAAGTCTGATATGATCAATTGCTGTTGTTGATCCCTCTGATTCATAAATCACTCATGCGAATGGAAGCAAATTATTCCTGTTCATAGAAAAATGAAACCAGATCAATTTTTAATCCTTTCTTGAAACTGCACGCCAAACAAAAGTAACCCAGGAATATAGGTTTCACTAAAAGAAAACAAGCTAAAGGGATTCTACCCAACCTTTCAAAATTAATGGAAAATGTAGTGCTATTTCATATATTTGGTCATACAAAGGCGTACGAGTACATTTCATTCTTGTCCAAGTAATAATTTCATTCCATTCTTTTCCTTAAAGACCATGTGTTGGGGTTGCATATAAGCACTTAATATGATTATTAAGTGATCAATTTTGAATGCTATTGAAAAAATCTCAGAGCGGAATGGAGTGGCTTCTCATTAACAACATCTTCACAATATCATGATACTAAAATATCAATAGGCCTATTGTTTTCAATTTGAGGCTTACCTACTGATTGGTGTAATCAAAAATGCATCTCCGGCATGAAGGATTTTTTCCGATGATAACTGATGATCATTGCAAGTCATAAGTCATTCATCTGTTATTGAAAGAGATTCTACATATTTCATGCAACCAAATCAATTTCCACCACAATCTAACTGTCTTGCATATCTTTTCTACACAATATTTTTCAACATCACCTTTGAAATAGTATTTGTTAGAAATTCTTTAGGGCTCTTCTCCGGTTCGTTGCGAATGATATCTCATCATAAGAATAATTGAAATTATTGACAGTAATTCATTATCTCAAGGACCAGTTAGATAAATGGATCCTGAGCATTTTTCAGAAACTATACCATTCAAAATTGCAACAAAAATTGATTGATAAAGCACTTCTAGTGCAACAAACCTCGAACTTCAAAGGCCATATTTTGCTCCATCGCAATATATTAAAGTTTCATATATAATAGCCATCAAAGGGAATGATTTCTAACTGCACAACAACTTGACGTTTTCAAGTACTATTACACGATAAACGCTACTATTCGATACTACCATATTGATATCTATATTGAAAAAATGTACAAAATCAAGATTGGTCAATTTATGCCACCTTAACGATCGGTTACCTGGTCAGATTTCTTCAATAAGTAATTGAGCCAAATAATTTGGGTTTCAGCATCAATTTGGAGTCAAAAACGTGCGTAGGTCTATAGAAAAAAGCTACCCCATCTTGAAAACAGCCATTTTTGGCATTTTTTGAAAAATCATGTTTTTTGAACGCCTGGTGTAGCTATATGCATTCTGGTTACTGCTCAAGATCACAGATCTGAACCACACTGATATACGGCAACACAATTATCATAGCTATTACGGGTAACAAGTATGTATATATAGACAGTTGTGAGATAAGTTTAAATTTTTTGTGTTTTTTCCGGATCCTATTTTTTTCATCATCTTAGGTGCCATGTAGCTCCGTTCTAAATGCCAGTTACCCATTGAAATTCGTACAAGAATTCCTTCATAGCGATCTGATGCTGCATGCAAGGTTGGGTTGAGCAGAGAATTTTGAGAATTTCCAAATTTTGGAAAAAATCAAATTTCTAAAAATAGCTCTAGATCACGCTATATTCAAAATTGGAAGCTAATTGGAGGTTACAACACGAGTTTGGAACGAGCGCGAAGCACGAGCTCCAAAACGAGTGGTGTAACTGAATTGCACCCACAGTTTCATACCCCCACGAAAATTCCATACCAGCTCTGTGCGATCAGCAAATACGTAGGCTATTTGAAGTACGGTAGGTCTGCAATGATAGTCTAGCTTTAAATGGAAGATGTCATGCTGACATTTTACTCATCTACGGTAGGCCTATACTGTTGCTCTACTCATTATATATGTATATTGTAGGCCAGCCTACATGCAAGCTTATGTACGGGTATTTCAATGATTTTTTTTCAATTTTTTATGCTCATGCTGATATTTGTTCCGGGATTTACAAAGAATAATAACTCAAGAAATCCAATTCAAAGTCATTTGTTCTATTAACAAAATTCAAAATTCATGCTTAAATCAAAAGTACAATCAGTAGCATGTATGATGAATGAGTCAGAAATGCGCTGTTTTGGAAGCGGAGGTTCCAAAATTTCACTTATCCGCTTTTGTTGACCATTCGATGTTCTTTTGTATAAGCGAACTGCGTCACTCTGATGACCGGTTCGTTGTTTGATAAGCTGTTCATCAATGTCATTGTTAAATAGCTTTGTAGCACACGTTACTTTTCCTGAGTGAGCTGTGATATTTTCTGTCAAACCAGCAGAAGTAGCAGCATCCGATAACTGTGGTGCAATATTTCAGATTTGGTGTTTTGTAATGCATAGCAAGCAGATATCCGAAAATCAGCAAAACGGAGACTAAGTGCACATGCCATTGGGTGAATCGTTGTGGAATGACCTATTTATATAATATGAGACTACCTGTTTATACGTCGAAGGCTTACTTATCAATACCGATCAAAAAAAACGATCAGTGAAATCATGAGTTCACCGGTCAACCGGCCGGACATCAAATTTGATCATCGGTTGGTTCCAAGTAGACGACTCCCGACCTGTTCCAACTGTGATCCGACATATAACTTGTATTTTCATGAATACGAAACTGATGAAAGGGGAAGTCGCAGTAAATTGTTGATGATCGAGTATCCTGATGTACCATGACTTAAATTACAATACACATGACATTGCCACTGATTCATGCCTTAAGCCTGATTTGTGCTTCCTCCGTTTTTTGTACGGAGACGTCTGCGGGAATAATTGAACAAGATACGGACAAGTCTCCGGGAAATTTTGTGCGAAAACGGAGAAGTTTCCGTATTTTTTTATCAACAAACATTAAATGGAGGCTCGAAAATCAAGATACGCAGACATTAGTTCGATTGAGTGTCTGCGTATTTCAGTCGACTGAAGTTTGATTCTGAACAAATAAGACTAAATCTGAACCGATGACATCATGTGACGTGTACAACTCAAGGCTAGCTGACTGTGCTTTGAACATCCGATTCATACGGATGATTACATAAGCTATAAACATGCATCCGTACTTAAGGTCTCCGTATCCCACAAGACTTTAAGCAGACTTGTGAGGTTTCCGTAAAACGGATGTGTCTGCCATTTCAGGTGCTATCTCCGTTCTCAGCACGGAGGAAGTATATACCAGCCATAAAGCGATACATGAGCTGCATCACGAGCGAGGTCAAAGTGTAACACGTGAAATTATACAAATAGGCACATGGCTGTGTCAGGTGAATGATAAAAGCTACATTAAAATGTGGTTTTTACTGCAAAGGTTAAGAGGATAGTCAATAAGTATAATTCAATATTGAAGTACCCGATCAGGTGCTAGCTTATATGAACTTGACGACGGCCTCATAAGCACGTTGTCGCCGCATGTTTGTTACAGGCTCGCTCTTATCTTGCTAGAATTTTTTTAGCACTAATTGACACAGGAATTGACAGTCGGAATCCCGGAATTCCATCCCATCATTTTGGCCGGAATCGGAGTTCTATCGAATGACAGGACTACAGACTCCAACATCATCTCGATAAAGTCCTACTTTGAGTCGGCGCAAATACTAACAAACTATGCTTCTTATTCCATGCTAAATTGACGATCACATAGTATATTGCTACTTCTTGAAGTAATAGATGCTTGTTCATAATTAAAACAATAAGTATTTCGATCCACTCAAATATTGTACAATCTATCGAAAGACACACATTCCTAGTATCCTAGACACTCATACATAGTATCTGATTGGTGCAATTTTTATTTTAATTTTTATATAAATTGCCTTTGATTAGGGGAGAGCGGGGCAGAACGAAACACTTCGATTTTTCTTTGTTTTTATCATTTGTGTGTGTCAGGAACACTTTATATTGCAAAAAACTAGTAATTTCAATGTCCTCACCGTATTCATTTTTTGCTAATACATGAATTTGAGTCTGATGTTTCTAATTAATCGTTTTTTGGGGTTTTGATATATTTTTGAGACTTAGAATATAAGGGAAATCAACACTTTGTAAGCGACTTGATACATTCTTATGTCAAATCCTATTAGTACCGATAACGAAGATTTTTTATTCTTGTTTAGAGCGAACTACAAGCAAAAGTGTTTTCAAAATTTGAAAATCACCAAAGGCATCGACAATGGGGCAGAACGGAACATAGTGTTCCGCTCTGCACCGAGGTGTTTCATACTTCCCAGAGACTACTCCTGCGCTTCATGTGGTTGTCATAATTGTTAAGTTAACGTAGTCTCTTCACCCATAGTCTCTCATGAATAAAAATATATAAAATAAATAGCTTTAGATTCATACTCGTATGTTCGCATTTAATCGCATACTGTACATAATTTTAATTTCTTTATATATCTAACTCCGTTTATGAGATTAATTTTGTCTGTGAGCATGGTAACTGTTTCTATTGTAGTTCATTTCTCGATCTGATGTGTGTTTCTCCGAAGATAAAAATCTACGATGAAATTCAAACCAAACAACTTTGCCAACAATAGCATAAGTTTTCTCTCAATATGCTATTGTTTTTGCAAAGCAATATTCATTCAACGGCTAGATAGTCACAGTGCTGTGGTAATGTTGTGGAATGTGCAAAAAAGAATACGCGTGGAAACTGGAGCTCGGACTGTGTGAAACAATTCGTCGCTATGTTGACGAAGGGGCATATGAGCAAAATTTGACTTTTTGAGATAAGAACATATCCGGGGTTTTTCCGTGTCGCTCTTTACAATGGTGACATTTTCAAGACACGAATCTGAAGTGTTATATGAGTTTCAGAAACATGGGGAGGGCGTATGATCCCAAACTGTACGAATTGTAATTCTACGAAGAGGTGTAAAACTCTTGCGCCTTTTCGTCAGCATAAAAATGAGAAATTTGTAATAATTCTCTATTTTACAAACAGACGTGTAGCTTATACGCCCATTCGTAGAATAAAATTTTCTTTCCTCAACAGTATAACTGGAATTTATTTGGGCGTATCTTTACATCAAAGACAATTTTTTGCTTTGTTTAGTACGATTGAAAGAACTTATAAGCGGTTTTAATGGGTTGGTCATTAAGTTATATTTGTAGGAACCTAACCGCTTCAGCTCAATTTGTGTTTTCGACCCAAGTACTTTCGTGATTCGTCGTATTATATTTTCTTGGGTGTGACATACGGTGCCCCAGCAATGCCCAAACTTTATATCGTCCTCGAGTCCGACTCTGTAGTGTTCTCTGTATCGGTAGTGTTGTTCATTGCTTCGAAAGTAGTCTAGGTGTTAGGATTTCGTAATTCATTTTTGGGGGCTGCCTACGTTAATGAAGGTGAGTTTTCTGTAAAGCATTGTCTAGTTTTGACTACGTTTAGGTTCAAAAATTCATGCTGACTTCCAAGCAGATATTCGTTTATATGTAGATGAACTATTTTATAGTCTTTGTTGAATACAAGCCACAAACCTAAGTCAATGCACACTGTGCTTATGTAGCTAATTGTCTTGATGTAGAAATGATAGAGGTATTTGTTCACCGTTCAGTATATTCATAAACTCATAATGATTAGTAGGGAAGTTGGGTAAGACTGACTTATCTTACGATTAGTATATGCATGTAATGATGCACTTAAGTTCGAAAAGAAATTAGAGCGTCCCTGATATGCTTCAATATGCAATACCTGCAGCCTTCTTCTCCAGATAAGGTAGAGCCAGGTCTTCCACAATAGTTTAGATATCAAAATGTTGCTGAAGTAGTCCTTTGCCAAACCGTGGCTTTGATTCAAGTGTCTGATGCATCATCTTGAAAAGTTACTGCTGATAGGCCGACTACACATGCAATCCGCTTAGCGCTTGTTACCTTTGTTGAATTTCAAATTTTCTCTCGTCAGTACGTTGGCCTACCTTCACTCGCAGGGAATGGTTTGGTTGCCAAAAATAGCACTGAACTACACGTAAATAGGCCTGAATAGGCACTCGTATTTTTCCTTTTATATATTTGAAGTAATTATGGCATTAACTGTCATCTCTTCTATCGAATATTACATTCCATATCGACATTTACAATTGTATCGTCACCTAGGCCTACTTTATATCGTCATTGTATGCAATACGCTGCACAGCAAAAGACTGAGTGCACATTCTGAAAATTTCATAGAATTGAGGAACCTATTGGATGAGGCAGAATAATCTAAAATTAGATCTATTTGAAAGCGCGTTGGTACTATGGCCCATGATATATAGGTATTTGCAGTATTGAATCTGTGAAGTTGTTGTAGACTTATATTTTCACATTGTTGCATATTTTGCATAGTTGTTGCAGGCTTTTCCTCTTTCCGGATTTCGTCCGGTGCTACAAATATATTTTCTGGGCCTACTATCATGGTCTAAGTATTCATTTCGGCAGTATGCGTTTTTAGAAGTGTCTGAAGTTTCTGAAACTGACAAACTAAAATATCTAGCATTTTACATTTTTACGTATAGGATCTATTGTACAAGTATGCACATATGAAGGCATGGGCCTGTAATACTGAAGGGGGATTCTATTTTACAAATACAGGTTTTTGCGTTTAATAGAGGCAGTTGTGCATTACAGAGTGGCATAATGCGTAACTTAACGGCTTTAATCACAAATTAATGAAATCGGTTCATTTGTTAACGACAAATACTGTTAAACACTCCGTCAATTTCAAATTTAACGACTTATTCACTAAACAGTAGCATTTGTCAGTTATAACGGCGGTTCATCTAAATACTACGTCATTTTGCAAAACTCAATATATCCAAGACAGTTTTTATTGAAATTATGCATGTAATTATGTCACATCATTATGCATGGTCATCACTTATGTCCTGCATCTGAATGCATGCGGTGAAGATGCGTCTTGTTCGCCGATGGGCAGCACTACAAGCAGCTGGAGTGATTTCCATCAAATTTTGCTCAGCAAGCTGAGTAAGAGTTGCCAGTTGCTCTTGATATAAATAAAGTACAAAAGGACGGAATGTTTTTGTTTGTGCCGTTAGTCTCTATTGTTATGCCGTTAATCATTGCATATTGACGATATTCTATGCAAAATGACGTAATCAATTGAGGAAACGCCGTTATTTCCTCCAAAAACCTGTGGAGAAAGATAAGAATTTTCTGTTGTCGAGTTCGCCTTTAGATTATGAGAATAACTAGAAGAATTACAGGACGACTGTTTCTTACCCGAACAAGAGGCTAGAAAATGTGATCCCACCAGAAACCAAAATTGTTTGCGAATCCAGCAGAACTCAGGCGAGTCATGTTGAACTGGAAAACTGTCAAACAAAGAGTCTACCGCTTAGTTCGACGATGGGACCTTGTTAAACGAATTCCACTGTTGCCTAAGTTACCATTATTTATCTCTGCTTATTATTTTCTATGGTTGTTGTGGTTCGCAGTTTTGGAGCTAGTTCAGATTAACAGCATCAATTTTGCTTTCTTGAAAATTGGAAAAACAGGTGTGCTTCTGGATTATGTATTCTTGATTTTTGTAAATATCTTGGTGTTGATAACATAAAGTACGTTTTATCATATACTTAAATTTCTGGTTCGCAGATCTGAGGCTAGATCGGGAAAGATATGGCTGGTTCTGAGTTTTGGCTAGTACTTATTTTGTATTTTAACAATCCCTGACTAATCAGATGTTGTACGTGTGGGCATGAACATTCTTCTTGAATACAATAGGAGTTTTTAGAAAATGGAAGTAGAGTTTGATGTTTGCGTGAGCCTTACCAAAAGATAAAGGAAGTGATGACAAAATACATTCATGTTCGCATGCTTCCACTCACTGAATCACATTATTGTCGGAAGAAAACGACACGAGAGTACTTCAAATCAAATTCAATAAAAACATTACATGTAAATAAATGATACTGTAATTTTCCGCAGTATTCCGGTACCAGCCATTGCATTTTCACGAAGATGATGTCAACAAACCTTTCTGTCAACAGATAAAATAAAGACTTTTGTGGATCAGTGATACTTATGATTGAAAATTAGAGGATTCAAAACTGACAAATTTCTTTAATTGAATCATGATCATGTAGAACAACCAAATTCCAGGTCTAAAAATCGAAAAAGAGCTCCAATATATTAATCCTAATCGCCACGTCTGATTTTGTGACATGTACATCGGGATGCAACATGATCTGCTACGATATTCCATTTCGCAAAAATCTCTCACCTCATGAAAATTGTAAATCATTATTTTGCCTCATCATTTGGCACAACGTGGGAACTTCATCCAGTGTTGCAAGAGTTCTTACAAGACATATTGAGAGTACCGTCTCAGTTGACGGCCATCATCTATGACTGTCGAACATCAACAAGCATTTCACTAAATTGGGGCGGAGCCAGACATTTAATTTATCAAACTTGCGGCAAGCCCGAAAACGAGAGGTGCACGCGTTGCTATTTCATTACCAAGGCCTTTCAGGTAATAGTCTACAGGAAGCTATCTTCAGGCGAAATATCTATCGAGTATGTCTCTCGTTTTCGGACTTTCCTCAAGTTTGATAATCAACAAATATTGCCAATATGTACAGTATGTGCATTGATGACTTGTAACTGGAAAATCTCGGTCTGTCGAAAATATAATGAGTGATCATGATATGCAAATCTCAATTGGAAAAAGGTGAAAATCCTGGAGTTGGAGTGAAAGAGCCTTTACAGCTAGGTTTCAAAATGTCGCGAAGGGATGCAGTGTATTCAATTCTGAAATTTGCCAGTCAAGGTCAAAAATTAGTAGTTGTCAAACCTGCTTGTGTTTACCAATCCGTACTAAGAATATCATCATCATCAAAATATGACGACCGTAAGTTTCAGGTTCGGTGCCTGTTAAATAGGAATCAGGATCATAAGACGTTTATGTAAGTCAATATCACATTACTGACGTAAGATGTTTGGTCCATATTTGACTTGATAGGTGATATCCAGCCAATTTTCCAACTTATATTTGGTGTTTTGCACACATGTGTACGTGACAATCAGTGAACTTTGTAATGGATGTACATGTACACGAATTAACGTCCACAATTATCGTCTTTTCACTGATTCCCATGTGCTGACTTATTCTGATGTATAAGAATTGTCATGAAAAATTTCGATATACGCCCCATAAAAAGCATAAATTCACCAAAAAATATTTTACAAAGAAGCGTATGATGGGCGTATGTGCTATTTGGCTCAAATTCTATGCTTACAAAAGGGCGTATGCAGTATAACAGTTTTAAAATCGTTATTACGTGTAATTAATGATTTCGCATGCAAAAATAAAGTAGATCAATCGATTTGAAATACCCGAAATTACTTTCAAAAATCAAGACAAAAAGATGACTAATGGTATAGATATTGTACAACGAAATTACCCAAAACTTTAAAACCGATTATCTCAAAACCACCTTTTTTGTCATGCGCCCCTTAGTCAACATAGCGACGAATTAGCCACAGAAGATGTAAATGATAAGAAAATAGGCATCAGATAAGCTTCGAAAACATATGGGATTCCGATAACAACTCTTTATCGCCACCTGAAGGGAGATATTCAGCTAATGGGTCGATTTCAATTTGTGTTCTCCACTGACTTTTAGCATATTCTTTGATGCAGCATTTATTGAGTTTGAATGAACAATTCTATGACTTTTCGAAAGAAGATCGCATATGAATTAGCGAAATCAACGGATCTAAAACATCCATTCAATGACAAAAAAGGAATTGCAGGAAAAGACTGGGTTATATATCATATGAAAAGAAACGATTTAGCTATCAGGAAATCTGAACCAACTAGTGTTGCAAGGGCAGCGGGATTCAATCATCACAAAAGTTGGTAAATTTTTCGAAATATTGAGGGCATGTTTAGATTGCCATGAATACTGGTCCCATTACATTTGGATTGTGGACGAAAGCAGATTACATAATGTCCAGGCGCCTAATAGAATCTTAGCTAAAAGAAGAGCAAAGCAAGTGGCAAAAACTACAAGTGCTTAAAAGAGTGGAATACAGATTTACTATAACATGTATGAGCGATAAATTGGGTTCATTTCCAATAGATAGTTATTGAAATGATTTAAACATGTAAAACATAGCATACTCTGCTCTGCCCCGCCTATGTGTTCTGTTCTGCCTCCCAGTGTTCCGTTCTGCCTCACTCAATGATCCATTTTGCCCCACCATGTGGGGCATAACGGAACACGTGACAGTCTCACCATTTCTGCGTTTTTTACATAGTGCCAATATTTGAGCATCTTTTTTGCTTGTTTTTACATTATACAATTACTATTAATAATATTGACGATTGACTATGAAAAAATAGTAAGAATGACTGAAGTATGGACGAATCAATGTTAAGCGTTCCGTTCTGCCCAACTCTTCCCTAAATGATCAATTTATCCAGTTCAGAAAGTTGGCCAACAGTATGTTTGAGGACTTCAAAATAAGATTGTCTGATTCAGTAAACTTGAAAGAGATTTCCAATGGTACAACCCGCATTGACTTTAGGTCTAAAATATTCAGGAAACAGTTTGACAAAAAAAGAATTTTTTCTTACTTATCTTTTAAGTCTTAGCAAAATTTATATTAACTTAAATGACGCTGTACCCAAGTTAAAGAGACTGGTCCCCCATGTACTTACCGGTGCCCCAATGTCCGTGATGGATGCGCGTGACAAGTGATTGCTGTACGTCTGTAAATACAAAATGCTACTTCCGATGCGAATGATGTTACTTGGAAGTTAGGATCTACGTTTATTAGCCATTCATAAGTTCCTCGACTCATTCACCCAAATAGATAATTTTAGGATTTCGAATATTTGTTATCCGCAAGTCATGAATCTGGTCGCACACTCATTGAACTTTAACTCAATTCGATCACCAGACTGCATGTGCACTATGTACACGTATGTATAGTTTTTACAAATCACTGACATCATGATGCCTCGAAGCACCGATCCGATAGTAATTGCTGGTAGAAGTCAATGTGAAACGCTAATAATTGTCAGCAAAGCAAATAAATTCTGTGCTATTCATATTCAATTTCATGTGACTTTAGCTACATAATTATATAAGTCGCTATTCCTTGGCCTGCCGAATTTACAGTGGAAACTGCGAGACTCGTAAAACAGGACCTGCTGAGGAAGGCATATTGCAACCGTCTGATGCATGCGGTAGTATCAGACAAATCTCAACATTTGAATGGATAGGCTTTTCTGATTCTTTGGCACACGTGTATTTGGTTTCACTGCCATTCACAAACCAGCTAATTTAGGTGATGTTCCACATGATTTATAATAATAATAATAATACTAAGCGTATATTTATAAATAACAAAAAGACCTCCAAATGAGAATCGCAGGAGATCCAGAACAGTGTACAAAGTGTGGTTCCACATTACAGACAAATTCTATACAAAAGCACTACAGAATTTGATTATAGGAAGAGGAAAAAATGAATCCGTCTATTCTTCGCTTGGCTCTGACAGGTGGAAGAATCAGGCGATTGCTACGAACCGAATTTACAGGTAGCAGCTTGTGCAAAACATGATCAGTAGATGACAAAGCTTGTTTAAACAACTTCAGTGACAATGATTGTCGACGATCCATGATATTTAGCATCTTGCAATTTTCACAATCTCGAACAGCCTCACCATGCATGATGCGAAAAGATCTTTTACACAGTGGATTCAACCTGGATTCAAAAATACGGGGGAGGCACATTCTATTAAGGATCGAATAACAGAACTAAAAACTAACACCAATTCATCGTGTGATAAAAAGCCTTTCAGAATACGTAGCACGGATAATCTTCTAGATACTTTTTGTACAATATATTCAAAATGGTTAGTCCATGTAACTTTCTCGTTGAAGTGCAACCCAAGAACTTTGAGTACAGATACATTTTCGAAATTTGAAACAATCGGAAAGGAAACTTTACCGTTCTGTGTGCATAAACTTTGGTCTTGCTTCTATTTACAGACATGCCATTCAAACTGCACCAATTTTCAAAATGATGAATTTCATCACGAACAAGCGGTAGGTCATCATGGTTGCTTCTATATACAGGTAGCAAAAGGACGATGTCAGCTGCGTATTTAATTACATGCGCATGAAGACAATTACTTCAAGAATTGACATCGAGCTTTTAATTGGAAAAATAAAGCAGACATGATCTGCTTTTATCACATGATCCAGACAGTTGGCATGTTTCCCTTCGTTTGGATAAATAGCTAGAAATTGTATTGGATTCTGACACAGCAAAAATGTGGAGCTGAGTTTGTGGACCTCCGGACAGCCACATTGAAAGTCTGCACTTATGACAGAAAACTAAGGTTGTCGTGGAATAAATTACTTCTATTCCATTTTCGTGGACATTGAGATGGAAGTGATTTGAAGAAGGTGGAAATTTCCACCAAAACGTGTTCTGTTTGATGGAAGGACACGATATCATGCCAAATGACTGTCACATATAAGGGACTGTTGGCTCGATTGGCAGAGCACAGGTCTGGTTAACTAGGGTTCGTCGGTTCGAATTCTGCCAGCTGTACATCTTTTGTTTGGCAGTTTGATACATGGCTTTTTTCATTTCATGATATTGTTAATTGGGAATGCAAACTTCCCACAGGTCCCCTTGTAGCATCTAAATTCAACGGTTGCAAATTTAGTTATACTGTCACTTCCTTCAGATTGAACCGGTCATTTCACGTTCTAAATCAATCCAGATTACTGCATTAAGTGAACATAAAAATTACATGCATTAGACGGATTACTCTGTAATGTAATGCATTAGATGCGTTACATTTTTGATCAACATTTAGTATTTACGTGTGTGTACAATTGTACATAGATGTGCAGCAGCTGCACTGTACAGTTTCAGCAATGTTCTTAGCAATTAGAACTAACATAGTTATTCGAATGCAAGGAAGCAATCAGCACTCTATTATAGCGAAAATACTACTCATGATCATAAAGATTGTGGAGTGCCAGTTCGCCTCGGCATAGAATAAAAAGATATCTTCAGACTTGAGCAAAGTATATTCTGCTCAAGTCTGCGGACTTCCTTCTATTCTATGCCCAGGTGAACTGGCACTCTGCAATCTGTATGATTATCAGCCGAAAGACTAAGCCAGGATAAACAAACGCAGAGAAGCCAGTTGATATCCATTCATTTTCCGTGGAAATTGGATTGAAATGGAAATCGCCGAGTTTCCTCTATGGCAGCCCTGAGGAAATCCGAGGATATGCACTGAGATTTTTATACGTAGGCCCCATTTGGTAATGTTCCTATACTATGCGTTGAAGTCTCAACCTAATTCTAAGAGCTGATCATAAAAAAGGACCACCTAAATTTCAATGAAGTTCAATCGATTCCTTCCAATCGCATGCACAACAACGTACCATACATCATTCGAGAACTTGCATTCTCAGCTTTAAAATGAGCTATGGTAGACTTGTATCCGCAATTGCATCTGCTGCGCATGTGACTATGATAGTGAATCAGTCATAAGGAGAACGAGCATTTTCTAAGCTCTCTTTTGACATACTGTTAATCAAAATCGGTGTACTAATGAAAAAATAGTGATATCATGAAGTTATCGTAAAATCATGACTCTTTTGACTGAAAATGTTGTGTTCTCACTTTTTCATCAAAAGTGTTCATGTTTGTGTTCAGTATCCTCTGGATCCTCGCGATGTGAGGCGTGCCAATATGTAAGCTACGAGAATATTCTAATAAGCTCAATAGTTCCTTTTCAAACATCTTGAATATTTTTCTCATTATCGCAAAAGTACACAAACAACATGTAAGGTGAGTGAAGGTTCAAGACAAGTTAATTAGCGAAGTCATGTCTTTATTCTCTCATAGCGACTGCCGATTGCTTATCTTCATTGTTTGTGTACGCAGTAGCTTACTCTATGGGCGGCCTACTTATTTTGTTATAGTAGTATGTCATACAACTGAAGCACTATAATGAGAAAAAACTTGTAAGACAAAAAAAGTGACAATAACTAACTTCTTTCTTCAAAAAAAATAATGAAGAAAGAAGAATACCACGAGGATGTATTACCGCTATATCATGCCTAAGACACAGCTTGCTTCGCATTAGTCATTTTCATTTTTTGTCATTCCTCTTTTTTATTTTGTATCAAGTCATTCTGTTTTCTCTCTCTCTCCTCTTCTTCTTGAACACTGCGCACACTTTAGGACTCTGTCTATAAAACCGACAAAAGATCATTACATGCTACTAATAAACTGTTAAAGTAAACTGGTAAACAGCACAAACATAATACAATTCAGAAATATTGTCGAATTGAAGAGCAAGTCAACTTCTCCTATGAAGCGATTGATGTGAGTGTGACTCTGACATTGACTCCTGCCACGATCAAGGCACTCAAGATTATTAAGATTATCCATTGACATGTTTGAGCAAAGATAGAAGCAAGGGTGTTCGGGGTTTGGCGTGAGAAAACGACAACCAATGAGGTTTCTTCTCTCGATTCAAAACTTAAACAGCTGTTTAGAGTAATTAGTGTCAATTAATAAGCTAATAGTGTTATTTCTTGTGTTGTAAAATAAGCATTGATTTTCAAGACATGAAATACACGCTTTGTGCAACTAATGTATAATGCTGACGATATAGGTTATGTGAAAATTGACCTGTCATTTAACTCGTTCATAAGTAAGACGTCAATGTCATGTTGCATTTCACGTGCTATCATCTATCTCCCCCCTGCACATGCAATTTCAACCTTTTTATTTTCATCAACTTTTATCATATTTTGAACACGAAAGACAGACATCTTCGAAATCGCTAAGCATGACACTGGGTACTCATGCGTCAATTGACAGTTCTTTCCAATGTACACTAGTTACTGCAATATCATAAATTTTCATTCATCCGCTTCAAGAACCGTTGCGTTGCACATAACATTTGATAACCCCTTCGATGCGGAAAAGGCTAATACAAGTGATTGCTTGTCTTGTGTGAATACGGGGTCCCTATAAACGACAATCACAACTTTCTGTCAGGATAATTGAAGGAACCACGCGAGGTCATAAGGTCAATTACAACGTCGTGCACAGATGCGAAAGGGATCCTGCTACATTTAGCGCATAAACAAATGCGACCCACTGAATTAACAGTCGCACGCGCATTCATAATCTAGCTCAAATCACATGAGCAAGGGCCAACCTTAGGCGAATCACGATTAATGATTAATTAAATCACTAATCGCACTATTCAGTAAGTAAAACCAATGCGAAAAATGAGAATGAAAACATGAATGTAAATGCCAATAATATTCAGATGGTAGGTAATGAAAAAAGCCTGTGTAAATATAAGCAGAGTAAGAAAAAAGATAATACCTTACACGAGAAATCCTGCTAGTCTGCCACACTGTGTGTTGGGCAGTGCAGTTTAATTGCGGTATTTGCTTATATTGACAAAAACTTAATCTGCAGGTCTGGTTGCTCAGATACTTGCATAGGCTATGTCAATTGCGTCAGAATGAAATTTAATGCTTTAATTAAATCACTAATCGCACTATTCAGTAAGTAAAACCAATGCGAAAAATGAGAATGAAAACATGAATGTAAATGCCAATAATATTCAGATGGTAGGTAATGAAAAAAGCCTGTGTAAATATAAGCAGAGTAAGAAAAAAGATAATACCTTACACGAGAAATCCTGCTAGTCTGCCACACTGTGTGTTGGGCAGTGCAGTTTAATTGCGGTATTTGCTTATATTGACAAAAACTTAATCTGCAGGTCTGGTTGCTCAGATGCTTGCATAGGCTATGTCAATTGCGTCAGAATGAAATTTAATGCTTTAATTGAGGGGAAGATGAAGTAGAAGATAAGTGAAAAGAATTTGATCCCTCCAAAGGACCCATGTGGCGTTCGCTACAGGTTTAAGTAAGTATGAGTATGCATCTTTGTAAGTAGGCCCTACATATGTATAAACACTTTGATCTAGCTGGCAAAACCAAGCCGCATAATGAAAGGCATCCACCTTGGAGAGGACTCGTCATTTAACTCGCCACATCCGCAACAGAGGGTTTAATTATCTTTGAAAATTTTTGAAAATGCAATTATCAACATCCATTTCTTATGGAACAAGTATTTCACAAGAACATTTGTCCTCTATTACGTATGACTGACAATCAGCTCCTTTAATCTTTTGTCACCTTTTGACCACCTCAAAAAAGTGGGAGGTGAACATCAAACAAAGAAATGGTTGACTCTGCACGTAGGTCTTTCGAATATGGTCCTACAAAATCTACAAGATGTGATGATTGACTATTATTACAATAAAAAAACCAACTGCTCTCCCCACATAACTTTATTCGCATTGAAAAGTAAAATTATGTACAATGACGGTAGAAACAATATGCACAAGCGGACAAATGTAAGAGAATAGTTTCACGAGAACTGGAAATTCTTCAGACCGCAGTCATCAAGATTTTGCTCAAGCGCTTGCAAAGCCTGTAGCACGCATACAGAGTGCAAACCGTCCAAGTCCTGCAAACAAATGATCGGCTTCGACGTGCAGTCTTTGCTGAAATAATTCTGAACAGAAATTAGTCGAGCAGTGATTGCATCTACATCGTGTTGCCTTTTCTGATGAGAGTGCCTCTTTCTTGGGTAAAGTTGTTCGACACAATTTGAGAATCCACATGCTGTGACTGAAGCATTAAGAGACACTGCCAAGGTAAATGTTTGGTGCTGTCTGATGCATAACAGAATCATTGGAGCTTTCTCCTTCGTGGATACAACTACTAATGTTTACCTGGACATTCTGTAGCACTTCCTTGGCCAAATGTGTTCGTGATATTGTAATTGAAGGTTTTCCGAACAGATGGATATGGAGGATTATCTAGCACCCATGACATATGTCATACTGTCGCTCGTTGATAGCTCAGTTGGCAGAGCGTTGGCCTGGAATGCCATAGATCGGTGGAATCCACCAAGACGCGCAGCTATTTTCCGTCTGTGAAACCAGCAGTGCTCACCAGACATCACCTAAGTCGGCTTCTTCATTTAAGGATATGGAAAGGACAATGTCCAGCACGCGCCGGTTCGAGATCTGGAAACACTAAAGACAAGAATTGAGGGACACGGTGTGCCCGAAATAAATTTAGTGGTCTAACAGGACCCGGCTTAGATTCCACTTCTGTGGGCTCGTATGGACCTCTCTGATAACTTTAAAGCAAATTTTAAAATCTTTCATCGAGGGCTTTCTTCTGTAGGCCTACAAATCCAAAATGGCGACCTGATTACCATATATGGCAGGTGAAAAAAAAATTTCAAATGACCCGTCTCAGATTTCAATCTCTTAGACTAATATGGATCCAATACTATTCAAGCATGTCGATTTTTGAGGAATTGACCGAGGGCTTTCTTCTGTAGGCCTACAAATCCAAAATGGCGACCTGATTGCCATATATGGCAGGTGAGAAAAATGATTTTCAGATGACCCGTCTCAGATTTCAATCTCATTGCCAAAAATGGATCCAGTATTGTTCAAACATGTCACTTTTTTTGGGCCTTTCTGTACAACCCCAATAATATAAGATATGGCGATTTAACTTCCATGCATGGCAGTTGTTTTCACAAATTGACAGCATTGGTGTCATCAATTGTCATTAAAGCTTGTTGTAATTTTTTATGGTCCTAGATGCCGATAATTACCTACATTTTCTGTACATGATTCAATTAAAAGGAGCCATATTAGCAATAACTTCTAAAATATGCTTCCATACTACAACAAATGCCTTCAAATAGCTGAAAACGTGTGTAGACCCTACCATGTACGCTGTTGATGTTTTTCAAATAATAGTCGAAGTTTACCCGTCATTATATGTGTTGGCCGTTGTAGTGGCGGATTGCTTGCCACAAACGAGACGAAGTCTCAGGATGATTTATATACATGTAGTTCACTATCAAACGCTTACATGTCTCGTTAAAATATGATTGGATTTGAATATTTGAATCTATATCTATGATTGCATTCATTCTTTTAATGTCGAAATCTACATATACATGTTCTACATCCACCATTAAATATTCGCGCGCTAAGCTATCTTCAGCAGAAGTCCAAGCGAAATTGGTGCAACATTAAAACTCATGAGCTCTTCATTGAGCAGCTGAAATAGATTCGAATTCAATTAGCCGCCTGAGCATGATGTACAGTACATAACATGCAAGCATCAGTGACATTGAAACGCACTTCTTGATTGTTGACATGCAATGGATACGGTAGATAGCGCTGGATAACATGATTCTCTACCATCAATCATCATCTATAGCCAGAGAACTGAAACTTAGTGATTCTTACGGTATATAGCTTAAGTTGAGGACTGTACATAATACAACAAAAGTAACGTTGCAGATTCAGTAATAAACGCCATGTAAGCAGGAAACTAAGTCGCCGTCTTATGCGTCTCTGAGGTTTCAGAGAAAAGTCGATTTCTCAAAAAATGACATGTTTGAACAATATTGGATCCATTTTTGGCAATGAGATTGAAATCTGAGACGGGTCATCTGAAAATCATTTTTCTCACCTGCCATATATGGCAATCAGGTCGCCATTTTGGATTTGTAGGCCTACAGAAGAAAGCCCTCGGTCAATTCCTCAAAAATCGACATGCTTGAATAGTATTGGATCCATATTAGTCTAAGAGATTGAAATCTGAGACGGGTCATTTGAAATTTTTTTTTCACCTGCCATATATGGTAATCAGGTCGCCATTTTGGATTTGTAGGCCTACAGAAGAAAGCCCTCGATGAAAGATTTTAAAATTTGCTTTAAAGTTATCAGAGAGGTCCATACGAGCCCACAGAAGTGGAATCTAAGCCGGGTCCTGTTAGACCACTAAATTTATTTCGGGCACACCGTGGGGAACGATAGTGTCAGTGAGTCTGTAGATGCTTCCACATGGACGTGCTGCGAGATGTGAAAGGATATCACAGTAGTATATAGTGTGACATCCGGCGCGACGCCTCGCTTCGCTTTGCTTTGCTTCGCTTGCGCCGGATGTCACACTTTTGCGGGTTTTTTCAAAAAATCAAAATATTTCAAAAATTTCAAAAATTTAGGTAGACTTCAAATTTCACGTGGCCGAAGGCCGAAGGGCGAAAATTTAAGCGTTTTTAAAAATACCCAATTTTCAAATTTTTCAAAATCACAAAATTTGAGAATTACAATTTTCACCCTTAAAATCATGACCGTTCCAGGACACCGAAAATCATAAAAGTTAAGAATCTCAAAATTTGAGAATTACAATTTTCTCGCTTAAATCATGACCGTTCCAGGACACCGAAAATCATAAAAGTTGAGAATTTCAAATTCATGAATTTTATCCATCTTTCAGGTTTTTAAAATATATCATGTGACTAATAATATTTCTTTAAAAATGGAAGAAACAAAAATGGAAGAAACCGCAAGAATATATCCTTCGTTATCATATGAACGTAGTTCTACTTTAATGGACATTGAAAAAATGAACATTGAAAAACACAAAGATAGAGTACGCTATATGAAAGATAAGGAATCTCAATTATTATTAAGATTAGAGCATTATAAAAAATTAAGAAAGAGATGGACCAAAGTTAAGAATGTAACACAAGGAATTGGAATCTTTATAACAGTAAGTTTAGGTGCTTTAACAATTGTTATATCTTCAGGTGTTTTAGTAATTCCAGTAGTTGCTACTGCTTTAACAGGTACGGGTGTTTTTGCAACTTCACTTGTTACAATGTTAGATAAATCTTTAATAACTAAGAAACGAAAATCATTAAAAACCAAGCATTTACATATTAAAGAAGTTTATGACAAATTACACTACTACTTTCAAAGAGTATGTGATGATAATGTTATTACGTTAGATGAGATTGAAAAATTTGATCAAATAGCTAATGAAGTAAATCAAACCTTTCAATTACATTCCGAAAAAGTTGATGATAAGAATAGACAGGATGGCAAAATTTCTAGTGATGGTAAAATTTCTAATGAAGAAAATGACAAAATTTTTTTAGAAGAGCTAAAAACTTTAAGCGAAAATTTAAGCAAAACTTTATTAAACAAAACTTAAAACGAGAAAACTTTAAACGAAAAGATGTCAAACAACAAAGCAATAAAAAAATAATTTGTTCAGTAAAATGTTTTTGCTGTATTCCAATGTTACCACAAAATTCAAATATTATATTTTAAAAATGGATAAAATTAGAGCTGATAATTTTAAAAGAATAAAACAATTAGAAGAGTTAATAAAACAAAGAAATATTATGAAAGAAAATCATCTTCAACATAGAATGATAAAAGCTGGCATTCAATCTGATATGTTTGAAAAAATGCAGCAAACCGAGCAAGTAAAAATTGATTTTGAAAAAACTATGAAACCATTTAAAACTCTTGAAAAAGAACTTACAAATAATGATAAACAAATTGATATAACAGATCCAGAGCACAAAACTATATTAGATGACTATGGATTACTAGAATCAAACATTAATAAGAAATTACCAAAATCTATGCAATTTGAACATTCTATTTCATTTATAGATGGAAAAACAATACCTAGATTTTATCTCGGACAAAAAGAAATATTTCCACAACCTTTTCGAGGTTTAATTATTTCACCAGATAAATCTCCTTTTAATTTAGATAGAAATTTTGTTAATCTTTTAAGAGGAGCAGATTTAAATAATTATGCTGTAGAAGATCTCATAAAATATAAAGCTATGTTGGACAGAGTTGGTGCAGTAAAATCTCTTAGACGTTATAAACAATTAGAAAATTTATTATCAACGGGAGTTAAAGTAGGAAAAGGTTTATCTGAAAAACAGAAAACAGAAACCACCATATTTTTACCAGATGATCCACAAGAATTACTAAATAGATTAAATATTTTAATATCTGCAATAAAAGAAGGACATAATTCTAGTTTCAATGAAATTCATGCTATATTGAAAAGACTGTTAGAAAAGAAGATTCTAAATGAAGAGGATTATAAAAGTGTAGCTGAAATATGTTGTTTCTAATTTTTATCTATGATTTTTATTTATGATTTTTATCTATGATTTTTATCTGCGATTTTTATCTATAATATTTATTCAAAATTTTAACTAAAAATGTGTTCAGCAGATTTAGACAAAATTAATAATCATTTAGAAAATTTGACAGAGATTTTGGGTTCATCAAAATTTAGTACGACGTTAAAAATTATAACAACTACTTCATCACACACTTGTAATTTAGAACCCATTCTACATTTGGAACAAAATAAAAATTATCAAATTGCATTGACTAGTTTCTCTACATTTAACACTATTCAAAATGTTATAAAAGATGTGAATGATCAATTTAGATATTCTACTGATAAAGGCAAAACGTGGAAAGTACTAACTTTTCTTCCTGGTTCTTACGAAAATGAATCAATATCAAATGAAATTAAGAGACATTTAGGTATACCATTTAAAGATAAGAAACAATTACATTTTGCAGTTGAACCGGCAGTTAATAAATTTTCTCTTACTTTAGACGAAAATCATCAAGTTGATTTTAATCATGATAGATCATTGTCAAAGCTATTAGGATTTAATAAACAAACCTATAGTCAAGGTTATCATTTAGGTGAGAAGATTCCAAAAATAACTGAAATATATTCAATTGTTGTACATTGTGACATTATTGAAGGAGGATATATAAATGGTAAATTGTCAAATTTAATATTCAGTTTTCCAGCTTTTACTGTGCCCATTGGTTATAGATTAAATGTAATTCCACAAACATTAATATATTTCCATATTACAAGAAAAACTATTAACAACATCAACATGAGAATCACTGATGAAAAAGGACAAGAAATAAATTTTGGAGGTGAAGAGATTATGATAGATCGTTTGGTTCGGGAGGTATAAACTCCTACGCGAAGCTAGAGAAGTTTAATTTTCTTCTTCTTCTTTAGAAACAAAAAATAAAAAAAATAAAAAAAAAATTTTTTATTAAAAAATGAGTGAACTACCTCCATTTAATAAAAAAAAAACTTAAATTTAATCATCATCCAAATTTATCTAATAAAGTTTTGTCAGTTATTTGCGGAAGATCAGGATGTGGTAAAACGTATCTATTGTTTAAAATTTTAACGACACCAAATTTTTTGGATTACAACAATCTTATAATTTATACAACAACGGCAGAACAACCCGTCTATCAATTTTTAAAATATGGATTTGAAAATAATCTTAAAAAAACAGCAATTGCTTCATTATTCAAAGAATATGAAAAATCTGAAGATGAAGAAGAAATAAGTTCGTGGTGTGAAGAAGCAGCAAAAAATAGTCAGTTAGTAGAATCCAATAAAAATAAGCATATAAAGATACAATTAATAGATGATAGTGGTAATATGCAAGATCCTAGTAAACTAGATAAAACAATGAAACATTGTGTAATTTTTGATGATTGTGTTAATGATAGAAATCAGTCAGTTCAGAGAAATTATTTCACAGGAGGTAGACATAATAACTGTAGTGTATTTTATTTAACACAAAGTATGTATTCATTAGATGGAAGTGTTATTAGAAAGAATGCAAATATATTTATACTATTTGAAATAAATGCAAGAAACTTAAGTGATTTGTTAAGAGATTTATGTGTAAGAAATAAAGATGAATTTAAACAATCGTGTAACAATGCTTGGTCAAAAGATTATGGATTTATCACAATTAATATTGATAAAAAAATTCATGATAGAGTTATCGAACAATTGTTCTCTGACTGAAAGTCGATAGAAAATATTTTCGCGGAGTGATCGAACGGAGTGACCGAATAATTTTTTCTCATAAATTTTTTGTTAATAAAAATAAAAAAATATGTTGAATGCTTACAAGATAGAGCATGTACCAGTTTTAAAAGATTATCGTCATCCTACAAATCCTGTAAATTCGAAGACAGAAGTTAGATTTTATTATCATCATAAATACGTAGCGCTCGTTACAGATTATAAAACAAAACATGGTATTAAACCGTGTGTTAAAACAAAAGACTTTCCACTTTGTTTAAGAAGTTTCCGAGTATTTTTGGCGTATAATAATTTATGGTGGTTGGTTAAGAAAGAACATTTAACAACACATGAATTAGAAACATTACATCAATTACATATTCCTGTGTATATGTAAAAACGGAACCGAGGTTCTATGTAAAAATTCATTTTTTCTTTTAAAAAATATGAATCGTGAAATGTCTATCGGACAAACGTCTAGGATTGATGAATTAATCAAGAAACAAACTGCTGAGTTTGATGCGCAAATTAAACATAGTAAACGTAGTAAACGTATTAAAAAACAGAAACGTAGTAGGCGTAGTATTAGACGTAATATTAAAAAACAGAAAAGTGGAACAAAAGAAATATTAGAAACTCCTATTACTGATATCTTTTTTGATGATAGAATTAAGGAAGAACTTGGTGATGATTTATGTAATTTATTTAATCCAAATGAAATTAAATATGAAAATGTATCTTTTATTAATGTAGTAAATGATATGCGGAAACTTTTAGCAAATGGTAAAATTATTAATTTACTTGGAAAAGTTGTTAAAGATCAGGAAAATATAATTCAAAATTTTTACGTAACCTTCTATAATGAAAAATCATTTGAAACATGGTTTTCGAATCTGGATGAGAAATCCGATGCTAACGAATGGATTTTTACAGGTAATATTAAATATGAAGATTTTGGAATGAAGTTAGTACAAAGATCGCATAGAGGGGCAGGGATTAATATGAAATATAGAATCAAAGAATATTTCGGTGAATATTGTTATATTCCTTCTGAAGATTTTTGTTTTATTATATGTTATAATGTTTTACGAGGTTTTAATGAAGAACAAGGAGAAATGATAAAAGAAATGTTTAATAATTTTTTATATAAAGAGAAAGCCACATCTAGAACAGGAGTAATGTCAAACTGCAAATTTTCTCAATTCAATAAATATTTTGGAGAATGCGTTCAATATTATAGTCCTGCCAATCGTCATTTAAATCCTAGAGGAATTGAAACGTTTCATAATTATGTTTATTACAATTATTTTCACGCAGGTTCAACAATTGGTCACTATTGTTTAATTAATAAATCTCATAAATTAAAAGCTATTAGAGAAATTGAAAATAATTTCAAACCCATATATAAAACAGTTACTGATGAAAATCTAACAACGCGTCCATATAAAATCATAACAAAGAAAAAAATTGACTATGGTTCAACATATATTTGGGATCTCGAAACTTTTCCCGATCCTAACTGTTCAACAGCTCATCCTATTCCTTACGCTGTAGGAGCTATTAATTTTAATAAATTTATATGTTGCTTACCGAAACAAAGATTGAAAGAATTAGAAACACGTTTGTTAAGTGATATGATTAAAATTAAACGATCAAAAGATGAAGATGAAATTAAAAACTTAAAAAACAGATTAATGAGTATAATAATTTAACTGAATTAGAATTTAATAAACTTCAAAATTGTGTGAAAATATTTACGAGAACTGAGGATGATGAATGTCCGATGGGGGGAAACCCAGAGGACGTATGTCCGATCCATCAATTTTTTAAAACTCTTGGAAAATTTAATTATTCTAGAGTAACTTTAATAGCTCACAATTCATCAGGTTTTGATTCCTATTTTCCGATAAAAGCTAATTTTAAATTATCTAAACCGCCTCCTTAAACTTCAAGAGGAATATTGACTGCTTCATTAGAAAATTCTTATACAACTGAATGTGTTAGTAGATACATTCAAAAATCTTTTGGATTTAAAAACAATATGAAAAAAGATTCACCGTCAGGTAAATTAGCACTTCAAACTATTATAATGAAATGTAGTTATCAACATGTAAAAACAAGTCTTTCTAAATGGTGTGAGAATTTTAAAATTCCTACGAATGTGTGTAAATTAAATTATGAAATTGGAGACATAACACATGAAAATTATAAAGAAAAAGAAAATGAATGGAGACCATATTTAGTTAACGATATTCTTTCTTTAGCTTTTTGTATCTACAAATATAATAATGTTATGCGAGATTTAGTTGGTGAAGATATAACTACTAATTTGACATCCTCTGCTTTAACATTTAACGGTTGGATGAAAAGCGTACAAAATGACAATACAAATATTCATTCTCATATAGATTTATGGGCTAGAAATTATATTAGAAAATCTGTTAAAGGTGGAAGAGTTTCAGCAAATATAAGAAAATACATATCGCCATTTTGTAGCATCTTGTTACCAATATTAAAACAGTATTTACCTGGTCGCTGCGCTGGGGGGACTTTGTCTCTTGGTCGCTACGCTGGTGGGGCTTTGTCCCCTGGAAGTAATTTAATAGATTTAATGAAACAGTATCGAGATTTAGGAGATAAAACTGAAATTTGTAAGAAAATTTCAAATCAACTACTTGAACAAAAAAATGAATTTCTAATGGCTTTTGATGCAACATCTTTATATCCATCAGCTATGTATGATGAAAATTCAGAATACCCTAAAGCTGAATCAGCTAGAAAATTTCGTCAAGAAGAAGAGCGGGAAATAGTATATAAATTTAATACTCAAACATTTAGACCTAAAACTGGAATATTCTCTGTTGTGTTTCAATATCCGAATGATATGTTTTTCCAACCAGTTCCTATAAAAGATAAAGTTAAAAATCAAAATAATAATTCTCATGTAAAAGTAATCAGGTTTAGAAATGGTATATGTTATGATGTATTAACTTCTGTAGACATACAAGAAATTGCTAGATGTGGGGGAAAAATCTTACATATTACTGATGGTATAATTTATGAAAAAATTATCAAGTTTCACCATTTCGAAATTATATTGAAAAACTTTTTAATTTGAGAAAAAGATATAAAACAGAAGGAAATACTGTAGGTGATGAGTTAATTAAATTATTGATGAATTCGCTATATGGCAAAACTGTGCAAAAAGATATAACCACTAAATATCATTTATGGAATGAGTATACATTGAGAAAAAATTTCACTCAAGAAGTAAAAGATTATGAAAAATTAAATGATGAACAATATGTAGCGAAAGTAGAAATGGAAGATGATGAATTTCTCAAAACTAATATTGTAAAAGATGGGAAGACGTCATTCATGCCATCACACTTAGGTTCTTTCATTCTTTCTCACTCTAGAAGAATCATGAATAACTTTATTTTAGAAATTAATGGTTTCAAAGAAAAATACATTCATTATACAGATACTGATTCAATATATATTTCCAATGAGCTCTTTAATAAATTAGACGCTGCTGGATATGTTGGAGGAGAATTGTGTCAAGGGAAAAATGATTATGGAAATGGTGGAATTATTTTTGCAATGTTTATTGCACCTAAAGTAAAATACTGTATTACTGTAGATGAGCAAGGGAGACTTAGTGAAAAGAAAACATTCAAAGGATATTCACAAGATAAAGTAAAAGTAGAAGATTTTCTAAAATTATATTCGGGGAAAACATTATCGACTACAGTTAATAAACCATGGAAAAGATCTTTAGAAACTGGAATTAGTATTCCTGATAAAAATAATAATACTGAAGAAAAAAAATTTTCTGGTCAAATAAATATTCTTAAACGTCAAGCACCTAATGAAAATGAAATTATGTTACCTTATAACGGAGAAGATATTCAAGCTGAAATATTTCAAACAATCATCTGTGAGAGTAATTTAAGTGATGATGATGACACGTGGGAATAATAATTTTTTTATTACATCTAAAAAATTTATTACATCTAAAAAATTTATTACATCTAAAAAATTTATTACATCTAAAAAATTTATTACATCTAAAAACTTATTACATCTAAAAACTTATTACATCTAAAAACTTATTACATCTAAAAACTTATTACATATGAAAATATATTTATCGAATATTTTGGTATTTTCTATTAAGTTTTATCATATTAAGTTTCATCATATAATGTTTTATCAAAAGATAATTTAAATTTATTTTCACTAACTATTGATTCTTCATCATCATCATCAATTGATTCTTCATCATCATCATAAATTGATTCTTCAACATCATAAATTACACTTTTTGGTAAAGGATGCCATTCCCTGATAGGATACCATTCTCTTATTGGAATATCTAACTCTAAATTACATCTTTTATCTGATAATAATATAATATAGAAAAATATTGGTCTTTGATCTCTTTTGGAAAATTTAATAACACCACCATAATCTGAATCACTTTTAGTTTTTATTAAAGATGATAAAATTCTAAATTGATTAGATGTAAATCCTAATTTAAATTTTGTAGACCCGACACATAGTTGTCTAACAGTATCTTCAACTATACCATCATTATTATTTTCAATTGTAAGAAAATGAAATTTAGATAAATTTTTATAATTAGTAATATTTTTATAATCTTTTTTACCATTTACACCTTTTTCAGATGTTTCAGAATCATCATATAAAATATCAGTTTCTTCAATATGATTCAGAGGATTATTATGATTATGATTATGGTCATTGTTAATAGTATAAGGTGTAGTCCACATATAAATTTTCTCTTGTTGAGCTAAACCATTTATATAAGATTTTAATAAATTAATATTTAAGTTGGAATATAATCCTATATAAGTATCATCATCATATCTTTGGGACATTTCTAATGTTTCTTGTTTATAAATTGTGTCTCTATAATATACCTGACATAATAATTCAACATTATGTTTTTTACTCTCGATATGAATATTACATTGGTTTTGTTCATCAACAAATAATCTAATTTTTTCTTTCGAAAAAGATTTTAATTTTTTAACTAATTCTTTAATATTGATATAATTAATAATTTTGTTTTCTATCCAATCAGTATTACTAATCGGCAAAACTGCTCTAATAAAACCATAAACATTATTATGACCTATTATAACCATATTTTCTTTATTTAATTCCACATAAGCTACATCATTATATTTGCTTACAATCTCCATAAATTTTATAAATGGAACCCCCGGAAATAAACAATAATTAGTTTCTATAGAAGGTAAACCTTTTGCTTGTTCTCTAAATATTTCGGCTTGTAATTGAAATAAAATATTAACATCTATACATGGATTTGTAATAGTATTATTATTATTATTATCAAAACATTTATTTCCAAATCCCGTTGATCTCGTCGAATAAGAAGAACAGGATGATGCGGACGAATATAATTTTTTTAAATTTGGTTTTCCATTTTTTTATTTTTATTAGAAAAAATTTTATTTTTTTATTGTTAAAAAATGATGCTACTAAATGTTGGTGGAGGTGCATATATCCCGAATAATCGTGAATTAGAAATAGAGATAGAAAATTATATTATGAAAACTGGAGACGTTTTATCTGGTCCATTGCATCTTTCTATTCTTACGCAACAAAATACAGAGTTAACAAATAAACAATATGTTGATACACAAATCAATGACTTAAAAGAAAAATATATAAACGATGTTTTGGTTCCACTGATGAATGAATTAAAGTTGCTTAAACTTAATGACAAATCATTAAACGAAAAATTATTAAAACTTGATAAAAAGGATAGAGAGCTAGAAGCAGATATAGCAAAACTTTTTAAAAAGATTTCTGAACAATCAAAAATTTTAATATTACTTTCTATAAAGTTAAAATCTGCAGTCATTAAAAATAAACATCAGATACAACTATTGAAAGAACAATTAGAAGATGAAATAGAAAAACTACCTGAAAGAATTTAAAAAAATTTAAAGCAGTTACAAGCTACATTCCAAAAAAGTGTTGATGAATTAAGTTCTAAAATTACTCAACAAATGAAAAAGATGAATAGAATAATAAATGAAGTAAACTCACTTAATCAAAAAGTTGATAAAATGAAAACTCTTAAAATCAATTTAGAAAATGAATTAAAGAAAAATTTACAAGAAAACTCTAAAGAAAATAAAGAACAGTTAGATGCTGTTAAAAGACAATTAGATGTTCTTAAAATTAAGTTAAATGCACTTAAAACGGCATTGAAGATTAATCAGCAGAAAATGCAAGTTAATAGAAAAGAAATTAAAGTACATCACACGCTGCTTGACGCAATAGATAAAGTGCAACAGTCAATTAATAAAGTTATCTCGAAGTTGTTGTCCATTCACAAACGTAAATCTTAAACGGACCAAAGGTCCTCGAGGCTTTAGCCGATCGGACCAAAGGTCCTCAGGTTACTAACCAATCGTAAATATTTTTTCCCAAAAGTCAAATTTAATCCTAAAAAATGCCTATAATTTATAAACACAATCTTAAACATTTTGCTTCAAATCAAAAAATTGCTCATGAACCATCTATGAAATCTGTTTACCATTATGACAGTGTAGAAACAATCGGAACACAAAAGTTCCTAGGCACCGCAGGTGCCGTTCAAAAAGAAGGGGATGGGATATTTTCTGGTATTGGAAGTATCGTTAACTTAATTAAAAAATAATAAAGATTTGATTACATCTGCTGCAAAAGGAGCAGCTGCTATAGGTAGTACAGCTAGTGCAATATCAAATGCTGTTAAGTCTCAAAACGAATTAAAACGACTAGAAGCTATTCGTTAACTTAGGAATGATTCTGAAGAACTAAAAAATTTAAAAAAACTTTCAGAGGAAACAAAAAATAAAATTGCTAACATAGCTGTAGGGGGTGAAACCTTGAGGAGCGGAGCTCCGTCTGATAGTAAACATAAGAAGAAATCAGCTGTAGCCATAAAACGTTCAATTGAAGAAATAAGAGGTAATGGTATTAATAGCAACCTTCGGTCTAACCAGCAAAGCTGTAGCGGAGCTGGTCTAGCAAAATTCTAAAATATATTTTTTTAGTAAAATTTTTTAGTAAAATTTTTCAGCAAATTTTTATTTAGTAAAATTATTTTAGTAAAATTTTTTAGCAAAATTATTTTAGTAAAATTTTTTAGTAAAATTTTTTCTGTGTGTGAGAAAAAACAAAAAGTCAAATTATTTTTTATAAAAATGTCTTCGCTTATCGAAAATAAATTTAGATTAGACGATCCTCCGTTCGTCAGTTATAATCAAAAAAAGAATGACTATATAAGAATTGCTATGAATCCCGGATCTTCCAGTAGAGTAAATACTGGAGGTGATTTGATTTTTGAAGTTGATAATCAACAAAGTTATTTATATCTACCTGATTCATTTTTACACTGTGAATATTCTTTATATAGTGATGCCAATTTTACAACACCATTACCAGATACCGATAATATTGCACTAGAGAATAATTTCTTTCCAAAATTATTTACACAAATGCGTTTAGATGTTGCAACTCAAAATATAGAAACAATAAGTGATTCTCCAGGTGTAATTGATACAATGCTTAGATTTGTAACAATTGGTGAAAATAATAAAAAGTATGAAATCGAAGGTTGGTTTCCTGATACAAATGATGGTATAATTGTTGATGATTTAACTCACGCTGGAACAGATGCCGCAGGAATTGCGAAAGATGTAGAAAATATTGCAAAACATTTAAATAAAACAAATAATGATGCATATAAAGAAAGACGTGAATTTAACAAGAAAAGTAAGCAAACAGTAAATTGGTCATTGTCTCCATTATTCGGATATTTTGATTATGATAAAATATCATATCAATTAAAATTTAAATTAATAATTCATCGTACAGCAAATAATGAATTAATCTTTTTTGGTAAGACTGGAAAAAAAGCATATTTAAAAATTGATAGACTTGAATGGTGGATTAAGCATATTACTCCTAGTTTAGAGATTGAAACAGCTATTGCAAAAAGATTAAATACTAACAAACCAATTCCAGTAAATTTTCTAAAGAGAACTGCTAGTTCAGTAACTTTTTCCGAACAAAGATTTAACTGGCATTTTAGTAGAATTGCGAATACACCAAGATATTTATCACTAACTTTTCAAAGAAATAATTCTCCTAGTTTTGATAAGAACAATAATCTCTTCCATATTAATACAATTCGAAGTTTACAAGTTTCATTAAATCAAACCCGATATCCAATTGATCCATTAAGATTCGATGATACCAATAATCAATTTATGGAAGGATATGATTCTTATCGAAGTCTTTGTATAGAATTTGGAGTTGAACCACAATTAACTCCTGGAGATTGGAGACATTTATATCCTGTTTTCTGTTTCGATTTAAGTGCACAATCTGAAGATATTATCAAGACTGGTTGTGATGTAACAATTAATACTGAAAAAAAAGATTCCACAACTTCATTGATGGCTTATGGTTTATTGCTAGAAGATGTAAAATATTCTATTGAAATTCTTAATGGAAAGATGGCTAGGATAGGCTAAAGCCTCGAGGAGCTTCGCTCCGATAAGTTAATTAAATTCTTAGATTAAAATTTTTTTAGTAATTAGTAATAAAATTTTTTTGTAACTAGAATAGTTTAAATATTTTTGATAACTTAAAATTTTTTCATAACTAGAATAGATTAAAATTTTTCGTAACTTAACCGTTAAACGGCGTTGCGGGGTTTTTTCCACCCCAAGTGATATTTAAATACACACAACTTCTGTTATACTTTAGTCCGACTACTGAAATCTCATGACTTTTCTTGGATAATTATAATATCTTTTCAGTAGAAAAATTGGATTTGTATTCCACATGGTTTATGATTTAGGAGTGATTTTATAGATTCCAGTGTTACGGGGTGTTTTCTACCCCATTCAAAAATGATACTTTTGCTCATTTTCTTTTCATCTAAACGAAATTTATCGCTGCCAAGTTATTTAGAGTTATAATTCTGATGTTATTTACTTAGCAAGCCTTCACGTGATCGTCTTCCAAGAAATTCTATCCTCTGACTTCCAAGAAATTCTATCCTCTGATTTCCAAGAAATTCTATTCTCTGATTTCCAAGAAATTGCACCCTGCGAAGGTTGCAGTGGAGTTGTCTCACGACGTGATCGATTTCCTAGACAAAGCGCCCTCCTCTCGAATACGCCAATAAATTCAGTGTGTTTCTTATGTGGTTGCACATTCTGTCGAGATGTCTGCATCAAGAAGGTCTCTTCCGGAAAGACAAGCTCGATTAATTGCGAACCGAATTCTGGCTGAAGAAGAAGAATTTCCTGATAGCATAGAACCTGATGATGCTGCAGCAGCCGAAGTTGATGACGCTACTGTAGATATTCCAACTGGAGATCATTATAGCGACGATGATATATTGGATGTCGACCAACTTGAGAGAATTGTTGACAGTAGTCCTGAATCAAATAATTCAAGTGAAAGTGACTCAAACTGTAGGTGGTGGATCAATGATCAGTGCGAATGGAACCACGTGGGAAATAATTCAACCAGGCCATGGTGTTGGGCGTGCGTCATCTAGAAATGTTTTCAATGTCGGAAATCAAGGCTTACGAGCTGGACTGCACCCACAATCAAATGAAGAATCGTTCCTCGTGTATTTTGAGGATATACTCGCAGAAGTCGTGTTATTCACAAATTTTTTGAAGGACGAAGAGTTGCTTCAGCAAGTGGAGTCGCCTGGAAGCCAGTCACACTTGTGGAAATCAAAGCTTTTATCGGGCTTCTTATTATAGCAGGTAAGTCATGTTCTTATTTCTGGGCAACTATTCAAAATTCAATTTAGTATTCTTTCTGTCTATATAGTAATATTCAAAATTACTACAGTAAAATCTATCTATGACATATTATCTCATAAGGAATAAAAAATAATACGTTTTATAAAAAGATCGTCTTTATGAGCTTCGTTATAAAAGGAGAATTCTATTTGGGACTTTTTGATGGGTTCGTAGAGAAAAATACAGGAGAGACGAATTTTACTCTATTTTTACGTCCTTATTGATAGGCTAGTAATATAATACATACATTTACGCCTATGATGATGTTCATTGATAAGAAATTATGTAGGCTATTATGAACATTTTAGTTATTTGCATTCACATGCGGGATCTTTCTGTTTCAGGTTCGTTCAAGGCAGGTCGCCGTCATATCCAGGAAATGTGGCATCCTATTCGAGGACATTGTATATTTCGAGCTACAATGAGCTACATGCGGTTTTCACAAATACGAAAATGTATGCGATTCGATGACAAATTGCGCCGTGACCGGAATGACACTCTTGCTGCCGTTCGGCAGACAATAAGCATGCTCAATGCATCGCTTGCACGGAATTACATCCCGGGGTCGTTTTTATGCGTCGACGAACAGCTAGTCGAGTTTCACGGACGTGTCTCATTTAGACAGTACATACCATCGAAACCCGGCAAATTTGGTATCAAGGTATTCTGGCTCGTGGATCAGGAAAATTCCTTTCCCCTGAAATGTTTGGTGTACATTGGTGCTGATACTTTGTCTGACGAGGAGAGAAATGCAAGCCATTCTATTGGAGAAGCTGTTGTCATGAAATTGGCGGAGAACTGGTTGAACAAAGGCCGCAACATCACTGCCGACAATTGGTTCACAATGACTCAGTTGGCTGACCGACTCCTGAAGGAAAGGACCACAATAGTAGGAACCATGCGCCGAAACAATCGCTCGATATCTCCTGCCGCCAAATCAATTGCCGGGCGAAGGAAAAAGGACTCCGTACATTATTTGACTGGGGCAAAGGTCCTTTGTTCATTTTGGGACAAGAAAAGGGTCCCGGTTCTCGTGCTTTCCACCATGCACTCATCCGCCATTCATTGTGAAAACCAAAAACCCGAAATAATAGATTTTATAACAGAAATAAAGGAGGAGTGGACACTCTTGATAAACTCTGCCGCTCGTATCGATGCCAACGCAAGTCTCGCCGTTGGTCATTTTCCGTTTTCATGGCGCTTGTTGATGTTGGTGTCGTGGCGGCTATGAGGACCATGCAGCAAAATGAACAAGAGATCGTTTCACATTTCAATTTCAAATGTGAACTGGGCTTCCAATTGGCGATGCCTCTTGTTCGTCATAGAGCAACTCTTTCTAATCTAAAACGAAGCATCAAAGATTCCATGCGGCTCGTGGGTGTGACTTTTTCATTACCAAGAAATGAATCGATCGTCGCTCCTCTCCCGGCTACGAGATGCCGATACTGTACCCGTCAGCAAGACAGAAAAACTCGCATGCGTTGCAGCATGTGTACTGTCTCCGTTTGCAAAGACCACGCCTCCGTTTTGTGTCCTGACTGCTTGTGACGTTTGGATTGCTTATTTTTTCACTATAGACCTATCTGTGACGTCAAATTATAATCGGTTTGTTTATTTCGTATACACTTTGTTACTTGTTTTATATGAACTTGTAACTAAGGTAAGGTTTTAACGCTGGGACAAAAATACATGTATTGATTACAATTATAGACGGAGCGTACTAACGCAATAGACGCTTTTTTATATACATTAGGGTCACATATCTGTTAGTAACATGTTTTCATATAGTAGCCTATGACATAAGAAGGTTGTTCGATTACTATTTGATAGCATCAGATAGTTTTACCTATCCCCTAAAACATGAAAAATGAAAATATAATAATGGGGTGAATAACACCCCACAACGCCGTTATCCTAGTAAAAAAGGCAACGTCGTTTAACGGTTAAAATTTTTTTATTAAAAATGTCGCAAGCGAAAAGTAATAATAATAAAACTGTTGAATTAAAATTACGTAATATTGTTGACAAAAATACCCCTAAAACTATTACGATTAACAAAAAAAAGTATTACATAAGTAAACCAATGATAGAGAATATTCAATTACAAGAAGAAAAGAATGGCGGGATTCTCCCATTAATTCCTCTAATAATAGGAGTCATAGCAGCTGCAGGAAGTGTTGCAGGTGGGACAGCTGGTATTGTCCAAGCAGTAAATAAAAATAAATCAGAGAAGGCAGCATTAGAAGAACAAAAACGTCATAATAGAGAGTTAGAGAAAGTTGCTAGGGGTGACGGAATAGTAGATAATTTTATTAGTAAATTAAAATTAGTTGATGAAGGAAAACGAGTTCTCAAAAATATTCTCCACAATGTTGATGATTTAATTGAAATTAAAGAAACTAAAGATGGTTCTGGAATATATCTAAGTCCTAGTATGATTCGGTAATAACCTCAGGACCTTTGGTCCGATCGGCTAAAGCCTCTGAACAAAGTTCTATCCGGTAAAACTTTTATTTTATCTTTTAAAATGAATTCTACAAATTCCGAAAATTTAATTAAATTAAAAATTGCTAATTTAGATTTATTGAATTATGTATTAAACAAAAATAAAAACTCAAATTGTCAGCATATTGGAGGTGACATACAAAAAACATTAGAAAACTTTCCTGGATTTATTTGGAGTGAATATTCGAAAGAAAAACATCTTCCTGGTCATTCATATACTGGTCCAGGAACTCGATTAGATATAAGACTAGATGAGAATAATAATCCGAAACCAGGTGAAGAACCAATAAATAGAGTAGATGCCGCCGCTTATAGACATGATTTAGCTTATCGAAATCATGATCTAAGTTCTAGTCATGCAGCTGATAAGAAGATGATTCAAGAATTAGATAGTATTCAAAATCCTACATTTAGAGAAAAAATTGAAAGAATGTTTGTTAAGAAAGCTTTACAAACTAAAATATTATTCGGACAGGGTTTAAATGAAACGACAGCAAAGCTGTCTGAGAGCAACGCTCGAACCTACGCGTCTGAAATGTCGAATGACCTAGGATGCTATGCGTCCGAAATTCATAAAGAATACAGAAAGCCTAAATATTTATTGAAAGTAAAAGTATTTAATAAAGATGATATTTGGAGTGCTGATCTTATTCATATGCCGAATGAAGGGACTACAAATACGCATTGACCGTTATAGATTTATATACACGATACGCTTGGGTAAAGCCTTTAAAAAATAAAAGTGGTCTATCAGTTAAATGTGCGTTTGAAGAAATCTTTAAAGAAAGTAAGAGAAAGCCAAAAAAATTGTTTGTTGATAAAGGGTCGGAATTTTATAACATAAACGTTCAGCCACTATTTGAAACTGTTTATTCAACTGAAAATGCAGGGAAGGCCGTAGTGATAGAAAGATTCAATCGGACGTTCAAAAATAAATTATTCAAGAAATTTACTGAGCAAAGAAATCAGAAATGGTTGAAGATATTACCAGGAGTTGCAGAAGAGTATAACAATAAGATTCATTCTGGTATTGAAGAAACTCCAAAGAATGCTTCTAACGACCCTGATTTAATACGAAAGAAAATATTCGAAAATAGTAATTTGAATGAGAGTAATCCGAATTTGCAGAAACTTAAGCCGAAATTTAAAATTGGAGATAGAGTTAGAATATTTAAATATAAGAATAAATTTGAAAAAGGCTTTGTTGGCTATTGGACTAAAGAAATATTTGAAATTTGTAAAATAAATCAAACTTATCCGATTACTTATGAAATTAAAGATTTAGATAATGAGGATATCAGAGGCTGTTTTTATCAAAATGAATTACAACGAACTGATTTTTAATTATCATTATTATTGGAACTAACGTTTCGGGAATGAAATTCCCTTATTAGGCGTAGCCATAGAACCTACGGTTCGTTCAATTCTAACATATATATAGAAATGGTACTCCTTCCTGTAATTTAAATAAAACATAAAGACGTAATTGACCGCAATATGTAGTTCCTGGTTTTGAATTTGAAATGTATTATAAATTCCATTGCCAAGTAATTTTTTGACTTCGTTTGTAGGTGGAAGTCCGTATGAGTCGAACCAATAGTTCTCAGCCTCCGGGTGGTCGAAATAGTAATTATCTCGATTTTTATTAAAGATACCTGCAGACCAATGTATTCCTTTTTCATCTGACGTATGAAGATTTGTTATGAAATTTATAGTTATTGATGGAACTTTGTTCCGGGAACTGAAGGTTCCTGTTGGCTTATTTTTTAGGAATTGTAATTCGGCTCTCATTAGAACATGAAAATTCTTTATTCCTAATTCATTTGCGATTTTCTTTAGGTCGAAATTTGTCGTGGTTTGCGTTCCATATAATTTAAAAAACTCCTTTATGTTGCTCATTTTATAATTAAAAAAAATTTCTTATAGGGACCCCTAGAAGTCAGAAGGGAGGAGGTATTGATTTAAAACTGTTCTCAAATGATGACTTTCCTTACTACTTATTCGATTTTGAAATGATTATATTATAATTATTCTAATCTATGTTGTTTTACATATTTCCATTTTCTTCATGAACTTCATTTGTAAAATATGTTTCATCGTTAAAATGATTGTTTAAAATTGCCATAACAACTAACCCGCATATCGGCGTTTATGCGTTCTGAGTTCACAAGAAGAATTTTATTGTCATTTGCTTTTATTGTCAATGCACTCTTATGTGCTTAATCTATTCATGTCTTCACAATGGGAAGTACTTTACTACCCGTATGTGTTTGGGAAACGCTAAATGAATTTTGCAAATCGATTTCTAAAACTGAATTTGAAAACAGACTTTGCAAATGGATTTTGAAAATAGATTTTGAAAACAGATTCTGAAAATAATTTACGTAGGGGTAAATTGAAATGTCAAAACTTTTACGCACGCGTAAGTTGAAATGTCAAAAGTTTACCGATGGGTAAATTGAAATGACAAGAGATAGCACGATAATTTTAGGGGAAAGCTGCTAGATGTTTCTCTCTCTTCAATCTCTGTCTCTCTTGAATTATCAGCCAGTGTACGGGTTCAATGAATAATTTTGAGTTTATGAGTTACAATGATCTTCTAGTTCACACAATTAGTACTTTAAATAATGTTGAGAATACAATAACGAAGAATGACTAAGTAATAATTGCGTCTTCTTAATTTATCATAATGCTCTAATCTTAATAATAATTGAGATCCATTTCACTTGTTTTTAATTGAGATAACGAAGGATATATTCTTGCGGTTTCTTCCACTTTTGTTTCTTCCATTTTTAAAGAAATATTTTTAGTCACATGTTATATTTTAAAAACCTGAAAGATGGATAAAATTCATCAATTTGAAATTCTCAACTTTTATGATTTTTTCGGTGTCCTGGAACGGTCATGATTTAAGCGAGAAAATTGTAATTCTCAAATTTTGAGATTCTTAACTTTTATGATTTTCAGTGTCCTGGAACGGTCATGATTTTAAGGGTGAAAATTGTAATTCTCAAATTTGAGATTTTGAAAAATTTGAAAATTGGGTATTTTTAAAAACGCTTAAATTTTCGCCCTTCGGCCTTCGGCCACGTGAAATTTGAAGTCTACCTAAATTTTTGAAATTTTTGAAATTTTGATTTTTTGAAAAAACCCGCAAAAGTGTGACATCCGGCGCAAGCGAAGCGAAGCAAAGCGAAGCGAAGCGTCGCGCCGGATGTCACACTATATACTACTTATCACATTGAGATGCACTGATTTTAAAAGTTAATGCTAAGCTAAGTATTGTTTCATGATCAAGCAAAGAATGCCGTTTCTCGTTGGATAATTACACATGCTATAACCCTGGTATAAATAAATGCAGAAAGCAAGCTTTCCAAATACAGTTGCTGTTTTTAACATTTTACTGTTCATAAAAAAAGTAAAAAAAAGTTCATCGACTGCTTGGATATTTGTCATGACAAAGCGGTTCACGACTCATTAATTAAAAGTTCTCAAAAATGAAGATATTTTCATACTTGCTGCATTAACCTACAATATGAAAATCAAAAATGATTTTAGAAATTTTAAAATAGAAATTTGGAAACATGAACTTTACAAAAAGTATTTAAATGCTCTGGAAAATGAAAAATGTGTTGCTTGTTGGGAAAGCTAACCGGAAAAATATCCTTTTTGGATTTTTTGGGCATCCAGTACTTCTATGTAGATAGAAGTGCTGGATGCACAAAAAATGCAAAAAGAATATACAATAATATATAATTATAACATTTTGAAAGAAAGGTATTTGTATTTGACCTTGCAAAAATGTACTGTGCTAGTTTCAAGCCTGGTTACTAGGTGCATTAGCACTGAAAGAGCAGGCGTAATGATTTCATTCCATTGTTGCGTGACACCTCATCGCAAAAATTAACTTAATACTTTTTTTGAAAATAAACACAACAACCAATAAGTCATCTACTCATGTTCATGAATATTCATGTGAATGTTACAATCAGTCTTACTTCGTGAAGACACGTTTGGAAGCACCGACAAAAGCGATTCTATGAATGCAGACGAGAAACCCCAAATATAGAAATTTCAATGCTGTCAGTGATTATGAAACAAAATGCAACAAAACAATATGAAAAATTCATCAACATCATACACTCACAGATTGTTCGGGCTTTTTCATTGAAAACAAAAGCAGAACAACATATCTCATATGAATACAACCGATTGGTACCTGGTGCCTCGATCTCGTTAGACTTTTATGATAAGCTATTTTTGTAGTTACACTTTAACATAAATTGGAAGTTTGAAATCAGCCAATTATTTTTAAATGTATGGTGTATTTAGTTCCCCTCATGTTATAAGTGGACACTTAAAAGCCTCATTTTTTACATTCTGTCCTTAAAGCAGCTCCTGGTATTAGCACAGAGTCCTATCTACTAGAAATGTTAATCAATTAATTGAACAGTATGATAGAATTATTAAGCTCCATCTTTTGCATCTTTATAACCTTCAAAGACTCACAAGATTAATGAATACAACGTGGATACACTAGGAGACATTGCAACGCGTAATTACGTACCACACCAAACATCCGTGGTTAAGGGCAGTTTATACTTCACGCGCGTGCATTGGCGCTGTACTAAGAGTCAGCAATCACGTGATCTGATGCTGTCAAAATATGGGGCGTTTATAGTTTGCGCGTCGTCTACGGTTGTCCGCGTTGCCGCTTGAACCACAGATGAACCGCTGAACATGTTCTGTCTGCCATGAGCATGGAATTTAGCTCCTATATAACAGACTGCTGACATATGCTTAATATGTCACGCGTAACCACTGTTTTGGGTCATGTGTAATTACGCGTAGTTTGCGCGTGAATTGCGCGCAATTGAGCGTGGCATGTCACCTAATATAACAAAAGCTTGAAAGTCCTCATATACACAGACGTGCAGGCTTTATCAGAGCTGGCGTCATAGCTTAAAATAACATATTAACTGGGCGGCACTTTTTCCGCCCAGCACAGCAATAATATCCTCACTGGGCGGCATTGGGAAATTTTGAAATAAAAATACTCAATTTCAGACTAATAATACTTGATTTAACATTTGAATATATACCTTAGAAATTTCTATAAATTTCTATCAATTTTGACTGTTGATCAAATTTCCTCTTTCATTCTTCATCCGCAGACGATACAGGGCCCAGGGCCATTTCTATCAGCCCAATATTTGATTCTCGATTGCGATTGATAGAGTAAATTTGCATCATATATTATCCGTTTTATTCATCCATTTTTACAATATCTATTGAATACATATAGGCTAATGAATGCATGAGAGATATACATATACCGGTACTATAATATGTATTTACATTATTTTAATATATTTGGAACGCAGCGTAGGTCTTACTTTAATTTTCAATTTTTAAGGAAATGGAACGAGACGAGTAAGCTCTATCACAAAGCAAAAGTCGATAACATCATTTTTTCAAGCGGCAACGTCTGAATTTAAGAGTAATGCAAATACTACATGTACTTCTGTTGATGTAGAAACTGTTCCTAGCACTAGCAAAGCGACAACCAATAAAGACATCAGTGATTGTGTTTTGAAGAAGTTTCCAATTGAAAATGCGAGCGATGTTCCGGAGAACGCCAATTATTGTCAGTGGTACAGAGGGTGTAGGGGAAGATGGGGAAAGTTGACCCATTTTTAGAATTTTGAATTATCAGTACCAACAGTTAAGGAATTTCTGAATACTTAATGCACCATAACAAACCAATGGACGTTGGAAAACTATGTTTTGGTTGCTTAGTTATGAAATATCTGATAACTAGGTTTAATTAACTTTCAGATAGAGGTACTTGTTCGGGCCAACTCACCCCAATGGCGGGGGAGGTTGGCCCACTACTTGGGGTTAATTGGCCCACTAAATGCCTATTTGAATCCGTTGTAATAAATAAAGAAAACATTTCCTAAATGGCCTTGTTCTGTATCAAGTATTTTTTATAAGGAATATATTATATATTAGAAATCTTATTCTTCTTGATAAGCTAATTACCTTTTTGAAATTCAATTAAATAATTTATGTTAATAATTAAATAGATATTCGTTCAGATCAAGCAATATTCCTTTTTTAATTGATTGATCTAAGAAGCCGAAAGTTTCTGCGACGATAATTATTCATTAGCCTCGTCATTTCTGAACTTCTTCAAATCAAAACATGAGTTCTGAAAATATTTAGAGTTTAGCCTTCATACATGTAGGTTCTAAATCAGTCAAAATGATCGAATTTTCAATTACATCCCTAAATTACATAATCCGAATCATCTGAATCGCAATTATGACAAGCATAGTAGACACTGTTTTCACCGATGCATTTTTCGTGTGCCCAATCGTGACAACGAGTACACTGAACATACACATCCTGTTTCGAAGTAAGCCAGTTCGTAAGGCAAATAATACAAAACCATTCTTTACTTTTCTTTTCGTTCATTTTCTTTACGATCCTTTCCTTTCTTCGTTGTGTTGGCTGTATTTCTTTCTTCTTCCTGGCTTCTTGCATTTCTAGGGAATCCGTTAAAATAGCACTCTTCCTCTTTCTTGTTGAATTTTTCTTTATTCTTTCACCAGCTTTAGGATGCGGTCTGACTTCAATTGGGCTAAAAGCTCCTAAATTATTATGAAAAGATTTACTTGAAGTTTGTGGCAGCTTACATGGAGTTATAGGTTCTTCATTTACAACTTGTAGCCGCTCACATTGCGTTTGACTATCTACATCTGCGGTTTGTGGATCTTGATGAGAAGTTTTAGGCTCTTGGTTTTCTACGTCTTGAATTGGCCTGTCAGTAACTGAAGAAGGGCTAAAATCAGATTCAGAGAAAATATCTGCATTAAAGGGAAATATCCCTGTCTTCCGAAACCCGGAAGTCATATTACCGACACTCATAGATTCGTTCCATGCTTCATTTACAATTCCAGGTATGTTATAAATGGATATTGGGCGACCGGGGCTAGATCTCATCCAGTGCTGCTGTGCTCTAGAAATTCGTGATTTTAGAGGTCCAAACACGGACACATCAAGTGGCTGCAATTTGTAAGAGCAATGAGGCGGAAAGCTCAGTAGAAATATTCCACTCTCCTTGCAAAACTTTACAACATCAAAATCAACATGAGATTCATGGTTATCCAGCAGGAGCAGTACTGGACGATCTACTGAAGGTCGAAAAAATTTACAAAAATGTTGCACAAAAGACAAAAACAGTTCAGCAGACATCCATCCGGAACGACTGGCACCACCGGAAGAACCGGCAGGTGCGCCAGAAAGAAAGTAGTCTCGGAAGTGCACACGTGGGAATATAAAAAACGGTGGAATCACTTGTCCACATGCAGATACACCAGTGCAGACAGTAACTAATTCCCCTCTTTCAGCCGATGTAATAGAACACACATTTCTTGCTCCGCTTGATTTGGTGCAACTGTGTGTGCTTGTGTGCTGTGGTAACACCTGTTTCATCAACATTCCATATAGAGCTTGACTCAAGTTGGTGTCTGTCCATTGCATCTGCCAATTTAGAAAAGAAGAGATTCACATTTTCTTTGTTAAAGGCTGCTGCTCTTCCAATACTTGCCGATTCTGGACGACGAATGGAAAGCTCAGTATGTCTACTCATGAATCCAAAATACCAATCTATACCTGCTATCTTGCCTTTGTGCCACGATTCAGGACAGCGAATTTTGTAATATTCCACACACGAGTAAGCGAACTTACGAAAGTCCTTCACTGTGAGACCAAAGTAGATAGCTGCAGCATCAATCAGATAACGACTCATCTCCCGTTCTTGCTCTTCGGAGAATATCATTTTATGCCTAGAATATCCTAGTGTCGGTTGGTCGGAGACTTTACTCCTTGAGATAAAATGACGGAGAGTTGTCGTAGGAATGTCGAAGATTTGTGCAGCTTTTCGAACACTTTCTCCACCATTGATGAGCTGTACTGCCTTCTCCAATATGTCCTTCTGAATTTCACCGCGTTTGGTTTTCTTATTGTACTTTCGGGGCATATCCTGAAAAAAAAGATGTTTAATAAGTACTTCAAAGAATTAAATATATGAGTATATGTCATACATAGGCTCCATATACCGCATAACTTTGTTTAAAAATAATGTATTCAGAAGAATTGTAAAATTTTTATTCAATCATTTTGTGATTCATTAAAAACACATGTAGACTTATTGCTATCAATAACACATGTATCAGTATCAGTCATTTGAAATTCGCGTCTGTTTAGGTGTGATGCTGAAAATATCTGTATATTCCATGTTGATTTTTGGCTTAAATGTCAAGCAATAAAGCGATACATACATGTAATGCAGTAGCCTAATGAATCACATAATCAATGGAATGGTTCGGAACAATATTGAAAACAGAATATGCACTGCCTCTATAAAGCTTTTTTCTATCTGCTGCACTTTATAACGATTATCATTGAAGCAATATAGATTCATGAAAAATGCTACTAAGATATCATTTTAAAAGTATGGACTTAAAATAAATCAGTTTTCTTGCAAACATTTGATGGGGAAAGTTGTCCATGCTGGCCTACATACCCCATTTAAATGTGGCTGATTTACCCCATTATGATACATCTACCAAAAATTCAACTTTATGTGCTTTAGTTTATAATTGAATGTTTGGATCCTTGGTACACTAACTGAGTAATTATCTTGAATGTCACCCAGCACACATCATTATTAATCTATTCTTAATCTTGACCATAAAATCTGATAAACGCTACAATTCGAGAATTTTACTCACCGATGCATAAAGACGTCTGCGGGCTGCCGACAGGAGTGGAAGAAATGAATATCATCGATTTTGCCTTGGGTTTAGCAGCAGGCGGAAATCTCGGCGTAGTATTGACATCAGCTCTATAAATAGATTTCTTCTTGTCAAACGTGAGACTGGGCCAACTTGCCCCTATGGCCGATGTACCACATCTTACCCTAAGGTCGATGTGAGCTGGCTTAAATCCCATTTCCCATTGGAATCGGTTAAACTAGGAAAAAAGACGGGAGTAAAATGTATCACATGCTTCGACAATCTCGGTGAAGCCCGTAGAGTAGCACGAAATGGACAAGTTCCTATAGCAGATGGGATAAGATGTGATGAAACGAAGGCTGTCCACAGGATAATTGATCATGTTCTCGGAAATGTTCATAGTGCGGCAGTTGCGGCATCAGAATCACAGAAGTCTTGGGCAGTAGTTCAGAATGGTGATAGATGTATATAACGATTCACTGATGAAAACCTTATCGGCCAGGTCATGGCCTAGTAGATTTTTATCGCATGAACATGCAGAGAACAAAATATCTCAATATGCAGAACACGGTTTTGACTGTTCTTTTATGCCATTCAAACCAGCAGAGAACACATTGATGTATAAAAACCCAACACTTTATTCCGAGATTCTTGATGTCGTGTCTTCTCTTGAGTTGGATAAGTTAATGAGGCTTCTCAATGAAACGGAATGTATTTCCATTCAAGTCGACAAATCGGTCGATAAATGCAATATCCAAAGTCTATTCGTCACAGCACGGTATTTGAACAAAGAATACGGAATGATGGTTGCCTCTCTTGGAGAAGCTCATAGTGACTTGCGAGGATCTGAGGGTATGCTGCGTGCATTACTAGAACTATTTGAATCTCGAAATTCATTAACACTTTTGAAAGAAAAGCTTGTTGGTCTAACAACTGACGGCGAAGCAGCCAACACAGGGCCCAAAACAGGCCTCTGGAAAAGATTGAGGGACGAACTTGGGAGGGGATTCCTTACGCTTTGGTGCATAGCACATAGGAGCGATTTGGCATTCGAATCGTTGGAAATGGTAGCTGAATTTCGACATTGGATGTCAGATATTACAGGTCGAGCGACATTTTATCGAAGCTCACCTTTTCGTGAAGAATTCCTTGAAAAAAAGCTACACTACAAGGGAATTCAGTACACAAATTCCCAAGGCATCACGAAGTTCGTTTTGCCGAGCACTTGCTCAACCTAGTGAAAGCTGTGATAAAGAATTTACCGGTGATGCGAGAGCATTGGGAAGAACTCATGGAAAGTAATGAAAGTGAACGCAAAGAGAGACGGCAAGCCCAAGGTTTTAGCAGAAATTGGTATAAAAATTCGATCAACGAAAGGTTAACGGCCGTTATCGCAGATATTTTGAGACAATTGGAATTATTACAGAAAGAAGCTCAGAAAAATTTCATCACCCACCCGACCTATTAGTGAAAAAGTCCCAAGTCATTGCTTCTTTTCAAATGATGAAAGACGAACCTTTCCCAGGAGGTGCGGAAGAAACTCTGCTATCATGCGGATCTTCATCAACAGAAGTACATGTACATGCATGCTCGCAAACTTCCTCGAGAAAAACTCCTAACACCTTGGTTACCAAATCTGGAAGAGATTTCGCTGCGATTCGGCAGGAAGTAATCCTTACGATTTCAAATTTTCTCGAGGACTGATTGAATGATGAACAAGATGAAAACGTAAGAATCATGATTAATGTCGCGAACGCATCAAATCCGAAGAAATTGATAGACGAAGGTAAGTGTTCTGTAACAATGATATTGGTTATATATTATAATAACAAATCGTGTATCTGTGTATAGAATAATATTCTCAACAAAGGAATGAAACTCGTCTTCAAATCTGCGGTAATGTTTTGACATAATCGCCAAGCCTATTACCGTATACTAGAATAGCTTAATTGCCGAATGAATTACATCCCTTGTATGAATGATATATTTGAAAAATGTAATTGATAAAAATCACACGATTGAAATAATAAAACGACGTGCCTTCATCTGAAACATTCCACCATTCGATTATAAGAACTTCCCACTGTCCTCAAAAGCATATACAATTTCCAAATATTCACAGTCCGTTTATACCTGCTTCAGGTAGAACACTGGTTCGCGATATCTTCGGGGAGGACTCGTTATCTGAATTTGCTGACGATGCAATTGGAATTTTTACCGCTCACGGACCGAGCGGGTTTTCAAGCACCGACTCGACCACAGCTAAGCTTTACGAGCTGCTAAAAAAATCGGCTCGTGGATCAGTCCTGAATAAACTCATTCATTCATTTCTGATAACTTGTCCACACAGTATGATAACTGAGCGGGCTATAAAGCATCATACGATTCTGAAAACTGACATTCGAGCTTCCATGACAAGATCGGTTGTGAACGACAGACTCATAATTGCTCTCAACGGCACTGGTACGGCCAATTACGACCCAAGGCCAGCTGTTAGTACATTTTTATCCAGAAAGGAGGAGAGGCGTCATAAACCGTCCGATCTGTCTACATACATGAACTGTGATTTTGTGAAAACCTTCTTTCGTGATGATGCAAAATTATGAATTTTGTCACTAATAGAAGTAAATGTAAACTCCTTTTCATTTACAAATACGTGCGCATGAAATCAGTATTGTACTTAATTGTTAGTGCAGCAAACTACCGCCATATATAATAAGTTTCTCCAATAGTTTTTTCTCGAAAAAATATCTCAATTATTCTGTATTTTGACAGATTAGACATTTTACAGTGCAGTCTTGAAGTCTCTAACATATCATTGTAGCCTACAACAATTTATTGGAATAGGTGTAAATACTAAAACTAATTGCGTTCACACAGTGTTTAAAGGTCATGTGTCAATTAGTATTGATAGCCTTTGAAATGTGACATCAAATGACTAATACGTATGGTTAATATTCGACCCATACGCTAGCCCAGTCGTTTTTGCAAAATGTCGCCCAGTGAAATTTTCTTATTTTAAGCTATGGCTGGCGTAGTCCTTGAATTTTCTCTACCACCACTGCCTCACACCAAACGAAATCTCTATGGGAATCCTATGACTTTTCCGCACGAATGAATTATTACATATGCAATAGCGGAGTTTCTTGAATGTAGAGTTCCCCTTTGTTAATTGGAAAAGAAATAAGGTCGCGAATAAGATCTTCATTTTATTGCCGAATACACTGAGGCCTTTCACCCGCTCTCGTCCGAGTGTAATGAGAGAATGACATGACAATCGGCAGTTGATAATACCTCAATACAGTTGATGCTTTCCGTCAGACACAAATAACACAGAAATCTAAAGTAAAAGTGACATTAAGATAGCACAATTAAAATCAACTAAGCATGTAATACTGATACGCAAGCAATGCAAATGTCAAGACAGCGAAAATACAAGATCACAAAAATATGAGGTGAGGAAAAATATACAAATAAAAGTAAAAATAGGGAGGTTTTTGTGATCTCATATTTTTGTGATCTTGTATTTTCGCTGTCTTAACATTTGTATTGCTTGTGTATCAGTATTACATGCTTGAGTTGATTTTTAATTGTGCTATCTTAATGTCACTTTTACTTTAGATTTCTGTGTTATTTGTGTCTGACGGAAAGCATCAACTGTATTGAGGTATTATCAACTGCCGATTGTCATGTCATTCCCTCATTACGCTCGGACGATAGCGGGTGAAAGGCCTCAGTGTATTCGGCAATAAAATGAAGATCTTATTCGCGACCTTATTTCTTTACATTTAGAATAGCATGAAACATGATCATAGTACACACTATATGCTGTCAAGTATATTATAGTACATCTCAGTATTGTATGCATATAAAATTATTGACATGAGTATTAATGCCTGACATGCATCTATCTGCGAACAACGTCAATTAGTGAAGCTGGCAACAATTGCATTTTCACATAGCCTAGGCCTACATGGCATAGGTTGCACGTAGATTTACTAAAATACTGTAAACGTTATAAATTAAATGCTGCCAGTCTTAATTAGTAGGTCACAGGGACGCCGGCATAATTCCGGCCTGTTCCAACCATGAGTGCGCCAACTGAACAGTCACGCCAGTTAATGAATGTACTACCCACAGAATTAGACAGGTCGTTTCTTCTTCCCAGGTGTTTGACTAGAAGGGAAGCATTGGAGCATGCAACGTTAATGAAATGGCAAAATCTGCTAACATAATACCATAGCAATCGAACACTGAGCAGCCAGTTCAGCATTAAACACTCCAAATTGTGCGAAGTTTCAGTGACTACTATCAACCGGATCACACAGGCAAGAGACACAGTCGATGTCAAGTTCTACAGAGAAGTTTGTGAACGTTTTTTCGTGCGGCTGCTAACTTTTTTGATAATAATCGCAGGGCCCAACATTATCGAGAAAACTTTTGCGCAATGATCTGAAGGAATCGTGGCGATCGGAGCATTTTGAAGGAATTCAGAAAAATCCGCAATCGACGCACGACTATTTTTCCTATCTCTGCAAGGTATTTAAAATTTCTTTTTGCCCACTTAATAAGTTCCTGGATGTGCCATCGTTTTGAATAAGCTTGCACTTCTAGCAAAGTGACACGATTAAACAATCTAATTCTGTGGTACTACCACTGCTACACTTCTTTACTTAAGACAATAATCAATTGCTAGCCCGTCCTCAAGAGGTTATACATGTACATGTATGCATCGCGCAAGCTTCAGAATGTGCAAATTATTAGCAAACAGTTAGAAATTGCTAACTCATAAAGAAAAATTAAAAACTATTCTTACATATCAAGCGAGCGAAGCACTTGCAAGGCTCTTGAAATAAAGGCTCATGCGCATTTCTTCACTTTAAGCAGTGTCGTGGAATGGATAAATATGTTAATAGATAATTTATAATATGATAATGGATAATATGATAATATGTTAAAAGATAATTACTTTTTCTACTCTCAAAACATAGCAATATTGCCCTGATAATGCGTCCATTTGTTTATCGTCCCTGTTGATTTGCTTTCTGTTCATGAAGAGAAGATGGCAAGTTCGAGTTTTTAACCCATCAAAAGCGGCTGTGATTTCTTTGTGTAATTTCGAATTATATCAATAGAGATAGCTTGAAACATCACAAAACATGAATATTTTCACATATAGATTGGATGCGAGTCATTTCAGTTCGAATTCGAAGGTGGCGTATACAGGGTGTGCGTAAATTCGCTTGACTTTTTAAATTAAAAATCTACATGAGAAAGCAATAAGCTTTTTTGTCACAAACCTAGTTATATTACGCAACATAAAGGGGAATTTACGAATCTAACAATAAAAAGCCAATATTTGATGATAAAAATGTTCAAATCAAGTGCTCGAAATGATTGCCATCGCAATCAATCACTACAGTCAATCACCGAATAATATCGAAAATACCAGCGGCAAGTTCTTCGCGTGTGACTTCATTGCAGATGTCAGTGATCCTCTCACTCAACTGGTTTAGGCTTTGTGGCTTGCCATGATAGTATATCTTCGCTTTCATCCATCCCCAGAACCAAAAGTTGAGAGGATTCAGATCCGGTGAACGTGGAGGCCACTCTCGGTCACATCCTTGACTTATCACGCGATCACAAAATGTTCGTACCTTTGGTGCAAAGTGGGGTGGGGCACCATCTTGCAGGAGGACAATTTGCACTTTTGCGCAAGTTGTGGACGCACCTGCTTCTTAAGCATCTGGAGATAGGAATCAGCTGTCACTGTGTTGGAGAAGAAAAAAGGTCGTAGTCCAAACTTGGCAGAAAATCCCATCCAGACACGTAACTTAGGTGAATGAAGGAATTTTAAGATGCATGTTGATGGCTTAACATCCGACCAGATGCGGCAATCGTGCGTATTAACGTTCCCATCGAATGAAAAATGCGCCTGGTCAGGCCAGACAATATCATCGATTACATTCTGATTGTCGAGAAGCCAACTCGCTAACTCACAGCGCTTTGGCTTGTCGGCCGGCTCAATTGCCTGCACGACTTGTAATTTGTACGGGTCAAGTCCTAGTTCATGCCGAAGGATTTTATGGACACTAGTCTTTGAAATGCTACCAACCTTTTCGGCCACTGCGAGCAGACGTGACTCCTAGCATTGACTCTTTCAACTAGTCTCCTCCACGACGCGATCATGACTTTATTCTCAAATATTTACAAGCACGGATGCAATCACAGAAATCTAGCGTCTCAATATGGAGAACAATACAGTCACTTCATAAGAGAAGACATTAAAAAATGAGTGCACTTAAAAAAATCAAAAGATATCGGCACGAAATGCATTTAGATCAAAATCTTCCATGATAACATTGGCGGACTCTTTTTTGAAGGGTATACGTGAACCTCTGATACACAGATTAACTGACTTTACTATTTCTACAGATATTTTTGTTCGGAGCCACGTCATCAAGGAGGAATAGTTCTCTTGATTGCCTGTGGCCAGTTTCAGGGCAAGTGTCTTCAAAAATTGTCGGTACTCTTTACCTGACCCACGACGCGATTCACAGTTGCAATTGTCAAGTCATCCACTGTAGGACGGCCACTGCGAGGTTTATATATCATGAGCACTACCAGTTTCTTCAAACTTTTTGATATTATTTGTAATCAATGTTGTTGTAAAAGGATATTTATGAATGCGTCTTTGAGTCTTAGACCTTCAAAGAGCAGCTGTAGCACTTCTATTGCATCCACAGAAGCAATGAACTATCTCTATCCGAGTCTGAAGATCCATTGCGAATCAGATAGGCAGCCATTGTACCATTTCAAAGTGAGATTTCGAACACAGCATGAGGAAACTATGATACAGACTTAAACTATTGATTGACACACATGTCTTTGTCATTGGTTAGCAAAAACATCATGTCATAGATATGGGATATGGCAATTCTATGCCATGAGGGCTGATTAATTTGACGTTCTCAATTGAAGATGATACGATATGAATCAATCAATGACTAGGCATGTCGTCATGGCTGGTGATGAAAGTTTCATAGAATTGAATAGGGAAAAATTTTGAGCTCTGTCTCCTAGGTAAGGTTAATTGGCATAATTGACAATGCAGCTAATTGACTCAAACATTTACTGAAACTGAAATGAATTCACCAAAGCTTAAGAACTATAATTGTATATGTAATATTCATGACAAAATTGACTGATTGAAGAATGTAAAATTTAAGTAGTTAAATAATCGAATATTCATTTCTGATCGTTAGATTCGCAAATTCCCCTTTATGTACCACAATATAGCATGGTTTGTGACCTAAAAGTTTATTGTTTTCTCATGTAGATGTTCAATTTAAAAGTTGAGCGAATCTACGGACATCCTGTATATACGTCTCACTACCCGTGAAAAGTAGCAAATTTTGGTTGTGATAATAAATGGTAAAATTGAAGTACTGAGCTTTATAAAACTGCAATTAGAACAATTTGTCTATTACGAGCATCTTACTTGAGCACTTCAAATCCGATTTTTATATCCATTATTCATTTCAATTGCTTTGATGGATTATTCAGTTACATGTAGGCTACAAGTAAATAAAATTCAAATAAGAAAAATATAATTTATAATTAGGAATTGTAGTTTTATTCAAAACATAATTTGTGGAATTGTTAAATGTCATTAGAGCAGTTCTGACAGCAGAGCACAAAAGCTTCTAAAACGCTTATGCAAACACATACGCATTGTGTGCATGTACGTATTTCAGTGATTTTATCTTTAGTAGGCCTTTTTTGCTCTGTAAAACGTCTGTGTGTATACATAGGGGTTCATGTCGTCCTGAAATAAGTCATCAAATGTGGTGCGCTTTGAAACACTTGACGAACAATCCAACACTGCATTTCTAGCATTTCTTTCGTAAAAGACCTTGACATTCAGTCAAGGCGCAGCAGCTATGTAGGCATGGGTGTGATCCAATGGCATATAGGCCTACTATCGTTGCGTTCTGTTACTGACAATACTTCTCCCATGCAACTTTTTCCTTGTTGGAGTTAATAGTCGCACTTCTTCATCTACATGTAGATCATGACCCTTGACTTCAATATGTGCCATACGTTGTCATCCTGAAACAGAAGAGGATTATTGAATATGGCTTTAGCATGCACCGTGAAACTTTCTAACTCATGCTTAGCCTGCATCACAAGAGACGAATACTATCAAACATGTCTTCAAAAAATTAGCATGCTGATATACTTAAGTACAAGGCCACAGCAATAGCAACTACGAGCCTTCGAGCAAGGAAATAATGGTTCAAATGTGGTCAGAATGTGTCCATTGTCTTCAAGCCATGAGTAGGCCTCCGGAGGTCGATGATCTCGCATGTCATTAACTTCCTGAAATGCCCTGTACACCACTTGCATATTTCAAAATATATAATAGAAGAGTCAAGCAAACTGATAGCTCACAATTTTGTTGTCAAACCAGTGTAACTATAGGGTATTCGATAGAGATATTCACATTTTATATGTAGAATTAGGTCTACTTGATCTGTCATCGTCAAGGCCGCCTTCTCCGTCTTTACCACTGTCTCTGCACTATCTTCACAATCCTATAATGGGGTCTATATCATAGCATCATCCTCTTCATCGTTAATAAGATCATACACCGCATGACTCGCTGAGGTTTTTGATCTGAAAGATGTACTTATTCTGACGTTCACAATAGCGGATTACGCGATGGCATAAACATATTCCAATGCGTATTGGCACATTGCCACTGAAAGTTCAAAATTGAATATTTTTCTCAACTTACCAAAATGAAGAATTTCGCGTCATTTTGAAAAACAATTAGAATTTCCGCCAAATGGACGAATATGAAAAGGTGATTTTACATCACAAATCTTGATCATCGCTTTCAGTTATGTTCTATCAAAAAGACATAATCCAAAAAGCGAGTTTTTACTCTTAAAATGAAGCATAAGTTGAAGGAAGTTACCTGGCATGTATATGTCAGCGCGTTTAGTGGGTTAAACTAATTAACCCTTTACCCTCGCCACAGGGTGGGGTTGCGTTTTTCGCTCACCTGGCGAACTTTTTTAAAATATCTTTTAAAGTAAGCAAACTGTGGCCACCAGATTTCTAATAGCTTACTTTCTACGTACTTTTAAACCTTTGACTGTTTGACTGAAGGAAAATATATTTGGCATTATACTTTTGGCGTGAGATCCTTCTTTAAATTTAAAAGTTTGTAATATTTTGACTGATTTTGGTATATATTCACTTCTAATGTATATTGTGGCATCAATTCTTGATTAAATAAGTTGAGATCACATAAAGAATTCTTCCTATTAATATAAATATATTCACAAAGCTTTTGAATATGAAATTATCTGCCTATCATGTATGCGTGTTTGAAATTTGATCTCAAACATGATTTTTCATTATTTTTGTACTTTTTGTTCTGCATCTAATCAGCAACTATAAAAAGTTTTCAGAATCATGTTGTTTTTAGTCTCAGTGTCACCGAATTGAGCTGTTTCTTCACCTGCAGAAACTACCGCAAATACTAAAATGTGCGAATTTAGTGCTATTTGAGTTGAACTGAAAGTTTGAATTATTTGACCTTTGACCTCATCTAATACAGTTATGCAATCTCATAACGATTAATAGACATCATTTCATTAACCACCTTGACCAGATCTTTCGATTGGTGTTTGGTTTGTTAGTTTTTGTTGTCATTTTCCATTTCAAATAGTGATCTAAAGGAAATTTGTTAAAGATTGGCGTTTTTTGACCTTTGACCTTCACCTCAACCCAGGGATGACCTTAAAATGAAAGTGATACTTTTTTTCTGAATCCCCATTCAATGCCCGATTGATGTGTGGTTTGGCAAATTGGTGTAATAGTTTGGAGAAACGCCGTCCGAGGCCGCATCCGGAGAAACAGCCCAATGGGGTGAGGGTTGAACGGGTGCGAGTTACAGATCTTTATTAAAGACATTGCGGCAATTTAGAACCCAAATTTGAAAGTGATATAGCAAGTGATTGCAGGTGTGCCATTCATGACATCTTGATGCAAGAATCAAGCCCATTTAAGATTAAGGAGCATCTAATTTCAGATTGAAGGAAGTCCATGAGCATGTCATTTGATGCAGGATCAATGTCTCTTTTGGATTTGGAATCGTCCCTCGGCCCGACTGGCTTTGATTACGTCGCCGGCGCCGGCGGCTGATTTTCATTAGCCAGAAACCAGTCTGGTGCCAACCCTAGTCTCTTCATATTGGATGCACGATTATGTTGTAAACATTTCGTACTTTGAAATTTCGTGGTTCACACATCATATATTTTCTCACATTGAGTACTGAATCATTAACCGCTTTTCAAACTTTTATAAGCACAGCTTTTATTACTTTTAATGGTGTGTTGCGTCTGTTTGATGATAATAACATACGTCATGACATCAAAGTCACATTATATATCCAAGCTCATCGTATTTTGATGACACATTCTCAAAGATAGGACGAATAGTTCTCAGCAAAACGTTCATTAAATATCATTAATCTTTTAGTATATACATTCCTCACAAAATTCTTGCAGCTAGGGAACAAATAGCGAAAACATCAATAAATATATCCAGCATTTCGAAGGACAATCCAGATTTAAAATTTTCAAACAACAAAGACAATGACAGATTGAATATTTTGAAATCCTTAAAATCAAAGGCATTCGTCTCTCCCACGTGTTGCAGGAAATTTGTCTTGCATAATTTATCAAGAACTTTTGTGTCTTCATCTTAATGATTCAACATGAAAAATATGTGAAAATACGAATTGAAACAGTTTCAAAACGGATCAATTTAACAAAGTTTTCTAAATATATCTCTCCGTCAATCGACATTCCGTTTTCTACATGTAATTTCTATCAAATGAAGAATGAAGTTTAATGAAAATCCAGAAGTGTCACTCATTAATGCCTCTGAAGTAAAGTCTATGGAACGGAGCTAAGCTGACTTTTCATGCAGATTATCCGCCCACACTACTCATAGATACATTCTCACATCATGAAGTTCATTTGATCTCGTAACTTTAGTTACACAAGTAATTTGAATTTGTACACATGTTTCAATACACATCTCTAGGGAAAACATGAAAACAATGCAACGTGTAAATTTTCCAGCATAGATCTCAATGAGTTCGAAAAATATGCATGATAAGCTGAAACAATTTCTTAGATGAGTTCTGTCTTGATTATAAATATTTCGTCAGCAGCGTTGTTCCGTTGTTCTCCAAGTTGCGTCACGCACTGATACATGGGTTGCGTAACAAGATATTTTCCTATGCAATATTTTTTAATGTAATGAATTTGTCTGCCAAGCAAAGTATACTTCGATGGACCCTCTTCCTATTTCACGAAGTAAGTACAGACTATGGGGCCTACTTAATTTGCAAGAATAAAAATTTGACGACAAATTTGAGCAGAATTTGAATATTTAGTAAAACAATATTCTTGGCTGAATCTCCTTGCAAGTATAACTCTACTGCAAGCTCGTGAAAGACTCCATAAAATTTGTCTTGTTATCAAATACAAACACCGTTTTCAGGTGCTAACGTAGGCATTGCTGTTAAAAAGTCGCCAGAAATTTCAACTCACGACTTTATCACATAGCGATAGAATTGAATTTTGGTACTCTAGAACACTAAAATGACAACTAAATTTAAGTCTTGATCAAAAACGTAACAATTATATTAGTAACCAAGATATACTCGTACATGCAGTCTGCATGTTGCAGTCACATTGCACATGTAGTTATAGCAAAGTGTAATTATAATGATCCGTCGTTTCTACGCTTTATTAATGATCTTCTAGAAAAATATCAACTGTAGTATTTTAAGAATATATGAAATCGGATGCATCATTACAAAAAACTGAATGAAATATATTTGATTGAGTCTCTCTATCAAATATGAGTTTACAATTGGCTTATTTTTGGGCCTAAAACTGGGAGGAAGTTCATTTGCAAGATTATGACAAATATAGGGTCAAAATCCTAACTGTTTCTGATTCCGGGGTCCCAGGATTGATTCCGAGATTGGCAAGCGTAATGCATGCAAGCCTATTTGCAGTAGGCCATAGGCTATACACGGCTGGTTTTCAAAATCTCGACTGCTTCTGATCCCGAGAAACAACGCGACAACGCTACTGTCAAAAATATTTATATTCAAGACAGAATCATCTATGAAATTGCTTCAGTTTATCATGCATATTTTTCGAACTCAATGAAATCTATGCTGGAAAATTTACACGTTGTATTATTTTCATGTTTTCCCTAGAGATATGCATTGAATAGTTGTATAGAAATTCAAATTACTCATATAACTAAAGCAGCGAGATCAAATGTGACTTCATGATGTGAGAATGCAACTGTGAGTAGTGTGGACGGAGAATCTGTATAAGTAGTCAGATTAGCTCCGCTCCATGGATTTACCTTAAACTTACATCAGTATTACATGGGCCTCGTCTGTACTTGATTTTTAGACGAGTTTTTGAACCATGCAAAGCACAATTTTTGACATCACGTTGGTATAGGCCTAAATGTAAACGACGTATGAATAAGTTTACTTTTCACTTGTAAGCATCATTGTGATAGGACTGCGACTCCGACTCCGGGTGGCAATTATAGAATGCCTAGTTTTATTAAAAATAAAAACTGGTAGCCTGGTAGGCTTACCTGAAGCTATTTTCGGTGATCATTGCTGTATCAATTATCAATCATTTTCGATGAAAGAAAGTTTATCAAATGTCGCTTTAAGTTAGATGCATGCGATTCGGCTCCTCCCATCTTGTTGATGTGTGCTTCACATGGTTTTTCTCCAGTCTCTACCAGGCAGGAAAATCCACATCCATCTCCAAAAAATATGAGTACACTTTCGATTCTAATATGCGCTTTGGAGGATTAGCGTGAGGGTAGGAGGTAATGTTCTCAAACAAACTAGATAATATTTCATTTTTGTCTCTGATGTGACCTTTGGTGCGTATGTGTGTGATCGAAGCTAGGAAGGCTTGTCTTCTCTACCTACTAAATTGCCAAGTCAAAAGACAATCCTTTTTTCACTATCCCGGCTCATTCCGTCAACTATTACAAGCTTTACATGTACTGCTGTCTCTGTACTTTTGTTTGACGGAGAAAGTTGTCATCAAGACAGCGGCAGCTATAGGCACGAGGATAAATGATTTGTTTGTATTATATTTCGGGTCTAGTTATAGGCCGGAGTTTGGAGTCCTGTCATTTGATAGGACTCCGACTCCAGCAAAAATGATAGGACTCCGGGACTCCGACTCCGCATCCCTGCTACGAGTGTCTAGTAGCAAGTAGATCAAAGCGCAGTACGTGCACAATGTAGGCTATAACTCAGTTATGGCAGTAAAACCTGCGGTGTGTGATTTTCAAATGAAATGGAAAACCTGATCTTGATATGTTGCCCTTGCGACAATTGGCGAAAACCTGATTTATTATTTTATTACACCCATAAGTGCATAAAGCACCAAGAGAAACAAATTTACAAGAAAGTGCACCAAGTAATGTCAACATGTGGGTTAGTGATCACATTTACAGGTACTGGGAAAGCAACAAAATTCGTTTTTCACAATAGAAAATTATAGAAGTTCTTCTTGAAGTTCGGTAATGATGCATCACTATGTAAGGAGGCAGAAAATACCAGTCGCCAATGACACGCTGGGAAAAATATTTACGGGCTTGAATCCTTATTAAAGGGTCATCTTTATTAAAGTCGTGACTCCGAGCTCTTGAAGTCACAGGGTTGAAAAAGTTTGCCGGATCATAGGCGGTAAGGGAATGAAAAATTCTGAACACAGTTAGTTATTAAGTCGAAAGCACGGCGGCAAAGGTGGAGGGTTGGAATGACCAGTATTCGCAGGCGGGCTTCATAGAGTTGCCCGGGTAAGTGTAACAAACATCGAGTAAAACGCCGGTGGACCTTTTCGATTAAAGCCATGTCTTGGGCAGCAAGGGGATTCCACACACACGTAGCGTACTCCAGGCGGGACGAACATGTGTTTTGTGCAGTCGAAGAAGAACATCAGCATCATGGGAAACGAAAGTTCGCATATTTCAGGAAAAAAACCAAGTGAGCTTTATGGGTACACATAAGGACATGTTTGCAGAATTTAAGGTCACTCAGATGACCACCAAAAGATCCTCCGAGGAGGGCGTATCCTTCCTTGAGATTCTGGAGACAAAAAAGCAAAAAGGACAACTCCTTTTGGTAGGCCGAATATTTTCGCAAAATATTGACGACGAAATATATGCACAGGCCTTTTCTAAGAGGCTGGTTATTGATGGATCAAAATGACAGATAATTACTTGAAAAATTCAATAGGTACACTTGTGCTCAGAACATCCCTCTCACTCTCTACTACATGAACATTTTAATATCAATGAAAGTAAGCAATTTATAATAGGATTCACTAGGGACAGCTTAATCTAATTTCAGCACATGCATGTAGGCTAAATGTACTTCTATGTAGGCCTACACGCTTGCATGCAATTATTAGCCTATCCTGTTTGACATACTCGTATCATTGATGATCAGGTGCCGATAATTAAAAAAGAGAGGCGCTCAAATAGCAAGTGCCGGTATTTCAAAAGGCAATGATCTCAATTGCGATCATCAATTGGTGAATTGCGGCAATTAAATATGATCTAAATGTGTATGCAGGTATCTATGGTAAGACTACTATCTATGGTATCTATGGCAATCTTGGGACTTAAATAATTAGCATCTTTCATTATCGGGCTAATTTTCACACATTGCATCTACAAATGCATCATAATAATAATGTTCACACTTCATCCACACGGATTGTCATTCTTCGCATCGGTGTTTAAAAACACCTGCTAACGAATCGCGGGATCCCGGGATTCAAAATCCCGTAAAAATTCTCTTATCCCGGGATCCCGAGATTGAAACCCTAAAGACAAGCAATTTTAAATCTAATACGAAATTAGGAAATTTGCTTGGCATAATCATCTCCTTTATGCAAAGCAATAATGGTCATTTTTATGGTCATTAGATTATCCTGTTCATTGTCTTCAAAGCATAAATGTGCATAAACTCACGAAGAATCAATTTCCACAACTTCTTTTGAAACCGTGCCCAAAGATGGTAAATCCACAATGGTTGAAGCAGGCCCACTTGCAAGCACAAAATAAAAGTTCAAAGGTTATTCCGGAACAGTCATAATTTACGTGTTCTCGGCTTTAACAGCTGCAAAAACACTTGAAATTAGTACGATTTGCAAGTTTCTTGCGAGTTTTTCAATTTTTTTCTTCATCGGTATAGCACACAGATTTTGGATGATGTAAAAGAGTCGGATTTGGTGCTGAATGGCTATTAGGGAAGTGCCTTCCCTGAACGTGAGAAGATTGAGGATGACATCAACTACAAAACCTAATTTTTTCAGCACAATCAGGAAAAATAATTGTGGGCATTGAATGCTGTGAAAAGTTGTATGCAGGAAGCTTTAGTTAGATGAGCTGAACACATTGAGCAATTTTCAGCTCTCTCAAGCAAACCCACATGTTCTATGCAAAGGAAACATTAGTTGTTGGAAACCGAAAGTCAGACAATATCTCCCCATCCACATTGCTTTCCCGATAACTTAAAATCATTACGAAAAGTACAAAAAGGCTCAAGAAAGAAGAAAACACGATTTACGACTGAAATCTAAATATAGAATCAAAGAAATGGTCAAGCTTCGAAATGAACCTTCAGTTTATAAATAAATTTCATACATAGTTTATGCATAGAGTTGATACATTATAGTTTAAGACTTCGTCAGTAACATATTATAGAAATTAAATGAAATTCAAATCCAAAATCTGAATCTTGCTGATTGCAAAATTAGATCTGTAAACTGGGAAGTGCCAAGTATTTGAAACTGGGCTTCTCTAAATATTTTTACCGATTCTCGGGATGAATCTACATCCTTTTTTTCAGGAATGAGAACATAATGACATATAATTTGAAATCATATCATAGCTTAAGGTCATGCCCACGACCAAGATCTACGGTATTTAGGATATCAGAAGAATGAATATTCCTTTAGTTATCCATTTTACTCTTGCTGGTTGTAATTTGGCTGTAATTGTTCGAAGCAACAAATTGGTGGGGTCATAGTGACCCAAATGTGCGAGAAGTATTCCTGAGTCGTTATGAGAAGGCAGCACATAGAAGACATAACGCTAGGGTGTTGCCTAAGCAAATGTTTGGCTCGTGCCTGCAAGCAAATGCTCTTGTTGAGACCTGCTAAGTTACTAGATTTAGCCATGACATATGCATTTACGTCAATTTTGTTACTTGTAGTAAGATCAGCAGAGTGCCGCAGTTTCACTGTTTACACCTTCAGATGCCTGCATCGAACCATAGATATCCAGCTCCTCGTCGAGCACTACGCTTCGATCAATGCTGGCTATGCGGTTATGTCCCATTGCTTTCAAGCCAGCAGGGTATTTCAGCAAAATGCGCAAATAATAAGCAATTTTGCCTTGGAGACACATCAACGACTTGATTATAACCATCGATATCACAGAATTAGACAGGTCGTCTCTTCTTCTGTTTGACTAGAAAGGAAATATTGGAACCACAGAATTAGACAGGTCGTCTCTTCTTCCGTTTGACTGGAAGGGAAGCATTGGAACATGTAACGCAAATGAAATCGCACAATCTGCTGACGTAATACCACAGCAATCGAACAATGAGCAGCCAATTCAACATTAAGCACGCCAAATCGTGTTAAGTTTCAGTGAATGCTATCAACCGGCTTTCACAGCAAAGAAAAACATTCGATGTCAAGTTCTACAGAGAAGTTTGTGAACGTTTTTTCGTCCGCCTGCTAACTTTTTTAATAATGGTCGGAAGGGCCAACATGATCGAGAAACTTTTGCGCTGATGAATCTGAAGGAATCGCCGCGATCGGAGCATTTTGAAGGAATCCACAACAATCCGCAAGCGACGCACGGCGATTTTTCCTATCTCTGCAAGGTATTAAAAATTTCCTTTTGCCCACTTAATAAGTTCCTGCATGTGCCATTATTTTGATTCAGTTTTCACTTCTAGCAAAGTGATACAGTTAAACAATCTAATTCTGTGATCGATATGCTTACCAAAATTACTGCAGTTAAATTTTACGGTGTGGAATTCCCCGCTTATAAAATCGAATCTGCAGACATAAGTACTGCAATTTTAAATTCGATCATCATACATGTACATCGAAGTTTGTAGTAGTTAAGACACAAATGGAAGTTTGAAATGATATCTCGACGCTTATTATAGCCTAAATGATCGTCATCAAATGCTCAGACGCTCATTTCAATGTGTTTTTTGTGAGCGTAGGGTTGAAGAAATTTCCGCTTTGAAAATGGTCAGCCTTGTATGATCTAAGAGCTCATGCAGAACACATTCATTGTTACAACATTTTTAACACATTGTAGCTATAACATTTATAATGTGACTTGTCGCTTATACTGACGATTTCCGTTGAAATTGATGAAAAATTGAAGCAAACTTCAAAAATTGCTGAAAGAAAATACGGAATAACAAATCTGAAAAGTCGTAACATGCTCTGTATGAGACATACTTGAAGGAAATGTCAGATAGAAATGTCAGTTTCGTTCAGACTCCACTGAGATTTAAGTGAGAAATAATTTCGCCATTAAGAAATTCTTGAACTTTTAATACAGAAAGGGTTTCGTATCAATACATACAGGAAGACGATCAGGATTGAACACAAATTCGATAAATTTTACATTGTCACTTGATGAGAGGGATAGGTCCCAAGCATGGCTTATATAAAGAAGCAAAGCTTTACAAGCTGTTACAGGCGACAATCATATGTACTGGCGTACAACGGCGAAACGAAAATATGAATAAATGCATGTATACAAATATCCTCATATGCATTATTACTTTATCTGGTGTATGTCAGGGTGCTGTCCCGGCACCCTTTCTCTTTGTGTGATTGTCACCGATTCATATTGTACTTTCATGAACTCTTGCGCAAAGTGTGCGTATGCTGATGATTTAACAATCGCTTCTGGCCATTACCTCCATCGGTAATGTACTTGTAATAAAGTGCGCAAAACTGAGATTGATCACGCGCTCTCTTGGTATGATGACGATGACCTCATTGCTAACTTCTCGACGTTAACATTTTTAGCATATCTAAAGGTGCTTTTACACGTGTAACTCTAGCCCACACTTGTTACTGACACTCAGAGAACAGATAATAAACTAATGAGATCAATGCATTTCTCTTTATCATCATTCATTAAATTGCAATTTCTGGACACTGTCTGGTGACGCACGAAGCACGATTATTGAAAGTACACCTCTGCTTCCATTGTTTGTTCATTCTTTTCTGACTCGTCATGGATCGAAAAGTGTAAGCAATACAGTTGAACGGGTATAACCGCACCCTGAAATATTGAAGAAATTCCGATTTCAATTCTTTGTTGTGGATATAACAGCTAAATACGTAAAAATAATTATAGTCTAGAAAATGTATATTCATGCAGGAGGTAAGCGTCTCTTTGTCAGTGTAATGGATCGACCTTTCATTCTTGGCGTCTTGGTGTAGGCCTTTAACTCTTGTAAAGGACCTCAATAGGAAAGTGCATATTGAATCAATCAATGTTTTATTGTTTTTGCACATTCACGGGTTGAATGAGCAAAACTGAGCAGCATATATCGCAATTGTAGAATATGCCGGCCCATGCATTTTTGGATTGAATAGCTTTTTGTCTCAATAGCCAACAAAAGCTGCCAAGTGAGCTCATTGCCTTATTTTTCTGACCCTGTCAAGACGTAGCACTCCTCAATGAACGGAAAGACAAATTTATGTATACCGTGAGCGTCTCTTAGTGAATGTATCAAGTATTGGTAATCAAAGTCTGAGAAATCTGATCCTTCAAATGCTTAATAAAGTTTCTTATTGAATTAAAGGAAACTTGCCTTAAATCCATATGTAATAATTCTGGGGCCATGATCAATGACTTCTTCCAAATTAGACCTTCTGATATCTTAACAGACTTTTAATCAGAAGGCTTAATCAGTATGCAGATTTTGCTGAGAAAAGTTACATTATGGACATAGGCAGATGTCCATAGCATGACTACAGCTTCAAGACGAAGTGTTCCGAAATGGGCATTGTTTTGAAATGCTTTCAAGTACAGAGTTGATAAGCGGTCTCCAAAGACATTGGAGGAGTTGAGTCAGTCCATTTGTGATGAGATGTGTGCCATGTCAATGTCATAAATGCGAAAAAGCTGTTTAAGCATTCTTTTTTATAGTCTTGAATAGTTGACAGTGAATGGAGGTAACCAAATGGAGAATTTGTTTAAATTCTGCGCATAGAGTATAGTAGGAAGAATGTCGACTCAAAAAAGTATCTGTATACAGTGAAAATTTTTATTTGAAAATATTCAGTTTTTTGCAGAGATAACGTTTCTGGGTGCAAAAAATCATTTGAGCAGTTTTTTAAAAAGCCTTTTTTGCAATTTATTCTTGTGTGTATGTACTACCGACATGAAGCCACTTTATAAGTAGTATGAAACAAGCTCGATATCAAAGGGAATGGATATTTGACGAAAAGCATCTTAATTAGTGGAAATTAGGCTTGTTATCAAGAAAATTTGATAAACTGTATAATAATGCAAGTCGCTGTCTTCAAGGAAAATTTGAGATCTTATTGTGCTTCTTAGCTGAGATGCTATGTTTTTAATTCGACTTTCAGCGGCATGATTTTATGATTCACAAGGCGTTATTTCTTGAATCTGAATAGAAATGTGGACCCATTTACATCTTTTAAAGTTTATTATGATCAGCTTCTTTGATAATGATGTTTTGCTCTTTCAGTGGTGGATATGGTTTGTGACATGATCACGCTTAAGAAAACAATCATACAATAAACCTGAGCTTTATAGTAATGGCAACTCATCGAATTGCTACTTTAACAAGCTATATTACTTCTCCAAGGTTGACATGACATGGAGGTGACATAAATTACTTGCCTTTCTTTTGCATTGCTAGCGATCCATAATCAGTCAAATTCGTGTACATTTTTCCGGAAGTGCAAAAATTTGCATATCTTACATGTGATACTGGGTCTCAACTCGAGGTCATTTAATGAATCGAAACTTTATACACATTGGGGATTTAATAAATGCTGAGTTGCTACTCTACCTAATGTACTTACTATGCGATTCTGCGCAGTGTACGTACACTTCGTTGCATGTTCAATTTGCTTTTTGATAAGCTACGAATAAATAGTTTTTCATATCGTTGATTTTTGTCGCGACAAAATTTTATAAGCTAAAAATAATTATTGAAAATAGCACAATGCGCTATATATAAAATCCAAAAATTCAGATCTTGCAGAAGCAGGCGGCATATTGTGAGACAACAAGCTAGTAATTTTTTATGATAAATAAACGAAAAAATGTAAGTTTTAGCGTTAGTGTAAGGGATAGTGCACAACTCCAGGGCACTTTTGAACATTCTCCGCGACTTTATAGCCACTCTGTTATACGCTGGAGGCAGTGATGAAACTTTGACATGGAACATTAATTAATCATTTGCTTCCAATGTCCCATTTTGGAACATTTCGTCTTCATGCTTTTTGTTCAACATTGCAAAGCGTTAAACTCGAAACGGCAATGCTCACATATTCAAATAACAACGGTGCTCACATTGGCGACAAAAAATCCATGGGAAAAATTTAAGTATCTTTATTTATATTTTTATTTACCTGTGTTCTACATGACTTTTCACTTTTGTGTAAAAATCCATTTTGATTGGCATCAGGTAGCTAGATCTACAACTCTTTTGTGTCAGAGGAGCGCTGCGCCGCTCGATGGCGTGCACTCGTACATTTGCATTCTTGTTGATTTCTTTTTTGTAGTTGTCATTTGATCTCAAAATTCAAAGTATCCTACATCGCTGAGGTTTTGCTTCTGTCAATTTTTATGTTATTGAATTTGGATAGTAAGTTATCTTTGCTATCGACAGCACTGAAATCCGTCCTCTAAGGCTGCCACAGCTTTTTTAATTTGTAATTTACAGTTTCAGGGCAAGTTATTGTAGCTAAAGTTTGGAGAATCTGTCCTTGCAAATTTTACATCTCGCTGCATGCATAGTTTCAATACATTGTGAATGCATTATACTCGTACCAGGTGTCCCAAAAAAGTGCCAGAAACTAGGCACTTGTGACTTCGTCATTCTCCATTCGACTTTGCTCACTTTTTGCATACAAATGTAGAATAACCATAAACTTTTTGTCGATGAAGTTTCAAGTTTGAATATTGAGTGCTCTTAGGGAAAAAAAGTAGATTAGTTTAAGACCTATGTATTTTCAATGGTGAAATTCAAGACATCGGACATTAGTAAATGCAATTTCTATCCATCAATCGTGATCACAGCAAGCTATTCAGCATGTTCAAGTAGACATAAAACAGTAAGGTATGAACATACCGTATATACTCATCTATAAGTCGAGTTTTTTACCCAAAATTCATTCCAAAAGTAGGGGTCTCGACTTATTTATTACATTTATAGCATTTTTCTTTTTTTACTGCAATTACCGGTGCGCGCGCAACACTCAATACATCGAAATTCATGTTCATCGGTTGCTCCAGACGATACGACAAATCTTCATTTGTCATTGAACCGCAGTTATTATGGGCAATGCTAACAATGTGATGGTTCTTTTTGTTTCAATATTTTGCCATACCGGTAGGTACACCGGGGCAATTAAAATTGTTTCTAAATTGTAATTAAATTGTAATCAAAATTAAATTTATTACAAACGAACTTGATTCTTCAAAAATTCCACCTTTTCATCTCGTATTGCAGACGGGCCAATGGAAATATACCAGCATTTGGGCAGCAAAGTCGGGGGTCAACTTATAGTCAACTTATAGGCGAATATATACGGTAGGTATACGGCATAGACTACATGGAAATATCCATACTTCTGCAATAGGTGAAGAAATTCGGAATTTGAAATTTTAGCTACCTGTTTTTGCAACTCTTTAATGAAGACATTTGAAGATTTTGGGCAAAAACTGTCTTTCTTTTTTAGTAGACTACATGTGGGTGCTTCTGTGCACGAATTCATGTCATTATATGCCTATTATTTATTGCTAATAAACCTTGCTTGCATGAAGTCAATCACATTAATTCTGACTGGGCCACTTCCATGAAACCACATTACATGCTGTATTACTGGACAAGCGAGGAATGAGGTAAAATTTAACTGCATGATTGAATTAGTAATTTGTAATGCGTTGCTGTGCAGACGAATAAAGTCGTATGTAGGCCTAATCAGTGTCATTCATTGTTCTTCAATTGGACTTCCCATTTGATGAGATTGGTTCTATATCTTGTCTGTAGCAGGCAACAACATCAGGGAACGTTGCAATTTCGTAAGAATCGTGTTTGTTATCAGATATTTTTACTTGAAAATAATAAATGTTCTTAGTGGCTATCATGAAGAAGAGTTAAAATAGATGATGAACAAATTCTTTCTTTTGGATATCTTTATCATTAAATTGACAATGCATTGATAATTGACGCCTTGAAAACTACGAGTATGGACATCAAATGTTACATCAAATATCTGATATTCTTAAACCGAAATATCGGTAAAAATGATTAGAATGAAAAAAATTGCTTTTTCTGGTAACTGATGCAGGAAAATCACACTCTATAATAAAAATGTTTATTATCGACGCGTTTCGGTCGACAGCACTGCGACCATAATCAAGACAAACTGGATGTGAAACATGATTGTATTGACACTGTAACATACAAAAATTCAAAATTCAAGGTCGCATACAGAAGTGAAAAACAGACGCACATGAGGGCATAGAGATAAGAGAGAACGAAACATAGAAATAGAATTAGCCAGAAAACCACAGAACTAAGAATAAGGTGCAAATTAAATAGACGACAAAACTCTGATTGAGGTGAGAGGATCAACGAAAGAAAAACCGGAATTAAAATTCATACAATTAGGGTCAGAACTAATAAAAGCGGATTCAAAAACACGACGAAGGCTAACATCAGAACTCATTTTTAAAACAACAAAATTATCAAAATCAGGGTAGTGGTTATTACTAAAAGAATGAACTGAAAGGGCATTGTTAGTGTCGAAGGACCTGACTGCATGACGGTGCTCCTTCATCCGAGCATCAAAACTCCTACCAGTTTCTCCTATATACGACTTAGAACAATCCTTACAAGAAATACGATACACACCTTTACTATTATTACTCTTTCGGGACGAGTTATTAATTAATCTAGATTTCAAGCTATTAGGATAAGTGAAGGCAATACGGGTATTATTTAGGTGCGCTAAGCGACGATTAACCGGGTTATCTAAAGATGGGACAAACGGCATGGAATAAAACTTCTTAGGCAGCTCCCTATCAATGTTAGGTCTGAAGAAAGAAGATTTGGCTTTAGAAAGCGCTTTAAATAAAAATGCATCTGGATAACCGCGTTTTTTGAGACATTCCCAAACGAAATCAATTTCTCCAGCACGAAATTCTTCACTACAGATGCGAAAGGCTCGATATAATAAATTGCGGGCTACATTTAACTTAATTTGATAAGAATGGAAAGAAAAGAAATGAATATAGCTATTAGAATGCGCTACTTTTCTAAACACTTTGAATTTAATAGAAGAACAAACTCTAGAAACTAAAACATCAAGGAAAGGAATCGAGTTATTGCATTCATATTCAACCGTGAACTTCAAAGAGGGATAGAGAGAATCTATAAAAGAAAGGAAAGAAGATAAATCAAAACTAGAATCGACAATAGTAAAGACATCATCTACGTAACGTAACCAACATAGCGGCTGATGGCTGAGTTTGTTCTTCTATTAAATTCAAAGTGTTTGACCCTAAATTAGTTCTGACCCTAATTGTATGAATTTTAATTCCGGTTTTTCTTTCGTTGATCCTCTCACCTCAATCAGAGTTTTGTCGTCTATTTAATTTGCACCTTATTCTTAGTTCTGTGGTTTTCTGGCTAATTCTATTTCTATGTTTCGTTCTCTCTTATCTCTATGCCCTCATGTGCGTCTGTTTTTCACTTCTGTATGCGACCTTGAATTTTGAATTTTTGTATGTTACAGTGTCAATACAATCATGTTTCACATCCAGTTTGTCTTGATTATGGTCGCAGTGCTGTCGACCGAAACGCGTCGATAATAAACATTTTTATAATAAAGTGTGGTTTTCCTGCATCATCGGTAAAAATATTTCTTTTTCCAATGCTTATATCATAAATAGTCAGTTATAATGTATATATGCTGTATATCATTTCATTGATTATAATATAATAATAGATTAATCATATATAATTAGATAATCAGTGAAGTGAAAGATTATCACATATTTTCTAAACTCATTTATTCTTCAGTGAAGCAGAGATTTTGGTTTGCACAGATTCTGCAGCGGGATAATTCTGAAAAGGGGAATCAACAAGGCGAGATCTCTTCCGGCTCTCTTCCGATTTTCTATTCCAAGATAAAACTACTTCTAAGTAATTATGAAGAGTGAGTTGTGAATTTAATCTAATGTGACGATAACTTAGGAGATAAAATACCTAAACTGATGAGGCTTTGCCTCGCTTCACATGACATGTTGATCCCACAGAATTAGTGTGGTTGATCCCGATGCCAAGAATCTAAGTGAAGCGAAACGAAATTTTCATCAACAGATAAATCAGATTGTAAAATAAAATTGTACAACAAGTAGCCATCTAATTAATTGTAAGCAAGCATCGTGCCGTTTAAAACTATACATATTTATTTGTTTTCTACCACGAAATGATGGTCAAGCACTACAATGCTTTAGAAAGCAAAATGATAAATCGAATGTTGCCAGTTGCTTATTATTAAACCAGAAAGGACTTTTGTTTCAATTTCGCTATTTCACCATTTCAAGTTAGAATTCATAATTTCCAAACATCAATTTGGAACTGTCGCAAGTAATTCAAAAGAACGGGGGTGTCTTCTTAGGTTTATTCGCTAAAAGAATACTAAAAACAATATGTACAGGCCCAACGTTTCGCGTGTTCACGCTTCCTCAGGGGCAAAACAGATAAGACTTAAGGCTAAAAACGTCAGTACAGCACAGGAGAGCGCTCTATCTTAGAGCGTTGTTCTTTTATACGTTCTGGTGCGGGGTGTGAGAATCAGACATCAGAAATCGATCAATTCGTGTTTACGGTTTATCGTAGGCTTCAGGCATTTAATAAAACTTACTATAAAACTTACTTGGAACTTGCTATGTAGATTACTAATCAGTACACAGGATGAAATCGGAATATCACAAGATGAATTCGGGAACACAAATCCATCTCCTACTGGTGTAATGTCATCTGAGATAAATTTAGGAGCTGAAGGATCTGTTGATATAGGCCAATCATTTTAGTATGAGTGATTTGCTTCATATTGTTTGCCTAACTTTCTGATACTTGTGCTATATAAATTCATTTGTAATTCAATCAATGCTAACCTGTGCTTAATGTTTAGTCGACAAGAAGCATTTTTCAGCAGATTGGGGATTTGTTGCATTCAATGGGGATATCCGCTATAAAAATTTATGGAATGGCAATATGGAACGCTTTGCGGATCATTGTTTGGGCGGCTGACTTTGAAAGAGAATGCTGGAGGTCCACATCAGCTTCGTTTGCTATTTTTACTTTCTATATTTTGTATTTTGACTTTTTTACTTGAATAGTTTGTTTATCGACCGAACAATTTACCGCTTCGCTTCAGGGTCGCTTCAACAACTCATTGCGCCGACCGGTTATTCTAATTAGTCTTATGTCGACCAATGTTGTGATGTTGTCGACTATAAGAGCTTATTTCAACATGTCTAGTAAATATTTAACAATTCTAAATTGTAAGTCTTGATATTACGGAACATCAGGTGAAGCAGCATGAACTGTTTTGCTTAAAAATGCAAAAATTAGGTATTTGTCCTGGATTCATAGCCAGCTACGGTAATTGCTAAGCGTTGAATATATCTAAGAGTCCATGGTTTCCTCACAGTTCTCAGATTTCTAGATACATTCGTCACACGCACTCAGTTGCGCTAAGTTAGCATAATTTATGTGGATAGAAATCGTCGAATTATAACACGGATGCGTCCTATGATCGGCAATGATATCATTTTATGTAATTTTATTTTTTATAATGAAAATACACCATTTTTAGTGAAATAAACGTAGGCCTACACCGTTAGTAGATCTAGTCATACGAATATTTCGATTTACAATGCTACCATGCTACTTTTACTGCTCTTAGCAATGAAATTGAAATTAAATTGCATGCAGCATCAATATATTCCAAATAATGGAAGGCCGAAGAAAACAGTTTAGTCATACAAAGCTTCTTGTATATCAAAAGTTAGGTAGGGCCAATGGCCTATACAGTAGACATCGCAAGTCTTGATTTAAGTTTTATACACTCGAATTACAAATATGCCTACAATATGCATTTGGTTAGGCCAACAGTATCAAAAGTATGAAAAAGGATAAAAATATTTAGATTACAGTCACGACTTCAAAACATCAACACAGTTATTAGAAGTGAGTTTAATGTTCAATCATGGGCCTACTGGAAGTCTGAAGTAACCAGCAATATATGAGATATGCAGTGTACATGTAGAGCTAATCCCAGAAAACGGCGGTCTTTATTAACCAGAATCTTAATTATCCAAGTCCGAAATGTCGAGCTTTGACCGTACTCGTATTTCCAAATTTCAAAGCCTCGTTTACATATAACTAATAATTTATTCATAAGCCTATATGTATTATACTCGTATTATAGAAAAAAACAAATTCAAGGTAGTGTTTTCAAACTAGCATTGTTTGACAATCTGTGTGATAGACAGACTGACAGACAATAGCCTGTTGCTTTTCGCTACATGAATCAACCAGTGGGGAAGGACATGGGTAAAACAAACAAAAGAGACTAAATTTGCTTCAATACAAAATGCGAAGAATCTGTGATTAGAAAATATAATGGAACAAACACTTTTGATGATATCATTTTATATCATTTTTCATAAATAAAATGCTATAAAATGATATCACTTTTCCTCAGAATTAAATGAAATCATTTTTATCATTGCCGATCTTTGGATACGTCACTCAGCTGCGCTTAGTGCTATATTTTGGAATAATGCTCAGATGTTGTGGCTGTATACTGCAAATCACTGGCGACAAGAATAATTTATAAATTGATGCCAAGTTTTCATGAGAATTGAAATTATCAGCCCATGCGATATTTATACTTGCAGAGAATTTTATTTGTCTTTATATGATTTTGACTTCCTTTTGCTTCATGAACAACTTGCTCAGTGATTGGCTGATTTATGAAGACACGTGTATTTGTTGCTGAAGTTATATTTCCTGATGTTTAAATGTAATTAGGCCTATGTGACATTGAAGATGTCAAAGCAATCCTAAGTCTTCACATCTCGATGAGATACAAAGATGGGGAATTTTGAAAAACTGGAATCTTGATCAAGTTGTCTCGACGATGCAATCGTAAATAGTCGAATCGTTTACTAATTGTTCCTAAGAGATGAAAGCAATAGACTTTGGTATTCATTTTTATTGCACTTATTCTCGTCTCGATATCAACTTACATGTCATTGCTATGGCTACGAGCTTTCTCAATGAAAGGCAAAAATGCTCAAATTAGCGTTGTAAAAAGGTGCCATCGTCACTCTCATAAAATTTACAGTGCCGTTGGTGGATATCGCAGACTGCATCATGGCGACTTGCACGTTCTCTAAAGCATTTGGTCACATGTGGGAACTGTGACAGAATCAACAGATTCTGAGTTGCGAATTGGTGTTATAATTTACACTATTCTGCATTGTAAGCTTATAATCTTGATAACGACGGTGATTAATCCGAACGAGATCATGAAAAATTAAATAATTCTGAAGCTGTTATAGATATTTAGAAATGCGCTGGATAAGTAAAGCAATTCAAGAATGGAAATCATTGTAATAGTGTAATATGACGATTGACATGCAACCATAAGAACACCTAGTTCAAGTAATTCCTCATTTGTTGAGCTCGCTTGTTCGTCATACTACGCTCATTTACTTAATGTTAACTGTATTCTGAGATGGTGTTTAAAGCATCTATTGACATCACTTTGTTATCGTACTGCCCTCATTTGAGGTGTGCAGAATTCAAAAGTCGCACAAGAAAGCAAACAATTATTAATCATCTGTCTTTCAACAGTTTGCAACGGTCTATGTATCAAAACGCAGCTTAAGATAAAGAGATTTATTGCAAAAGCGGTTGCAGATAATTATCGCTCAAGAAAACTATTCTTCCCATCTTGCAAACACCGGCCCGGTTCCACTTTAACATGTCATTTTTGGATACATAATTTTGGATGATATTTATTTCACTCATTTACGTACGATAGCCTCTTCACGCTGTCGGTCATCTGAAAGTAACAATGCAGTATATTTCACATTCTTGTGATGAGTAGTGAGTACTATCCATTTCACATATTCAGTGAGTGCAGGAATTACACAGTTTCAACTCCTTTTGCGATGGAGAAATTTACTATTCAACTGCGCTTTAAGATCATAGAACTATACTTGAAAAAAGATAATTCCCTGATTCATACGCGGCAGGAGAATTGACGACACTGCGTCAAGAGAGAAGCTCGCAGATTATCACTCGATTCATGACCATCCGCGATCACACACACCACGGGCTCGAACAGAGGAAAAATCGAGCAAGTTCGAGTCAGCATTGAAGAAGAAACACAACTTCAGCAAGAAGTCGATCAGATGAGGTTGAGATGGCACACTCATCTCTTATCGAATTCTGAAGACTGACAATAATTTGTTTATTGCAAAGTGCAGAGGGGAGCATGAATTGCAGCGTGATGCTCACCAACGCCGATTACAATATACAATTCGTGTGCAAGATCTCGTAAGAGGTAGCCTAACCCACATTTCGCCACTGTCTGATAATGCCAGATGAAGACATAAATGGCTTCGTTTATAAACCAAAGCTGCCGTTCCTGGGATGAAGAGAACCCACGAGAACTGATTCAGCGTCAGATGCATCCAATTAGGTGTACGATCTGATGCGGAGTAGCATGCCGAAATATAATCGGACCCTTCGTTTTTGAATCAGAGAATGGTGAGGACACAGAGAGGGTTCCCTTGCACCTGTCTGGGCTAATCTAGTGGTGACATGATTCTATCACAGCCATTGTATGTAGGCCCGTAACCAGATCTGATCTGCAGGGGGCATGGCCCCAAAGGAGATGATGATGCGAACATCATCAACCATGAGAAGACCACACTCTTGAATTAAAAATATCTGCATTTGTAGTTTAAATGATTGTTGTACCGTTAAATCAAGTTAATTAACTATGTGATGAAGGACTCTAATGCATGATAATGCAAACTCCTGTATGTATTGTGTTAACCTTTTCTTACAATGATCAATCATCGCATATGCTTGTACATGAAATTGCAAGTTGCAGAATTATTAAAAAGATTATTAATAAGAAAAAGCATTATGAATATGATGTTATTTTGCCTAATTTAGCCTAATTTTGTTTGAATGTATTAGTTGTATATCAGACGATTTAAGAAGCCTTTTTCTATGATAGTAAGTTTGAATATTAAATCACGATCTTGCAGTACATGATCACTTCACAAAAAAAGAACATCAATTTAGAAAATCGAATCATTTTTCTATTGGTACTGCATCGAGAGAGTTCAACAAAGGAAAGATATTGTGAAGTGTGAAGATGATTCTTTCACAGACATTTCAGGATTCAAATATTTCATATGTGTTCCAAATGTGTTTCCAATGCGTGTTTCCATATGTGCTTCCAAATGTAAATTAATCATGTAAACCTGACATTGCTATAGTATACACAGGTAATGAAGAAACCGATAGAATTCTCTCTTGAAATATAATATTGAATAACTTCACTGCGAGCTTGGCTCGAGGCGTGGATGTTTTCGACGAAAACCAGTCACAAATGTGTCCAAATTAATTTTCTCAGTTTTCTTCTTTTTAAATGCAAGAAGAACCAAAATTTGTTGACACATGTGAGTAATTGATTGTTGTTGTGGTTCATCGATCCTAGTCAAACTTGAGAAAGATGATTCACACATGGCTGCACTACAACCGAAGGTGGCAATTGTGGCTGCTAACCTGAATATTTCCGGAAACGCAGCTATTTTCGTGCAAGGCCTTTAAAATCGCAGCTTTTTGCTTTGACTCAATGGATTTCAACAGAAATGATTTTCCACTGTTAGCTCTGCTTCAGTAGGTAATGTAAATCCTAAACATTTCTCTTAATTCTTCCTGTCATATTTTGTCATGATTGATAATGATACAACTCAAGAATTTAGATAGAATCTACCTTGGATTTTCTTTCAGAATGTCTAGTTAAAATCTGGACATTTCCGACATAAACAACAAGGATGAGACGCGCTGCGATGTAAACGTCCAACACTCGCTAGATAGTTGTTTCTCTCCTACAATTGATCTGTGCCGACAAAAATATTCCGTTCTCGCCAGCCATCAATCAATTCCCCCTCCAATTTGTTCTCACTTCCGACGATTTGATTGATTCGTTTTATTGATTGTATATTCATCATATAGGTAACTATTTTAGCACAGGGGGCAAAAAAATAACAGAGGGGGCCTGCCCCCCAGACCCCCGTGGCTACCGGCCTGATTGTATGCAATGTTATGATTTGATAGGGAGATAATTTGTTTACTTTTTTTATGTGTGATTGGCCAAGCACGCGCAATGCATTAAGAAAGTCGCATAGGGGAACAGACGAGCTGCAATTGTCACATTGAAGGTTGAACATCGGTCAAGTGAAAGTATATCTTTGACTTCCCGATAAAATTTTTAAATGGAATCGTTTGGGGTTGATGACTATGGTACTTATTGGCTGACAATCTTTGTTCATAACATAGATTTCCATTTTTTACTGTGACATGACATTACTATGAAATGTCTAATTTTGAATTACTTTGCAATGATTCGTTATAAAGATTCAATGTTCTGGAAGTCGCTCTAAGAGCAGACGGTCTTCTGTACAGGAGGATGTGTTTTAGTTTACCATCATCATAGATAATGCTTTTCGCGATGAGGATGGGATTTCTATCTAGATGAGCTCGTTTACGGGCATGGTTTTTCTACTGCAATATTGAATTTTAAGGTTTTATCATATTCTGCATATTATCTTTCAGCTAGCCTATTATTATAGACACCTATAATAAATTTATCACGTATCATTTCATCGAGGTTCATAAACTTGCAGTCAGATGCAAGTCTTCTTAATCTGCAAGTAAACTCTGTCACATTTTCAGCTGATGATTGTTTTGCATCCACAAACTATAATTAAAGAAAATAAAATTGATTTTTTTGGACGCAAAAATAATTTGTTTTTACTTATTCAAGTAAAATTTTGGAAAAGTAAAAACAAGCTATTTGTGCGTTGAAAGATAAACCAATTTTATTTTCTTCAAGTAAAATGTTGTCTAAATCTTTCTTTGCAAGTTTAATTAATGTTGCTAGAAATCATCCATAAATTGCTTCCTCCTAAGTAAGCCACTGAAATATCTTGTGAATCTGTCAAAACTTTGGTCCACCAATCCATCGTAAATCAAAAGACTATCACGTCCAATCGCATTGAGGAATAAAAGAGCCTTCTATTTTTCATCAACACTATTTATGATCACGTAATTATTCAGCTGTCGCAAAAAGAAGTCAAGGTCTGTGAATTTTGGATTCGCAGGTCGGAGTGGCAACGGGCAGATGATGAATGTGGCCAATGTAAAGGATCCGCCGTCAAATGTATTATCTATGATGAATTGTTCCACGGAACTCTGAAACATAGTTTAGATAAAATGCTAAATGAACATAGCATTATTTTTCATTCAACGAACTATAAATTCGTCAACTAATAAAATCCCATTCTTCATGTTAATATAAGATGTGAGGTCTTGCTGTATAAGATGTGTTTTAATTTGACATCATAATAGATAATACACTGCGTTTCTCCAAAAAGGGATGGACAGTGTCATTGAAGCGTCCGAAGTCGGGCGGTGCAGTGATCTAAAAGATGTTACTTTAAAGTAATGGCGCAATAAATCTCCTGATCTTAGCCTACGTTTTGATATATGGAGCATGAAAACCTGTTGAAGAAAATGATTGACATCTGTTAGCTTTCTTGTGCGACTTTTGAAGCACTCTGCATACTCGTATATGGTATTTCAGCCAAATCAACACAGCGGCAACATTGGCGTATAAAAATATGTTAATTTCAATATCAAACACTGGTGAGATGCAAAATAAAGTTACAATTGCAGGTTGAAGATACTCGTTATACTTTTGATTTTACTTCTAACTTAAGAAACAAGTGCATATTATTTATTAATTTAATATCTTATTTGTATTTAGAAGTATGACTTGAAATAGTTGAACAACATATTGGAAATACGTGTGTCTCGTGATAGAAAATATTCATAACATAAATTTCATTTGTATCAACTGATTATTGGTGTGATGAAATATTTGATAATAGTCTGGATTGTTAACGAAAAGACCTGGGGTGGGTCACATCAAATAATCTAAGGATAAGTACTGTTGTAAACTGTCGACCTGTAATGCTTGTTCTGACCGGATGTGCACGGAACTTGGTGGAATGGATCGGAATGGGCTTGAATATGAAAACTTACGGGTCGAAGCAGGCAACGGCAGGGCCAGGAATACCGAATTGCTTCCTAATTCTGCCCACACTATTACTTTTGAACAGAAGGAGACAATAATGCCTATGCATGTATGCTCTAAATCATTTTTTCAGATATTTTAAATAAAATCTTGTCATTTACGATGAACCCATCCTTTGAAGCGCGTCAATATTCCGGGGTCTTCATTCTTAAGAGGATTTCATAGAATCACGGTATGAAATTCATGGTACAACACATTCAGAGTGTGGTGGCATTCATTTTCTCTAATTCTCCCATCTTTGTGCTATAAAAAAATAAAATTAATAATCAATCTAGGGCTGTGACTAGTGCACCGGTTATTCCTCCATGCATCGGTTCTTGGACCGGTCTAGCGACATATACAGATTTCGGACAATTCGATGTTCTACTGTGTTAATTAAAGTATCTACTTAAATCATTCTATCTTAAAGTTTGGGTGCATCAAGAAATAAAGAGAAAAGCATTTCATTTATTCATTTTTTATTTCAAATTACTTTTTGAAAACCAAGCAATATGCTCACTTCATGCAAATTTGTGCATCTTAATCAATTCAAATCACTTATAGACCATTTGAAGCTGTGATGAAAATGTTCCATCATCCGAATCTATGAAATTCTCATATGAGCAAATAGCAGCATACTTAAAACACTACTCACAATTGTTTTATAAGTAATGCTCTTAATTTCACGCTTCCTAAGGAGTCGTCGTGCAGATTTTGATTTGGAAGAGCTTTTCACTTTGAGGAGGAATCGGCGCTACTTCGCAAATCTTGTAAAGTTAACAGCAGATGATTCACTGAAACTTCCCTTGAAGAAATGTTTGTCTAATTAATTAGCCCCAACGAACAGTATCGTCTTACAAGTACATAAGTCATTCTGCGTCTACTCATCTGGACATATCACTCTATTGCACATCTGAGAAACTTGCAGACTTCATTAGAGCTAGAAGGTGAGATCATTTATTAAAAATAACAGCCCTGACTGACGCTAAGAAGAGCTGATTGATAAAGCAAGGTTTGAATTATGGATAAGAAGTCTGAGCACAGAATTCTCTCAAAATTGTGAATAACACAAACTTGATTAAATAGCGAAAGCAAGACATGTATGTACAACTGTCGATTCCGTGTAAGTTACTGAAATAACATGTTTTGCAATGACTAACGCAAACGACGACTGATAACAGCCACAATATTTTCTTGAAAGAACAGCATGAACAGTAGTTCTGTCATCCTAGTTTCAAACAAATTTTCATGAATTTCTCAATTAGGCGTGGCAATTAAAGGATGAAATTACCGCTATTTTATCACCATCTGCAATTTTCTCACCTTGTTCCAGGTGAATTAATACAGAGAGAATATCTATTATTTTCATTGATTCCTTCATTCGAGGAACTTCATTTTTAAATTTTCACATCCTCTTGTGCGATAAATTTATTTATCAGGCAATTTGTTGAGCAATGTCACATTTTAAAGATAATCGCCGAAAGAATTTAGCAGCGAGAATTTTATTTATATACTGTACATCTCTGAGTCGATGTGATTGTCATAAGTGGCAAATGAATAGCAATACACACCATACTATCACGTACTTGGACAAATATTAGCAGCCTTTCTAAAAGTATGAGCAAGCGTCTGCTTTATTTGATCAAATCATCAAATTTAAAATAATACTCAATTTCAATAATGCTGACCATTACCGAATTACAACTAACTATGAATGATGTAGCGAAATCACATAAAAGTATTTGTAGACCTCTACTTCATCTATATGCATGGCATCACACACACTAAAATTATACTTCATATAGATCTGCATCCATATCATTTAAATTAATCTATATCAGTAGTACGCGCTGCAAATTACAATGAAACTGGCATTCACTTTTGCTGTTTTAGCAGCGTCTGTGCTTAAAGTGAGGCTTTAATTTCGTGAGATAACCTTTTGACACCTTTGATTGAAGAGAAGAATTTTCCTCAAATAGAAACTAGAACACTGTGCTGATAATTGATTCCCATCTCACGATTGTAATATGTCCACATTGATGGCGCTAGCAAAGTTACCAAGGCAACCTTGTATTCAATTGCTTGTGAATTTAATTTAGCCACTCGAAGTTGATACTTTTTATGATATTACAAATTAAGTAAAAAATCCTCAAAAATATTGAAACTTTAGAATCTGTTTGTTATGCAAGGCTCACCTGGATTCAATCTTATAAATTATATGCATTACCTGCATATATTCATATTTTATTTCGAATTGCATAAATGAGTGCATGAATGAAGAAGTAGTCAGAAAATACACGCTTTATTCGCAAATAAAAGTATTGACATAAACTGTATGTCGCAACATGTTAAATATTTACGGAGAATTGAATTGAAATTATTGAAGAGAAACTACAAAAGATCGCACGGGTTACAGAAATTGAATTGTGGCCGGAAACAGAAAATACATAATTATCTAAAAACTTTAAAAAAGTTTTGCAGGAAGCTATAAAGACAACTATTGAGTCAATGAACGACAGCAACACCCTTTATTCCCTGACTGCACTCGCTAGACGAGCTCGCACCTTCTTCACTAGGCTACCTGACGCTACAAAAGGAATGCGAGCGAAGACATAGAGAAGTCCTAAGATTTATAGACAGCTTATTGTCTGTCATATTTGACAGAATGCTAGCTGCATTCATTCCCTAGCGGGGCAATAAATATATTTATCATATCCATTGATGAAAATGACATTTCAAGCAGCATCTTGTTGATCAAAATATTGCTCAAGCAAACACGATATCGACTTGGAAAATCATCCTAGCCTCTACGTCTACCTGGATTTAAATTTTATGTGAAGATGAGTTTGAAACTCAGGTTTTATTGAGCATCGTAAGACATACGTTATCGCTGAATTTGTCCATGTCTGGTACCTGTATTTATCCGCATAATATTTCAGCCGCGACGAATCGATTTATTGTATAAAAGAAAAATTAAATGAGTGAAATGTGCAGAGTTGCAGATTTTCCCTCTAAGCGATGTAGTGTAAGACGTTTTATCAAAATGGATCAACATTTGAAGAGAAATAAGAAGACGCGCGAGTCAGAACAATTTGCACTGACATGGTACCCAAAGACAGTGGAAGATTGCACCAGCCACAGAGATAGATTTATTTGCGTGTGGATTAGTTTAGAGAGGACATAATCCTATACTAGTCATTGCATATGATGGTAGCATGCAATTGAGACTGACATATATTCGTCTCTCTTTGGCTGGAGTGATTTGCCAAGCGCAACCATTGCTGAAGTGGCTCGGAGCACACGAACTTCAATGGTAAGAATGCAGTCATAGGCAGGCCGTCAAGTGAAAGTACGGTATTAAATCCAACTCAAATTTGTCAAATGGAAATATTGTCGGCAACGTTAAACTCTTCACGCTGTAAATTTACTGGCTGTTTACGTTTAATATGGTGTCAATCTCCTAGTTCGTCAGAATTCAGGCTTCAATTTGCATTACGTTCAATGGAAAATTCTTCCTCTTCGAGACTAGTTGTGTCCGTGACCACTTGTAGTGAGGAAAAATATCTCTAGATCCGAAAACGAAGACAAGGCAAATTATCTCTGGCACCAGCACAGCTAATTTTCATCCTAAGATAAATAAGGTACTATCATAGAAATCCGACACTACAATAATAAAGGACTAAAGGCGATTTATTCAAGTAGATACACGTGGTGCTGGCGAATAAGGCAATTGCTTATAAAACTTAGCCTATCTCAATTATGGGATACACAGTTCATTTTTGATACATAATTATATTTAAAGATTACAAGAGGTCGATTAGCTGATTATCATAGGGAACACTGGATATCATCAGCAAAAAACAGCCATTCTGGGCTAAATTATTTGGAGTTATGCCTGTTTGAGGATACTATTAAATCACATCTAAATGTTGACATCGATTATAACTATATCAATATCATACTGAAGTTAAGAGCATTAAACCACAACTTAGAAGTTGTCAGCGGCATTTATGGAAATCGTTTGAGGTATGAAGAACGTCGATGTGAGCTATGCAGTAATTCACGGGTAGAAAATTTGCATCATCCCATGATTGAATGTTCAAAATATCAAAAACCGCGACAGGAACTAGCACCGATATTATGCCACTGCGAAAGTACAAATGAGTTTTGCAAGTTGATGAACACGTATATTCCAAATAATCTTAAAAGTATTGCTAAATTCCTTCAAAAAGCTATAGAGTTGCGACAGTCTACACTCTACACCGATCTCGTCAAGTTTGGCTCTAAAATGTAGTCCTAGTATAGTCAAAAGTTTGACGCGCCTTGAACGTTTAAAGTCTGCCGGTGGGAACGCACCACCTGTCCTCTTTAGGGCAAACCTTAAGTCTTATTAAATATAAGTTTATTAAAATTATGAAACATTTAGACGTCGTTATGGGAATGTCCCAGCTTCAAGTAGTGAACACAAACTAAAGGACATTTAGAAGCAAACTTTTCTCCTCTCCTTCCTGAAAACGATTTTTTTGTTGTTGAAATTGACCGCACGCTTGAAATGTACTATTTGATGTCTGAGTTTTCATAGATGTGTTTGAAACACGAATGCTTTTGTTCACATGCATGTTCTTCATCTTTTCCCATGTTTTCCAAAGTTTTTGGAAATAGACATTTATTGACTTATTGACTAGAGCGGACATTAAAACAGTAATATGTCGTAGACAACCGACTTTCAGTGACTGACAATAGAGTTGGAAGTGGGTCGTGGGTCAAGTGGGTCACAAAATCGCGTGGGTCACATGTAGCGTGGGTCAGGTGGGTCGTCGGTCAGACTTCGTTGAACCACTTCCAGCCAGTTTGACCCATGATAGATTTGACAATCTCTAACACAGTAAATTTCATTTATTCGTATTCCTATCATTCATGAAAAATGATTGAGTCAGTGTCACTGAAAGGGGTGATGGATGCACACGGTCAAAATATGCAAGACTATTGACTTTCACACGCCTCATACAGTTTCGAAAGGGGACGAAATTCACACAAATTCAAGACTCGAAAATAATTGCTGCTGTTTACTGAGAGATGTTGGTTGGTGGAGAGAAGTTGTTTGAGTACAATTGTGTCTGTTCGATTATCTGTCGCTATGTCTGACGATACCCAATGATGTGTGACCTTGATTTCAGGGATACAGCTACTGAAGAAGTCACGTATTCAGAGGTTTAATTGATCTTGAACATTTTCTTGCAATGCCAGCTGACCTTCGTTTTGTTTGTTTCATTTGATTTTGTTGGTCTTTTGTAGAAAATATCCTCTGGTAGAGATTAGAATGGCAAATTTCTGGTAAAGATTGATCAGAGCCTAAATATTTTCGAAATATGTAGTTGATCAAAATATCTTGATAATATGCATGCTTCACATCTAAAGTATTTAGCCGTTCAATCTACTTTCGCATCGTACATGTTACATGCATCTCATTGCTCATTCGATACATGATAATCTAAAATACGCTATTTCATACGATGGCCATTGATGTAGACTTATCCCTTTCACACAGACTTATTTCGGTAGAGCTCTGTGAGGAGATATTTCTTGACACTTCGTATCAATAAAAAGTTTCGTTTTGATATTTGATTTGGTATAAAAGAATAGGAATATTTACATGAGGTCACTAGTTATCACAACGTACTCGTACATGTAGCGCCACTCAAATATATCAGTTCATCTATATGTATTGTAATCTTGTCCTCGTGCAATTTTCTATTCACGCGTTACACATGCTTACTCCATTTGCTTTTCAATGAATGTCATTCTTACATCAAATATGAAACTTTCTACTTAAATCTAACATTAGCGGAAGTTAATGAAATTTGAATAGATTGCCATCAGAAGCAACAAAATATTTGTCTAACGATTTTTGTGGGACAATTTTCATACATGTAGTATCTAACATAATAAATGCATGAATAAATGATTTAGGCCTACTGTAATCTCATTTTTTAACTTCATTTGATTAAGAAATGTGAAATTTGAAATTTGGTCTGTTGGGTCATTAACTTAGCTAATCATCTCTCTACGAGTTAAATAGGTGGCACTAAAAGGGATAGTCAAGAATTATGACAAGAAACAGAATCGTTTAAATTTTTTTAGAACCTTAGGCATTTGTGGTACATGAACTTTGACTATAAGATAATTTTGATGAGGTTACATGTCTATTTATCATGTGACAAGTGATCTGATACACATGAATCTTTATAACAAATCTTAGCAACAATTTTGATACTGTGAGGCCTCTACCTAGATAGACATAGAATCTTGAATGAAAATGAAACTAAAGATGATACCAGAAAAGGAAATTGCACTCACATCATTCACCCTTCCAGCATGTGGTTCAGGTGGCTCAGGTGGGTCATATATGCCGTGGGTCAGGTGGGTCATGGGTCAAGTTTCGTTGACCCACTTCCAACTCTGACTGACAATAGTAAAATGCCGGCATGGTAAAAGTTCTCGGCCGTTCTCATTTATCTTTACTTAAAAAAGCATTTTGTAAAGCAACTTGCAGTAAATCGCCTTACGGCAAGAATCTACAACTTTTGCATGTTTCAGTAATTCAATTCTTCTTAATATCTAGCAGCTTTGACCTGGATCGATGCCTAAATGATCGGTTGAAATGACCATCAGGAAACCGTTATTATCCATTCTAGCCTCACTAATTAAACAGAAGCGAAAAGTCGGATTTCTATGGTTATTATTATCTTCAAGCATTGCAGGGCACTGAAAGTTGCAATGCACTGTGTCCATGGTATAATACTGTCTTCAATGTACAATGTCTATGTCCGTTCTAGCCCTCAAATGATGCAGAGTTTTGGATTTGTGCTTCTAGACATGTCCAGCATCGAAACCTATTTTACACAAGGAAATGCTGTGGATCCCCTCCCCGAGCGACTCTATAACTTTTCATTTTATTAGGTTTTATGACTTTTATTTCTACGCATTTCTGACATTCAATCCAAATTTCTTCAAATTTGACATATAAGAACATCAAAATATTTCACCCTTATTTAAAATAGTGCTATTTGAAAATAGAGCATTTTTTGTCATTTTTAACAATATTAATTGTCTTAATTAATGCAACTGACTTACAGACAATTAACAATGTACATGATTAATCCGTAAATGTATCGATGTGATTAAATCTGAGCAACAATATCATGTAAATACTACTCACAAAGATGTATAAGTAATACGAATTTTTGATATTACAATTGCTTGATTTCAAGCAAAAAGCAGATTATCATCCCTTATAGTATTTTTGGTACATTTGCTCATTTTTATGAGCAGCTACTGTGCTTTTTCTGCTCAATATATAGCTGAGATTCAAGCAGACAACTCGTAATTTACATTTGTTTTCAAAATCTCTATTTAAGTTGTCTTCAACACAGCCTAACTAACTCAATGAAATCAAACAAGTTCCCAACATTATCTTAATTATCTTATTAGCGGATTAAAGCAGATAGTTTATCAACGCCATTACCAGCAGTGTCCAACAGATATTCAATTATTCATTTTTTGACAAAAGTGAAATTCAAATTATAAGCTGATATTTATGGCAACAGGATGACTGCATGCGTGTTTCAATGATTTGCCGGGACGATAGATCCCCGGGTCTTCAAACCTCAAAATCGATAGATAAATTAGAGTTAAGTCATAGAGTAAGTATATTAGGTAGAGTGGTAACTCCGCATTTATTAAATCCGCAATGTGTATACACTTTCGATACTTTATTAAATGAACTCGAGGTGAATACAATTGGAATTGTTTCCAAATGTGAGATATGCACATTTATGCAGTTTTGAAGAAATTACAACGGAATTGACTGATCATGATAGTATAATACAGAAGGAAATGATATAATTTTACAGATCCTCCGTGTCATGACAGCCTTGGAAGGCAATGTTTGTTGAATTAGCAACTCGATGGGCTGCTATTGCTTTCATGCTGAACCTCAAGAGAATCTTCTTAAGCGTGATCATATCATAAGCGCAACCGGCCAATGGTAGAGAAAAACAACATAATCAAAGACAATGATAATAATTAACAAAAAAGATGTAAATGGTTCCACATCACTATTCAGATTCAAGAAATGAGACATAAATTTAGTGAATCATGAAATCATGCCGATGAAAATTTAATTAAAAACATGAAATTACAGCCAAGAAAGCACAATAAGATCCCGACTTTTTCATGAAGACTTCCATTATAATGCCGTTCATTAGATTACCTTGATCATCAGCATAATGTCCGCTTAGTTACGATGCTTGTTAGCAAATAGGCCTACTCAATCTTTTTGACACCCAACATTTTTCATACTACTTATAAAGGGGTGTCATGTCGGTAGTAAATAAATTGGCAAAAATTTAGCTCTTTCAAAACTGCTAAAACAGTTTTTTGGACCACAGGAACGCAATCTCCTCAAAAATTTATATTTTCATATTAAATTTTTCACTGTATACAGATACTTTGTTGATTCGACACTCTACCTGCATATACTTACTCTATGGGTTAAATTAAATTACATTAATTCATTGATTAATAGTCAATTTCTTCAATCTTCATTTTCAACAAAAAGTGTTTTGGCCTAGGGGACAACTGATCAGTTAAGCAATACTAATGACTATGTTGCAGAGCTTATTGATAGATTTTTTAGAATAATCTATAAATTATTCTTGTTCATTAAAGAAGAATTAATTCCGCAAAATCCGTTCCACTCTTGATAGATATTCGGATTAACAGAACTTAAGATACTAAACCACTTTATATTCGACGAAATGCTGAGCAATCTAGTCCGTGGCCGGTGCATGGAAGTTCGAAATGATCTAATGATTAAATGGGAAATTTCTCTCCTTTTTTAGTGAATATCCCAAGAAAATTACTAACAACAGCTTAGACAAAACTTGAACTATGATTGTTTTCACCTACGATCACAGACGGTAATTTTGAATGATTCCCACTTCTCACCATCAATTGTCGACTTCCCAGTCACGGTATATGATCAGAAAAATTATGGTCTTTGATGATTTACGAGATATACTTTGGGGTCTCCTTTCCAAAAATGTAATTCGCAGTTGGTAAAGTAGATTTTCTCCATTACAGATAAATAATACCGGAGCTATTTACTTTGATGTCAACAGAAGGGCGGTGAATAAATCAAAAGACAAATTTGACGAAGTCAGTCAAGCATCTATTCATCTTTGTTTTATTCCGCTGAGGTTCGTCATCTTCTTCCGTCAGCTCAGAAATACATAATTTGCAAATTCTCATTTTCGCTTATATTTAGAATGAAGTAACTCACAAACATTCTACTTTAATAATACCCACACAGCTCGTAGGCAACAGTGATATAGCTACCATCTGCATGACAATTTGGCTCATTCAATCTTGCAGTCATTCACTCACTGATTTAGAGAATGCTCCCGTTAAACTCAGTCAACATCGACAGGTAATCAATCTTTCAACCTGCAACACATGTAATATCAAGAAGGATCACAATGGGCGATTACCATGATCCTTGCATCAGAAGTTCAAATTTTTAGTGTGAAAATGTACAATATTGAAAATCAGTTTTCAGGAAATATAAAACGAAGATCTTATTTCTATTTTACAGTGCTTTGAAATGATCTCAATAGTTTTGTAAAGGTACCCAATAAATTTGTAGATTGAAAATAGCACTAATAACATTGATGCTGTTTTTTTATTCTATTGAGATCTTTCTTGGCCTCTCGTCATGAAAGTGCGGCCGTAATGACAATGCTGCACATTGAATCACACAGAAGAGTAGGCTGCACATCATGATAAACAACACTGGACAATGCGATGATGCCATGTGATGACAAATATGATGCTACTCGAATGTACAAAAGTAATGAACAATTACTATTATTTTCAATCTACAAATGATCGCAGTGCGAACGTATTTTTCAAGGTTTTATAAATATTTCTATCTGTTTTTTTTGAATGTCTAGTATTGCTCAGGAAAGGCTTTTAGTGACCTCTTCACATCGTAGAAATATAAATTTGGCATTTATAGTTCTGTCAAACATAAAGTTTCCTATTCTCTTCATAAAGAATGTTTACTAAAAAAAGAAAGCAATGATTCAGAACCCTTTTTTTGTTTGCCCCAATTTCATTTTTGAGCCGTATCATCTTCTACAGCTACTCTGCAACTGTAGGTCACATGACGCGGCTCTCGCTACCTAAATAATTGATAAATCTTCACGATATATATAAGTCATGGAATATGAATACGCTGAACTATAATAACGTAACATGAACATTTGATGCCATGCTCGCTTAGCGCATGTCCTTTCTCGTACTTGTATCAGTTTTAAAGGCATCTTGTTACTATAAAAAAAACTTTGAATTCTATCTTTTCATGAGATTTTTGACCTTCAGCTATGATGCTCTCTCAAAATCTCTGTAGACGAAATACCGCAGATTCAGAAATACAGGATTGAACTATGAATAGCATTTCACAAGCGGAACGCTGTATGTACAAATAGTAAATACGTAAATAGTAAAATGATTGCGCAGCAAAATTGCCCACTCTGGTTAATTTTGGAGGAGTGCATTTCCTCTAGAGTTGACTACACACGTTTTTAGTCTTGCTTCTTTTTACGTTCTGCTTACGATATTGAAATGTTTGTTTGATAACACTAAGATCGAATTGATTAATTTTAAATCGGATTGTCAACTTTGCATTATAGAATTGTAAATCCACTTAAATTCTGTTCGTGTTCGCATGCCCATGTTTGAATTTTCAGCCTTGACAAACGGATCAATGTCCGAAACGTCGGCAATATCAGTATAACTTCAATTAACTCTGCCTTATATTTATAGAGAAAATCATCAGAGATAAGCATGTATTTTCCAATGTATTTTCCAGAGTGTTCAAAAAGTGACTGTGCACCTATTAATCTTAATATAAAATCAAAACAAATGATTCCAAATCAAGTAATTTGTGTATTAATGATAACCAAGTAACAAGAAGATGTGAGAGCAGTCAAAGAAATTTCTGAAAATGACCTCCGTTTTCTCGAATACACAATTCAATCCGTTTTGTCATGTTGTTGAACACTGAAGCCAATTCTTCCTGAGTTATGTCCTGAATGACTTCACTGATGTGCTGTTGAAGTTCTTCTAAGTTGCGTGGCTTCCTTTTAAACACTTTTTCTTTAACGGTTCCCCATAGGTAGAAATCTAAGGGGCTCAGATCGGGGGACCTTGGTGGCCAGATTCCAGTGGAGATGAGTCGACTAGGAAAGGCTTCTTTCAGGCGTGACAAGTTTACGCTCGCCGTGTGCGGCGGTGCTCCATCTTGCTGAAAATAGCCGTGCTGTCGCTCTTGTCTTGATAGTTCGTTCATGAAGGGGAGTATCACTTCGTCCCAATACCTTTCTGCATTAATGGTGTGATGAAAAAAAATTGGTCCAATAATTCTCCGACGAGACATTGCACACCACACACCAACTTTGTCGGAATGGAGAGAGCTTTCAATGAACTGATGGGGATTGACAGTCGACCAGTGACGTGAATTTTGACTGTTGACATAACCTGACAAGTGAAACCAAGCTTCGTCAGAAAAGAATGTTCTGTTCAAAACGCCATTGTCATCAAGAACATGTCCAAACCATCTGCAGTAATGAACACGTTTCTCGTAATCTGTCTCTTCATGATAGCACGTAACCTTGTACGGATAAAGATTCAGGTTCTTGCGCACTGCGTTATGAGCCGATCCAAGAGAGATGTCCGCTTCTTGGGACAAGCGTCGAAGGGACTTGCTTGGGCTATTGGTCATTGCCTCAGAAATCGCATCCATCTTTTCAGCGTTCAAAACTGATGGTCTGCCTGATCGGTCTGCGTCGTGCACCGATCCTGTCTCTCTGAACTTGGCTATCAGGCTTCTGACAGAATTTCTGTGTGGAGGATCTTCATTTGGAAAAGCCTCTTCGAATCGTTTTCGAACCTCATCTGTGTATTGCCCATTACAGCGAAACGTGTGTTCAACCAGGAATGTTCTCTGTTGCACAGTCAAGACCATTTTGTCAAGAATGAATGAAATTGAACAGCGAAAACAGTGACTCATTGTATTCTCGAGCATCGTTCAAGCCATTAGTTGCCTATTCACAGATAATCGTGCATCAAGCAATGCAATATTGACTGATCGATGCATTAGACATGAATGTAGTCATTGTTTACTGAGTAACTTGGTCATAAATTACGATAATCAGGTGCACAGTTTCTTTTTGAACACTCTGTACATAACTAATACCATCTACTTCTCACGGCTCTCTTATTAGACAGCGTTGAAACTTAGATCCAAATTTCAAATAGGCTTATTTTAGATCTTTTCGTTTCGATGCACGTGTTAGAGATATCTTCACCAGGATATTTTAGTTAAGTTTTCGTTTGCTTATAGACACACGTGCAGTTTTAAAGCAACTATTGGTGATTTATTATGAGAAAATTTAGTGGTTATCTAAGAATCTTTAGAATGCTATGTCAGGAACATTGGTTATTTAAGAAAATAGGTATTCTATGAAGCCAGAAGGGCAAGAAAAGAGGATTTCTATGCGGGCGGAAGGTCTAGAAAATAGACATGAAGCCAGAAGGACAAGACAATATAGAAATCCGAGGCCCTGAAGAAGACGAGGATTTCTACGATTTTCTTGCCCGCCAATTTTCATGGAAAATGTTCAATTATCATTGCAATAATACAAATTTTTCTGTGAAAGTTTATCTTACCCTCTCTCAGGAGGGGAGGACAAGGACTCCATGGGCAAGATAAAAAATGTTGCCCCGTGACATTTTTTATCATGCTTGTTTACCTTCACAGAATTTAGAAGATAGTACTTTCAGCATAGTTTTCAGATGCGCTAAAAGCAAAAATTGCGAAGTTTCGGCTATCTGACTATCACACTTTCCGGGATATTTGATGAAAACAGTGAGGGAGGGTTTAGAACATTGTACAATTTGCTGCCATCAGCTGATTTAAAAGTTTTCTATTCCGTCAGGGAGTTACGTTTTGAGGTCGTTGATAGACTGAAAACTTTGCGGAAATACACAAGGTGTTTCACTTTCCTAGGCTGCTATATGAAGAAGCATGGAATGGTCTATCTTAAGTCTACTACGACACTATTATTGATTTGATTAGCTGTTCTCATGAATGAAGCACTTAGATAGAGAGATATCTATGATCATCATTAATACAACACTAACTTGCATTTTCAAACACAGTTCGATTCTGCTTTCTCTGTGAATGCTTAAGTCACATAATCGAACTTTCTCCTCTCGCGATGAACTTTTTTGTAAATGAAGAGGTATCAATTGTGACTTTCTATGCAATACAGTACAAACACTTTGATACAGTACGGCTCGCATTATTATGACCACCCATGAAAAATCGTTATTTTATGGAAATTTTCTAGTGAATATTTATTATGGTAGAAAATACATTGTAGATAAAGCTACTAAGTTCAAATATGATAGTTGACGATCAAAAATAAGCAAATCCATCAGATATTGGATGTACTATTTCGGTTTTACAAAAATATCACAATTTTCAGCTACTCATTTCAATACTTGGTTTGACCGCCTTTGGCGGCTATTACATATTGTACTCGAGATAGCACGCTGCCAATGAGACTTTCGATGGCATGGCGAACTAACGCATCACGATACCAGCATTTGATGATCTAATTAGAGTGAAATTGTGTGTTTAGGCTGTATGACAAGTGAAGACAATTTTCAATGATAGGTTCGCGCGGCACACACACACACACGCACACGCAACCTTGATTGCACTCACTTGTCGTAAAGAACATTGTTGTTACATTCCTAGTAATTAATTGCAGCGGTTCGATGGGTAAACAATGTGACTTGAGTGAAGCTCAGACAGCTGAAATAGCCATTTTGATAAAAGATAGTTCTAGCAATCGCTACATTTCACGAATTTGTGGCGCCATTTCAACATCGGTTCAAGACATTAGAAGAAAGTTAGCGAACAGTGAATCTCTCTCACCAAGGATACGTAGAAGATGTGGCCCTCACCGCCGAACTTCTGCTCAGGATGATCGTGCTTTGGACCGCTGTTTACGGGCACATCCGCGTTCTGCATCGAAACAACTCGCATTGGGGTGGGCAAGAAGTGGTACTATGGCATCTGTCAGTACTGTGAAGCTTCGACTTCATGATCTCGGTTTCGGGTCAGTTTGTCCACGGCGTTTACCAACTCATTCGAAGAAAATGGAGATCAAGGGCTTGAATTTTGCTCGAAACTGTAAGAGTTGGACAATTCAAGGGTGGAGAAAGACAAGAGACAATTCATAACGCCATTTTTTGTATCTGGCTGTATTCGAAATAACATCAACAAAGCACCAAGACCAACATTCTCAAATAATGGCTGTCAGACTGAAAATCATTTGTAAGAAGTCCCACATTTTCTTTGGAATTATATTCCTGGATCCTAATCATTGTTGCCTTTTCTGTTGTTATCTCAGTAGACATAGAAAAAACTTTTGTTTAAATGAAAAAAGCTGAGTACGTTATGGTGATCGCCTAGATATGTGACATCGCTTAGAAATAGAAAGACATTGTGTGAAATTGCGCTGCACTCAAAAGGCATTGAATCAAGGCAAAATTTGAAAATTTTCATTGATAATTGCACTCTGGTAATAATAATGAACCCATGCTGAATTTTGATTTGTTTTTGAATGATTGCAAAATTGGTCGCACACAAATGTCTCACTTATCTAATGAAGAGATAACCTCAAAATTCTTGCTAGATTTCTGAAATTCCGCTCTGATTGTAAATTTTACAAAGTAAGAGGATGTCTATTCTTATCTGCTTCCGTTTCGTAAATTGGTATTTGAGCACTAGACAATAGAGAGAAAGTTCTGACATATTTTGCAGTACGATCTGCGGGTTAGTCGAGAAGCTATTTGTGATGTGTCAGTTTATTATTGCAAGCTTGTCGTCTTCAGAGACTAGCAAAATAAGGAGGACAAGGTCAACGATAAAAAATGACGTGTTGAAGTATACGTATTTCAAAATCCAATTAGAAAATACTAACTAGTTTATTTAAAAATGTATCTATCTACAACTGGCTGATATGCAACTATAATTCAACACTCAATACTAATTCAAAATATGAACTTCAAGACCTCTGCCTGCGACTAGAGTGTGAGAGAAATTAAGGAAGAAAACATCTAATTCTGTGGCCATTGATCCAATCCAATTTCTGCAAGGAACGGAACGAGGCCGAAAGCGAGAATTTCAGACAATGGGAATGCGCGGAGTGTACACCCTATGGCTACGATCTGCGTGTCTTCCGAGTTCTATCCGATCCGATTCCTCTTACTGTCAGCTAGCATCAAAGGGAACACATGTAAATCAAATGGGACTTGCCTTTAATTGTACAACATACAGATACCAAGAACAAACACACCTGATGAAAAAGTGAGAACATGAAGTTTTCAGTCATTATAGTCATGATTTTGTAATATATTTCCGATGTAGCTTCTTTTCTTTCCTAGTCCACCGATTTCAATGAGCAAAATAATCGATATATCAAAAGAAAGCTTAGAGAATGCACGTCTTCCTTGTGTCTGATTTATTATTACATTTATATGCTTTCTTATTGAAAAAATAAGTTTTGTAAATTGAGCAATTTTCATGCTTTGACCACTGTCCAACAAGCAAACACAATAATGGAAACAAATTATCATAGATCTGCAATTAACAAGTCAGTGAAATCTTGACTGGTATTCATCAAATATCACTTTAAACACACTACTGACAGATTGACTATGTTCGTTCGCCTTCAATATTAATAAATGCTGCTTTTCAGTAACACAATATAAATAGAATAGTTGAATATTATTAATATTTATTATAAAATATAATTACATGATACATTACACAACAATCATTATATCAATTCAACTGAGGATACAACTCAATCTTTGATTATTATATTTACATGATTATCGTAGTTTAATAGAAAGCTGAGAAGTCACGCTCTCGAATGATGCATGATTTAGTTGGTCAGTTTTTTATGATCATGCATCATGTGAATTATTAGTTGATCGGAAACCTATTACGACACGAAATGAAGCCGTTAACCAGTGATTGCCAGCATGACCGACTCCGTGAGTTGTGACAGGAGATCTACTCTGCTCGTTCTGTTCAAGGAAGGTGAAGCACCAGCCCGATCAGCTGCATCAGCCTATCGTCCGCTAGCTTCTTCCAGAGAGGAGAACGCGGAAGATTTTGAAACGTCCTATATTTCTACAGGATAGCGCAAGGGTATACACCACAGAATTGGAAACCTTGCGTTCAGTCTTCGTTACCTAATAGAAGGAATGAGCTATATATATAATATATTATATATTATATATATATATATATATTATAGATATTATATATATATATATATATATATATATATATATATATATATATAAATATATATATATATATATATATATATATTAGCACACTATTGGAAATGGCGCACACTCTCAAACAATAAGCTGTCAGTCGTCCTTTGGACATCAGTCAGTGGGGTGCGTAGTGTAATATAATATCGGTGACACATCGCTATCTAGTTTAAATTCAATGAGGCATCAATAATCGGAATGACCAATATTATCGACAAAACTTGGGCGCAATGATCTGAATTCTTCGAATCTGAAGGAATAGTGGCAATCGAAGCTCTTTGATAGAATTTACAGCTATCCGCAAGCGGTGCACGTCTTTTCCCCTATCTCTGTAAGGTATTAGGAATTCCTATTTGTCCACTTAAAGTTCCAGCAAAGTTACACAATCTAATTCAGTGGTCGACAGTGAAAACTTCTATGATCATGTTCAGGCAGCTGAAATGGACGCTGCCTCCTCAACCGCCATATTCCCCTGACTTTCCCCCTTACACCCCCAGTGACTTTCGTCTCTTCGGTCCAATGAAGGAGCCACTCAAAGGTTTTCGATTAAAAGGTAAAAAAGGAAATCAGGAGGGTACTGAAGGATTCGCTAGCGAGTTCCACCTACTTCGCCACGTACGTTCGATACGACACCTTTGATGGTCGTTGCCTGTGGAGAGGAGGTCATTCATTTTGTCTGACAATATTCTTCTGGATTTGAGTCGTCTTGTTGGCCTCACATTACCGGTAATGCATCCATGTAGGAGATGAGATTCATCGTCCCTTGCCTTGATAGCAAGTTTAAGGCATTGTTCTTCTCTTCAAAATGTTCAAGTCTCCTTCAGCAGTGGCTTTCAATGATGGGCCATGTTGTAAACCGCGTGTTGCACTGACGTCGACTCTAGAGCAAGAACATCGGTCGAGATTCAAATCAGTCTTTGAATATTGCCATTTAAACAGATAAGTAAATGCGATCTTCTTTTTCGCAAAATTTGTGTAAATTATGACAACTATCAGCCAAAGTGGTTCCATAACATGCCCGACTCAGCAGAACTTGACCGCCCTAAGTGACAATAGCATTCTCTATGGTCATCTATCCGCTTTGGAAAATGACTACGAAATTCTCTTTGCTTATTTGTTCTTCAAAAGAAATTCAAAGCAGAAGCGCTCAACGTATTTTGGCACTCAATCATTGTCATGCTCAGGGCATTGCCTTCCTAGTTGTGGTCATTTATTTCCAGAGCTGGAACCGGGATGCTTTTTTCTGCCCGGACCCGGATCCCCCCCGCATCAACTCCAAAATATTAGGCCCGTGCCGTGGTAATATTTATTTCACATTACTGCTTAAGAACCAAGTTGATAAGCAAACATATGAACATGATCAAGTGTTGAAGATATTTCTAATTTTAGACAAAAAACATCGGATAATAGATATTTCTGGCCCGAGCCGGCGCGGGTGTTAACAGAATTTTTGAGGCCAGGGCCTGCTTCCAGCTCTGCATATTTCGAACATTATCACATGTTTAACAGCTTCTTACTTAGATGAGGCTGCGTTTATGTCTTATGTCAGCTGCTATAATGCTGTCTTAATCAGGCAGCATCTTAAATCAGTTGATGCGTAGAGAAAGGAACAGATTTCACATTGTTTCTCGTGGAGATTACCGTCACTGCTTGAATAACATTCAACTTTCAGAACAGGCGCAAGCTTCGCACTAGTAAATATATTTTTTGTTTGAAATTTTCAATAACCGCTAATCATTTTAATGTGCTTACTATTTTTTTTTCATTTATTCATGTACAACTTTCAAATAATTTTGATTGAACAGGATGCATTTGATACAATGCTGCAAATTGTAAATATTAAGTTTAGCGGGCAGTGAAGAGATACTGCCGTAATGAAAATATTATTGTAAGGAACTGCTCCTCAGCCCAGTGTTTCTCAAGCAATGGTCAGCGTTCGAAAACAACACTGCGAGTGGATTGAGTTTGGGAAATTGAGGTCAAAAATTCAGGTTAATCTACCGATGACAATCTACAACGATATCTACCGTCCAGTTTTCAAGACGTTGAATGGGCAGCAATTGTGGAATATCTGTCCGACAGTATGGAAGGAGCAAATGACTTGAATCAGTCCCAGGGGAGGCAAAAGATCCTCATTGATACAGTTGATGAAATCTTGACTTTAAAGATGAACTTTACCTCTGGACGGTGCGAATAGAGAAAGATATGAATCTTTCCCTACTCTCAACTTTATCTTGGAGGTCGCTACGATGAAAGTGTCACAACGAAAGCGAAAGGAATCGCAGCCATTTGAAGAACCTGAGCGTCCAGTCCAATGAATGCATTTTTTAGGCTATGAAAGGGAATGAGTGGGTGAAGAATCTTTTTACATGCTCAACTGACCCAGATGATGAGGGGTCGAAGTTCATCGAGAATCGCATTGAGCTTCAGAATGATACCAACTTCAAACAAATGTTCCAGACAACACCGATATCTCAGTTCTGGACAGAAGTAAAGAAAGAGGAACCTCTACTTTGTTGGGAGGCGAAGGTTATACTTCTTCCATTTCCGACATCGTATGTACATGTATAAAGTTGGCTTCTCCCGTCGCACAATTCTTAAGACACCAAGAAGAAATTGAATTAATATCCAACATCCATTTCGTGCCGCTTATCATCTATTATATCGCATATAGAGGAACTTGTACGCAAGACATCGACGCACGGTTATTGAACTTTTGCCTGCAATTTTACATGACTTGCATATTATAGTGCTTGTTCTTTGTAGAATAGAAATAACACTCAAAAAGAACATTAATCAGTTAAAATTTCATTTGAAATTTGCTTTCTTAGAAAACATTTTATTCTGGGTAATGAAAGGGCCCGGAAGATAATTCCGAAAGATGCATGATCAACTTTAGGCCACGACTACTTAGACCATGAGAAATGCCGCCGAAAAAGTTGAATACCACAGCTCTAAAGTACCTGTAATGCAATGTTCGAGGAAATTATAGCATTTAAAGTTCACATTGCGACCTTTCCTGAAACTCATGATTCATCAAGCCGTCATCAAGCTGCTTCCTATCTCGTGAGCCAACAAGACGGAACCAATGCTCCTTGCGTCTTCCTCTTGCTAGGACGAAGCGGTTGAAGAACTCCTTTGTACAGCTTTGTACCTGATTTTCTTTTCATTGGGGCCCTTCAGAATCTGTCTATTTCTAATTCGAGCTCTGTTCATTCATGTCTGTGTTACTTGTGATGCACTCTCCGATTTCTTATGTGAGTCAAATAAAGATGAATTATTATTATTAGTATTATCATTTTAAAGTTTGTTATGTGATGAAGAATTGACGCATCGTTATATTTCAAATTTCCATGCACCTGTTGAATTGATACACCTATAACTCTCACTTTTTCCTCATTGTCCCATGTTGCTGCAGTTTAGATTCACTTGTATACAATTTATAATTTCATTTCATTAGAAAGTCACTTGTTTGGCAACTTTTTCCTGTTTATATATTTGCAATAGAAATTGATGATCTCTGCTTCGCATGTTTAAATTATAATTCTCAGATGAATGTAGGTGACTTTTTCTGATTTTATATATTTTCCAAACTTAAGATGCACTTCAAGATTAGAACTTAAGATGTCTATCAACTCTTCAGTAGGATTGAGTTGAGAAGTGTCCCAGAAATTCCTAAAATCTTATAGCGAATATCAGAGGCAATATGTTTATTTAGTTTAAGGAGATTAATTTTCTACCGTTTAAGTTGTGCAGAGAGCATTGAAAGCATTCACGGATTCTTTCACAGATAAAAGGCTTTTTGCGGGAGCTGCTGACATTTTCCTCCTACATTCGCGCACAACCCTACTGTTTTTAGTTTTAGATTGTAGATGTTCACCCGAAAATGCATCAATAAAACGCTAATTCTCAAGTGACATATCTAGTTGTCTTTCAGGTGAGCAACCGTTGAGTATCACAAGATTCCTTCTGATTAATGCATGTTTTTCTAATAGACATTCTTCCAATTTCTCCAAGTAGTGTACTTGGATAATTTTCTTCAAAGTTAATGAAAACGACATGACAACACTGTTAAAAAAGGTTTTTTGAAGCTGGTTTAGAAGAGTTTTCAGTGGTGACTCACGAGAACCCCTTACTATAAAACCCATCGGTTAAAATTAATAAAACCCTCTACAAAAAGGATTCTCCTGCGTCATAATTTATTACTTTTGAAGTTATTTATCCAGATTTTGAAATCTGAAGTTTCAAAGCCTCTCTATGTTGTCCCATGATATTTCCATCCATGTCGAGTAGATAAATTTTGATTGTATAAACCATGCAATTGTTTTTCAACATCTCGCATAGTCATGCTTATTATAAAGTCACGTTGTTTTCGCATCATTTCGAAAGGGTTGTTTCTGGCGGCAATGATGCGTTCTATATTTTTGATATTTATCCTTCATAGGCAAGATTTACAGATTGTTATCGATAAGATTGATTACCTTAGGACTTTTCTTCTCGCGGGTATCATTGATGCCTTACTACTTGCAAATAATTGTAAGTAGGCCTAAAAGCCGTATGTCGTTTTTTGATATGCAAACGAATAATGTCTAAAGCACATGATTCTCAAATGCTTGGCGAAGGCATTTTCAAACGGAACATTATTTCAACATTGCAGACTTAGGCCTATGATCAAACATCTACAAATCATACAACCATCTCAAGCGGTTCTCTGAGGTATGTGATTTCTTTCTGCCAAGCGTTGCCAGACTCGAGGGTCATGTGAAGGTCACATACTGAAATTTACTCTGCTTGAAGGTGTTCGACACTCTTGCGGTAAATAATTGAATTTGCTAGAATATATGGAATGAGTGTAAAAGGAAAGATGCCGTAGTAAACAATTTTCGGCCAGTCAAGAAATGATTGTTGAAATAATTGACTGAATGACTTGATTTGATCGCTTAAGATAATCTAATTCATCAGCTGTCATTTACTTGCTGCTGATTTTGGACGAAGGAGTTTTCGCTCTCTTTTAAATCTGTCATGGAAAACAAAAATGCAATAAAATCATCAGCACTTTATTTTTATGCTCCTATTTATTGAAAAGGATATTCTCCATTTTTTTATGACAATTAAGTCACAAAAGTCAAGTCTCAAGTAAGCAGTCAATTCTGCATCCCTGCTAATCCAAGAAGTTAAAGACCTGTCATAAAAGGGCAGAACACCGCAGCTCGGAATGACCTGCTTTCTCTTCTCCTACATTAATTGAATCGAGTTGATAAAGTGTTAAGTTACACATCACAGATTTAAATCTATATTGACTTGCTGGAATAATGAGAGGCAGTTATCATGAGAGGCTGTTACAAAACTCAAAATGTCTACGATTCTAACTTTTTGTGACCTGCAGTTTCGACCACTTATTCGATAAATTTTATGAAATTTGGCCAAAGGGGAGAAATGCCATCTATAATGGCGTTTACTTTCATTTTAAAATGGAAATCATAAGTATACAAATCGAGTTACACGATCATTCAAGAATTCTTATTTAAAGTTGGCCTTTTTAGAAAATCGAGCATTTTGTCAATTTTTGAAGAATTAAGTATTTTAATCTTTATCAATTCAAGTGTCGTGGAGACCACTGAAATGTCCATATGAAGCTGTAATAAAATATCATTTGCATAATGACAATTTTGTTATAAACACACTCTTAAATCTGTCAATTTTGTGCCACAAATAGTAAATTCCAAGCATAAAATGGAGAGATTACCAATCCTAATAATAACTTTCATGCATTCAGTCATTTGGGTGTGTAGTTTCTGTACTTTTCTGCCCAATACACAACAGAAATAGCAGCAGACTATTCTAAATTTACATGTATTTTCAAAAATCTCTATTTTAGTTGTATTCGTCTGGACGTAGCTATCTAGATGCAGTTAAAAAAGCGCTTCCGTGCGATAACTAATCAAAACATAGCGTTTATGAAAGCTTCTATCTATTTATAGTGCGGAATGGATTCAAAATATTTCGAATGTGAAACAAAGCAGAATTACACTTTTAGGTGAAAATTTCACGAATTTCAATTAAGCCATTAAATATCATGCCAAAAGTATTCAAAATGCGCTCCTTGTCTATAGCAATTAAATAAAATTTGCTAATGATTAAATTGGTACACACTCATTGAAAGGGAAACAGATTCGCCTCCTCTATTGATATGATATTCCGGAACAATGATTTTGAATAAACACATTTTGTAACAATTTCATCTTTCAGTATCAGTTCTAAAAATATTTTTAAAATGTTTCATTTCTAAAGTGCGACTGCCAACCTTTTATGCTGTCTTATCTTCAGTATTTTCGTTATGTCTTCAATTACTTCCCACGATTGACTGAAATTCTCTCTTATGCTCCAAAGACTTCAATGTAATTAAAGTAATTTTCGATTTGGCATTTCATTTCATTCAGTGCATCTCAAATAAACAAAAAAGTAATATTCCGGTGTCTAAACAGATAAAAAGCTAAAATTATCTTCAAGACGGAATCTTTGATGTTTCGTTCAACGAATTCTGAAACAGCTGGAATCAGCATTTTCAATTCATATGAGGGTTGGAGCGTCTTGGTTTACAACATACAATTTGAAATATATCTGAGACTTATACCAGCATTAACAATCTGTAATACTATCTATTTCTTTTGTTGATGAAGAAAATGAAGTTTATCAACCTATTCGTTTACTCATAGTTTAGTTGGAAAGAAAAAAATCGAATAACGTAAACAGAAAACTCGAGTCAATTTTACTCTGAGCCTCTGTCATAATTCTGCGAATATAATCATTGATAAGAAGACAGAACTTCGGCATTTAAGAAAATCAAAGCAAATTATACGAGCGTGTACATGAGAAGGCAGTGCATTCAAGATACGCGAGAAAAAGTCGATTTGCGATGATATTGATACAGTTAACTGAGTGCAGCTGTATTTTTGTCACTGATAATTATAGACATGACTGTGAATGAATACTGGCAATAATATTGTCTCCAGGCAATCACGACACTCCGTTACGGATAGGGCAATCTGTTACGGAAATACGATATCAAAAAATGTCATTTAATGATAGAATTCAACCTTAGAAACTGAAATTGTCACAGAATCCGATTGTTCAACCGCATCATTTTTCTAGAAGTGCAAACTGATTCAAAACAATGGCACATGCAGGAACTTATTAAGTGGGTAAAAAGAAATTTTTAATACCTTGTAGAGATAGGAAAAATAGTCGTGCATCGCTTGCGGATTTCTCTGAAATCCTTCAAAATGCTCCGATCGTCACGATTCCTTCAGATTCGTAAAATTCAGATCATTGTGCAAAAGTTTTCTCGATAATGTTGGGCCCTCCGATTATTATTAAAAAAGTTAGCAGGCGCACGATAAAACGTTCACAAACTTCTCTGTAGAACTTGACATCGACTGTGTCTCTTTGCTGTGAAATCCGGTTGATAACAGTCACTGAAACTTCGCACAATTTGGCGTGTTTAATGTTGAACTGTCTGCTCATTGTTCGATTGCTATGGTATTTAGTCAGCAGACTGTGCCATTTCATTTACGTTACATGTTCCAATGTTTCCTTTCTAGTCAAACAGAAGAAGAGACGACCTGTCTAATTCTGTGGAAATTGTATTATATTCCGTAAGTATAGCACTATTACTATTAAAATTAAATTATTGAAATTGCATTCATCTTCAGTGACAAAATTACATTAAGTGAAATATTCCATGCACTACATGGCTACTACGAATTGGCGCGTCAGCGGAGTTCTATCTGGTTCTTCTTCTTGTCAGACATATTCAAAGGAAAACACATGCAAATTCATTAGAAGGCAGATTGATGCTTTCGGTGATAATGAGATTTTCCATATTTTCTCTTGCTAAATGAAAGATACTGAGGCAAGAGCCATTATTTTTGGCGTAGAATATCCCAGTGAATCACGTCAAATCAGCTTTAATTATGTACCTTTGGAGACAATGCATTTTGTAGCATGAACACTCAGTCAGTTATAACATTTCTCATCATATTGTAACATTGCATGCTCGTTTAACTCATAATTTTGATTCTCTGTCATCGATTTACTTGCATAGTAGGATTGACATGGAAAATAGAGTTGTCATTATCATTACTATATAATGCGTCCAAAAACGTGAACGTAAAATTGCGTTTTCAGCGTTGCTTAAAAAGACATGACTGGTCTTTTCCATCGTGCAAAATATGGCATTAAGATACGAATAATTGTATTGTAATTGGGAACTCCAGCTTATCTAGATCATTTCACCATTCACATGTTTCATGTATGCTGATGCGAGAAGAAATTGAATCATGCTTAACATTCTACGTTTTGCAGGTCATGCATTGCGGTCAAAGTCTGAACTACTCAGGTACAGTCCAACCAGCCGACTGTTGGGTCGTCTGTCGGTCCTCAGATGACCGCCGAAAACTAGGTCAGTTCTAACCCTGGAATTCGCATGCGAAAAATCACTCTACAGAGGAAATCAATACAATTTGGGAAATGTTGACAAGCGGAATCTAAGATCATGCGCAATATTTACCCTCAAACAGAAAACTGCAAGCATGGGAATCTTTATCCTGATGAGATGATAGCATAGTATATTACTATTTTGTGGTGCCCGCACAAAGTGAAAAACATTCAACTGATCGAGAGTGTTTAAATACCACATATCTGAAACTTTTTATCAGATAAATCATTTGAATTACCTCGACAGCCACTGCAGTCCGCACTCTTAATTTGTTGTCACTTAAAGCACGTGGATTACGTTGCCATCTTAAATTTCTTTACAAAAATTTTCATAAACAAATTGATATAAACATACATGACTTTTTTGAGATTTCAAATATGTCAGTAACTCGAGGTAATCTTTCTGATTGTATCCAAAGGACCAAAGCTACATTATCACAATTCAGGGGCGATATTGCATCTCTGCATCTCTGCGGTGTTCATCTCCAAATTTTGAAATATGTAATAAGATGATAAGATTAGTGTTCCGTCAGTGAATCTTTTCGAAAATGTGGTTCAAAATCTGCTTCACGAACTTGATATTTGCTGACGGCTTACTATGTATAATGTAATATTTTTTTCGATGCACAATACCACTGCAATTTAATCCTCAATGTGTTGTGATCATAAGAATTTCAATGTTATGCCCTGTAACTGAGCCATATGTTTTCTTGTGAAATGCAAATATTACTATTATTATTGTTATATAAGCATCACCTTTGCTAGCAGAGCTTTCAAATAAGTTCGAGGTATTCCGATGGGAGGCAATTGTAGCCCCATGTAGCAGATTTATTTTCAACACACTGTGAATCCGTTCTATAACGAAGCTTTTGGTAGCACAAAAGAAATTTGCGCTTGCAAGGTTGTTATTGAGCACCCATCTCGATTTATCTATGTATGACATTTGCATAACAAACTATCGTCATTTTGAAAATTTATTTCCCAAAATAAATCCTTCTGACCTCATGGACATAGGCCTAAAAAAAGTGATGGTAATGGTAAATCCATTGAATGTCTAGATTTCAAAATAAATATTGTTTTACACGTCAGTGCATCATAAAATGGAGTGGACCATCTTCCTTGATGTTTCCCGTGATGTTGTTAACCTTTCCAGATATCGTCATTCCCCAAAATATGCACTCTTGAGCCAAATTACTGGAATTCTGCGTATTTGTGCACATTTTCAGTATGCTGTTGAAAGGGCACAAGATATTGTTGGTATTCTTTTTAATATATGCCATTTTGTTGAAGATCTGCGTCGTGGTGTCACAGATATCCTATGAAAACTCAAGAACTTGTTACTAAAATTTGGTATTCCTTCATGTAAAGAGTTTTTCGATCGCTGTGTTTAACAAGTGTCACCGGGTCCGCTGTTCTTCAGAGTGGGCCCGCCAACCAGGGCATGAAGGAAATTAGAAAACTCGAATTTCAAGTAATTGTAGTGATTTTTAATTAATGTCATTTAATGAAATTTTGACTTTGCTAAGTCTGCCTGTTCAGCCCTTCTTTGAGTCTTATTAAAGACTAAGTTAATTTCTATGATCATTAGCAAACTCTCATGTATATAACCAAGGTTGGGCAAAAAAGTTGTATTGGGTATGCCCAATACAAGTTTTGGGCCAAAACTTGGAGTCAAAACCCAAAACCAAAGTCTAAGTTTAAGTAAATGAATGAAATCAAGCAAACGAAGTGTATTCTTTGTATTTTGTGCTTACGTAAAGATTCTTCTATTGGCTAAAATTCCTATTGGACCCATGAGAAGTGTGGTAGCAGTGGGAATGATTTATTATTGCAATAATTGTAATTAGTAGCCTAAGTACATGTATCACGTCATAAAGTTTTCTTTTAATTCAACCTACCCTGATATACTGACTAATTGAAGATCTTTGATTTAATTATGATTGAGTTACACATTGCTCATAGCAAAGCAATTGTTTTCATTTTATCATTCAGAAATATAAACAAACTTGATAAAAATTATAGTAAGTGAATAGTTCAACATATTTAGAATACAAAATCGGAATGAATTTATTTTTGGATAGATGTCGGTCATCGCAGAAAGTTAAGGGTGCGAAGATAACTGCGAAGATATAAAATATACGGAATATATAAAAATTCAATATGCACAAATGCAACAAAATACATGTAACCTTACAGTAGATAAATATGTATGAACTTTCAATGCTCGGCATTATCAAGCCCAGAATGAAATAGCTAATAATCACAAGTTTTTCATTTTTGAAATATTCTGTGAATCCAGTGTAAATTTGATAAAATATTAGAACTTAATGCTCTTGTCCTGTGACTCTCCTAAGATTCAAATCATAATATTAATTTTTGTAACTTGATCTGTATGTATTCAGCATTAATAGAAAACCCAAGTTTTGTATCACTTTCCCAAGGTCGACCCAAAACCCAAGGTCCAACCTTGGTATAACTGTGTATATTGTGCAACGCTGAGCATAATTTGAAGTCGTAAAAATAGAATAATTTGTAGCGGTTCTCATCGTTCGCTGGCGACGCACTGAATCAACTTAACTTATTAATCAGGGATGTTCATGAGCGAAAGTGTGATCATATCAGAAAATGAAACAGTTTTTGCCTAAAGGTTGTTGTAAGTTAAAGGTTACTTCTGAATACATGCTTATCTTTAAACGAGTGCTAAACAGCAACTATTCACTACATGAACAGAACAAGCGCTGTTAATGCCACAATTCACTACACAATGCACCAATTTTACAAGCGATCAGATCACTAGACAAGCTTAATAGGCATGTACATTAACTTCTCGAATTGATATAGCATTAAAGCGCATAAAAGTGTTTCTACTGTTATTATGTCAGTAAAAACACTCTTAAGTGCTTTTTATTGCAAGGAAACTTGTATTTCAGTGCTACGTCAGTTGGTCAAAAAACACGATATGATCATGGTATAATTTTAATGTACAGGCATCCACAATTAAATTTCTATCTCTTATCTAAAAAAGTACTGGAATTTCTTGATGAATTTCGACCATGTTAGCAAATAAAGGCGCATAACTACCACTAAATCTTCCGTGTCTTGTTACACCACACACACAGCCTCTTCTTTGAAGAGTATGTCGGTCAAGTAGGTTACCTCTTCGTTTATACGGCAAGCCACCAGTGACAGTTCACATGCAGACTGCAGCTGCACAAGTCATTCTGTTACAACATGTCTAACATGTTATGATCGGCAATGATATCATTGAATTTTTAAAATGATGTAAAATCATATCATTTTAATTTTTTAATGAAACGCAGACCTACACCCTAAATAGATCTAGTCATACAAATATTTCGATTCACAATGCTACCATGCTACTTTTACTGCTCCCAGCAATGAAATTAGAATTACATTGCATGCAGCATCGATGTATTCTAAATAATGGAAGACCGAAGAAAGCAGTTTAGTCATACAAAGCTTCTTGTATATCAAAAGTTAGATCTATGCAGGCCTATGGCCTATGCATTAGACATCGCAAGTTTTGATTTAAGCTTCATGAACTCGAATTACAAATATACCTACAACATGCAGTTGGTTAGACCAAAACAGATTGCAGTCAAAACTTCAAAAACATCAAGACAGTGTTATTAATGAATTGTTTGACAATTTGTGTGATAGACAGACAATAGCCTGTTGCTTTTCGCTTCATGAATAAATTAGTGCGGAAGGACATGGGTAGAACAAACGAAAGAGACTGAATTTGCTTCAATACAAAATGCGAAGAATCTATGATTAGAAAATATAATGGAACAAACATTTTTGATGATATCATTTTATATCATTTTTCAAAAATAAAATGATATCATTTTTCCTCAGAACATGTACATGATAGCAATATTTCTGAACCAGACCTATACCTCAAGCACACGACCGGGCTGATGGCGCACGCGCAAGTGGACGCTTGTGTCCGTGTGTGCGGCAATGTATGTCTAGTGTCCGTCCACTTAGTGAACCCATGCTTCTATCTAAAATCTCGTCCAATTTCAAAATCAAGATGCAGCACGTGTGCATAAACTTTTATGTTGTTTCTTTCTTCTATTTTAACAGTTCAATTGTTACTAAATGAACCCACGCATTGGACAGCTGAGATTCCATTTCCATTCATCACGTCGATGTGCTAGCATGCAAGCAATGTCGCATTTTCGCAAAGTTTTTATAAAATTCATTTGTTCTTTCTTTCAAATGTTGTTTCAAGGTCTTTCAGTGATGTGCCTCAATTTTTCAGTTTTGGAATGTCTGATAACTCTTGCTTGATAAAACTTGATACTAAATACTTATGGTAGTCGTGCACTAATGCTAATCGAGTATATGAAATATATATTAGTGTAATAGTATACAAATGAAATTCAGCAAGAATATTTGAAAAAAGTTGGCCTGTCAAGATGTATTGTTTTTAATAGCATACATTTGATTCATCGCTGAGCGGACTGTTTGAAATAAATTTCTTTGGTGGTTCGTTAAGCGGGAGCCTGCTGTACCATAGAGTAATGATATAGGTAGAGTTTCGACTGACTCAAAAAAGTATCTGTATACAGTGAAAATTTTTGTATCGAAAGATCCAGTTTTTTACGGAGATGACATTCCCGTGGTCCAAAAAATTATTTGAGCAGTTTTAAAAAAGTCAAAATTTGCCAATTTACATACTACCGACATGGACTCTCCTATATGAGTTGTATGAAACAAGTTGGATATCAAAAGGAATTAATATTTGTTAATAAGCATCCTAACTAAGCGGAAATTAAGCCGATAATCAACGGAATTTCATGAATCGCATTACAATATAAGACCTCATGAAAAATTCGCAATATTATTCGTGCCTTCTTGGCTGAAATTTCAAGTTTTAATTCAATTTTCACCGGCATGATTTTATGATTCAGTAAATTCATGTTTCATTTCTTGAATCTGAATAGTAATGTGGACCCATTTACATCTTTCAAAGTTAAATGAAATCATTGTCTTTGATTATGTGACTTTGCTCTGCCAATGGCACGTTGCCTGTGACATGATCACGCCTAAGAAAATATTCTTGAGGTTGAGCATGAAAGTAGCAGGAACATATCGAATTGCCAATTTAACAGACATGAAATCTCCAAGGCTGGTATAACACTGAGAATCTGTAAAATACCATCATTCCTTCTGCATTACTATCATGATCACTCAATTCCGTGGCAATTTCTTTAAAACTGCAAAAAATTTGCATATCTCACATTTGGTAGCAATATCCAGTATGTATCCTCCTCGAAATCATTTAATAGAATCGAAAGTGTATAAACATTGTGGATTACCACTATACCTAATACCTAATATACCTACTCTATGTGCTGTACTACTTCCCTTTAGAGAGAGAAAGCCTCAAAGCTGCTTGCCTGAGGGGAGGTGCGGCCCATGACCTACTCGGACCCTGAGGCCGAATTATATATACAATATAATATAATTATTATATAATATAGTTTTTACCACCCATGTATCCACATAGTCCAGTCACTTGTCAAATAAGTACAGTCAATTGTCAAATGCAAGAAAGGACACTTCTGATCGTTGTGAATTGCAGTCATGTATTAAAATAAAGCAATCAAGAGTCAACATGTGCAGTCAAGTATCAAATTATCAGTCTAACTGTGCTGACGAACGAGATGATGAGGCAGCGAATAAGAGATGACGATAAGCAGAGACTTTTTCAGGCTGCTGAAAGAGGAGAAGACTTTCTCCAACTTGCTTCTCAGTTAAATATCAAACCGAACACAGCCTATACAATCATTAGGAGAGCTCGCTTACGCGATGGACAGGTTGTTGTTCCTCGAGGTGGACATACTCATCACAAAGTGGATGATGAGATCGGAGCTATGCTGGTGTCCATCGTGGAGGAGAAACCTGGGTACACGTTGCACCAAATAAACGCTGAGCTTCGTCTACGACTGTCAAACAAGCCTCATCTTTCGGTCACTTCTCTTTGCCGTTGTTTGACTGCTCGATTAATAGTAATGAAGAAATTCGCAGACAGTGTAACCGAGAGAAACAATGAGCAAGTGAAGGAGAGACGTGAGCAATATGCGCGATGGTTGATGATGAATGGAGTCAACAATGAGCTCGTATTCATGGATGAATGCGGCATCAATTTGTGGAGTAGACGAACTCGAGGTAGAGCACCCAGAGGATCTAGGGCTGCACGAGTCGTTGCCGGGGGACGTGGGAGGAACTTCACCGTCATATTCGCCATCGTTCACACCCGTGGATTGCTGTTCCATGAGATCTTCGAGGGTGGTATGACCTTAGCACGATTCCACTCAGTTCTGGAAAGGATTTCAGGAGATCATGAAGGTCCCATGGCTTTCATCTTTGATAATGCTCCATCTCATTCTGGTGCAAACTCAAGTCCCGAGGATGGTGGACCTAACTTGAGACTAGAACATCAATGTGTGTACTTACCACCCTATTCCCCATTCTTGAATCTGTTCGAGAATGCAATAAGTGCATTTAAATGGTCCCTCAAAAATAGTTTGGAGGAAGTGCGGCAAGACTTGCTGACTCAAACACATGACATGCGTCTGGCTACATTGACACAGCTGGCAGAACAGGTTGTTAGTGTCATAACTGCATCTAAAGCGGCTCACTGGTTTGCTCACTCGCAGAGACACATTCCTGATTGTCTTCAAAAAGCTGATATTTTGATGTGAGTAGCCCTACAGTGCTTTCTTGTGGCCTGATTTTTCAATATATGTATCGGATCTGGATGAGATGAAGTTTTTTCCTCAAATTTTACTATAGATGTTAATTGATGAGTTAAATAACATAGCTTGATGGATGAATATTCGGCGAATAACTCTGAAAATCTGAATGATACCTGTCCAAAAACCTATGGACATACATTAGATATTAGTAGGAATAAACACTAAAAAGCATATATTGCATTTATTTGATACTTGACTGAACTTATTTACACTTGGGTGGTGTAGTATGACACTTCGGTGCTCTATTCTGATACATGGGTGAACTATTTGGACAATCGACTGCCTTATTTTGATAGTTGACTGGCTTAAGTGGATACATGGGTGGTAAAAACCATATATATATATATATATATATATATATATATATATATATATATATATATATATATATATATATATATATATATATATATATATATATGTATTAGAGGTCCCTATCATTATCACACAAAACTATTTTTCAACCAATTATCTATATTTCTTATACATATATATGTGTGTAACATGTGTATAACAATAGCAAAATGTATGAAAAATGACTCACTAAAAAAGAAACCTAAATATCTAGAGAGAACTAGAAACATAATAATTATTAAATATTGAGGGATAAATAAGAGAGTTTCGGTGCGATCACATAAGCTTACTAAATCACAGCACATTCAGTTTACTTAAATCAATTTAATTAAATCATGTGCGCGTCCTACACATGATTTTCAAAAATAGCTTTTTGCGTGCATTCGATATTGGAAAAACGAAATCTAAATTTTGTACGATATCATTTTCAATTGCCATCATCATTAAATGGCTTAGCCGATGGTTGGACACCGTTGTCTTCAGCTCATTTTTAATTCTTACAAGGGCGGAAAATGAGCGTTTCCTTGAGCAGTTAGTCACGAACAGAGTCAGATAAATGAGCAACGCAATGTTAAGGTTGGGGAACGCTTCACACCCACCTGGTGCTGCAGCAAAGCAGTATGATCGAAGCTCAAAGCTAGCGCTTTCAACATGACTTAATTCGCTACTATCTCGAGCAAAGCGGGAAAATTGAGCAAATTCCTCTACCGGATCGCAGTCAAGATCTTCCGGATAGGATTCCACTATAGCCGATTGGAACTCTCACGTACTGACTCCGGAGTGAGTTCAAGGATTTCATGAAAGAATCCAAACAGACTGCGCACTTCAACGTTTATGCGTCTAATCGTTCATAGAGTGCATTAGCCATACTGTCGATAATTAACAAGTAGACAACTGTACGGAATTTCTCCCTTTCTGAGAGATCTGTGTCTGCGGAATCCCCTTCGAACCTCCTGAGTTTTAGAAACAATTGAGAAGCAAAATTGAAATCAGAAAATGCATGTCAGTACAATGATAGCAAACATCACACACTTGATTACAAAATAAGTAACGATAAACTCGCATGTCGAATGAAACGAAATTTGTAAAATTTATCACAAAATACGGATGACCTGAGAATACGTATTGTCGGAAAGCACGAGTTACGCCGCACAGTAGTTCGGGAGCATGGGACAGAAGTTCAACCACAGGGTAGAAGCCGCGCAGTAATGAGTCTAATTGTAGCCTCGGCATTTTTAATCCGCTCAAATAGCCTTAATGTGGCACATTCCATCTTGTTTCCAAAGCAGGCACTCATCCACAGCCTTTGATCTTCAAACAACGCCTCTGAATAGCTTGTAGTCTGTTAGAGTCACTTTTTGATAAGCCTATAAAAGCAGAGCATGTATACTCTATTAAAGAACGGATTGAAGCATTCTAAATTAAAACAGACTGCTCAGGAGTAGTAGAAACTCTGATTTGACGCAAAATATGCAATCGATGCGCCCACTTTCTCTCAATGAAGTCTATGTGAGCTTGCCAGCCAAGAGCCAAGTAACCGTGCATTATCTTGAAAATCAGTCTGAGATATATAAGAATGAACATCAAAATTGTCTTCAAAATTGCCACGATAGTGAATAAGAACGCTATTTTGGAATGATTTAATTTAAATTGAAAGGTTCCGCCCATTCAGAAATGTTCTTGATCTCATTAATTACATAATCGATGTCATTTTCGAGTGAATTCTTTTGAACGCCAGGCGCAATGCAGATGTCATCCATATACTTTACAAGCAGGTTGATTGTGTGAGTGGCTTCAGAGATGACAAGTAGATTCCGAAAAGGTATATTCCGACTCAAGTCACTTTTGATATAGTTCAATCGGACTCTCTGATATCGATTGCACACATAATCGCTCATCAAAGCAACGAAGTTATTCGGGAAACGAAGTTCCTGAAGCTGCTTTAAGAGAACAGTATGCGATATTCAGTCAAAAGCTTTACTGAAATCAAAGCCGCCAAAAACAGCAGCTCCAATGTTTAGAGGTCAAATAATCATGGATTGTGATTGATAGTGCCAGTTGTAGACGATTGCCTTCAAACTCCATATTGGTGCTCGCCTATGCATTCGGTGAGGTAAGGAATTAAGTCATTGATGATAAGCTTTTCCGCAATTTTTGCTAGGACAGAAAGAAGACTTATTGGACGAGTATTTGAAAGCGATTGGAGCTTTTGATGTTGTTAAAACGGGAACCACGTCAGCTATCTTCCACATTGATGGAAATCACCATTGCTTGACGCATTGCAAAATCATGGCATGTATGGGCGCAGTAAGTATTAATGCACTCTTTTTATTTAAAATTGTGGGCCAGTTGTCCTCGACTTCAAAAGTCAGCAATTAACCATCGTCCTCCAATGTTTCAAAATCGGGAAGCATTGATTAACAATTCATCTGATGACAAAAAAATTATTGATTCCATCAATGCTATCTATAGATAGAATCGAGTCTGTGAGAAGATTGATGATATCGCTCTTTGAGCTTCCACGATCCATTTGTATGAAAGGCCATAAGCCCTTAACAGATGCAGAATTCTTCAGAAAATACTTGTGATTGGCTTTGAAAATTTCTTTTCTAACCTTCTCTTTCTAAAAATTATACAGACTCCAATTGCGTTTGCGGAATGCTTCCCATCCATTAGCTATTAAAATCTTTACATAATGCGTCATCCAGAGAGCGTCCGTGCTTGTCAAAAATACTGACTGCTTCGGAATAACATCCATTGCGTTATGAACGACCTCATAAGGTTGTATTGACCTTGCTGAAACGACTGAGAATAGTAGCCGACATATCCGTCAAGAAAGCGAATTCCAGTTTCACAATTTTCTTAATTATACCGTCAGCCTCCCCTCATGTCTCTGAATTTTCTTCCATATTGTTTGCGAAGTCAACACGAACTTCCAATATATTGACAAACCATAAGCGGGGGGCCTTTGTTGCATCAGTATCAGCAGACCACGCTCACATCATGCACTGAAGAACGTGTACGCACATCCTCTGAACAGGATTAAAGAATGATGCCACATCCGGGCTGCAGTTTGCTGATTCGTGGCCTGCAAGATTGAAGGAATGACCAAAGCATGAACGAAATGTGCCATAGAACAATCATGTTTGGGTAACGCTTGAACACCTTCATACTTTCCTGCCATGTTACCTTTACCAGGTTATGTGATTTTTCAGACATTTTACAATTGTTGTTTAACAACTCATATTCAATACACACTGAAAAGCTAATATCATGGCTAGATTTTTTAAGTAGATATTAAATTATCATGTTTTCAGAGAAAAACCTGAATCCAAACCAATCTCTGAACTCTATCTAGAAAATTGATATATAATATTATTAGTTTCATTCCTCTCTGGTATAATCGGAAAAACAATATGCCGGGTGTTAGTTATACATGCAGATGTAATGCCAGTTCCATCGACACTGGTCCTCAGGCTGTGGCCTCACTGGCCTCCTAAAAAACTAAAATTACACTAAAACAGCTAAAATTTGGCTGTTTGTCTTGGGATCAAAGGCCAAGCCGATCATCCATGTACTTTAACCAAACTAAATCACCGTCTGAAACATCGCCTATAGGCGGAATTGTAGATATGAAAGCATCAAAAGAATGTCGACCAATCACAATGACGAATCAAGTTGCATTGTATTACATGATTTTCAAGCATTAATCAAAATTGAGGAAATTGAGAAAACAAGCATCCCATTACAATTATATGGTAAATATTGTGATGATGAATTGCCTTTCTTCTTCGATAAGAACTGTCTTCATTCATCGCTATCAAGTGACTGAGAAGGATTACAGCGCTTATTATTACAGAGTATAGATTATGTATGCGCTATTATCAACTTTCTACACAAACTGAGAAGCTAGCTCTTATTTCATATTCCATTTCTGACTTACAATTTTTGTTAAATCAATACCATAATCGATGGGCAAAACTAATCAAAATAGCAATTGCGTCAGCAGAAGTTGATTGGGATTCATAATTTCAAGCATATAGGTTGATGCAGGTATAATTTGAGACAGTTTCGAACATAAGACATGAAGCAGTGAACAAAAGTTCATTTGGAGGCGACGCTTCGGACTTCGTTTTTTATTAAGGCTAAAATGTGTATACACACGCGCATGATGACACAACTCATATGCCAGGTACATAGCACATATGGAGTTGATTATACATATCAAACAACAAGTCAGTCATTTCATTTCTTCTGTTCATCCTAGGTTCTAGCATTTTGATTTGGCGAGCTTCAGACTATGTTGTACCGCCAGGATCACTACATTTATCAGCAATTTGCACATGGAACCTATCAATTAGAACCATTGTGATCTGGATGCTTGTGAACAAAATGGTCAGATAGAGCCTTGACTTTGTTGAAGGCATTAATGCTGTTTCAGTGTTCAGCATACCGTAAATAAACGTGTGGTTACTTTTTCCGATATAAAATTCTGTACTACATTTAAGCTTAATTCATGCACCGTAGCATATTCACCGTCCTATTTAAGTCCCAATCTAAGTACTGAATGAAATAGTACCAAAATTGCCGTCGAACTCAAATTCACAGAAGTACTAAAATGCTTATTAAGCACTAATATTATGAAATATCAATATAGCAATGACAACTAAATGTGAAGGACATGAGTCAGTAATTCAGGGTGGATATGAATAGAGTCCTCTCGATGACTTCCATTTATAGCGTGAATGGTGGTTGGTAGAACAATAGTGAGTGATGCATCGCTGCACTACTGTGACATTACTTACACTGTTCACATTTCACACTTTCAACGCCTTCTGCAATGCATCACTCTCGTGCTAGATTGCTCGATGACGGCTGCCATTCTCTCCGACTGTGCTTTGAGTCCTGTCAACGTTTACCTACTTCACCGACTGCGCCTTGAGTCCACTGCATATTTTACTGATTCTAATACATCTGTGTTTAATTGTCAAAATAGTTCTGAGATGGATGTGCACATGGGAGATAGCGGGTTAGATGTGCCGATGATATTTTTCGATCACATGCAACTCACTAAATGAGTACTAAAAATGAGTACGAATTAGGTACCTTGCTTTCTTAGTCGTAGATAACACTCAAGTTCAGTACTCTTTCTAGTAATCATTTGGGACTTTATGAATAACAGTGCAGAACATAGAGGAAATATGTTAGGTAGAGTGGTAACTCCGAATCTATTAAATCCCCAATGTGTATACACTTTCGATTTCATTAAATGAACTCAAAGGAGATACAGTCGATATGTTTCCAAATGTGAGATATGCACATTTATGCAGTTTTGAAGAAATTACAACGGAATTGAATGATCATGATAGTATAATACAGAAGGAAATGATGCAATTTTACAGATCCTCCGTGTCTTGACAGCCTTGGATAGGCAGTGTTTGTTAAATTAGCAACTCGATGACCTGCTATTGCTTTCATGCTCAACCTCAAGAGTATTTTCTTAAGCGTGATCATATCACAAGCATGCACCTGCAACTGGCAGAAAATCACATAATCAAAGACAATGATTTCATTTAACTTTGAAAGATGTACATGGTTCCACATCACCATTCAGATTCAAGAAATGAAACATGAATTTAGTGAATCACAAAATCATGCCGGTGAAAATCGAATTAAAAACTTGAAATTTCAGCCTAGAAGGCACGAATAATATCTCGACTTTTTCATGAAGACTTATATTGTAATGCGATTCATGAAATTCCCTTGATTGTCAGCTTAATTTCCGCTAAGTTTGGATGCTTATTGGCAAATATTCATTCCCTTTGAGATCCAACTTGCTTCATGCTACTTATATAGGATCGTCATCTCGGTAGTATATAAATCGGCAAATTTTGACTTTTTTCAAAAGTGCTCAAATAATTTTTTGGACAACGGTAACGTTATCACCGCAAAAAACTGAATCTTTTGATATAAAAATTTTCACTGTTTACAGATACTTTTTTGAGTCAGTCGACACTCTACCTATATATTCCTACTATATGGTGCAGAAACTCAAGAGAATCAGATGAAGTGATGTGTTCAAGGGTTCCTTATATCACTGAAGTCAATAAGCGAAAGACTGTGTCCGGTTGATTTTTAATCCTCAATGTCCGCTAAAACACTGTTTGAGATCTGGAAATGAAATCAGGCCATGTGATGATGATTGCAGACGTTATTTAGCCCTAGGACGTACAAAATGTTTTTATGCCGACTTTGTACAATGAGGTCATTTTGGCTCATTATTTTTTTCCAGCATTAAAATTCGATTATTTTAATTTAATTAGACCAGGAATTTTTCTGAATCATGCTGTATTCAAGAAATTCTCAATTCCTTTATGTTCATGCAGTTTGAAGATTCATGACTTGAAATAGGGCCTACATGTACATTGTACATGTACATTTGGTATAGAATATCAGTACAGTTAAAATAATGATGGAACAAATTTCCTTTTTGCAAAATAAAAAATCAATTGTTCCAAGAATGTTATTATAATGGCATATATATTTCATTATACTCTGGTTTCAGAATACGGGATCATACATATTTTCTTCATGTAGTATTTAAACTTGTCAATCAGAAACACAATTTGAGCAGAGAAGAATCGTGCGAGAGACGTGCTTTCCACAAACCCATTTTTGGCAAATGTCACACTTGTACGATGTTCTGTTTCAATTTGAGGAGTCACACATTTGGCAGTTTGCTCTTTTGCACGAATCTCGCCGTTGAAAGTTGTCACGATCTACCTCACACAACGCACGGCGAACTGCAGGGTGTAAAGAGGAAGCTTCAGCGCGTTCTTGTTGGTGCCTTGAGATCAACTTTTGCTCAATTCGTAAATGAATTGGAATCGCGTTTTTGGTTCAGAGCTGATCTCATGCCATAAAATGAAAGCATTTAAAGCGGCAATGTCCAAGATATTGCAAAACACTCCAAGCGGCCACCGTCTCGACGCCATTTTGGTCGTGAAGTGACGCAACATTTGACCTACCGTGTCCACGCCTCCTTTGAATTTATTATAGTCCAAGATGATGTGAGGCTTTCTTTTTTGGTGATTGGTCGACTGTATCACGAAAATTGTTCGAAGACAAGAGAACAACCACTTTCTTCCTTTTAGCAACGTAACTCGGACGTAACCAACACGGCATCTTTGTTTTCATGACAAGCAAACAAGGACGAATAGAGAGGACGATCACCTTGAGTTAGTTCTTTTTGGTATTTCCGTTCGATGCGATCTGATAGTCCCCAAAAGCGTCATACTTCTAGCACGCAAAGTGCGAGCCAGTTTGAGAGATGTAAAAAAGTTGTCTGTAGCCACCGTGCATCCGCTATTTCTGTAATCTTCGGTTAGTTTGAGAACCACCGACTCACCAAGAGAGCCTTCCCTCACCTCACCCTTCTTTTCCAAGATATGGATTCACAGAGAGTACGAAATGTGTGGAGGAATCGGCAGCAATCCAGAATTTTATTCCAAATTTTGAAGGTTTATTGCGGCATATATTGCAAGAATGGGCATCTGTTTCTTGATGGGAAGAGTTGTTCGTCAACCGTTATGCATTCATGAGGCCAATAAAGGCGAGCTATGGCATCTTGAAAGAGAGTAAACACTTCCCTCACAGAGGCGAACTTGTCATATCTGTAGCGTGCGTTCCGGGTAGATTTATCATCGAAGTGTAAAACTCGCAAAATTGTCTTGAAGCGTTGAAACGATACAAACATCAGTTATACGTAGACAATGACCGTGCCACTAACCTGTAAATACCTACTTCTTCCTTGCTGACAAAATACACTTGGATCAGAAGTGCGTCCAGTAAAGAAATCGTTGGAGTTGTTTTCCTTGACATTAGGAAAGCTTTTGAGTCAGTCTCGCATGAGCGATTACTTGAAAAACTATTCTTGTACGGCGTTCAAGGTCTATCTCTTTCCTTCTTCAAAAGCTATGTTTCAAATAGAAAACAGCAAGTTAAGTTCAACAATGCGCTGTCAGACACTATTTCTATTAGTCGTGGTGTCCCTCAGGGATCCATCTTGGGACCCTTGTTGTTCCTCCTATACATCAACGACATTCATCTGCTGTCCAGGTACTCTTGTTTGGATATTTATGCTGACGATACCACTCTCTATTCTTCATCAGGTTCCTTTTCTCAGCTGAACGATAATCGTAATAAAGATCTTCTTTTGTTGCAAAATTGGTCTTCTATTTATGCAATGAAATGCGAGATACTGCAATCTAGATTTCAGCCAATTCACTGTAGTCAAGGTGCTTATACGATTTTCGAGGTCCGGAACAAGTGTCTCAAAACATTCACGCGCGTACTTGACATTGTATGCTTCATTTCAGGTAAGATCCTTAGACATTTAAATTAGTTCGTATTGCATGTATATATGATTTCATAAAATGCATGATGTTTTTTAATAAAAATCTTGTTCCGGACCTCTTACTAAATAGGATTTATTAATATTGTGTTTTCGGATACCATAAATAAGATAAAAAGTCAATGTGATATCTGGCCGTTTCTATTGATAAAAATTCATGATCTCAAATTGCGTTCCATACGATTGATGCATGCAGTGAGTGATTATGACTAAATGTAATTTGTGTTTGTATATGTAATTCCTCTCCTTCCAGTGTCCCATGTGTAATTTCATCTTATCACCTCATTTGTTATGATACTTGTATATTTTTCATGTCCCACTATCATCGTGTTCTCTGTTGAGAAATATACGTTTTGATATTTTGATATTCTACCAACGACCTCGCTGTGAATAACTGCAAAACAACCTGCATGGCGCTGATGCCTTACCAACGTAAGCAATTTGTAGAGGATTCTTTGCATGTATCAATAGGTAGCAACAATATTAAGTCTACTGATACCCATAAAACTTTGGGTGTTACTATTGATAGCAATTTCTCCTGGAAAAATCATATTAGTAGTATTTGTAAGAAAGTACGACCAAAATTGTTCCTTTTCCAGCGCATTAAATCATTTTTGCCGTATCATACTCGAGTCAAATTCGTGGAGTGTTTCATTTTGCCTCATTTGGACTATTGTCTAATTGTCTGGTGTTTTTCCAATTCTGCGGATCTAAAGCGTCTTGACAGACTTGTTTGTAAGGCTTTGAGGCTTATCCTCGATTTGAATTCTAAGACGAATATATGTGCGTCTAGGAAAACTTTATACAAAAAGTTTAATCTTCTCCTTCTTCAGGAGTATGTTAAATACAGGACTTGTGTTCTAGTTTTCAAAGCCTTGAACGGTTTAGCTCCTAGCTACATTGCGGAACTGTTATCGTATAGGCTTCCTAACCCTGATCTTCGTTCTTCAAATGACAAGAAACTTCGTATTCCGTTTGGTCGAACTGCTCTGTCTCATAGTAGTTTCTCGTGTAAAGGCCCTTCTCTCTTCAATGATTTGCCACTTCATATCAGGCATTGTGATTCGTTAACTTCTTTCAAAAAATTGTGTTTCGAGTATTATTTTTCTAAATTCATTGATTGTGCATGACGCGCTACATGATGTGTACAATATGTTTTATTTCCTTTTATCATGTATTCTGTTACTTGCTCGACCACATTGAAAAAAGGCTTGCCTATTGTGCTTTCGAGGGTAAATAAAGTCTATTATTATTACTTCTGAGCGTCAGTCTGTTTATATCCATCACACAAGACAATATAGCTATACCAGTATGCAAATTCAGAAATTTACTAGTAACTTGTAATAGAAAGTTTGTTCATGTGTCATTCTTACCTATAATAATGTAAAAAGTTCGTGCTTTTCTTGTTAGAGGCTGACGATGAAGTTCGTGTTAGTGTTCGTGTCGTGTTGAGGCTAAATTTCCGAAGAACGCACACATCTAATCTACAGATATTCGAAAACTGGCAGGTGGATCGTGCCTCCAAGGTTGACTGTCATCCAATCAGTGCTTAGGGACATGGAATAATGCATAGATATCTTATTTTTCAGTCTAGGCTGGGCATCAGCTGATTTTCGATGAAATTTTGAACGTAAAATTGGAAAATGTTAGTTTGAGTCAGAATGACCTCATTGTCCAAAGTAAGTAAATTGGGAGTTTAAAATTTTATCATTTATAATTGAGAGCATATCATGAAATGTCAGTGAGTTTCATATGAAAAAAATGAGGATTTGATGTTCTGTAGACATTTGAATTCTCAAATGAGTCAAAATGACCTCATTGTACGTTCTAGGGTTAATTAAGTACCTGCTTCAACGGAGAATGTTTTGCCAAAACGCAGAATATGTGGTAAACTTCACATTTTCAGAAGGGAAACAGGAAGAAGTTCCACAAAACAAAGAGTATATCAACATTGTCACTAAGAATCCACGTTAACAAGACAGCAGCGGTTGGACCGGGTCACTGGGTCAATTGGGTCAGTTTTCAGATATGATGACCCGGTTTTTTCGCTGTTTTTGTTAAATTATTTAATACCCGTACTTATTTATTTCATCGTACTTATTTCAGGATGACAGCGTCAAGAGTTACGGTTAAATGCACCAACTCCATCGTAAGCCACGAAGCACAGCCACAGGGCAATGGGGCGCCAGTACAATGCACGCCGTTTCTTGGCTTCCGTAAATCCTCTTGAGGCGAATTTTAGTCCTTGGCATGTAGCTATTACTCATTATTATTAAGATAATTGTTTTTTAAGATTTTTCTACCACATCGACCCGCATCTTTTGACGCCCAGAAAAGTGACCAAATGATAGAGGAGGTCAACGCGGTTCTAGTGGTTCCACTCCCGACCTCGGAAGTTGCCTAGAACGCCAGCTAATTGCATTTGAAAAAAATAATTTTCAAAAAAAGCTGCAACTTTTGAATGATGAGCTCGTCATCATAGAAGTAGATAATAGCACACCAGAATGGAAGTTTGATATCTTGTCTCTGTACAATGATGGCAGATAGAAAAATAGATGGTTTGTTGATCAGATTCGATCTAATACACTATCATAGTGAAGTTATTTGCCAAGTTGGTTGTGGAAGCTGTTGACAGCAAATTGCAGGATCTTCATGAAGAGAATTTTAAGTGAGATGGCGGCATTGTTTCATGTGAAATAGCCTATAATTCCATGGTTTAATATACTATGTCTATTTGTGCCAGTCATTGATTGCCATTATACAATTTTTCAACACTGGAATACGAATTAAAATTTGGTTGGTGTACTGGTTGTAAGAACATCTGAAGAATTCATGGATAAAATTTCTGATAATTGGATAATTTCTCCGTCAATCAGTTAAGAAACCTAACGCTTTCCTGGAATAAACACATTGAAAGCTTCTTTGCCTACAATCATTTCTAAGACAAATGAAATGTCACTGGAACTATTCAATTAATCATTGAATGACTTATGTAATATACTGTAGTGTGGTGATATTTTCGAAGCTGATAATCGAAAGCATGCAAAGATTTTGAAAATTGTTCAAATATAATGAATAGGGGAGTCTTTTAAAGTAGAATGAATAATCGAAGATTTATTGGCCTCTGATTTCAAGCTGGAGTAATATATGTTCTGTAAATCGACATTACAAGTTGCATATGTGTCTGATTATACTCTTGATAGATTATAGGAGCGATATTTCAAAATGATGAACGTACAGAATGTTCTAAAGGATTTCCTTCTTTGTCATCCTGTCGCCGCAGTATTTTGTAAATTCAGTATTGCTTTTGTGTACATGATCTTTGGACAAGGAGCAACAATCCAGATCACAAATTGGCTTGATGAATATAGATTCCAATCAGAAAACTTGGAAACCAGCTCGTACAATTTACATTTTGCCCCAACTAAGTTCCCCCGGCGTGTGCCATAATTTTCATGCAGTTTCCATTCTAGGACTTTATATGGTATCATTAATTTCCATGATTCATCAAACTATGTACTACATTCTCTTTTCCCCAGATTCAACAAGCAACTCAAATAATAGAAACAAAATTTCGGGTTACCTGGTCACGCAATAGTGACCCGGTTCCATCGCTGCAAGACAATATGTATGTATGTGATAAAAGTAGTGATCCTGGCGACATATATGAATCAATATCAAATAATTTTAGCCAATTTAAAGACAATTTATATACATTTTGAATGAAGTGACTAAATCCAAAATTTTCCATGAAAATGTCAAGAAATCAAAAAATATCAATAAATGTCAATAATTTTTAGTGGTTAGTGGACTTGAATTGTATGTTCTCTTTAGCGTCCTTGACAAGCTAGTGTAAATAAAATATTATTGCTTTCTTCAACAATGCAATAATCAGTGTTATTTTGCCAGAATTTAAGAAAATCACTAAAAATTTATATCAACTCTCTCAATTAGCTCGTTGCATTATTTGGTGTGCTATTCCTTCAGGTTCGATAGACATACTTTGCATGATGGTGTTGACGGATATTAATTGCAATTTTAGTCCGGCAGCCAGAACGAGTTTCTGCAGGGAACGAGGCCGAAAATGAGACTTTCACAGAATGATGTACACCCTTTGGCTACTACGAATTCGCGCGTCTGCCGAGTTCTAGTGAGTTCCTTTACGTGTCAGACAGGATCAAAGAAAAATACATGTAAATCCAATGGGAGGCAGATTGCAGTTTTTGGTCAAAATGAAATTTTCTTTGTTTTCGCTTATTACGGTAAAAAATAGTCAGTCAAGAGCCATAATTTTTGACATGGTTAACACTCAGTCAGATTTAACAGGCCTCCTACTGTCGGCAAGCACCAATATGTTGGCTCACTTTATCCATGTTGAACCACATTATCGCATACATCGCCGATCAGAAGCATGATAATATCTGTTGCACATGATAGGAAATGACCTGAAGACATTCCATGTCAAAAAATTATGACTGTAGGCTTAGTACTTTTCGCTTAATCAGAGAAAACATACAAAATTTCATTTTTGCCACAAACTGCAATCTGCGTCCCATTGGATTTACATGTGTTTTTCTTTGATCCTGTCTGACTCACTAGTCAGACTCTACTGTTCTAGTAGAGGAACTCACTAGAACTCGGCAGACGTGCCGATTCGTGGTAGGCATAGGGCGTACTTCATTCTGTGAAAGTCTCATTTTCGGCCTCGTTCCCTGCAGAAACTCATTCTGGCTGCCGCACTATTTTGTCGAACTAAATTTCTTCCGGTCCGTGTAAGAAGAGAAGATTTTAGTGCTGTTAAATTACAACATACGAGTAATAGATATCATTGAAAGTTTGACTGTTGCGGTAATTAGCCATCTCAAATGTTTTGTTTGTCAGTGTACTTCGTCCATTTCATCACTACTTCATATAACTCATTATCATAAATCGATTCAACGCCGATTTCTCCGTGTTCAGTTTTTTTTGAAAAGTTTTACAATGTTAGCTATACTCATCCATTCTTGAATGAAGTTCAATGCCTGAAAACACAAAATGGATATTCTCACTTCTTAAGTAGACATTTAAGACGCGAACCTTATAATGAAATAATGAAAACAGATTACTACTTCCCTTTCATGTTGAAATGCCGGTTCTGTTTTGATCCCCAAACTCATTAACTACATCAGCAAAGTGTGCATTTGCAGTATTTACGCATGTGGTTGAGAAGCAATAAATTATCGTGGAAACGTTTTGTGATTTTGCGAAGTTAACAGATGTGTTGATCCATTATACGTGTATATAAATTTGTTCCATTTCATTTCTAACAATAGTACTAATAATAGACGTTTGTTTTCAGATAAAATATAAATGTCTCAATATTGAAAATCGTGAGGCATGTACTATAAAGTCAAGAAATACATTTGTAGAATAAAGTCATAACAAATACAGTAAGTAATGCTGAATGAAAGTCACTATACACAGAATCCATGAATGAAAAGCTTTGACATGCTTATAATGAAACTGCCACCACGTTGTGATCGTAGGGAGTCGAAACTGTTTGGAATTGACCATAATTCGTAATACAAGATGATGGAGAGGATGTGTTGAGTCTGAAATAATTCGTTGAAAGAGCTTAAAACTAATGGTTTTGCGATGATAATCCAACGGTAAGAATCGAGAGTAATTACATTTGGACTTCCCACATATAATGAAATGATCGCGTCTCTGAATTCTCTCGACATTTTCTTGCAATGTCTGGGACAGTTCAACAAACAAAGGGGCTCCGTATTCCACAGTACTTCGAATGCAATTTTGATATATTAATGTCAACTGATCTTTTGATAAAAAGTCTCTAAGTTGTCGCAGCACATATAAGCGAGATGCTTCTCTTTTGCAGATGTCATCGATATGGAATTTGAATTTCAGCTGATAATCAAACACCAAGAATACGCAAACTGTCTGAACATGCTGAGATAAGTGGCCATTTGAGGATATGAACATTTGCTCACATTTCTTATCGTTTTGTTGTGAGAGGATTGCTAGAGCAAAAATGATTATTAAATATATCAAGCATATGCAAATAAATCAATTCAAATGGCTTCTCGGTATGACTAAGATATTAGGCCAAATTTTCACTTTGCACTGGAAGTCACAGAATTAAATTATTAAAGTCTTTCAGTTTACTAATATGTAAGTGCAGTTAGACAAACGATGGCATATGCAGGAATTTAACAAGTGGGTGAAAAGGAATTCTTAAAACCCTATAGAGATAGATAAAAAGTCATGCATCGGTTGCAGATTGCTGTAAATTCCTTCAAAATGCTTCGATCGCCACGATTAATTCAAATTCGAAGAATTCAGATGATTGAGCACAAGTTTTCTCGCTAATGTTGGTCCGTCAGATTCTTTGTTTAGAAGTTGACAGGCATACGAAAATTACTTCACTCAGTTTCTTCGCAAGATTCATCAATAAATGGTGCAGTGACAGCGATGTGTGATATTGTAACAAGCAAACCACTGGCTGGTGTCTAAAGCTCATTGCATATTCAATAACAACTATTGATTGGGAGTACTACAAAAAAACAATCTCCATTTCTAGCGAAATCTAAGAGCAACGAGCTAGGTCTAATTCTATGCTGGAAGTTCTTCCTGTGTCATATCATGGATTCGGTTTTCGCAGAAGTTCGGAAGCATATGGAAATCTGTATCTGCCACTGCATTGTGTGAACCATCTGAAGAAATTGTCTTCGGCAGATATCTGGCATGTATACTAAACCTTGACAGAAGAATAGTATATGATTAGGAATGTGCGTGGGGCATCTGTTATTTCCGCCTTCGTCAGTTCTCTGGCTGGTTCACCGAAACGTGTGAATTTCGAACAATGTGATGTGTTATTGCAATATTTCAATTTTAATTATGTAAACTACTTATAAAATTATTATCAATGTTTTAAATGTTAAAGACATTTAGTAATCTGAATATAAATTATGACATTGAGAAAGTAAACAATTTAACGATGCTATTTAACAAAGTTGATGCGACCTGTGGAATATACCGTGCTATTGAAGCTAAAAAATCTGCACATTTAAAAGCTAGTTACTGTCTCTAACGAAACTTGATGTAATTTCATGCCGTAAATTCTGATCAATTCCATGGGAATACATTGACCTTTTAAGGTTCGATAGGCTGGATGTAAGGGTATCTCTATCATACAATGAGATTGCTAAAATGTTTCAGTTTAAAATCAAGGAGCAACAAACACTCGTATTCTGTGATCTACATAATAGTCTCTAAAAAACAGAACATTCAAGCTTCAAATTAAAATAACATTTTTATTTATTACTTATAAACAGAAGTATCAAATGAGATCATGCGAATTCTTTGGCATTAGCGGCTAGGTTTGTGGGTTAGTTTTCCAGATATCAGCGGCAGACTCGTAGCAGATCGTTTGGTATATTCAGATTCACAGATGCTCCCAAACACCGCAAGCTTTTGGAGGGGAAATGTTGGTAATCACAGAAGGAAAATGCTCAGCAGCATCTAGCATATCTTCTTTTAATATACCGGGTATGTTTCATAGAAATGGTTTTTGAGCGAATTCATTTAGCAAATGACCTATTTAGGAGTCTAAACTTTTGTAGACATCGGTTACAACGCCTGATGCAAACAATCGAGGCACCCAAAAGTGAATTCTTCTTTCTGGCTGTGAAATGCATCTTGATATGTTGCGCAAAAGATTTTGCAACCTAATTCCTCTCATGAAATCTGTTGTCAGGAGAAGAATTCGATGTATTCTTGTCTCATTTCTAGAATGACCTTATTTGGTCAACGACAACTTTCGGAGGCCTAATTCAATTTGACCAAAATTGATTTACTAGAAATATATGTAACTGTCTAATTATTAATTGAATTGTGATAAAAAGAGCCATTTTGGATGATGCTCTTTACAACGGAAACTGAAACTTCTGTCGCACGTTCCTACGAGGACACATCTTAACCATGGGGAAGGTAAGTGTCTTACTTTGATATGAAAGCCGACATTTTTCACCGCCTTCGCAATATTGTCACCAATTGCTGTATATCAGATTGTTCATCGAAATCTGGATGTCGCACAACTACGTGTATCTCCGTCTCAACTGTAGTGATTCTCTCGCACGTTTTCGAATGCCTTCTGACACCAAAGTGGATCAACAAATTACAATTTATAATCAGCAAACTTTCAACTTTTCAACTTCTCTATTGATATGTTCTAATGAGCATAATTTGAGGACACGATAAATTATAGTGCGAGCCAGATTGACATTGCACTGTCTTGGACATGTGCTGAGTATTGAGCGAAAGTCCTGTGAAGTTGTTTTTCCGACAAATTGTTGTCCATTATTTGGCTTTCAGTTCCATGAGATTTTTATATCAAGGAAATGGTCTCTTGAGTCAGTGCGAATCAGTTCATTTGTCTAAACTTGCTCGTAAAATTGATTAAAGCCACATACTGCTTCAACAGAGTCTGATGAAAGCAATTTATTCGTCTGATCTCGTTCAAGTCTTGGACAGGATTTTGACGGCGCGTTTCCTCTTCAATATAAAAAATACAAAACAATGAAGATAGTACAGTGAGAAGACTCGATGTTCAATTCATAATGATAATGAGAAATGAAAGGTTATATTCAGATGAGAATGAGCCAGTCGTCCTTTTTGAATATGAGTCGGTTAATACGATTTTTCAAACATCAGTTAAAAATTCATCTGACAGAAGAGTTAAGAAATTAATCCAATGAACATGAGGGAGAATTAGCTCTAGGCTGTCTTTACACAGATCAGAATGGCAATGCAATTGCCTGCATATTTGGAAAAGTTATCGGAGCATTTCCAAAAAAGAGATGTTTCTTCCGTATTTTAAGCCGGTTTTCCTATGTTTCAAGAATGTTTAAAACCGATGTTCAAAACATTATTTCATTTGCTTGAAACATCACCAATCCTGCAACAAGTCTGTATATTACAAATCGCTTAAATCTAGTTAGGCTGGATATGGAAGCCAACAAATTATTATATGTAGAAGTAGTGCTAAGAAAATAGCGACTTTAGCAAACGTACCACTGATGAAAAGTACCCTCCTTCCCCCATAATCAGTTGCGTACCGGTATTCGCCTTAACTCTCACCCCGACAAGCCGCACACAGCGACTCGCAAAATTTTGTAAATAGGCGGAAAGCCTCAAGGCGCTCCCAACGGTTCACGATCTTCATCAAATGGACAGAAAAAAATCCAAGCTGCTTCTAATATTGACTGTCACTGTCCATAATGCTAGATGGAAGACTAGCGGGAGTTTCACTCATGGCCACACATCATTTATTGAAGAAATTACCAAAGTTGTTGCAGATCAGCATTCAGACAATGTTTTGAAACCGATACTACTTGGCCGACCAAGGACGTCAAGTCCAATAGAGCGCTACACAATAAAAAACATCTGGTACAACCACAGAATTGGGCCTCAGCCACACTGAAAGCAAAGCAAACACGAACGTCCCGAGCCGTATCTCTGCAAGGTATCAATCGCTCTTGTTTGCTTTGCTCACAGTGTGACAGTCTACAACTGCTGCAATGATGATTTTATATTTGCTGCAAAACGATTTGCTCGGAAACGCTTGGAAAACCTCGCAACGTGCCTGAGGCCTTAGACCGACAGTAAATTACAAAAAAGCAAATATCTCGCACACGTCTTGCATGTGTTATAATACGTAGCTTTATTTCATTATCAAAATTATCCTAGCCCAAGATCGAAATTTTGCAACTAAAAGAGATTGTAAATCACCAACTCATTCATACGATTACTGTTTATGTCTGATGATGTCTTCATCTCATTTATGTCTACATTGTTCAACTGACGATGACTTTGCAAGCATTGATCGAAACGCTAGTGATAGCAGTGTTAAATATCCTCTCATCTCTCAACCGAAAAATGAATATCATCTTTGTGGATATATGGAAATCTTCTCATCAAGCAAAACTCCAAGAGTCATAAAAACAATGTACTTGATGAAGAAATGCATAAGAATAATCCCGCACGCGAGAGGCATTTTCGCTTGCATTCATATTTAAATCTATAGATTTAGTGTCTATCAAAAATGAAATGCCAAATCAAATATTCCGTCAAGATATCATAAAGAGGCATTGAAATGATCCATCGATGTACTCGAAATGTCGAGTTCAGATTCATTGCCTTTCATGTTTTACTATTTTGCCAGTTTGTGAAACTTTATACGACCGTTCTTAATAATACCCGAATGAAAATGCTCAAGGTGTTTCTCTAGGGTATTTGCTTTATTGTATGACATTTCAATGAGGAAAGTGGGACAAATGCCATTATATTTCAGAAAGAAATCATTCACTGACGCTTTCACGAATTAAATTAATCTCTAAATTATTTCACGAGCTTTTACGCTTTTGAGCATAGCTGTGAGTTAAAACATCATCAGAAATAATTCCTATTAGTTTGGCCTTGTCTATTTCAATTTTTCAAACTAATTGGTCGATGGCCAAATTTTTCGTTAATTTTCATATACATGCTTACATGCGTGTACATGCATATGTGATGACCACAGATTAGACAGGTCGTCTCTTATTCTGTTTGACTAGAAAGGAAACATTGAAACATGCAACGTTAATGAAGTGGCACAATCTGCTGATATAATACCATAGCAATCGAACAATGAGCAGCCAGTTCAACATTAAACACGCTAAATTGTGTGAAGTTTCAGTAACTGTTTTCGACCGGATCACACAGCAAAGAGACAGTCGATGTCAAGTTCTGCAGAAAAGTTTGTGAACGTTTTTTCGTGCGCCTGCAACCTTCTTTAATAGTGATCGGAGGGCCCAACATTATCGAGAAAGATTTTGCGCAATGATCTGATTTCTTCGAATCTGAAGGAATCGTGGCGATCGGAGCATTTTGAAGGAATTAACAACAATCCGCAAGCGGCGCACGACTATTTTTCCTATCTCTGTAAGATATTAAAAACTTCTTTTAACCCATTTGCTGAGTTCCTACATGTGGAATCGTTTTGAATCAGTTTGGACTTCTAGCAAAATGATGCGGTTAAGCAATTTAATTCTGTGGTGATGACACAACCATGAAACTCTGAGTACCTGCTCAAGTTGCTTCTTTTTTTACTGTCAATCGTAATATTCTACTGTTCAAACTTATCTATTTGCTTCTGCTTCGCAGCTCAGGATTTTGAAATCGATGTCTTCTTCTTTGTTTATATGAAAGTATTCATGGGTCCTATAACTCATTTTAATACACAAGACAGAATCGATGAAGCTGGAAAATGGTCACATAGAGAGTCACTAGCACAGAAGTCCGACAATAGCAACAAAGGATTAGAACGGGCATTTATATTGAAAACAGTAATACGTCGCGGATATGCGCTGTCATGCTAGACAATGGCCGTGGTTGACGATGGGAAAAGGCAAGCAGCTCATCTCGACTTTGTAAATATTCACGGTTCTCTCATTTTGATACGAAATTATACGGAACTACGAAAATATCGCCTTCCTGAAGAATCTACAACTGTTACATGCTTCAGTAATTTGAGATCTTTTCCTAGATGAGTGGCTGAAATGGCCATCAACAGACCATTGTCCGTTCTAGTCTCATTTATAGAGTAAGTGTATAGTAGGTATACCGGTACAGTGTCGACTCAAAAAAGTTTGTATATATGTCTGTATGAAAATTTTTGTCTGATGAGATTCAATTTTTTGCGGAGATTGCGCTCCTGTGGCCCAAAAAAATTATTTGAGCAGTTTTATTATTTATCACAAATTTATATACTACCGACATGAAGCCACTTTATAAGTAGTATGAAACTAGTTGGATATCAAAAGGAATGAATATTTGCTAATAAGCATTTTAATGAAGCGGAAATAAGGCTGATCAAGAAAATTTCATGAACTACATCATACGGCAAGTCCCTGCTAGTCTTCAAGGAAAAGTTGAGATCTTGTAGGGGATCATCTTGGCTGAGATGTCATATTTCTAATTCAATTTTCAGCGGCATGATTTAATGATTCGCAAGGCTTTATTTTTTGAATCTGAATGGTAATGTGGACCTATCTACATCTTTTAAAGTTGATTGTGATCAGTTTCTTTGATTACGATGTCTTGCTCCTTCAGTGGCAGGTAGTTTGTGATATGATGACGCTCAAGGAAATAATCTTGTTATAATAAAGCTGAGCTTTTAGTTAAGGTAACCCATCGAATTACTAATTTAACAAACCATATTACCTCTCTAAGTTGTCATGACATGGAGGATATGTGGAATACTATTCTTTATTATGCATTGCTATCATGATCAGTGCAATTCGCGTACATTTCTTCAAAAGTGAAGAAATTTGCACATCTCACAGGTGGCACTGGGTCTCGACTCATGTTCATATATTGAAATCGAAACTGTATACACATTGGGGATGTAATAAATGATGAGTTGCTACTCTACCTGATATACTTACTCTGTGGTCTCATTAGCCTAAACAAAGCAAAAAGTCAAATTTTTATGCTCATCAGCCATAGATTTTCACAAGCCATGTCTACCCTGAAAAATTCTCAATTCATCACTCATTCATCGAGATAGATGTTCTCATATTCTGAGATTTCTCCATCAACTATCCGCACTTCACTGAATTGATACGCTTCTCAAGCTTATTTCATTTGTTACAAATCATGAAAACATTTGTTCCAAATTTCCAATTCTGTTTCGAAGTTGAGAAGTGAAAAATCGTGAAGTTTATTCATTCAGCACAGAAGCAGCAAATCAATCAGAATTTGGAATAATTAAAAACCTGTTGTCTTGCGTCTCTTTCTCCCTCCAATTTTCCAAATCTGTTCATCAGTTATGAAATTTGCGGCAACTCAAAATACGACGAGAGGAATGAAAATAAAAATTTGAAACCTTTCAATTCACGCGTTTTGATATACAGAACATGTTTGGATATTTTCAAGAAAATCTTCATCATTGCAGCTTTTTATCAAAACATTTAACAAATTGATTGTTGGTAGAATCTACAGGGTGAGGCGTAATTCTGAAGACCGGAAAAGTTGCATTTTGTACATTACTGTGATTTATCACTGCTGAATTGAATAGATATATGCAATAAGCATTTTACTTTGCAAAAAAAGTTACTACGAACTACATTGAATTACATAAGTTTCCACTTGGATCTAGAATATAAGATAAAAACTATTTATTTTAATATGAATTAGTATTCAACAAGACACAAGGAAAAGAAAGCTAGTCACATTATGTGTTTATTGTTATGTAGGAACCGTTCTGTTGTGCACACAGCAGGAGACGATTTTTCCAGTCAATGTGAATACGACTCAAAACATCTGACGAAATGCAGGCACAAGCAACAATTCTTTCTTGTAAATGATCCAGATCCATGATCTTCTTATCATGCACTAAGGATTTGAGATGACCTCACAAGTAAAAGTTGAGAGGTGACAAGTTGGTTGAACAAGCTGGCCACTCAACAGGTCCACGTCTTCCTGATCCACCGATTTGGGAACTGCTGATCCAACCAAGATCTGACCAGATATTCCATGGTGAGGTGGCGCTCCGTCGTCAACATTTAGTAGTGATGGTATAATTTCCTCTTGAAGCATTCGTAGGTAGACTTCCGAAGTCATGCTTTCTTTGACAAAGAAAGCACCAAATATTCTGGTAAATAGAAATCTATACATAGCTTTTCTCTAAAATAGAGATCGATGACGCTTCGTCTGTCACTGAGTCGTCTTCCACTTCTCTCACGGTCTTCGACACTTCCAGTTTCCTTAAATTTACAGTACATATCAGTTTTCCAACTGCACTATGTGTAATTGGTGGTCGTTCGGGATGTCGACGATTGAAATCACCTGCTATTGCTCGGTAGCTCCCGATGGCGGCATGCAAAACAACATCAATGCGTTCTTCTTTCGATAGTGACATAACTGCATTGTAAAGCTCTATGGTAATGAAGTGATGCTTTAAATGTCGAGTACGCGAATAAGTGGCGTCTTTTTTTTAGCAAATTATACTCTATTTCAAGAAAAAAGGTTTTACAAAAGGATGAACACTACAAGTAATAAAAAGTTCATAAAAAAGTCCCATTTCCCTGCTCCTAGCAAACAGGCAGCATTCCCTCGCTGGATGTCGAGATTAATTCTCTGCATCAGCCACGCAGCCTCCCTCTTGTCTCCTGTTGTCATTGTGAGACGCCTCCCAACTGATTCCAAGAAGGTCTTGGTCGACTCCCCAATCTCGCCACACGTCTCAACAGCCACTGGTTGAACTACAAAGCGGTCAGCGAGAGTGATGTGTTTGACTAACTTCCTCGCTTCAGCCGCATTCGCAGCAGCTCCAGCTCCAGTGGCAGATGCCGACAAATTTGTGCGAGAGAACGTGTCGGAACATGTGGCATCCCATACCATCAAGCTACGTCTTGAAGTTGAATAGCTTTTCAATCAATATCCTGCATAGGCATTTGTATAATTGAATATTTGAATTATCTGTATGGCTGAAAATGACTTGTAGTTAAATAAATTCGTCATAGAAATTTGTATGGTTCATCAAACTTGTGTAAACATGGAGAGATTGTCATTGAAAATAATGTATGTCAGATTCAGAGTATATTCCCTATGTCTCCAGAATAACGCCTCACCCTGTATAGGTATCTGGTGAAACATAGATACTTTAATGGTTAATAGTTTCAGGTCGCACATGGTGCTGCCTCTATGTGTGTTGGCATCTGATTTTCTGTTTATATCAACAATGTTTGATAGTTTGTGTTCCATAACTTAGTCATGTTATACCCGTGACTCATCGCATGATATTCAACTCATTGTGTTACTCTCAGGCTATTATTGCCGCCTTCCTTTAGCAAGCAGACTTATGATTTTCAGCTTGCTGCTTTTACATAAAGTAACGGATATTTTTCTTGAGAAGATTCAAATGCTTTTATCTTATCAGAAGTTTGTACACTTCGTACTCTCTATTTTGTTTTCGACGTTTTTATCTGCATCCCCTCCATTATTCGCCCCTTATTGTGAAATCTGTCGACTTAACTTCTTAGTAATTATGCATGATTTGTAATACTAGATATACTCCCTTCGAATGATTAATATCTTTCTTACTCCATCGTTGAATAATTAAAAACAGAAAGTTTATACCATTTCTCCTCTGTAAAGATGTAGGCAGTATCTCACAAGCTTCCGTCCTCGACGATAGCAAGGTTTTGAAAGTGAAGACTGAAAGTTAAAAAGCTAGGCATACAATTTAGACAAGGCCATCATATCAAAATCATCGCATCAAATTTCTTTGGAAATTATCAATGAAAATACATGAAGAATCTTATTAACGGAACTATCATAAATACCGAATATCAAACTATTATCCATCGGTATGCATCATTGTATCCGAGAGAGATCGAAATGATGTTTAATTGCAAATTCTTATTTTTCTCAATAATTACAAACCTATGAATTACTTAACCCTATACCGGCTAACTGTCTGTAATGAATAAAAATAAGGAATGCCCACCAAGGATTTATTCAACACAGAATACACCAGCACGTCCAGTACAAGTAAAATGTTGCAGTCAGAATTAGAATGAAGTAAGAGCAAGTAACAGAATACAAAACAAGATAACATAAGTGACAGTAGCGTGTCCTACGCAGAAAAAACAATCACTAACCGAAGCGAACAGGTAAGTAATAATAACACCACTCTGTTCCCGTCTGAATAGCAACGAACTCGACAAAAGGCGGATTGAAGGCACTAAACATGTTGCATCGAAAAGGCTTCTTCAGAGGTGTGACATGCAATTGGAGAGTACTAGAGTAGTATTTCCTAGTAGATTTGCAGTAATTTCTTAATTAGATTCTCAAGACTTCTCATGCCTTTTATACCACTTTTTCAGTGTCCTGATGTGCTAAGCTGTCCTCTCAAGCATCTACAAATGGAGTGAGGTATAATCATGTAGAAATAACTTCAATGTCTAAATAGGCTAAGTGTCAGATAGCTTCAATTTTCATAAAGAAGTTCTTTGATAAAGAAACCAATGATCTATAGAAATTATAGAAAATATATAGCCAGACTAACTGCAAACTTCTCATCACTGACTTAGGGAAAATCTTAAAATATTCAGAATGTGTCGAAAATTGAATCGCCCGCCACTGACCCAATCTAGAACAGGCCCACATTGTTTTTAAAGTCATAAACATGCGCGGACGCTCAGGGACGCAGATTTGCTGCCGGGCGAATGGTGTTGTATCAGCGAATTTAACCAAAGTCGCAGCAGTAAACAAGTCATCGTCTCTAAATGTATATCGGAAGTGCAGGTCATTCTTTCTGTGAAAGCTACAGGCATTTTGGATTTTATTCGTTTTCAGGAGTGACCTATCCGGACTTGTTTTGCATTGTAAATGTGGTTGCAATTACAATTACGCACAGAGATGGATTCGCCTGTCGCTGTTACTGGACTTGTTTCGCATTGTAAATGTGGTTGCAATTACAATTACGCACAGAGATGGATTCGCCTATCGCTGTTACTCCAGAGGTGACGCGATTCTATCTCAGCCATTGTATGCAATGGTAGAGAGATGTGGAAAGAACTGTCTCCCTTTGGCTTACGTGATTGGCCAAGCGCACGCAATGCGTAAGGAAAGTTGTATTAGGGAACACACGAGCTGTCGTTGTCACATTAAAGACCGGACATCTGCCAGGTGAACATTAACTATCTTTGACTCAATGTTTCTCCGTGATGAATTCATTAAATGAAATTATTATTCACATCGTTCGACTCCTCACGATCTAAATTTACTGACCGTATGCGTTCAATGCGGTGTCTATAATTTAGTTCGCCAGAATTCAGGCTTGAATTTGCATTGCGCTCAATAGAAAATGGATCTTTCTGCCCCTCGGGACTAGTTCTTTGCGTGTCTATCAGTATTAAACCAAGCAAGACTAGTATTAGACCAAGCAACGCAGACGAAGCAATTTATCTCTGTACAATTGCGCAATTATAGCTATAATCACTAATTTGTAATTGTAATCAATTACGTTCTCTGATGAGTAATTTGTGCTTGTTATCAGTTACATTTTTCGCCATGCAATTGAGAAGTACTTGCAATTACTTTGCAGTCACCACAGCTTCATATTCATTCCGCACGCAGATTTAATGACCTGACTCTCATCGTTGATAATGTGTTACAATACTTACTCCTACATATGCACCGGGTGAACAACTACCGGAATTTTTTCTAAGAAATTTATGTCGATCCGAAATCTAAATTTAGTGCCGGTATTATGATATTCATTCCTCCTAATCTTATATCTTAGCTGAAAATGCAAATCAAAAACCGTTATTGCTTAATTTTCCCCTCGGAAAAAGAGAGACAAATAAATTCTTCCAGAAGTCACAAGTTTCGATATCCCAATCCTATATCTTCAATTTGAATCGCAGTATAGAAGCAAAGCAAAAACACTTGGGGGAGAATTTAAAGGTGGTAATTTGATATCAGTGCTACACGCGTCGTCTGCTTTTCCTGGAGCAAATTGTAATTAACTCAAGAAAATCCGCCTGGATAAAGAAGTGGTGGGGGAACTCATTGTCCAATGCTGACAACTATCTAAAGTAGTTACAAAGTAATTGAAATGTAATTAAAGAAAAAGGGAGCAATGGTAATCAATTACATTCTATGAGTAATTAACGCTAGTCTGAACCTGTCTATAACGTCCTAAATGCACGCTGAACAAGTCAAAAACATATGATTGTAACCAGAAGCAAAATATCAAGTGATGCTATTGGCAATTTGTGCTGTTTAGCAACTTTCAATCTAGAAATTTGATGGACAGAGATGAAGAAGAAACATTGCAGTTAATGATAAGCTGCATGAAACATTAACAATGTTTAGTTAGACCGACCACAGTGTCAGAAAATGACACATTTAGAAATGAGAAAAGTGACATGGAGAAATGTGAAGTTGTAAAGATGTACAATGACGGCTACTTTTATTCTTGTGAGTTGTTCTTGTTATCCGTCTTTGGACACCTTCATGACTTCACAAGTCCATGATATCTATGTCATTTTTGTCATTTCTAAATGCATCTTTAACTGACTCTGCGGTAAGCCTGATGAGCAATGTTTTGATTTCATTCAGCTCATCTTCAACTGCAATGCTTCTTCATCATCTGTGTCCTTGCTACATACCCTTCATAAAGAATGCCGAAATATTGTAAGAATTATTAGAGGCAACAATGCAGGAGTTGAGGTTTCCTTCTTGAGACATTTTGAATTTTATTCCGACCAATTAACAAGTAGGTGTTGATAGCTTAGAGTGGCTGAATAACTGTGAAATTAACATGGAATAAATATTTCAATTCTTTGATTACTTACTAATCTATACGGCGATTTGTTGCCTGAAGGATGTCTTCCAAACTAAAGTCGGACTTTTCCTGATCCCTAAAATCTGAGTTTGTAGTTCCCTCGCAGTCTACAGGCCAGGAGTGTGAATAATGTTCTCGTGTTATTATGTCTCTTCTGCTTTTATTACAGTTATTAAAACTGCTGGCGTCACAGTGATGATATAATTGATCACTGATGAAATTCACCCCAGCAAGTTATTGTTTAGTTGAGATGTAGTTCCGCCATCATGCTTCATGATTTGCATTCGTAACAAACTGGTACAACTGTTAAATTACTGAAGTCATCCTTCATATTTTGATGTCAACTTGATTGTCGATTTCTATCGCACTTAAATGCACTATAATTTTGTTGTACAGCATGCATAAAGAAAGAACTTTATGAAACCAAAAAGCATGGAAAACTGTATTAAGAGTTCCAGGAAAGATTTGTGCGCTAGAATCAAGGTTTACAGATCAAACAGTGGCATCCTATCAACGAATCTTCTCTGTTATTCATTTAAAGTTATCCCAACTCATCAGTTCGGTGTACATGTATATCTTGAGAGAATGACGAATAACAATTTATCCACACTGAAAAATTGACACTCTTTAAATCTGTGCCTGTCTGGAAACAGGGATTGGAAACAAACTCCGTGATAGCGTTTCTGCTTACAATGCGTTCAAATACTCACAAATAATTTCTAATGAACCACTTGTGGGTGATGCGATTGAACAGCAGACATCGGTCGTTTCCAGTGGTCCAATTGAGGAATGGTGCACTGCCGTTACCAGCTAGCCACTCCCAGTGATGCTACACAAGTGGCCATTGGCCACTCCCACATTCCAAATGTTTAGCCATTGGTTTTCAACTGCAGTAGTAGATATATGCATACCCAGAAATGGGCCATTTGTGGACTGTCAGTATAATGACCCGTGTTTTACCCAGCCCTGTTTTGTGGGGAACTTTCCCCCTTAAATGTCAAAATTCTCCCCGTATTATGGAAGACATAACTAAAATCATAAACTAGATGCAAGATGTAGCTACTCATTGACAAAATTTTTGAAACATTTACTTCTTTAACTTCCTTCATTTTTGACTGGTATATATACATGTATGTATGATACCTCGATAATTTAGTCACAATCTCCACCAAGTCGCTAGCACAGAAAAACAACGCATGTAGCAGATTCAACTTAAATGGCGCGTGTGCCCCCTCTAGCTCCAATACATTCAGTAATCCGAGATGGCATGGATTCACAAAGTTTCTGAATGAAGGATGTTTCAAGGAGAAGCCACTGCTCTGTCAGTCTTTCAGAGAGAATCTTCAGGGACACTGGTGGAAGTGAATAGCGGTCTCTCACTCGCCGCCCAAGCTCGTCCCAGACTTGTTCAATGGGTGACAAGTCAGGTGAGCGTGCAGGTCAGTCAAGGGTTTGAATGTTCAATCTCGTAACAGTGGCAATGATAGCCGAGGAGCGATGTGGTCTTGCGTTGTCGTCTTGGAAGACGAGATCCTCCACCCTGACCACTGAGGCAACAACAGTAGCACAATTTCATTGAGATACCTCTCTCCAGTCAACGTGCCTTTGATGATGACTGCTGTCGTTCGTCCGCCATGCCAAATGCCACCACACAGCATAACACTTCCACTACCATATCTGTCGTGTTCTTTAATACAGCATGGGGCAAAGCGTTCACCTGGAAGACCATGCACTCTGACACGACCGTCATTGAAATCCAGAGTGAATCTCGATTCATCGGTCCACAAGACTTTCTGCCAGTGATGGTCATTCCATGAGCGATGGGCATCACACCAGGCAACTCGTCTTCTGCGGTTCTCAAAACTCAATGGAATTAGGACAGCTGGTCGTCGCGATTGAATTCCAGCTTCTCGCAATCTTCGATAAGCCGTTCGAACGCTACAGTCTATATTTGAGGCACTCTTCCAGTGTACGACTAGCGTTGGGACTGACACAAATCTATTCCTCTTTGCAGCTAAAACTAGACGTGCGTCTGTCCTTCCTGCAGATTTCTTGGTCGACTAGATTCCTTCTTCTTTTTAACATCTCCTGCTTTCCATCGACACCACCACCTCCAAACAACGACTCTCGATAGTTGCAGCTCTTCGGCAACACTCGCACAACTTCTACCACAACGAATCATTCCAAATAGCCATACCTCTGGTAAACTGATCGTGTGCCATTTTATTTTACAAAAGCTGGATTTCAGTTCACTTTTATGTTCAATTTGTAAAAGCAATTGTGACAGTTGTATCGATATCAAAATTTGAAATTTGACCACCATAGATCTTTCTCCATTCTCTAATGTGTTGAATGGTAATACATAGAAAGCAAGATATCGCATCATACCTGAGAAAAAAATGAAACAAACTTCAATTCAAGCCAATGATAGTTTGTTTCATTATGTCAATGAGTATATATTGTACATAAGGAATTACAATTTCTTATTGCTTCTTGAGATACAGAAACTTTCACAGAATCCCCCTTAAGGAAAATGTCCCTCCTGAACCACTAGGAGTGGATAAAACACTGAATGACCTCATAGTAACCCCGGTTTCCCATTGCCAGTGCCGATTAGTGGCAATTGAGTTGTCCACCGGCAACTGAATCGGAATTTGACAAAATGTCCGCTAGAAATGAATTGATATTTTCTGTTTACGGTTCATTATGTACATGTACGTTTTATCCCAATGATGCATTGATGTAGGCCTATGACTGACAGTGATCAGCCAACCTTAATTAGCATCGCATGATATCTGCCACATTTCTTCGCAGAGTCCCCGTGGGGTCTTTTCGAAGAATCATGGCATTTATGCTGAAACAGCTAAAGATCCGACTGCTTTGCTTTCTCGTGTAATTATTGTGAAGCTTTCATTAACTTTTCAGGGAGTCCCTCTACATGCTTTTCGATTTTGCTCCAGAACCACCTACGATTCTAAGTTTGTGCCTTCTAGTATCCCCGAATTTCTGACAAGCAGCTCAAATTTTCTCAAATTTGGCACATGGGAACGTCTGAAGTTTGACTTCTAAGTTAGTGGCTTTTGACAATCGTGAATTTTGTCAATTTTTTGCAAAATGAAGCATCTGAATCAATATAGAACATTCACATAGTACAGGTGAAGCTATAATCAACGTCTTCATTCATCCACAAATGCATCTATGTAATTTTTATGTGAGTGGCAGCAACATGCTTCAAATGCTACTCATAAAAGCTTTATAAGTAATAGTGTCAGTTTTTTTATACAGGTAGTGAATCACAGACACTGAAATGGACACAGGCCTATTATCATACCCCTCAATATATTTGGTGCATTCATTCATTTGGATGCAGCTACTGTAATTTCATGCTATCTCTACCGACACTTTCAAAAATCACACTCAAAAATCTCTGTTTCAGCCGCGTTTAGTGCCGCTAAGCTATCCCAAAGCAATCGAACATTCTCCCAACATTGTCTTTGAAAGTTTTCATGCAAAACTGATCAAAATGTATCGCTTATCAAAGTCATCTACCACCAATTTCCAGCAGATTCTTTAAACATTATTTTTTGAAGAAAAAGAAGAATTCAAATTTTAAATTGCAATTTGTAACAAAAAGATGAATATTGATGCGGTTTGCTCTAGGATTACCCTTCGATTTCCTGAGTTCAAAATAGCCCGAGCCAAATATTGTTAATAGGATGTTGAATTACCAATGACTACTGTATGCTGTCAGGGTGAAAAACGTGCAAGTTCGCTTCGTTTCCATCACAGAGAATTTTACCAAAATGACGGAATTTGTGGAAATGAGACTTACATATCAAGTTTATTGCTCACTGTAGCCCGTGTGCGATTTCAAGAACTCTTTCTGATGCGCACATAAGAATTGTAGTGAAGTTGCAGTGAACAACTTAAACAGCTTTCTCAAACTCGCTTTGTATTTGAAGAATCAATAATTTCTTAAAGAATCCCAGAACTCTTTTGCTACAAGATTTCGCTTAATGCTTGGTCAGTTGCTTTACTTTTCACATCAAGCATGCATCATGCCAAAATTATGGCGTGAGTCCAACTTGATGAGTTTATTATATTTCTTCAACATCAAATTGCTGATTCCTTCCCTAGATCAAAGAGTCCTGAGGAAAACTTCCTCAAAGTCGAGGTGCCGATCTTCCCCGTTATTTGCATTTGTGTTTTACTGAATTTTGTTTGCTTTCAGTATCATCTTCCACCACTAGGGGATTGGACACTAATATTTTCTCTCGAGTTCTAGTACTTGTAGTCCGGATGCCTTTCCTGCTGACCTTCAATGACACAGTCTGGGCTCGACGTCTCGACCAAACGATCGCTAGACCAAACATTTGATCGCCGCTGCGCCGTTATAACATTAGTTTTTGATTTATATTTGCATATTCAGTTACTCAATGCTGATATCGCGAAATGTAATGAATTGTTTGCATTTGTTTGTTTTCTACTGGCGAGAGATCAAATTCAGTATCCAAAGTGCACATTGAAAAGAAGTTTTAAGTACAAACTGAAACAAGATTAATTGTCAGATTGATCATTCTGATGACGATGTTGAATTTGTTTCACTTTCTTCTTCTATTTCATACGGACTGCTTCACAAGATCAAGGCATTTAGAAATGAGGCGAACTTGAGTAAGAGAGTCACGCATAATAAGAAGTTAAGAAATGAGAGAAATACGACAGAACAAAGACTGAATGATGAAATTCAGCTCCCAACAAGCAATCCAATCATTAGATTTTCTCCAGTTACTTGACAATCGATGAAGCTCCAGAAAAACTGTAAATGAAGTTCATTGGTGCATAAAAACATTTTTGCTTTCTTTCATAGATGAAACAGCATCGGTATCAGTATAAAGAATAGAATACAAACACTTTAGATCGGTGGACGAAGACTTCACAAACAGAATGCAACAATCTCTTTCTTGTCTGATAAAATAGATTCCATACTTCCATCTTCAAATGATATTCCAAAGTGAGATGAATATTTAATTCCAGAGACCTCAAATTTGAGCCGTGTGATCAAATTTGGGAATGTGAATAGTTTACGGATGAATCGAATGCGGCATCCCTTGAATAGGATGCAGTAAATGCATTAGAAGAATGAGTAATAAAGAGAACGATAGTTAGGACGATCCTTGCCGAATTGCACAATCAAAGATATTCTATTTATTTCTCAGGATTGCAATAGTACGTCAAATCAGCAAAGCGATACTAATGTCTTTGAATTGACATGTTGTAAAGTTTCCTCCTTGCTCATTTAATCCCATCCAAAACGCGGGGAATTGGACACAATTCAGTTCCTGTCGCATCAGGCGAACGCTATCCGGTTGCCGATTATCCCATTCGCGAGCATGGAGGTCCGATCGGTTGTCTTTTTTTTAAATAGAATTCAGTTCGATATCTTTAATTATGTTCATGAAGCTTCATAATGTTGAATTTGATGAAGGTATTGATTAATAAAAATGTTTATTTCATGAATTTATTATGAAATTTCCAATGATGAAGTCGTTAGAGGAGTAAACACATGATTACGGTCTGTTTACATGTATATGTTCAAGAAGCGCAAAATGTTTTTCTTTGGTCATATCTTCTGTATGAATGTTCATGTTTATGTCTTTGTGAAGAGCTCTCTTTGTGTTTAGCATCGAGAACACAACAAACGGAGAGACCGACCCAATATGTTTTGGACAGACAGCATCAAGGATTGGTGCGAAGCTGACCTACACGTGATAGCTAGGATGATAAATGACCGGGGATAATGGCGATGATATCCGAAAGCATCATCGTGGACACCAACGGATGATTAAGCATCTTCGGAATAAACCCATCTGTGAAATGTGCTCAGCACGACAAATATCGAGACAACTGACAGTTTTGTCAATGTACCTTACTCCACAAGAACAGAGAAACTCGTGTGTGATTTTTTGTTTTTTTGGCTATGTGGAATTATATCTTTATCAGGTGCGAGATCATTCGTCCTAAAAATGGGATTCGGTTGGGTAGATGGGACTCAAAATTCAGACCAAAATCGACCAAGGCTGTACAATCGGCAGTGACACGACACACTTCAACGAGTGTGACAGAAAGACAGACATTTTATCATAAGCTGGGCAAGGATTCAAAGTGGTGAGGAGCCTCAAAACAAAGTTTCAGCTGTCGGTAACTGAAAGTGTTACCATCAAAGAGGTACAGCCGATATTATGTACATAGAAAGACCGACTTAATGTCTTGGAATTAACTTGAAAATTTGTTTCTGATTGTTTATCTATTGATAATGTCGCTAAGTGCTGCCTATTGCTTTATTTATGTAGTGATCTTTCAGTCGTTTTTCTATGATTTCTGACATTTTAGAATGTATTTAGGACATTTTAGAATATTGACGTCATCATTCTTGCGTACTGCTTAGTTTTAGCTTCATCATTAGGCCCTGTTATTATCCCGTGTCAATGAAACAGACAGCATTTTATCTTTTTGTTTCAGAGAACAAGCGAGACCATGAAACAGCAAACAGTGTTTTGGATTTTCAAATGTGTTATAATCAATGCACAAATCAATATATTTTGCACTCCTAAGTAACTTCTCATGAACCAGTTAGACATCGTAAAAAGCAATCATTACAAAGGAGATTTATAGCCAAAATCAAAATTTGGCAAAGTTTCAAACATTGATGATTATAATTTGTAAGTTGCTAATTAAATGTAATATCGATTAGCTTCATAGCAATGCATGAATAGGATTAATTATGTTAAAAGATGGGACAAATAACTTTTAAGTCAGAACAGGCCGGTCTATCAATCAATGAGGGGTGCCCACATGCACGTATTTCTGGTTGATCCTGACTGGGTCGGATTATTCATAACAGCATCCAAAAAGTCAAATTGCTAGGTCACTATTTTAGACAGAAAACTTTAGTAATTCTTGAATGCGTGATAATATTTATACTTTTAGAGCATAAATTGATGTAGCTGCTTAACAGAATAAATGAATAAGATAAAGTTTATCATCATTTGTGGTTCAAGTCTCCAGCTAAAAATGATAAACAATGAGATCTTGATTATCAAATCCCTTGAGAGAATCTTTGTTAAGTCAAATTGTCTTCAAACTCAGACATCTTTACTGGTATGAAAGGCATTAAAATATCATACCAGCTTCAATAGTATATCAGCTTCACTTTAATTAAAATACTCTTGTGCGTGACTATACACTCCTCTCCTGATTTTACTACCATAGGTTGGTTTCTTGTTTTGGAAAGAAATAAGAGACGTTCTCTATTTGCCTCTTATTACACTAAATTCACACTTTACTGAAGCGTTTGTTTTTCATCTAATTAAGACAGCGTAGGCATATCAATGTTCTCCTGGATCACATGATAAAATTTAGCATTCAATTCGTCATTGAATAAATTGTCAATGTCGTCAAATAGTTGAAACTTTCTCAAAATCATGCCATAAATATGTTTAAGTCAAGGCAGCTTCAAAACCATAGATTGTAATACTTCAATTTTTAAACAGCGTTAACAATGGGAAGATGAAGTTGATAAACACGTTATACTTAACTTCGTCGAGTATAGGATTCTTTTGTTTACTTCCGAGTTAAAAATTGATTAAAAAATTTTACATTGGAGATTCAAGCTTCAGTGCATGGAGTAGGCATGGAATTTTAAAATGATTTCTGATGGAGATATGGATTTAGTAATTCACTCTTGGTTAGTTTGTCACCTTCAACAAGAATCACACACGTCGAGAGTTGAGGATATCTCTTCCTCCAGCAGTTTTGCACTTGTATTGCTTAAGTAAAACAAATGATTACGTTATCTGAAGACGAAACATTGTTATGCCAACGTCTTACCTTGTAGACTCTAATTAGTCCATTTAAAAATGGCGTCGAGGAAGAGGAAAAGCTTGAAATGCCACCTCTCTGATTTTATACTCTTGTGTTATCACTTTTCTTGAACTCACTGGCCTTTCGTTTGAGGCATGCGGCACTGCCTTGATGTTTTGCATAAAACTCAGGGATTGTCAAAATTTTATTTGCACTTAATTTGGGCTGAGTAATCAGTTGATTTCAATTGAAGTAGGAAGTAATCTGTTAATTCCACAGAATTAAATATTTTGTTTATCTGCTTCGGTTTGCTAGAAGTGTGATTAATACGAAACGGACGGCACATTGAGGAACCTATTAGGTGGGCAAAAAGGAATTCTTAATACCTTACAGAGATAGGAAAAAAAATCGTGCGTCGCTTGCGGATTAATGTGAGTTCCAGCAAAGTGCTTCGATTGCCAAAATTCCTTCAGATTCGAAGAATTCAGATCATTTCCCACAAGTTTTCTCCATAATGTTGACCCTTCCGATCATTATTAAAGAAAGTAGCAGGCGTACGAAAATTAGCTCACTTGATGATCCTCTCCTCGGCGTTGCTCACTGTATAGTGCATACATTGAATCGAAGCCACGCATCGATGTGTGTTTTGGTGTGTGCGACGTGATGTCACAGCACGCACGCATCTCTCACTGGCTCTGGTGTCCTTTGCTGACAGCTTATTGTTTGCCATTTCCAATAGCAAGCGATACACGAATTATCCATTCGAGAAGGAGCAAGTTGTCTAATTCTGTGATGTGCCATTTCGATATTAAGGTTACATACAATTCTTCCTTTCTAGGAAACCGAAGCGCGGAGATGAATCTAATTCTGTGGTTAATTCCAATTGTTTATACCCACCAAACAAAAGTTCATCTAAACGATGTCTGATAAATATCATCCACAGATATCTGTGATTGGATAAATCGGATAGTACAAAATTTATCCGCCTATGGATACCGATGTGATATCCAGGGCCATCCATCGGTATCATCTGCATATCCAATGGATATCTGAATTTATCAAAATTTATCATGATGACACTCATCGAATAAAGATTATCGATATCAGCTTGATAACCGTAATGGATATAGTTACTTCGATGCCGCCGATAGCAAGAATTTATCCATTGGACATCAAATAAATATCTGTCAAAGTAGCACAAAATTTATCAACGAATCGGATACTGATTTGATATCCGGTGAATATCAAAAGGTATCATTTATATATCTAATTGATATCTCATTCGAAAAGAAGTCAAAATTTACTTCTTTGTGCTAAAATACAGAATTTTTAATCCAGTGGATAGAACAACGTGGGTCTATCCATCAGAATTTAAAACTACCGAATTTTAAGGCCTACATGAGACCTGAAAGTGAAAGAATTAATGAAGCTCACCCACATACAAATTTTTCTAATCCTAATCAGAGATTCTCGTAGTATTCATTAAAAAGACTCTGAAACAAAAGCACAGCACAGGACAGGCCTAATAAATTGTGGTTCTAAAAAGATGTAGGCCTATCGATCAAGTAATAAAGATACTTATATTTCTTTCATCTTTTAAATTCTTGCTTCTAGGAGTCACATCTCTTCCATGCATTTATTACATGTCCACATTTGTTTTTCGGATTATTTGATATGCTAAAAGCTGAGGGACGATAGTTTAACTCAACCATAGTATGTATATATAAGCTTATTAGGCATATTTGCGAAGCGTAGGACCTATATGCAATCAATAATCAACAACTCTGATATATTAATATTATAATAATTACAATTCTGCTGTAATCTGTAATATATTATATGTATCATCTCAATTTTTTCTTTTGAGCGACTACAAAGATCTGCAATTTCATTTCCTACAACAAATTTGCAAAAACAATTACACAGAGATCCTCTGTAATCACACTTCGTTAAAAGAGCTTAAGATCTATGAGTGATAAATCAGAGTGCTGAACAGTATGCAATGAGTCCCAAAAATTCTCAGTTTGATTCAAAACTTCGTGTTATTAGTTATGAAAAACAATATCCTTTAAATGCTTCACGTGACATTCCAGACAAACTCGAACTCTTTGAAGAAAGTTGTCAATCACTTTTGGCACAAGTCGGAATTTACTTCACCAACTCGTCTAATTTCATGTTTTAATTGAGGAACTGCTCTTGGGTCATTAGCATAGACACGAGATTTCACCAAGCCCCATAAGAATAAGTCACATGGGGTCAAATCGCATGATCGTGGTTGCCAATGAAGATCCCCATTGTTTGAGATCAGGCGTCACGGAAATTTCTGTTGAAGCAACTGAGTTGTCTCACGATCTGTGTGACAAGTTGCTCCTTCTTGTTGAAACCAGAGATCATCAACATCTAAAGCATCCAGTTCGGGACCGTAATTTCTGAAAGTACCGTACGGGAGATTTCATATCCATGACTGATCCGGATTCCCCAAACTTCTTGATCAGTCACCGAATGGTTGTCTGACTCGCAACATTTCTTCTGCCTAAAATTCCCCGGAGGCTTCGAATTGTTCCAATACTGCTTTCTTCGCATTTGTAAACCGTTTTCACTTTCAAAATTATTTGATCTTTTGTGTAGGAATTCATCTTGTCAAACTTGGATCAATCTACCCAATGAAAACTGACGCAGTCTTGTCTCTTATGAAACCAGTGTTAGTAAAACTCATGAAATGGTATGCTTTGCATCAAATTCTTGGTTGAAAAGTCATAACAAAAGAAATTGCAGATCTTGACAGACATATCTGTTGTCGAATTGAATGAATCCATACATTATGGCGAGTTCTACCATCAAATTAAATTCGACCGTTGTAAACTGGACACCCTACATTAGTAAAAGTCAACCAATCTTATTCCTTCTCATCTGTACTCTTGATTGCCCATTGTTAGTGAAAGAATTAATAAAACCCACGGGTTTGATTTGAGAAAATGTGATATTTGGATAACAGCATATTCGTGTTAAATAATATTCATGAGTAAATCAATTCTTGCTCATGAATCTGCATTTTTTTAATGAAATTTCTCGAATTTATCAAGTTCTCCTACTCGTCTAAACGTATTGACTTGCACAATTAATCACAGTTTCGGTTGATGGAATGCTAATTGGTACATAACTACATATAGCGGGACATTTAATCTAATGACTTCGAATTTCTGCGATTACTATTTAATTTGTAACTCACATGTCTAAATTCGGCGTCGTCCAATATCCTCAGCAATATCATCCGTTAAAGAGCAACGTATAGCATTTTCAATAACAGCAAGAGCAATCGTCGGTAGGTTTTATAGTCCGGCAGCAAGAACGAGTTTCTGCAGGGAACGAGGCCGAAAATGAAACTTTCACAGAATGATGTACATCCTATGTCTACTACGAATCTCCACGTCTGCCGAGTTCTAGTGAGTTCGTTCCTCTTCTTGTCAGACAAGATCAAAGAAAAACACATGTAAATCCAATGGGACGCAGATTGCAATTTTTGGCTAAAATGAAATTTTGTAGGTTTTCTCTGATTAAGCGAAAAGTACTAAGCCTACAGTCATAATTTTTTGACATGGAATGTCTTCAGGTCATTTCCTATGATGTACATGTGCTATCATCATGCATCTGATCGGCACTGTATGTGAGAATGTGGTTGAATGTGGATAAAGTTGCTCAAAATGTTTATGTTTGCCGACATTAAGAGGCTCGCCAAATTAGCTTTGTAGACAGTGATGCATGAAAATGAAAGGAAATGACCTGAAGACATTCCATGCCAAAAATTATGACTCTAGACTTAGTACTTTTCGCTTAATCAGAGAAAACCTACAAAATTTCATTTTAGCCAAAAATTGCAATCTGCGTCCCATTGGATTTACATGTGTTTTTCTTTGATCCTATCTGACAAGAAGAGGAACTCACTAGAACTCGGCAGACGTGCCGTTTCGTAGTAGGCATAGGGTGCACATCATTCTGTGAAAGTCTCATTTTCGGCCTCGTTCTGGCTGCCGGACTATTATTACATCTTTCACGCTCTAAATGAAGAGCTGAAAGAGCGTAAATTACGAACTCATTGTGACAGTGCATCGGCGTGAAAGAATATTTTAATACTGAGATTCGTCAGGCTCGCCGTACAAAGTCACATAATAATCGCCCCATGACTCGAAAGTAGGCTAGAAATATAGTTGAAATGATTGCAAAGTCGAGATAAATTAGAATGAAGTTGTATGCTTTAGATATAATCATGAAAGAGTGATTTTCGTACAAAATATAACTCGCGAAATTCAAAAATGCAACATAGGAAGTCTCCTCGATCACCGATTTGTAATCCCTAAAGATGTCTATTTGATATTGCTGTGATAAAGCTTGCAAAAACATAAATTTTATACACCTCAGACAAACAATTTTATGTATATACAAATGATATTTATGGATATCCGTTATCCTAAATGGATATCAGCACGATATTCTTTATCCGGTGCAGAAATCATTTGGATATTAGTTATAGTTTCGGATAACTGCCGATAATAACTCGATGTCATGGAAACATCAATGTGATATTTGATGATTATCCGAAAAATTGCGGGATAAATCCTACTTGGTTGGCAATCACCATTTTTGGATTTTCGACATAAGATTATTTCACTCCGATCCACTAGTCTGCATACAACTTGAAAAGTTCCAAAATAGCATAGAGTAAGTAAATAGTAGGTAGATTGTAGGTAGAAGTAGGTCGACTCAAAAAAGATATCTGCATACAGTGAAAATTTTTATATGAAAAGATTCATTTTTGCGAAGATTACGTTCCTGTGGTCCAAAAAAATATTTGAGCAGTTTTTAAAAAGATAAAGTTTTGCAAATTATTCCTGTGTTTATATACTATCGACGTGAAACCACTGTATAAGTAGTATGAAACTTGTTTGATATCAAAAGAAATGAGCATTTGTCCGCAGGTATCTTAATTAAGCGGTAATTGAGCTGGTGTTTATCAAGGAAATTATGTGAACCACATTGTAATGTAGGTACTCATGGAAAAGTTGAGATCTCACTGTGCTTCTTGACTGAAATTTCAAGTTTTTCAATCAATTTTCATCGTCAAAATTTTGTGATTCAATAAATTTGGTTTTAATTTCTTGAATCTGAATAGTGATGTGGACCCATTTATATCTCATAAAGGGAATTATGATCATCGTCTTTGATTACGATATTTTACTCTTTCAGTGGCGAGTTAATTTGTGATATGATCACGCTGTGAAGAAAATACTCTTGCTAATAAGGCTGAGCATTAAATACAAAACACTAGGTATTCCTTCAATATTGCCATAATGATCAGTCAAATCTGTGTAAATCTCTCGAAAAGTGTAAAAATGTGCATATCTCACATGTGGTACTGGGTCTCTACTCGAGTTCATCTGATAAAATTAAAACTGTATACACAATAGGGATTTAATTAATACTGAGTTGCTACTCTGCCTAATATACTTACTCTATGCATAATAGGTTCTTATGAGTTAGGGCAGCTCCACTTAATTGGATGTCAACATTCATCAATTTATTACAGACTTCATGAAATCACACTTGCCTAGATAGCAGAACATAAAGTAGAGCTCTAAAAGTGCATTTGATGTAAGATAGATAATTGATATTGATTGATACGATCTAAGTCAATGTTGGTGGATCTTAAGAAAAATCAAATTACTGAAACCGTGCTGCACCTAGAAGAAATTCCGTGAATATAATTTATGTAATCAGAAAAGCATGTTTGTTTAGCTGAAACAACAAAACTCGTTAAAAGTGAAATCAGGCAAGCCAGCTACTGCCAGATGTATCATTTTTCTAGCTGCTGTGGGAGAACTGTGCCCTAAAAATGCAATGAAAATCACAAAAATGAATGTTGAGTCATCTACTTTATTAAGTATATTACGTTATTATTTTACGTTATTAATTATACACTCGGAAGTACATGGATCTACACAAACAAATGGAACTTTGTGATGCTTGACGCTCCGTAATTTGCAAGACGACTGGAACTACAGCTTGAACCTTGTCGTTTTACTGATGTTCGGTGACAATCTACAATTCAAATACGTGTATAATAAGAAGCTCGGGCGCGAATTTAGAAAGAAAACGTCATTGGCTTTCGGACTACAAATGTGACCACTTTGCGCGTATCAGCACTTATCAACACTCAACAGATTGACCAGCGCATAGGTCTGTCTTTCCCTTAAATGGGAATTGAATCTGACGCCCTGGAGATGTCAATTAGCCATCAATTACGTAGATGGAATACAGAATTGATGGTGGCGTCAAATGGACAGTCGCAAGCAAGGGTGTGTACAGAATGCTTTTAAACCTGGTTTTAAAAGCAGTCTTGAAACATTGTTTTAAATATGACATTGAGGTTTTGTAAACAAATCTTTTTTCGAATCATATCGATTCCTTTATTTGAATATTTCAAGAAAATAAAGCAAGAAACATTTTATAATGGACGCCCTGCCTTTTAACCCCAGCTGCAATGAATGATCGCTAACATATTTGACTATTTGCTATATAGAAGTTAATTCATGCACTGCAAGACATGCGTGTAGATATCTTTTTATATCAATACACATTTGATAGTGAGTGCCAATTATCATATTTATCATCAGAATGATGTTTGTGATACTTCAACATGTCATGCTATAGGCATGTGCTAATTGAGTTATGATAGCCCATTAACTCTCACAGCAAACTAGTCGTCTCATCTTGTCTAACTGATTTATCTCGTTTACACAAATTTGTGCTTACTCACACTTGTCATGACTTTTAGTGCTTTGAAATGCTTCTTATTTCGACTTAGACGATAAAGATGACATGAACAGTGACCATGTCAATGTTTTTCTATACGAAATGAAGATCATAATATTATCAATGTCCATTATATCAAAAAATTTAACGAATTTATGTGATGACTTGGACTGTGATTTGGTTGTTTGAACCATAAACATTTCCTCAAAGAAGAAATGAACCTTTTAAGAAGAGAATTGATTTCCATACAGCTTTCGAGTCAGAGGAGTATCATGAAATGGGACTGAATTCTTTGAATAGCCCTTAGATGAAAACAGTGACTATCCAACTTGCACGCCAACTGCACGCCCCTGCCCTGGACATCAGCTGTATTTTATTTGAACAGCTGTCAGTAGCTGGATTGTAAACAATGCAATTTTTTGATAAAATTGAATGGATATGCAGTTAAGACAGTTAAGACCCCGCGCAACAACCCCTGATCAGAATAATGATTCATTCATCTATCATTAGTGAGAATGTCCTCACAATAATTAACATGCGTTGTAAGATAGGTGCTCGTCAGTAAATACATATATGACAAGTAGGGCAATTTTTTATGATCTAAAAATCGAAAGAATATGACCTAGCAAAGCTTAAAATATGACCAAAATGTGACCTACAAATCTTAAATTGTGATTTAGGAAGACTTGAAAATCTTAAAATATAGACAAATTTGTGTTTCCATTTTCAGGCAAAAAAAGTTAAAAAGATCAGTTTATGACATATGAAACGATTTATTTCAAATTTCTACCATATTTCGGACTCTTACCACATCATGCCCATTTACAGCCGATTGTACAAAACAGTAGTATAATTTACTGCATTTGATGTCAATTAATAAATGTCAGTCTTTGCATAACATCTTCAACTTGCAGAAAGAGCGCTCTATCCAAAGCAGAGGTTGCCTGGCAGCACTGCAGCTCAGCGTAGAGTGCTGGCGAAAGTACGTGCTTCTCCATCGTGATGATGGGACCTGAGACCGCGTTCTTAGTCTTCAGTACAGTAACATTCATATCTCTATGCAATGCATGCATTAGAACTGTCCTCAGACTGCATCGCGCTGTTGAGAAGACAAATATATCGTGCCATTCTGCAAGCACCGGTCATTTTCTATCCATTCTTCCCGGCAACTCTTGCAGTCCAATTCATAAAAGGAATCCTTTAACAATTCATTACAAAATTTGTTGTTCCATACGCCTTTCCGATTTTAACTAAGGTGTCCTCGTCAAGACTCATCAAAACGTCCTTCTCCATACATGCAAACAGAAGTGCCTCTAGTTGATTTTGCCGCATAGTTGACCGCAGTTTTGTTTTAACGACACTGTCGAGAAAATCCTCTCTCGACCGAAGCGGTTGTGACAGGCAAAGTTATCAACACCTTACAGAGATGTTTTAACTCTTTAAGTGAGATGTCATGTTTCGTAATAAACACCATTGAGAAACAATTGCCTTCACATCCTGCTCATAACGATTAGAGAATCTTTCAATCTTCTAATAAAGATTTTATTATTATTATTATTTATTTATTTATTTATTTTTTGGTACACGACTCTCACAAGTCGGAACAATGCTCAAGATCTCGTAGTCCTACCAGGACTCAGGGAGGTCAAGAGTTCGCCTGAGTATATAGGCACTGCCAAGCAAGGCGGCCTTCTGCAACTGAGGTACATGGTGGTGTCCGGGGATTTCCTTCAGGTACTTCGTCAACTTTCCTGTGTGTGCTTCAAGTGATCCGACCACAACAGGGATGCACGTTACTTTGATGTTCCACAGCTTCTGTATTTCCATTTTCAGGTCTTGATACTTTGTGATTTTCTCTTTTTCTTTGTTGTTGATGTTCCGGTCTTCGGGTACTGATATGTCGATTATGATGCCAGTCTTCTTCGCTTTGTCCACTATCACTATGTCTGGTCTTCTTGCTGTGATTCTTCTATCAGTCCGTATCTCGAAGTCCCACAAGATCTTCACTGCGCTGTCTTCTATCACTGGCACAGGCACGTGCTGCCAGGGTTCTCGTGATACGGGCAAGTCGTAGTCCACGCATATGCTTCGATGGACTATCCTTGCAACTTCATTGTGCCGGTTGACGTACTCGTTTCCGGCTAGCTTTGAGCAGCCAGTTAGGATGTGAGCGACTGTCTCATCTGTAGCCTTGCACATTCTGCATTTCGGATCTGTGCCTGTTTTTGTTATGTACGTTGAATGCGCTTTCGTGTTCAAGGCTTGGTCCTGGGCTGCGACAAGTAGTGCTTCCGTTTCTATCTTTAACTTGACTGTTTTCAACCAACTATAGCATGCCTTCCCTGATGTTATTTCTTTCATTTGTCGTACATATTGGCCGTGCATTGCTTTGTCTTTCCATTTCTGATACCGCTCTTCCATTCTCTTTTCTTTCCATTCTGCTGTTGTTTCCTCACATTGTCTGTACAGATCACTTGCTTGAGCCACCGCCAGCAGTGGGTCATCAGCAACGCTGTGGAGGTGTTCTGTTAGACTTCGGTTTTCTTGTTCCACTATGTCGGTCAAGTTCTTCAAGCCTCTTCCTCCCCGATCCCGCGGCCTTATTATTATTATTATTATTAACCGAATCGATATCTGAAAATGTGTTGGATCCAACTAAGAAGTCGTGTATTTGTCTACTACTGTACTAAGCCGTGTGGTTGGTGGGACACAGGTGGTTGGTAGTGACGCCGATGCTTGGGAATACAGTAACAGATTGATCAAATTGATTTTGTGCCGGGAATGCTAGGTAGAATATTCGGCCAGGAATGTGGAGGATTTTCCTTCGAAATGTCATTTCCTATAGAAATCCGACTATTCACTTTGTTTAAGACTAGAATGAACGGCAGCTGTTCGTTGATGGCAATGTCAGCTGCCCGGCTATACGCCGATTGCTGGATCTTTAGAGGCAAATTACTGAAACATGCAACATTTGTAGATTCTTGCCGCAAGGCGATCTACTGTAAGTTGATTTATAAAAATGCTTTTGTCAAGAGAAATGACAAGAACGAATCTCTACTGAGTACACTGACAATATGCCGCTATCTTCCTATTGCCAGCCACTGGAAGCCGCCATCGTAAAGGTACCGTTGTTATGACAACGCATGTTCATAATGCTCTATTTTTTTCAATGTCCGTGGCCGCTCTAGTCATTTATTATTATTACATAGTGCCGGATATCATGAGGTTTCCAATAAATCTGTAAAATGGTGAGAGACCCAAAGATTTCAAATGATTAGGAAAGATTTGGAAATGACTAATTGACTGTGCCATTGCTAAAACATTTAATAAGTAGTCTATACTCAACATTTGAATCTACAATGCTCTATTCGATATCTGTGGTATGATAGATGATTCATAGACTTAAATTTAATAAATTGTGTTCTCATATAGGAAAACGAGACAAAATATTTACAAAAAGTGGCAAAATTCAGACCTTCAAAAGGCTAAATCCATTTTATAAAACAACAAAATTTAGCGCAATTTTTTCCTTTTCACCTTTTCAACTTTGCAACTTCGTTTTCTTTGAAAATCTGCATATACGGTTGATTATTCATGTTGAACTCGGAAATAATAGTGGCGACCACACCAAATGAGGATTTTTATACGATTCATTGTATTTGCATTATGCATCACTGTTGTCTTCTGAACGGTAATTTTGTGGTCTCGGTCAAACGGACATTTTGGCCATGTCACGAGATTTTGAAAATGATGATTGTTGTCATATAAAAAGAAATTTCGCATGTATGATTACATTATGGTTCTTGAGTTTTCATGAAAAAAGGACAAAAAATGTGGTTTCAGCAATAAATTGAAATTTTGAGAAAAATCAAAAAGTCTGGTCAAAAGAATGCGGGACATTTTTTTAAATTCACAATTGATTAATTGTGATAATAATAATAATTAGGTCGCTTGGCACTATGGCGTGAACAGGAGGAGATGTGTACCTAGCGCCCTCTCATCTTCATTTGATATCTATGATGAATTGAAACTTCATATTACTTGTACATGCAGGGCTAGTTGTCCTTTATCTGCAACTTCAATATGTTTTGTTTATCTGTGCTACGCGGTTTTATCGACATGATTGAAAAAATGTTTTAATAATATTATAGGGAGCTCTGTAAAATTTTTAATAAAATATAAGACAGCTAACTCCAGAAAAGTTTCTCGCTTATCCCTATTCGCATTAAACCAAACTTATTATTGCAAAATTTATCGCATTCAAAATTTTTCGCATGCTGGCAGCAATGATATATAACCTAATCATGGATCACTGCAATGATTTGCATTTCGTCATCATGAAGATAGATTTTAAAAATGCCGTTAACACTGTTTCGAGACAGTCTGATTTTGATTAATGCAAAAAGACTTTCCCAGGTTTGATGACACACCTATCTCAAAGTGTGTTACAGTCAACATCCTTTCCTGTATCACCCACTTGTCAAGCTTAAATCTGAATTCAAAGCACAACAAGGTGACCCATTCGGTCCGATGATATTTTCGATTGCTCTTCACAAGCTGTATCGTAGAAGAAATGCCCCATCTTTTGCCACACTATTGGTATTTAGATGACGAAATGTCTGGGGCACAAGAAATGATATCCTAAGGATACTGTAAGGCTACTTAATTTCGCGGGTATTATATTTCGCGGTTTTGTCGATTTGCCTACTTCGCGCGGCATTAAATTTCGCGGTTAATTGGCTACAGTTCACTGAATCATTCAGAGCGCCAGATCTGCCATTTGTAGGCCATGCCATATTATCTCAACGGGAGAAAATGCAAGATTTGCACATAAATGCGTCTGGATTTTGAACTACTAACCCGATTTACTTGATATTTGAAATACTTATGATTCAGGGCGTGAGCATAATTTCATCTATTCATGTCATCTAAACATTCTCAATACGAAAAAAGTTAGTCAGCGTGCGAAAATTAGTTAGACGACAAAAATCAAGGAATTTTGTCAATTTTTATCGTCTTACTAATTTTCGCACACTAACTTTTTTGTATTGAGAATGTTTAGATGACATGAATGGATGAAATGATGCTCACGCAATTGTCACGGGATGGCGGAAGACCGGTCTCCTGGATGCATACGGAAAGTGCAAGGTAACGCGAGAATGATGATGAACTATACAGTACTTAATGTGAAGAACTACTGAGCATTCTTTCAATTTCTAGCACAATAAAGAATTTGTTATATTTGAATTCTATTTTGATGATATCTACATGCACTGCATGACATAGTTTGCGTATTGGATTCCTATGTTTATCCCAATACATACATCAAGTACATTTATCATTAAAATCTCGAAAGAATTTTTAACCTCATTTTTTCGCGGGGTATTTGATTTCGCGGTTGTCATCAAACCGCGAAATCCGCGAAAATTAATAGCCTTACAGTATTGCAGCTAATTGAGGATTTGTCTGTCTGGCTTTGCCTATACATGTACATGTGAATTGTGTTCTCAATGCGATTTACAAATACTTCCAAATAACATTCAAAGTTCTACCCTACCAAATTTCCAACTTCTCGGCCCTCCAATTGACGATACAGAATCTTGTAATGATATTATTATTGATCAAATTGAAAGAGCAACTGACCTACTTGCTACTTTGCCAAAACTTGAGAATTGTGGCTCTATCATTTATTACTCATTATTACTCCGAAATTGTGGCTCTTTCTGCAAGCTAGCTGATAAAGCTGCCAGCACTCCTCCTGCTGTCACCAAGGAGATTTGATGAGGATATTTGACAATGTCTGGAAGAATTAGTAGGCCTTCAACTTACTGAAAGTGCGCGGACTCAATACCAGCTGAGTATGAAATTTGATGTGCTTGGGTTACGATAGCTTTCACGTCATGCAGCAGCATGCTACTTAGCTTCCTTTAGTGCAGCCCGAGAAATGTTCCAACATAACGAATTGGATGCATGTACATCGTCATCTGACTTGAATGAAGTCATTTCACTATACCATGAAAATGTGCATCGTGATAAACGCATATCCACTGACATGCTTTTCAACGTAGAGCCTCTCCACCAATCAAGGCTGTCATCTGCCATCGATGAGTTTGACTTCGAAAACCTGTTTGAGTCATCAACGCCAGCCCATCATGCCAGATAAAGTGCAGTGGTCAACTCTGACGCATCATGTTGGTTTCGGGTATTGCCTTCAATGGGACTTAATCTACATCTCGAACCAAATGAAATGCAGATCTGAAATTTTATGATAATAATAATAATAATAGACGTATATTTGCATATTCCCAATAATGAGAATCGTGGGAAATCAACACGGTTACAGAAACGTAATATAAACGTAATTGAAGACAAAACAAGTAATGAAAGTAAATTTGTGGAACAAACAAACACATGCATAAATTGAAACTTAGATATTGAATCCACTATTTGAAAGTTTTGACATCGTGACGATGAAATAGTTTCTCAATAATGTGGTTGCACATAATGGGATGCGATACTTCTGGGAGTGTGGTAGAATATCTGGGATTAAGTGATGTATCGGGTGATTCATGTCACTTATAATGTTCTGAAAAAATCGGAACCCAACAATCAGTCTTCGATAATCCAGCGGCAAAAAGTCTGCACACTCACACTCTGATTCAGAGACACCGCAAATAATCCTGTGGCATCTGTTCTGCACTCTTTGGAGTCTCAGTGATTGTTCTGAATTTAGAGACACGAGAAGTGGAGATCCGTACTCAAGTACACTACGTATGCAATTATTGTATATCAGAATCAATTGGTTTCGAGGCAAAATGGGCTTAAGTTGGCGAAGCACAGATAGACGAGATGACGCCTTTTTGCTAACCATTTTGGTGTGCTCTTTCCAATTAAGATTTCTATCGAAAATCATTCCGAGAATTTTCAAATGAGGGTTGAGAGAGATATCGCTTATCTTAAAGTCATAATCTATGAAATTTCTATTTTTCGTAATCATAAGTTGCTGACATTTTCTTGATTTCCATTGGTTGTGTTCAACCCATTCGAGTACATCGCTATATGCCTCAGCAATAGGGCTAACGTGGTCTATTTTTCGAATGTCTGCCACCAACGTAATATCATCGGCATATTTCACTGTCATTATGTCCGCTCTGTCAATTTTAAGATCCGAAATGAAATAGTTAAAGAGGATCGGCCCCACGCAAGATCCCTGTGGGACGCCGCTAGCCACTCTACCGCATGAGCTTAACATTTCTCCAGACTTGACACGAATCAATCTCGAATTCAAATAATTTTTGAAAAAATGAACAATGAAGTCATCCAAATTATCGTTCTTCATTTTTCTCAACAAGGTGTTGTGCGGAAGTTTATCAAAGCCCTTTCGCAAATCATAGGTGAGGACATGGCTCGCAGTCACATTATCATTACCCACGTTATTTACTATGAAATTTTCGATTTCTAACAGTGCGCATATCGTTGAGCCTTTTGATCGAAAGCCGTACTGTGAGCTATCCACTAAGTGATCAAACCTGTCCTTGATGCGTTTCAAAAATAACTTGTCAAAAATACGTTCTGGAATTGGAAGAGTGATCAAATGCAATCTGATCACTAGAGTGAAGAGTGATCACTATGCCCCACCGGAGGTAATATTCGTGGCTTTAAATAATGATCCTCAAAGCAATCTGGAATAAGTGCCAAGTCCAATGTTGCTTCATTTCGAGTGGGTTGATCTATAATATTCACCAGGGAGAAATTTGATACAAATATGTCAGGTTCAACACCATTAAAGTCACCCAAAATAAAGACATGTGAAGACGGATGCTGCTTCAATATATTGTCTATAACATTAACGGCAGATAAGCATGCATTTTGCTTTTGCACTGAGTTCAATTTCCCTCCGTGTGGAAAATAAATCACCACCAAAATACAGTCTATAAATTTATGACAATCTCTTATCGCAAGCATTTCGGTGTTATCCTGATCACAGTGTAGTGCTAAGACAAGGGTTTGAAAATCGGAGTAGATCCAACAACAAATTCCTCCACCTTTACCACTTGATCTATCAGAACGATGAAGATTATAGTTTGGAACATTAATGGAAGAATCATCCACAGAAGAATCTAACCAAGATTCCACAACACATACAAAGTCCGGCTTATTTGAAGACACGAATAATTTCAGTTCATCGATTTTATTTTTGATGGACCTTGCGTTGATGCAGCATAATGAGGGTAGAGGAATTTCAGTTTCGCGTCATTGAGAACCGGCCACTCTCTGTACAATCTTACCTCTTCTTAGAACAACATCTTCACCCGCTTGTTTTCTTTGTTGATATTCTTCGACTAGAATTTTGTCATCAGCTAGCTGTTTTCGTGGGAGATCATTCTTGATATAAACTTTCCCCCAAGAACCGGTTGCTGATCTTAATTGTCGGCTATGCCTTAGGCATGCCACTTTGTGGTCAAGCGAAGAAAATCGTATTCTTAAAGGACGTGGTTTTGGACCTCGTTTACCAATTCTAGAGAATTGCAATACATTTCTTACATGAATACAAGCTGTCTCACAAATCTCGTCGATCTTCCTCATGTCATCTCGTGAATTCTCTTCTTGATCTTCTGACTCTGACTCCTCAATACCGAACATGATAACATTGTTTTTCTTTTCCATTCTTTCCATTTGTTCTTGAATATTTTCGCTAACAACATTTCCTATCTCTGCAACGATTTTAGAATTTAGCTGATTTCTTAACTCAGATATTTCTTTTTCTATAGGGGAGAATCTGTCTAAAATATCTGCTACATTAATTATTTTACACGCATTACATGCATATGACATGTTATCGAAAGAGGCCAAAGATTTGCTGATGTTTGCTGGTATGCTGGAGCATTCCTTTTTTGTGATGAAACACCCGACGACATATTCCGCATGAAACGCTATCTCCGTCGATATTGGCATTGCAAGCGTGACAACAAACTGGATTCTCACTTGGTCGTCTGGACATCATGGACAACGAAAATGGAACAAAGTGATAGGCAGGATTCGAACACACCTAGAACAGATTCGAATGTCGGTCTTCGTATCACTAGACCGCATCAACCGCTCAAAGAATACCGCAATAAAGTAATTTTGCGATATTGATTCGATGACAGATGTCCTTCGGACTCGCAATAATGGCGGCCAATCACACAAGCAATCGTACGTGACTGAACAGACAAGTGTATAGAACACAAAATATTGGGAGAATAGCGCGGCGATATTCCAAACGAAGTAGATCAATCGATGCAAGAAGCAATGAGGATCACAATGATGTCAAAACTGATGAATATCGATGTGTGGAGCACTATTAAGCGACGATACGAGTATATTCCAAGACTTCACACTGACGGAGAGCGCACAACCACGTTCGACCACGGCAGCAGGTTGGTTTGGCACCCAAGCACCATTTTGGCTTGGGTATTCGAGAGTGGTACAATTTGTCCAAATGATGTACAATTGTCCAAAGGGCGCCGGTTCTTGATTCACTGGAGCCTCACGCCTTGACCTGCAAGTATGGTCCCAGTACCGTCGCGCGTCACGATGGATCATCACCCTTCCGCTAAATTCAACCTCATTACTGGAAGCGAGGGCTGTCGAGGGTTCTGTAGCCGCGTCTGCTGAGAGCCGGAAGTTCACAGACAACGGTGAAAAAAGTACTCAGTTGGGCTGGCATTGTACTCCAATCGCCGTTACCTTTTATGATTTTATGCGCGGAGAAATGTGACTAAGAATACATTGAAGTGCATTTCATCTCTCCTATCGCTCCACCAGTGCCGTGCAGTCAATAGGAGACAAAGTAAGTATTTAAACACTTTGATAGGAGAAGTGCATGCGCCGAATGCTCTCCTTAAAATCTGTAAATTAACCATTTTCATTTTTCTCAAGCGCTGAGAAGATTTTGGGTTCTGCAAATTGCTGCCACTTTGTTCAAAAGAGCAGAATATTTCCTGAAATGTTGTTGAAGCTGGTCGTACGATGCCTGAGCTGCAAATGGAGATCGAAGAGTCGAAATAAGGGAATGCTCTTATTCGTCGATAAGACGATTTTTCCGTAGCCACGTGGAAACACAAGTGTGATTGTCAGTTGAGAAAACTGCAAGCCTTTAACCTACAAATGAGGCAAGAAGGTGCTTTCCATGACAATCAAAGAGTCAAAGAAGATGGACTTCAATTTCAGATAATTTCATGTACTGTATATTCACGTTGTGTACAAGAGATTCAGTAGAGCAAATAGCTTTTATATGATTTCAATGGCAACCACCAGAGTATGAAATAAAACTGTTCAAAATAAACTGAATATACGCCCGTTTCGATATGGAATATGTTAAATGCTACAATGTGCAAAGACAATGTACTAACTCTGAACCAGGGATGCGGAGTCCGGACTCCGACCTGCAACTAGACCCGATATATAATACAAACAAATTATTCATCTTTGTGCATATAGCTGTCACTGACTTGATGTCAACTTTCTCCATCAAACAAAAGTACACAGACATCAGTACATGCAAAGCTTCTAATAGTTGAGGGAATGAACTGTGATATTGAAAAAGGATTTTCTTTTCACTCGGTTTTAGTAGAGAAGACAAGCTTCCTAGCCTCGATCATACCTACGCACCAAAGGTCGCATCAGATACAAAAATGAAATACTAGTTTATTTGAGAACATTACCTCTTACCCTCACGTAAATCGTGTGTCATGACTCCTCCAAAACGCATATTAAAATCGAAAGTGTACTCATATTTTTTGGAGAAAGATTGGGGGATTTTCCTCCTGTAGAGGCTGGAGAAAAACCGTGTGAAGCACACATCAACAAGATGGGAGGAGCCGAGTCGCATGCATCCAACTTAAAGCGACATTTGATAAACATTCATCGAAAATGATTGATAATTGATACAGCAATGATCACTAAAGATGAGTTCAGGTAAGTTGATAATGATTTATGATGTAGGTTACCAGTTTTTTACAAAAAACTAGGCTATATATACTTGTCACCTGGAGTCGGAGTCCTATTAAAATGATAGGACTCCGCATCACTGCTCTGAACATATGAGTATTTAAAAAATATCAAATTCTGATTCTGCGCTTCGTACGCCTATCGATAAGTAGCTCCGCACGCCACTGCTGTCCATACTCTGACATCGAGGGATGGAAAAGGGCATTTTTGGTCGCCCTAGCCTAGCCCTACAGCGTGCAAACGCAGGGACTCTCCTGTTGATATCGGCAGATGTGAACTAGCTATTATGAAGAAGTAAGCCCGAGACATCGGCATTCATATTGAATTTTTACAGCTTGTTGATTGTTTCACAGAAAACTTTTGGGGATTATATACAGGAATGTGCTGCTCCTTGTGCGCTACCTTCTGTATATAAGGAATGAAGAATTGAAGCTGCATGTTTAATAAGTATATGATGAACCACAGATATTTTACTTTACACATTTAAAAAATCCGAGTCATAGATTTAATGTACGAGTCCCCGTAGAGGACTAAATTAATTAAATTAAATAATGAATAAATTAAACAGATTTAATGCACGGACGAATCTCCAAATGAGATGAGCACATTGAATCTATGAAGGAGGAGTTTCTATGTGTGAGGTCAAATATCAGTGATATATCATGCTTTAAATGTCGAATGTGTATGAATGATTTAGTGGCCTACTGCTTTTGCATGTATTGTCTTGGCCAATAAGCGATTTTAGCTTAGATATCACGCTCTTATATAATATCAATGCCTATGTGAGCACAGTACATAGTTTTGAAAGCCTGAAAAGTACAGACATGAGGCATTTAAATGAATCAGTGGAAAATTAAAATTTGAATTTGGATACCCATGCAGAATTTTAATACGATTCCATGGTAAAATCATTGCGGTCAGGATTGCATGATACATAGAGAGTTTCAGTAAATTAATATTAAAAAAATAGTACATCAAAATGAACTCTCGTAATGTTATATTGCTGGTCCACCATAAGCGACGTCTATGGTTATAAATTGATCGAGGATCATAGACTCTTCTCTGTGCCGTCCTCCACAACGCAGGTCGGATATCGAAGCAAAAAAAGCTAAAAATCTATGGTATTCAGACAGAAACCTTCTAGCCATGGACTCCTCGCTTATAGTCTACATCACAATAAGAGGATATCTGACAATTCAAGCCAATATGTTGCTAAAAAGCACAGAAATAAACTGTTTATCTGAAGTTCGCTAGAATGGAAATTGACTCAAGGTCGCGGCACATCCGGGGGAACTAAGTTGGGGCATGAACCACCAATTAAAAGCTTCGATTTACTCATGTGACTGCTTCTAACCCAATGATACAGACGTTGGCAGGTGCATCTAAGTGAAAATGCGTTCGATTTATGTGCCGTTATTGTGCATTGCATGAAGCTTAATTTCCATTCTAGAGGTTTTATTGTTGTCAATTTCTATGCTAAAAAGCAAACTTCTTACTTTTCATGAGGGCTGCAGGTAAGTGGATTGCTAACTTTTACTTTTGAAATGTTATTTTTGACACATTTATTATTTAGTCGCCCATCTTTTGACTTTACTAAGTCACCAGTCACAGCGACTTTCTTAACTAATAATCAGATATGAAGATTTCCTTGATTATCAGCGTAATTTCCGCTTAGTTAGGATGCTTGCTAGCAACTATTCATTCCTTTTTGATATCCAACTTGTTTCATACTACTTATAAAGGGGCGTCATGTCGGTAGTATATAAGTTGGCGAAAATATAGCTTTTTCAAAAGTGCTCAAATGATTTTTTTGGACCGCAGGAATGTAATCTCCTCAAAAAACTGAATCTGTTGATATAAAAATTTTCACTGTATACAGATACTTTTGCGAGTGGACACTCTACCTACATATGCTTACTCTGTGGACGAACATTTTTGACTGAGTCACGACTCCGTTTCTGACCTCTATAAATCACTGCCTGTAAGTCAGCTGATCTTTGACGTCGAAGCTCATGTCTTGAAAAAGAGCTTTTAAAGACCGCATTTTGTCTCTAGCTAGCTTTCCAAATCGATATATTGTAGCAGCTTTCACATGTCCTAGTCCAAGATACTCGCACATTTGTTGAACGCTTTTCATGTCAACCTCCAGGCGCTCTTTCAATGGCCCATCGGCTTTTCTCCCAAAACAAAGTTGATAACATTATCACGCTCCTCTACCTCCCACAAAACGTCCTCAAGATTAAAAGATTCCTTTACTTCATCAAGCGAATGACGCGGCTCATCAATTCCCTCTTGCTGTGATTTTTGAATTTCTCGAAAAAATATCCCAAGTCAATGTAAATGCAATCTTGAATTATAGTCTGGTTGAAACCACGGTTCATGCGCTGTCACATGATGCATGACTTTAAATGTATGATTTAAGTAGATCACAACGAAATTTCTTCCCGAAGATGGAGCACCCATGCTTGGGACAGACTTTTTAAAAACGCAGTGTTCAAAATCGGTCATAAATTTGACTTTTTAGTCAACTAAAAGCGACTATGAAAAGTTTGAAATGCAATAAAAGTAAAAGTCCCAAAAGCACAGGTCTGTCGGCTTGGTTCCAAGGGGACCATAGCAAAAATTCGAGAGGGATACCCGAATCGCACCCGGTGTAACTGTAAGGCCGCTGTCACACAGACAAATGCGTCGTCCATCTTCCATGTCACCCGCTTTTTTGCATATTCTTCATAAGGTGTGATGAGACGATTTTCATCTGCCATCTTCCATTTTCCACGGACCGCAGTCAAAGTAGGGAAATCCATTTCCAACACAGTCATCGCTATTTTTACTATTAAACGTTGCTATGACTACTGTCTTGATCCTCGTCATCGTCCGACGGGGTGAATAAAAAGCTGATTTCTCTGTTCTATTCGTAAATCACCGCTTCCTATATCTTCCCTCAGACGTCACTTCACGTTGTTCTAATTTTAGAAAAGTCCTGCGGCTGATGCCTGATAGCAGATGGAAGTGAACTTCACCAACCGCATAATTTCATGCCTTATGTCTGATGAACGACGCCTTATGACTTTTTGTGTGACTGCGTGATGGAAGATGGAAGACGCCTTTTTCTGTGTGACAGCGGCCTAATCGAGTCAAAAGCAAGCTGACATGTTTACATAGGCCTACATGAGCTATTTGTCGAATTGGGCTTTGTTTTAGCAACACATGAAGCTATCTCATTGACAGATGAAAAATTCAAGCAGCATTTTCATCATAAAGAGAAAAGTCCATCGCGGTTCCGGCTCGGGTAGAAAAGTCCAGCTCCGGTTCATGTCTGCCACAGTGACCACCCAGATCATCCAAATCAACCGGAATCCACATGAATTGTCATCTTTTTTGCTTATGAATGATATACTCGTATTTGATGAGGACATATTTTTTAAATTTGATAAATAATTTTTCTCTCTGTCTTTCTAAATGAAAGGCTGCTGAGTCTGTTTTACATGCATGCTATCAAATGGCACTGTCATCAGCCGTTGCACTGATGACAATGATGTTGTTCCGATAATCTCATATACTGCACGTCATTCATCCTTCCAGCGTCTAACGTTCGTCTGACATTTACATGTAGCTTAAAATTCATGAAAGTTTTGATTCGAAGAGATGCATGCAAAATTAGAAAGGTGCTAATAAGGGAAAGACAAAATGCTTTCTGAAATAAAACACTTTCAAACAGGGATAATGTTACGTATTAATATGCAAACAAAGACGTACTAATGGGTGTGTCCTCGCACAGAGATAGATTCATTTGCGTGTGGGTTCGTTCGTCCATAGAGTGGACATAATCCCATCCCAGTCATTATATACAATGGTAGCAAGTGATAGAGATTGACATAGAAATTCGCCTATCTTGGCTTGTGTGATTGGCCGAGCGCGCATTGCAGAAGTAGCTTGCATCAGAGAAACCACAAGCCTCAACCGTCAGATAGCCGACCGCCTGACAATTGAAGAGTACATATCTTTGAATTAATCAATATTAGTGATAAATTCGTCACATGAAAACATTATTCACCCGATCTTTACGATCTAAATTTACTGACTGTGTACATGTATATTTTACGTGATTTCAATCCTCTGGATCGTCAGAATTCAACTTTGAATTTGCATTGAGTTCAATGTTCTTCCTACCCCTCGAGACTAGCTGTCGCCATGACCATCAGTATTGATGAACGTCATCTCTAGACCCAAAAACGTACGCGAAAGAATTTGCCTCTGCGTACTTACGTTAATCTCACCACATTTTTTACGTTGGGCTTCAATGTTGATTGGCAAAAGCAATAGCACATTTTTAAAAATCAAGTGAAAATCGTCGGTTTGTACTGATATTTTTAAAAATCAGTTTCACCACTAAAGTCGTGGCTGTGTTCCTCCGCTGTTGATTCAGAATACGCTGGCCTAAAGCCATGAACCCTAAAACCTAAACACCGATGGTTCGAAAGCTGTAAGTCTATAAATTAAAAAAAAATACCAAAAAAATTAACTCATTTAATACATGTATCTAACCATATGGAATAAAACAAATATTCAAATATCGTTGAGACATGATAAATCTGCAAAATAGAATTTTTCAATCACTCACAGTTATCTTTCTGAATTATTTCTGCTTGCCTTGAACTTTAAAGTTTCACTGCTAAGTAGAGGAAACAGTAAAAGAAGCAAAAAGAAAGATAAGAATAATGAATTCAGAAGTTTCGTCAATTCATTCAGACAATGTAAATTTTCGACCGTTTTCGTTAACATGATCTTTCTTTATCTCCATATTTTTATTCTTGACAAAAATCGTTGCAACGGCAGAAAAATCTTACATGGTATCTTATTTCATTCAAACTCGATTCCGACGGAGTTGACAATGTGATAGAATTTTCTTTTGAGGAACGGTTAGATGGCAGGAGAATCCATCCATCCGCTGCTACGATGGAGCAATTGTGCTTATTCCGTGCACCGCTGATGTGGAATTGGCTTCATCAATTCCTGAAGTTGCGATTTCTCAACTACTCCCACATCTTCTTTCCAAATGCGTCGAATAATTATAATTCTTGACATAAGTTTGTATTGTGTAATGAATTACTCACATGATAAAAGTACTACGCATTAGTACCCGATGACCGTAAATTAGCGACAATTTTGACGAATTTTACACATGTCTTGACCTGGTCTTGACAAGCACATAATACGGTGGAAATTTGCATGTCAGAAATAAAACTTTCATGACTTTTATCAGACTATGTTGTCAATATCTTCATAAAGTGCGTTTTCGTAGCAAAATGTCAAAATTCTACTAAAAACATCACCTGCTTAAGCCTAGCGTTCATGCTAATTATGGCGCATAAACAGCATGTTTAAAAGAATAAAACACCAAATGACCCTAGAGATCTCTCCGCACTATCTGGGCCGGGATAGTTTGAGAGAAGTAGCCAATTTTTCGGTCACAGATTTCAATTTTCCGCATTTTTCCGCATTCAGAGACACCGAATCTGCTGTCGTATTTGCTGTCGTAAATCTGTCATATCCTTTCAATTATTGCATGCATTTATAAAGAAACTATATTTTAGAAATGGTTCACATCTTAATTTAAGTTCAAAAAGTTAAGCATGTTCATTTGTTCATTTTCTGATTAATAGAAATCCTGCACTATTCCTTTGACGAGCGAAAATCCACAAATGCGTGCCCTTTTCAAGTATGACCTACCATTATTTGTCTCAGAGGAATCCAGATTCTAAGCAATTTTCAAGTTAATTGCTCTCTCTTTTGCAGCTTTTGATTGCGAAATAATGATTTTTATTCCAGACATTAAAAGTTATTCAATTATTGAATATTACACATTCTGGTATCAAAAGAAGCTTACTCTTCAGCAAAATTCATCAAATGACTATTCGAATAATTCAGAAATCTTAAACATCTGATTTTCTATTGACCTACAATTTGTGACTATAAATCGAATCGGAATATCAAGTTATTTGCAATGAACTTTGTTAAACTATTCATGAAGAAGGCCGCTCATGAATATCTGTTCTGTAGCAAAGTACAAAGATATGGTGACATCTGATTCCATGCTCGTTTCAAAGGTCGGTTCCAGAAATGCACTGAGATTGTCGAGTAGGACAGTATGATCGGTATAATGTTAGCGAGGTGAAGCTCCATGCATGGTCAATTGAAGTTCGCATTTGAAAATCATAAATGTGACTAATTTGACATTTTTATCACTGAATTCGCAAATCAGAATAATAGAGTAAAAACGACCAATCTGCCAAAGGAAATCTGCCAACCTGCTCCTTCATCAGGCGATCAATTTACTAAAATTACTAAAATTTACTAAAATTACTCAATTTACTGAATTCGCAAATGTTCCGTAATATTGCTTGATACTGATTACCCTTACCCACAGTGAAGCAATCAATTGGCAAGAGAAATCAAATAAATTTTATGGAGTGCAACTGCCAGTAGGCTAAACTTGGCACATCAGGCCGCTAGTCCTTAGGAAGGTTTTCCTAACCCACGCCACGAAGAATTTCACTCATTTCATTTCATTCAAGAATCGATTTCACTGTTAAGCTGACCGGCACTCGAGACACAACATTCACTGAAGCAAAAACTATTACACACTTGAAGCCAACAATCAATAGAAGACATGAATTACCATGCTACAGTCTGCCCCCTCCCTTGATCACCTCACATTCAACAAACAACGCAATTCTGAACATCATTCACTTCTTTATAAACCTTCACACCGAGTATGCTGACCACCATTTGACTATCGACCTTGGACGCCGAAGGACCGTCACGCTGTGCCAAAGTCAATTTTACTTTTACATTTGACCAATAAAATTGAAAACTTTGAGTCAGAACCTCTTTTTAACTTGCTCTTAGTATGCACGAAGAATAAATTTTGTATCCAATAGAATCCCACGAACCATCATTTTCTAAAATATTATTCACATATATTTTTCATGTCTAAATTGAATTGTGGTCTTAACCGCACAGATTCCTGGTATTCAGTGTTTGGATCCCGGGATCCCGGGAAACAGAGACGGGAAATCCCGGGATTCAATTTTCTTGAAAAAGAAGTTATTAACTTACATAGCAGTTGTACGAATTGCGTTTATCATATATTAATGATTGGCTACATAGTCTGTATGGAGTCGTAAAAGGCTAGTAAGCAGCACCGTAAGATGCGTAGTACATAACACAAAAGCTAGCTATTCTGATTATGCATAGTACATTTGTCTACTCATCTGAGGCAAGGACGTCTAAATATAATAGCAGTCCTTGTCTGTATTTCGCCGCGTCATTCGGCAGAATGACTCATGTGTTGCACTGTTGCTGAGTATGAATTGTATGATAGCATGATGTTAGAACTGAGTGATCTTGTGTGACGTCTTGGGTGTGACTACAGTATTCTGTGCATGATTCTGTGCCACTTCTGTGCTATGATTCTCTGTGTGTCTGACTGCTACCGCAAGGCTTGCGCAAGGTCACGATTGGTGCGAGAAGCCAGATGACTGTCACCGTTTCCTTCCTTTTCCCATCTCCATGGAGATGAAAATTGATTTTGCTGTTAGCGCTCAAGAAGAATGCCCTTAGTATATAGAATACTCCTTCGAGTTGAGAGTTCAGTGCAGTGCAACGTCTAAGCCATGGATTCACCCGCCTGGAACTATTTTACAAAATACGATACTGGCTTGAAGGCCATCTGCAATATTTGCAAAGCTTCTATCAGCTGCAAATGATCATCGACTAGCGGTTTGCTATGACATTTGAAGAACATTCATCGTGAGCTTGTGCCCCAGAAACGCAAAGCTGATGAAGACATGATGAGAATATTGTGGAGTTAGTCTCATTATCTGTTTGGAAGCTCCCCATGTCAGATATTTGACACATTAGTACAAAGCAAAATCAGCCAGTCTCTCGCGAGCGCTTTCGACGACCGTCGGCCACCATAATCATGCGCAAGTGAATTTATTCATCATTATTGCAGACGGAACGAAATGATAACAATTCAAGAAGACTTATTCATTTACAAGAATGGAAAATTAAGAAATTCAAGACTACTAATAAAATAAGAAGTTAGTAAAGTCAAAATAAGTAAAAATCATAGACAGTCACAAAACAGAATCATAGAGAGTTCCAATGTCTGCCTTAGTCTTATTGGATGATCTCAGCTTTCGAGTCCACAACGCCTCTTTGGTGACTCGACGCCGCCAGTTCTCCTCCATGTCAACACACTCCATCCGATCTAGAGCAACCATGTGACCAGTGTCGCAAAGATGTTTGGCCAGCTCCGACCGGTCAACGTCGAGGGTTTGTAGAGCTCTTCTATGTTCTTTCTTCCTTTCGTTCAATGGTCGACCACTCTGACCGACATAGGAGAAGCTGCAATCTGACTCAGAGCATGGGATATGGTATACCGAGCCCAGAGTGATTGCAGGCGAAGGACGTTTCTTGACTAAAAGGGAACGCAAAGTATTGGTAGGTCGAAGGGCTACATTAATGTCCTCAGAAGCCAGAACAGACCTGATTCTCTCACCAATGCCAGGTATGTAGGGAATTGAGGAGACGGGAGTTGCTCTGTCGCTGTTGCCGGAAGATGACTGATCAATCGACCATCTGTCAAGCTCTCTATGGTCATAACCATTGCTACTCAAGGCACCTTTCAGATGGTCTTTCTCCAACCTTATCGTGGACTGTGAGCATAACCGCTCTGCTCGCACATTGAGACTTCGTACGAGACCCTTGAATGTACTCACAGGATGACACGAGCGACGATTGAGGTAAATGTCTGTATGCGTAGGCTTTCTGTAAATGGAGAAAGACAAACTTCCTTCAGACTTGTCGATTAATAGGTCGAGGAAAGGCAGCACCCCATTTCTCTCCATCTCCATTGTAAAGGATATAGTTTCCTCCCTCGAATTAATGAAAGACAGAAAACCAGTCAACTGATGAAGACATGGCTGATCAACCGTCACAGAGGAAGAAAGTGAAGCAACAAACTCTAGATCGAGCTTTCATGTTTGCTAAGCGATCATCACTAGCAGAGATACTGGCAAGACTAGCAGCAGAGGACGGCATTTCAATACGCGCAATCACAAGGAGCAAGTTCATTCGGAATTCTATTTCTGCACAAGGATATACGCCGCCAAAGTGTGAAAAGACTGTTATGAAACTGATGATCGAATATCATCATGCGATCGTCGCTGAAGTCAAGAAAGAAATCGCCGACAAAGTTTCGAACGGAGAAAGATTCTCAATCATCCTGGATGAATGGACCAGTACAAGAAATCGTCGGTATATGAATGTCAACGTCCACGACAAGGCTAGGATGATGAATAATCTCGGACTAATTCGTGTTCCAAATTCCTGTCCCGCTGAAAAAGCCGTGTCACTCATCGAAGGGAGACTTCTTTGGATTGTCCTTCTCATCACATATTGTTTCTTCGACAACAGACGGCGCCTCAGTGATGCTGAAGTTCGGCAGAATTTCACCGGCTGAACGCCAGTTGTGCTTCAATCACGCTATTCATCTTGCTGTTGTTGATGCGTTATACAAATCTAGTGCGACGACAGAAAATGACATTGAGGAGATGAGCGATTGTGATGACGACGATGAGATGGATACCGACGATGATGACTCTCAGTCTTCATTTCCAGTTGAGAGAGATGATTTGAAAGCTCTCCTTAAGAAGCTTCGAGAAACGGTCAAGATATTCGGAAAGTCACCGGTGCGAAATAACACTCTGCAAAAGTACGTCCTTGTTCAGGAAGGGAAGGAATTGGAATTACTTCATGACTGTCCAACCAGATGGAATTCCTTTGAGAAGATGCTGGCCAGATATTTACTTCTTCGGGACTGTGTCACAAAAGCATTGATTGATCTGAAAATGTCGAGCAAGTGTCAATTGGAGGAAGACCATGTCAAGTTGCAGGAGCTGCTTGATGCTCTCGCACCAATCCGTATGTGCGTGGATGGCTTGAGTAGACGTGATACTAGTCTACTCAAAAGTGATGGAATTCTTCGATTCTTATTCGACGTATTGGGAAAACAAACATCTCCTATAAGTCAGGAGCTTACACGGCACTGCGACATCGCTTGAGTGAAAGAAGACAGCAGGACATCACGTCTCTGATCAAATTTCTACACAGATCTGATGAACAGGAGAATGACACATTCTTTGAAATGTCGTATAAAAAGGCCATGGTGAGATTGGGAAAGTCGTTGTTAACACGGCTCTCAATAAGTGAGGATGTTGATGATGAACAAGAAGGAGACCATGGCACCACCGTCCGAGAAGACTGTGTGGTAGCTGAAGGCTCGTTATCCAGTGCGTTAGAGGCAGCTATTTCAATTTCCATGAAGGCAGCTCCCCAAGATTCCAACCAATTTCAAGGCTTCAAATCCCTCAATCAAGAGTTCACAGTCTACGAAGCGACGGGGAAACGAACGCCAAACTTGGAAAGTCTCTATAGCTATCTGATGACGATTAGAACAACTTCGATTGACAGTGAAAGAGCGTTTTCAATTGCAAGCAACTTCGTCACGCGTGTTCGTAACCGACTGTCAGACAACTCCATAAACGCATTGTGTTTTTGAAAGACTATTTTACTAAACGCAAGTAGGTCTGCTTTGCAACATTAGACAGGAGAGTAGGAGACATATTGTGTAATTGAATTAGTAAGTTCGTACATTGTTTGTAATCTCCAACCAATGAAGCTTTAAACTGGACTGTTTTGTGTGTTTTTTCTTTTCGATTGTTTTTTGTTCCGATTCTCTTATAAGAACAATTCTCATGATCTACCCAGTGATTTGTTGTTTTTATTGCTCCGTAATTCAATTGTAGAGTTAATGTATGAGACAGTTAACCTCGAAAAACTGATGTCAGGAGAGGGACTCGAACCGCAGACAGTCGCTATCTAGGCGAATGCTCTACCATCATGACATTGACAGTGCAGACCAAAAACAGACGCTGATGTCTTAATGGGGAATAAGAGATTTATCATTTCATTTTGGTAAGAACTCTGAAAGGATTTGAAATTAGAGCCTTAAATATATTTAGGAGAAATTGTCCACCGGATACATGTGGTATGAGGTACATGTAGGCCTAGGTCTAATATAATTAATTACATGTATATCAAACACAACTGGTTCATAAGTCAATAGGCCTACTAGCTACTTTCGTAACTTTGTACCGGTACCGTACAAGAATTACCGCAGAATTTGTACCAAAATTAGAAATAATTCTATCAGTAAGCAACTGTAGCAGCTAGCAATTTTGACGATACAGCTTTCCCAGGCATTAATCGTGATTAAAAAAGCTTGCTTGATTAATTGCATCTCAAATGTACGGTACCGTAATTAAAGTGTCTCTAAAATGCTATTACCTTTCCAATACAACTCGAAAATAGCCACCAGTAAAATAAATTGGTAAATACAAACCCTTCCAATGCACCTAGAAAATAGTCGAGCTAGCAAAAGTGCCAACAACATGGGACTTTTTGGGAATTTCGGTTTGTCCCGGGAAAATCCCGGGATCCCGGGCTTCGAAGAAGCTTTGTCCCGAATTCCCGGGATCTGAAATTGTCCCGGGAATTCCAAACACTACTGGTATTCTATACTGTCTCATTCATAGAGTAGGGATATATAGGTAGAGTGACGGCTCAAAAAAGTCAAAAAAAGTATCTGCATACAGTGAAAATTTTCATATCAAAAGATTCAGTTTTTTGCGGGGATTGCGTTCCCGTGTTCCAAAAAATTATTTGAACACTTTTGAAAAAAGTCAAAATTTGCCTATTTATATACTACCGAGATGACGTCCTCTTTATAAGTAGTATGAAACAAGTTGGATGTCAAAAGGAATGGATATTTGATAATAAGCATCCTAACTAAGCGGAAATCAAGCTGATTATCAAAAGAATTTTATGAACCGCATTACAATGGACCTCCTCATCAAAAAGTCGCGGCATTATTCGTGCTTTCTTGGCTGAAATTTCAAATTTTTAATTCAATTTTCGCCGGCATGATTTTATGAATTACTAAATTCATGTTTCATTTCTTGAATCTGAATAGTGATGTGGACCCATTTAAATTTTTTAAAGTTAATTGAAGTCATTGTCTTTGATTATGTGATTTTGCTCTGCCAGTGACAGGTTGCCTGTGATATGATCACGCTTAAGAAAATACTCTTGAGGTTGTGCATGAAAGTAATAGGAACATATCGAATTGCTAATTTAACAAACATTACCTCTCCAAGGCTGTCATGACACTGAGAATCTGTAAAATACCATCATTCCTTCTGCATTACTATCATGATCACTCAACTCAATTCCGTGGCAATTTCTTCAAAACTGTAAGAATTTGCATATCTCACATTTGGTAGCAATTACCAACCATATCCCCTCGATTTCATTTAATAAAATCGCAAGTGTATGCACATTGGGGATAAATGCTGAGTTACCACTCTACCTAATGTACTTACTCTATGGTCTCATTATCAATGACTGCCTAACTAATCACACGAAATGTCCAAACCTTCGCTGCTCTGCGATTAAAAAGCGGTGACAATTTTCCAATACACCTATCACAATACAAGCTTCTTTCTCGTCAAGGTTGAGCTAGGTTGTAACGACGACTCGGCATGGAAAGTTTAGATTGTGGTTCTCTATCATGGTTGAAACATGTTGACGGAAACAAAGTTGAATTTGACAGAGATAATCCCATATCTTTTGTCTCTCCGAATATTATCTACAATTCAGATAGCTGGCTTCGTTCGATCGATTCTACTTTTAGCTTCATTAAGAATCCCACAATTGGATGTCATTTACTCTGCTGAATATATTTGAATATCAAACTGTGTCATTGGAAGATGAAAGATGAATTTGAAAGACACCGCTGTCGCACTGCATTGACACCATTGCAAATTAGGAAACTACCGGAGTTTGCGGTTTTAGAAAATGACATTTCAGACGTAAAATGCATTACTGTACGCAAAGAATAAACCTCGGCCAGATGCTGCAGTTTCAGATGAGTTTGAAGTCAGATTGGAAAAACCGATTCTCAACCCGTTGAAAAGGTGGACGATATTCACGAGCTGAGAATCACACAGAAATCACGGATGTAGATGATAGATGATACGAAGGTAGATGATAAAATAATTCATTTATGAGTACAATGCAGTGCTAATAACAATGCATCAATTACCGTATATACTCGCTTATAAGTCGAGTATTTTTGCCCATAATGCATTTCAAAAGTAGGGGTCTCGACTTATAGTCGAGTCCCTTTAGATTTATAACATTTTTCTTGTTACTGTAGTTATCGGTGCGCTCGCAATACTCAATACATCGCTATTCATATTCATCGGTTGCTCCAGACGATACGCCAGATCTGTGCTAGCAATGTGTTCGTTCTTTTTGTTTCAATATTTTGCCAAACAGGTACTTATACAGGGTAATTAAAATTGTTTCTAAATTGTAATTAAAATAAAATTTGTTACTGACGAACTTCTGACGAACTTGACTCTACAAAAATTTCACCTTTTCATGTCTCGTAGGCGGACCGATGGAAAAATACCAGTATTTGGGCGGCAAAGTCGGGGGATCGACCTATAGGCCAGTAAATACGGAAAATTGGATATGTCACGTTAGAGAACTGCAGATTCCTACACACTGCTACTGTTACATCAGTGGCAGTGTGTAGGAATCTTCTCACATGGTGCCTATTTTCTTTCTTTTGTAACATTTTTGATGCAGAGGAAAACGTAGACATTGTACATGTACTGCTCCTGAAATCTGTAAATGAATCAACCAGGATGCAGAGCACGAGTTTCGCGATCATATCAATTGATGGGACTCCAGATTCCGTCCTGTAACTCCGTCATGTTTCGAGAACGAATAATGGAGAGATTCGGTTACATGCATTTCTGTTGCGAATCTGTTATGAATGCTTAATTAGTTTTAATCAAGCTATGACATCATAGTGCCATCTATCAATATGAAATTCTACATAGTTTCATTGCTTTTCGTAGGAATGAATGATGTGTGCACAACAGTGGACACTGCACATAGGTTCAGGTAGGCATACACGACCTAAAACTTACATGAATACGTAAATCATAAAATCATAATTTAATTAATTTTCATGATTTGATAATTAATCTTTCACCTATTTAAGACAAGTGAGCCAGTAATACTACTATCCATAATGACCCACTAGGAAGACGGGTACGAATATCTGGAATACTTTCAAGAAATTGAGTAACGGTCAGCAAATGTGAGCACTGACTGAGTTGTCTTCACGGGGGGTTGGTCATGATGAAATAAGAAGAAAAAGACATCAAGGGTTAATTGAGCACTTGATAGAGTCTGCTGACGAAACGCGTCGGGTAAACCTCTCAAGATGGTGGATCCGCAACAGCTTGTTGTGCCCAGGTCCGTCACACAAAACTGCTACCTTCTTCCACCTCCGCACTCAGTTTATTGATGGTGATCTTTGCGCATTTAACAACGGCTTTAACAAGAAATTACCTCACCGATGGAGCAACAAAGCCGCGGCATCCCACTTCAAAGAACATGAGCTCACATTTCCACCCTTACTTATGAATCCCTTCGGTAAGTTCTTCATACTGGGCAGCTTTCCTCTTTCGTACATCCTCCACATACTCTTCCAAGAGAACGGTTAATTCGGCCATAATTATTCTCTTACCTATCGCGTCGATCAATACGAGATCAGGCCGTTGTTCAGGTATGGATAATTCATCTGGTAGTTGTCTTCCAAGAGAACGGTTAATTCGGCCATAATTATTCTCTTACCTATCGCGTCGATCAATACGAGATCAGGCCGTTGTTCAGGTATGGATAATTCATCTGGTAGTTGTCAATCCACTCTAATTTCCACTTTTCTCGGAACAGATCGAGAGACGAGGAGGTTTGACTACTCGACACAAAATCAATTCCCGTTACATACCTGGTTGGTATCATTGCATTCGGGCCTGCTTCCACAATCGCTTGCCGGACTAAACCGTGCCGGTATGTCCTTTTTTCGAATGACTTTGCGCACTAATTTTAATCTTCTTATATAATTGCAAATCAACTAGATAGTTGGAATTGTATACAAAGTTCTGTGTGGAGGCCTATAGTTATTCGACAATCTGTATCAGACAAAGTGCTTGTTACTAACTAGCGAAGCTATCGAATTCAAATGAACTGCTCATGGTTACATTTTTTGATTATTTTCATTTCTTCTCTTTGTGTGTATTTTGACCTTCACAAGCGTTCAGATTTAGGAATCTACATGTGTGTTTTGCAAAGCCGGCGATACTTTGGTGTTATGCATGAATTATTAAGTAAATTATTATGTGCCGAAACTCTGAATACATTCATGTACCTACTGAATTAAGAAACAACGTAGCCTTTTGCATCTGATGAGTATGCGGCAAAATCCTCACTCAGTATTTCATGAATTTACTAGTACCTTTTGAAGTGACCGACTTCCTGGAGTTCTTAGACAAATAATCTTTCTTAGATGTCCTTTGCTATCCTAGGATGACACTACTCTTCAGCAATTGTGCTTCCTTGCAAATGTCGAAATCCTCTAGGAGCTATGTCTAATGACAATTTACGGAAATCCTTTGAATCACTTCTAAAAAATGTCGTTATGTACTGCATTCCGTTATTTGGCGATTTGTCTCATTTGACGCGTTAAGAGAACTATTTCTATCTCTTATCTTGTCAGTTCTTGTCAGCGATCACTAAGAACATTACTTTCTCATCGCCCTCTTATTCTCAATCGCGGACAAGAGAGATCAAATTCCGCGCAACTGATATTTGATTTCAAATATCTTTATATGTTGAAATTTGATTTTTCCCTTTTGTATATATTAGTAGGGCTTAAATGGACACATGCTGCTTGTTGATGGATATTTCAAATGCTCGGTCTAGATCATGAGAAGAATCACATCGATGAAGCATGCATCAGCTGTATTTTCCTGTCGTGATCATATAAGCAAAAATATAAAATGATATCTAAAATAATTTTATAATGATATCAGAGGTGGGTGCAATTCGGAAAAGTGAAGTTCCGATTAGCGATTACCCGATTTAAATTTAAAGAATCAAATTCCGACTCACGATTATCCGATTACCATTTGTTAAAACGATTCGATTATCCGCTTCGAAAATGAAGTTCCGAATATTCGGATAATCGGACTATTTAGTCCGATCATCCGATTGCCCATCTCTGAATAATATAAATAAGAAATAAAATTATAGATGATTATAATCTAATCCCTGTTTAAATTTTAACTCCTGTGTAATTTTTTGACATTGCCCAAGAACTATGGAGGCGGCGACTCTAATTGTTGCGTCTTCTAAGTTCTACATATTTCTGATAATCATGCCAAATTTGATGAAATTTAGAATATCAAAATTTGACCTTTTTGAAAATCGAGAAATCTTGTCCATTACTTTGGAAAAAGGGACCTTAATCAATTCAAATTACTGTAGACCACTGACAAAGTACAAATGATGTGTAGTTGACATACGGCATTCATTCATCTGCGAATGCATCCATGTAAATGTAAATCCTACCAGCCGCACATCTTTTGCATGGCAACTTGATCTATCGTTTACTTAATTTCATTCTGTTGTTAATGGATAATAACAACATGCTCCAAACACTACTCATAATAGCTTTATAAGTAATGCTGTTAGGTTTATGCAAAAAGTGAGTTCAAAGTATCAAACTGTACATACTACTCACAATGTAATTGATGCTTTGATTTATGTGGAAGTGTAGTTGCTGCATTGCATTATTTTTGAGCTAAATATACAACTGATGCACTACTGTAGCAGACTATTTACAATCATTAGTTTGGGAACGACTGAACGATGGGAACATCAAATCAGATGGTTCCAAGAGACCACCAAGCAATTGGACTGAAAGAGGAATGAGAATAATCGTGAACCTTTACAAAGTACACGTATACTGTACAGGTGCGTAACCCTTGTTAGCTCTTGGAATCCGTCATTCATCTGGGACTGTTGGCATAGCCACGCGTCCCATAGCCTAGTGTTGCTTTCAATGTGCATATCATAGAGAGAGTCGGTTTTCTATGCCTTATATTTCATTTTCTGGACTATGCATCGAACAGAATAGTTTAGGATTGCATGAAATGCACGTCTATGATTTTCAAGTGCTGCATGCTACGGGCCATACTGCACGTGCAGCATAGTAATCAAGCATTATCTCATAGAGATAAACTGCTTTGTGTGGGAGCTTGGTTCTAGATTGGTTTTCACTGGACGGCCTGCTTATGACTGCATTCTGACCGTTAAGGTTCGTGTGTTTGCTGATGCGAGCTACTTCTGCAATGCGCGCGCTTGGCCAGTCACACATGCCAAAGAAAGACGAAATTTATGCCAATCTCTATCGCTTGCTGCTATTGTATATAATGACTGGAATGGGATTATGTTCGCTGTATCCGATGTATACAATTATATTACAATTCTACTTACACCATTGCATCACTCCCAATTGTGTCGCAGTATTTGAAAAACTTCAAGCCTTCTTCGATTACATTACTTTATTAGTATACCGTAAACTGTAAAATACTAACGCTACTTGCGAAACCGATGTAGAAAACGTGAATAACAAAATGTGCGAAAGCACTGTGCTCATACACCACGAATGGGATTGGCTTTCCTATTGCATTATCTTTATCATGCAATAGGAAAGCCAATCGCTTTCGTAGTGCATGAGCACGAGCAATAGTGCTTTCGCACATTTTGTTATTCTCGTTTTCTACATCGCTTTCTTAGCCACAATCAGCCAGCTTTCATACTCTACAGTTTACCAAGGTTGGATCTTGGGTCTTCGGTGATCTTGGGTGACACCCAATATTTAAAACCCAAGATTAAAAAATACAAGTGTAATACATACTTGTAGGCCTATAGGAGCCGATGGTTTTTGTCGGAGCCGGAGCCGATTTATCACAAAGGCTCCGGCTCCGATAGTTTGAGCTTTGATATAAATCTAGAATTTTGAAAGTTATTAATTGGCATCATAAAAAAATTAAATCATTTGAAATCTAAAGATATGTCTTTTAAGTATACCAATGATCTGTCCTCCACGATATCTTTCTTTGCAGTTGCCGCCTTCTTTTGTATTATATTTATTATATATTTACACACATGTGTAATATTTTTTATTGCATATGTTTCGTAAGACTAATTTCCATATTGACAACGTATTCTCCAAAATCCATTAATTTGAAGACTTGTTATATGCATGCTAACTAGATGATTGTAGATTCCTAGAGACAAGTCGCCAATCATGTATGTACACATTTCCAGTTCAGTCAGCAAAGATAATATAGCTACATTTCTTGCGCAATGTCTTAAATCTAATACGGTTACTATGTAGGCTATCATCTATCGGTATGGCTACTGGCAGAAGCTACTGGCATCTGTGACAATGCCAATTTCCTTAGATTGTATTGTAGGCTCTTGTGCAGTCCCCCACCTACATTTTTCAAAACAATCGATTATTCAATTTGATCAATTTTGATTGGAGGGATAACTCTTCACACTCACACGAATGACCTGACTACAAGTCCTCACATGGCTATAGCAATAAGCGACCCAGCCACTTCTAGTAGCGCCCTATTATTTTAAAGGTATCTCATTCACAATGAATTTCCTTTGACTTCAAAATTCAAAGGGCATATTTCAATGCGAAAAACCCGAAGGCAAATTACAGGGTCTTCCAGATAAATCTGGACAATTATAAAACTTCGCTGATGATTACTAAATTGTCGTTTAGAGGATATCTATGCACCTTCTAATCTCTGTTATGAATAGTATAATCACGTCACATGATTTTTACGCATAGATATTGCTGACCAATCACGCATGAGAGCGTTGAGTAAGCATTGAACTGGGAGACATGCGCGCATTTGTGCATTTTATGAACAACTTCAGTCATGTCTCACGAGTTAGAGCGACGAGCAGCTGTTCTGGAAAGTTTACGTGCCGGTAAAACTGCACCAAAAATCATCGCTTTTTTTGGATATTCGAAATCGCTTGTTTACAACATCCGCCGGGATTATGAAAGCTCAGATGATAAGGAAAATATGACAGCCGAAAGAAAACCTCACAAGCGTCGATCAGACAGGAAGCGAAGTCAAGAGTTCCTGACTGAGCTTAAGAACACGATCAATGAAGACCCCAGCAAGTCCATGCGCCAGTTGGCTCAAGAAATGGACGTCGCACGTTGAACCATCCACAGGTCTGTCCACGAGGATCTCGGTTACCAATCCTTCGTCTTACCGAAACCACGAAGGAGAACCGAAAACTGAAGGCGGAGGCTCTGGTGAATGACCTCAAGAGGGACAGTGCCTGACGAGAAAACTTTATCCAAGACCGGAAGGTTAACCGTCAGAACAACAGATGGCTGTGCGAAGATCCAGGGGACGTCCCAACCACAATGCGAAGCAAGTTTCCCGCATCAGTGATGGTTCTTGGTGTGGTCAGCAGTGAAGGTGACGTAATGCCACCACATTTCTTCACTCAAGGACTCCGCATCAATGCAGAAGCCTACATCGAAGTCCTGAGTTCCATTGTTAAACCTTGGATGGACCGAATCGCGACTGGAAGGAATTATGTTTTTCAACAGGACTCAGCACCAGCTCACAAGGCTCGAAAGACGCACACATGGTGCTATGAAAATCTTCTTTACCACTGGTCACCGGACATTTGGCCTCCCAGCTCCCCAGGTTGGAATCCCCTCGATTATTATGTTTGGAGCGTCGTTGAAGCTAGAGTGAACAATAAGCCCCACAACACTCTGGGAGATCTCAAGGTCAGTATTGTGGAGAAGATGCAGAGTATCGATCGAAACACCTTGGTCAAGGCGTGTTGTAGCTTCAGGCGCCGACTCGAAAAGGTAATCGAGGCCGAAGGTGGTCACTTCGAGTGAACAGTGATTTAACCTGATTCTAACATTATTTTCTTCCATCTTGTCATTCAATAAAACGCTTCTGCACAAGGAATCAATAATTTTCATTCAAATTTTTTAAAAATAATTTTATATGTAATTAAAGTTCAGATTTAGCTGGGACACCCTGTACAATGTTGACTTGCTGACGAAGTTTGCGACCATGACATCGCAATTACCCACGTAGATTTTTATAACAGCACGGAATGCTTCACTCAAACCGGTGATGCTGAAACGGACATCCAATGGTGCTGCATCTTTTGACCAGAGAAAAAAATGGGGGGGGGAGGACTGCACAAGAGCCGTATTGTGTAATAATATTTCCCCAAATGTCATAGACCTGTGGATTTCAAGAATTTTCATTATTATTTTTTCCGTCTGTCAACACTTTATGCTGATATCATGCTGACTTATATGTAAACAATAAAAAAAGACTGAGACGCTCTCAATAAAGGCGCCTTTTGACCTCCCTTTTCTATTGTCTGTGACATTAAACCGCACGCGCATTCGAAAGCTAGCAAAGTAGATGGGATTTCTGCTCGGTGCTCGCAGTCAAATTTTCATTATGCATAGCACCCTGCCACATACTGTGTGATACTCCGAGTTCAGTTTCATCAGCCTAACCATCATCAGAGGAATAGTGGTAATGTGTTATACATAAATTGAATATAATAATATACATGAATCATTGATGAATTATTTAGTGCAACTTTACGCCATGATGAAAAATGCGAAATTAATATAATGTAAGTTAGGCCTTAACTTATTAAGTATGCTGCATAGAATTACAAAACTTGTCCTAAATTAGATATTTTTGATTTTTAAGTATAATTTTCAATTGTACATTTCTAGCCTACACTGCAATGAGGCTATCTAAATTGCAATTTCTACAGATGATGAGTCGTGGGCTACCCACCGATCATATTATTCATGGACCAACAGACTATTGAATAAAGGCAATAACAAATAGCAATAACAACCTAAGCTAGCCTATATACACTTTAATATTCAATAAAGCAATTGATATCTTTATTGATACGGTATATTTAGCTATATAGCCGATACCCTTTCCATGTTCGAGTAGATACAGGCCCTATAAGCTATTTAGAGGCATACGTTATCCAGTTTCATATTCAAGCTTTGTAAAAAGCTTATACTACTATTCGGCCCCTGTGACGGCTAATTAGGTATATCATCATCACTCATCATGTGGTCTTATTTAATGTAGCCTCGTAGTAGACTGATTGCAGGCTAGGCCAATTTATATTTAGCCAGTGCGGGAGATCTTAATCTAATTTAACCAATCCTGGCTATAACTTTATTTTATCTTTCAGAGATAGTCAATTCATGCAAAAATATATGACAAGTATGTTATTTGTCATTATATTAGGCTATTATCATTTTTATTATTAACTTAAGTCGTTGCTTGTTAATGAAAACTAATTTGATGATTGTAGCAAGCATCTAAAGGCCACACCGTTATCCAAAAAACCCGTTCAACGGATCCAGGATAACCAGCATAGATAGAACCTGAATTTGAAGCCGGAGCCGAGCCGGAGCTTTTCACATCAGTGTCGTGGAGCCGGAGCCGGAGCCGATGAGATAACGCATCGGCTCCACAGCCTTGATGTTAGCACCTGCAACCAAATCAGAGAATCTAACATTTTGAGTACTTTACAATATTTGGCCTAAATGTGTATTTGTCTACACTTGATTATTGTAGTCGTTTTTTTGAGTCAACATTATATCTACACATGGTAATCAAACATATGCCTATGTTTTACACCATCTGATAATAATTAGCCCAATTATCATTTTTGTATAGGTTACCGTTATTATATTTATAAAACCTTTAATAATATTTAGGCCTACACTGTACTTCATTTATGCTGCATATGTAAAAACTAAGAAATGATAAAGGCTTAATACAATGTTAAGCTTTTTATCATTTGCTTTTGTTAGCATAGACATTTAAAGCCTTGTAAAATAGGTCAAGTTCTGACAGAAAACTATAATAATACATTAATGAAGTATAGATATACCGTAAGCTGTTTAACTATAGCTATATACTATATAACTGTTTTAAGAATGAATTGATATTTGTTTTAATTTGAATATATTAAAATAATAAGCTTATAAATGTAGGCCTATATACTATGTATAAAAGGAGGTATACTAAGAAGATCATGATTACAAAACACGAATTTATTATATCATCTGAGACTTCACTGCAATCGTTAAAACAAGAATTTTACGAGTTCTATATAAAAATATCAACGTATTCTACAAAAGAATCTTTCGAGTTATGTACAATCATCACTCCACGTACTGTATACTCTTGTTTGATACCGTGTTTAATAACCAAATATATTCGAAATAAGATAGGCCTGTAGAATTATCAGATATTTGGCTATCAACATTAAATCAAAGCTGAATATCGGCCGAATATTGTAAGCCAATGACGAATATCAAGCCAAGACGATGGATGAATATGCTAATAGAAAAGCATGCTTCGTATCAACAAAATAAATTTCAAAGTATGTCTTCAAGAATTGCCAGTTGTACATCTTTTACTGAAATCTGGTCAATCTTGGGTCAAATCTTGGGTGACACCCAAGATTATACCCAAGATCAATCTTGGCCTTGGGTCTTGGGGTGTACCCCAAGATTAGACCCAACCTTGAATTTACAATGATCATTCTCAAGTTCTACTTAACCCAGTAATGCCCCGGGTAGCAGATATGCTACCACAACTCAACGACAACAATTCATGCTTACAATTTCCAATTCTATATAGTTGCTCATTGTTACTAGTGTGAAAAAATTGTCTATTCTTAAAATGGGATTCTTAAAATATCCGTTCATCGATCAAAGTCGGGCGGGCAAAAATGGGGCGCAAATTTTCATATTGTTCTCAATTCAGGTGCTGTTAACATGTAAGTACATTCCACGTTAATTTATTTATATTTTCGAAAATTTTCGACTAAATCATTATCATGGAATATCTTACATTACTGTACCTGTAGTGTCAACCGGTATAGTTTGCCTAGTATAAATTTTAATTAAATGGGTTCATTTCTGCTACCACGACGAGACGTATGTAAATGTTTTGTATTTGCTGATATGCTGAGCTACCATTAATACAAAAGTTAAAAGTAAAAAATGGATAAATAAATTACATAATAATATATCATTGCTACATGTTAATGAATACCAGTTTATTTTTTAGATGCTAAAATTAATGTCGAATTCAGCCGAATATACTACGATTTAGGCCCTATGATCACTATATTAATATCACCATCGGTGATTAAGAAATGAGACGACGCTGCACTATCTTTCAACTATTTCTAAGTGTATTGCGCAATTTAACCGTACGTAACCGTATGTTAATAAAAGATGGATGAGTCCTAAGCGTAGACGAACAAAACCAAAAATGTGCCGGTGGGGGATCTCGAACTCAAAACAGTTTTGGCGCTGTGCACGGTTACACATACAAGCCTCGCTATCGCACGCTTGTTTACACACACTTGGAATTTGGAAGACACGGAAGACTATATAACATCAAGGAAAACTGTGCGAATATGAATGAATTTTGGTGTTGCACCTAAGAGATTAAATTACTGGACTATAACCCCCATTACCTCATCAGCTTCTTATGTATAAAATATATACATGCTGTTTACATATCATATTATCATTATCATTGTTTGTAGGGTTGAGTCCAAAATAGTGTTTGCTGTAGCAAGTGGAGCCTATCTTTATTGATACTTTTTTTTAACATGCGTAGTATTTTTTGATTTTATTCAAGACTAACCTTCTTGTCTTTCAGAATGAAACCTCTGAAGCAAAAAGAAATGCTATCGAAAAATTATACAAGAATATAGTTCGCACCAACAAGCAACCACACCCTTCCTATACTTCTCTGTTGCTTGCTGATGGGAGAGCGGAAATGACAGTGACGATGACATCAAGACTTCTGAAATTCTGTGATCTGAAACCTTCTCCACAATATCTACTCGCGGAAACTGACTAAGACCCGACAGAAGACGAAGCGAATGAAAAAAATGTGTGACAAATGTAGTGACATTGAGTGTGAAGAACAAGGTCGAGGAGGAAGGTAAGACATTGAAGTAGAAGTGAAAAAAAGTTCCCCTATTTCGATGAAACGAGGTGAGATGATATGACTCCTTTATTATACTTCAAAAATCTTTTTTTATTATTTACATGTTTCCATTCTTTTTTCACGAGATACTAATCGATAACTATATCAAAAACAAGTTCTCCTAAAACCAAAACACACGATACTAAAAACACTCGATTGGAAATCCTTGTGGGATTTTTTATAATTTTAAATGGATCGTAAAAAATGGGAGATCGTGATCGACTTTAGGGCAAAAAAAACTTTGTATGAGCCTTAGCTTTCAATGAGCTAGAACTACGTTTCGAGACTCTTTTGTAGATACCTGCATTTTGTAGACAACAACTGATGACCGATTTAGAAAAAAGTGACAAAGCATGGTAAATTCGCCCATTCATGGAGGCTCTTCGACAATTCATGGAGGCAATCAAGCCTAAAAAAAATCAATGTATTGATGAAATACCAATCAATGTATCAGGCAAAAAAGGACCAAGGCAATACCCAAAAAAAACAACCCAATGAAACCCAACTTTACGGTGTTTGCCAAGGCGGACCCACCGGCATTAATCAATGACTTTTATCTTTACACAGGTGCGACTGGAGGAAAAGCCAAGTGCACTGTGTAAGTGTGAATCACATCATTCGTTTGGTGAAAAAAACCTACCCGAAGGAATTCCTTTTCAAAATTTGTGCGGATAATTATTTTGTAGGCTTACCCATGATACGAATTTACAAAGCAAAGGCTTTTCATTTTTACAGGAACATTTAGATATTTTAGACTGCGGCCAAACTTCGTATCTGACAAGGAAGTTTGAAGGCAGGAAAGAGTTCAGTGGATTATTGCGTCCAACAAGAAGTGGACATAGTTGCAGTAAAATGGTTTGGACAAGTTGCAGTGTTTTTGTTTGTCTCTACCTACTTGTTATTGCCAATAGGACCATTGAACGTTACGACACGAGGAGAAAAACGTTACAAAAGTTAGTCGATGTCCAATGTCCTCAAAAATGTGACTCAACATGGAGAACGAATATTAACGATAAAATGGTGTCGCATACATCATAATAGGTTTCGCAGTATACGTTGGCCTTATATCGTTATGCATCATCTAACGTTGGCCTCCTTGGTAAACTCATGGCTTCGTACCGACGTGAATCGGTCAAAACAAGTGCAGGGCGTTATCTTTGAAAGAGTTTCAACTGCAGGTTGCAGCGGTTTCTCTTGAAATTTAATAAACCCTTAGGGCGTCCAAAATTTTTAAAAGAAAAACGGATGCCAGTTTTTTAAAACGTCTTCTAGTATCAATCCATGTCTCCTGGACATACAGTTTGATCTCTAATGATCATTTTCCAGAATACAATGGATAAATGCAGCAGAACGCAGCAGATGGGCATAAAGTTCGAGTCGCAGCGGTCTTTTCGGTCGCAACGTTCTTTACATCTGTTCGTGTAGCCTATCATGTTGTGAAGAAGGAAAGAATCTTCCAGAAGGGAAATCAAATTATTTTTTAACCAATTTACCAATACATGATTTAATGCCAAAAATATGTTTTGTGATCAATAATATGTTTGTGATCAATAATTTCAAAAATCAAATAAAAAAATTCGGACGTTATTTTTGTGCGATTCGAGAAAGTTTAAATCGAGAGAAAGAGAGAAGGGGAGAGTCGAGAAGAGGAAACAGATATGAACAAAATTGATAGAACAAAAGAACGAGAGATAATAAATATTAAAAGGAAGATAAAATTAATTGAAATATCATTAAATCCGTTGTATTCAGATATGCTACCATCAGAAAATGATCAATGCTACCAATCTGAAAAAAATCAATAATATACTAGAAATACTTGGTATTAATAAGTACTGAAAATACTTGGTTAATTTTTTGTTCTTCGCCAATATAACGGGCATTACTGGGTTAAGGACAAAGGGTGTGATGCAAATTACATGCGTGTATTTCAATCTTTCACAAAACCCTCTGATTGAACAAGCTGAGTTGTTTTAGTCGATCATCTCGTTTCTCACTTTCTCTCTTCTCGTCACTCCTATACAGTATCCTCATCTCTACCATCTTCAGTCTCCAGTCTCCAGCCTCTCTCCTGTCTCCTCGTGAGTGTTGTTCCCATAGATTGTTGGGTACCTCTGGGTTATCTCCCCCCAGGTTTTCAAATTTGTCTAAAATCTACCAAAATAAATCAATCGTCACCAAACTTTAGGTGCATGTACCTACGCATATTTTCTACCCACATACAAAATTTTATGCAGATCAGACAAGTACTGGTTGCATGAGAGACGATCACGTGAAGTGTAGCGAATTCGGCAGCTTGATCTGACTTCGTCTGATCGACGCATTATTGTTGCTCGTATGTACATTGTTCTCTCTCCGTGTTCGTCTCATCCACTGCTATTTGAAATCTTCCCATGACCACTACCCTGCCACACCTTTATAAACCAAGCATATTAATATAGGGGATGTGGTCTGGTCACAATTGCCTCACCAGTTGTCGGGAAATGACTTTGTTGACCTCGAGTGCTTTCTGCTCCGACGGTGAAGTCATAAGAAGTCAGATCAAGCTGCCGGCATCGCTTCACCTCAAGTTATCGCTCCTAATTCAAAACGTACTTGTCCGATTTGCCTAAATTTTTGCAAGTGGTTAGAGAATAACCTCAATTACTTGTGCTTAAAGTTTTGTGACGATTAATTCCCTTCTACGGATTTTAGACAAATTTGAAATCGTGGGGGGGGGGAGATAACCCATAAGTACCGATTGTTGTTGCCACCAGTCTCTCTCTCTCATCTGATCGTGAGTTTTGTTACCGGTAGTCTTTCCTGGCTCTTCGTGAGTGCTGAACTGTCTCCAGTACGTACAGCAGCGCACGGTGTGACAGGAGAGATGGTTTCATTTTGAAAATTTCACATGATATTTCTCGACGGTTTCTGATGCATATTTGTATAAAAATTCCGAAAATCATGGTTTAAAAATCACACAACTTGCCCTTTTCGAGAAAATGACGAAAATTCAAAATGGCGTACAGAAATACTTACAAAAACTGAATTCTGGTGCTGGATTTAAAAAATTCCCAAGCATTTTGTCAGCTGTTTCCTATGTAGTTTGACCCGCTCTTTTCAAATATACTTGCTAGAAAATCATGCGATTAGCCCTTTTGAAGAAAATAACGGAAATTCAAAATGGCGGACATGAAACAGAAACAGCATTCTGGGGCTAGATTAAAGAAGGTCTTAATTATTTCGTCAACAGCCTATGTAGTTTGACACGCTCTTTCAGTTATCACTGTTGCAAATTCATGCGGCTAGCACTTTTCGAGAGAAAAGAAAAATTCAAAATGGTGGGCAGAAAACCGAAACAGCAGTCTGGGGCTCGGCTAGCATGTACTATGCATCAACAAAATTGGTTCTTAAAATGTCTTGGAAGTGTCATGTTCGCCTGTGTACAAACAAAATATGTGAATCAGTAGTCTGCATCAGATCGATCAGACCTCTAAGGCTTTCTGTTGATGTATGATACATATTAGACGAGCCCCAGACTGCTGTTTCGGTTTTATACTCGCCATTTTGAATTTTTCTTTTCTTTTTTTTCGCATGATTTTTGATAATCATATTTGAAGAGAGTGAGTAAACTGCTGACAAGTTTCTTTAAATCCAGCACCAGAATTCAACTTCTGTTTTTTTGTACGCCATCTTATGGAGCAGGATCTGTTTCAAAACTAGGCTTTCGTTATTGTCAAACAGCACAGATTTCGAAGACCACTCACCAGAGGCAACATACATGTAATGCTGAATTTTCCCATAGCTTCGATCCTTCGTCCTCAAGATCAACCGAGGTTAAACCCACGATCCGAGGTCTCATTTTGAAAAGGACCAACATTAAAACGTAGCCTACATGCATTTCGTGTTGTGTTCTCCGTTTTGTTGATTAAATTACAGCAGTGTATGTACTTCCCACGTGTTTGCTGCAGAAAATTAGATCGAATTGAATCCAGTTTAATATAATCCTCTCACGTGCTTGATTGCAGAATAAATTAATTCTAGTTTCCCGATTTTTCATAATATATTTTCAAATCACAGTCGCCCATAATGAATATCAAATGTGACACTTCAAAAAGCTATTTACGATGAACCGACTCTGACATGTTATTCGAGTTAATAGGCATTAATTAAGTTATAGACAGTCATTTGCATATGTTGTTCATCTTGACAACTAGAAAGCAGCAGTCTGTGAGACGCAATCAACATTCTTCGCCAAACAATCAGGATTTATTCGCATCACAATTCACTGAAGCGGATCATTTAGACATAATCAGTTATCCGTTGCATCGGATGTTATTTACAATGACAAATGCTTGTAATGACACTGAAATAAGTATCGTCAACTTCACCGGTCAGATGACATAAAAACGCTATTTCATCAAGGAGATAACGAAATTATCGTATGAATTGCGCGATTTCAAGTAAATGTCATCATGGAATATTTGCAAGTTTTTTAGCTTTTCAGCAAGTTTGTAGGTGTCATTTGTTTTCTATGAAGAGTGATCATTGATCAATTCTGATTTACAACTTTTTCTGACGATGTATAAGTGATATATCTTGCACGATGTTATTGGCATGCTGTTGTGACTTAGAAGAAGACCTTTACGAGGTGAATAAAAAACAAGCGTGCCGTTTTCACGGTTAGAAAGTGTTCTGTAATTTTTCAATACATCTTCACACAGACATGCAACATTTACAAAACAGATAAACAAATCAAACATGATTTAATTTATCATGCCATACGACACTCCTCCCTCTAAAAGTTTTAAAGCTCTGGGGAGTAACACCACTCAATGTAAAAAATGTAAATGCAAATGTAAACGTCTATCCATATGAAAAAGCAACGATTGTCCTTATTCCGAATTCACTTTAAGACAATCGCTTAATTGAGCATCACACGCCAAGGAAACGTCACTGCCATTCACTCAAAGGATGTGTGATTTCATGAAACAATTCACTGTTATTCACTCAAAGGATGTGTGAATTCATGAAACAATTCACTGTTATTCACTCAAAAGATGTATGAATTCATGAAGCAATTGACGAAATGATAATTGCACTCATTTCCGCTTCACTCAGTTCAGTCAATAGTAATGGTAGTCCGGATCATGCCGCTGCACTAGGCTACACTTCTTCCGCTTCTGGTCTGACTCGGAGATGCTGCTGCAATTGGCTCCGGCCAATCGTCGTCCAAGGATCCTGCCGATCGGTTTTCCCTCGTGGCTCGCTCGGGCCTCGCAGATCGAATCTCCCTCCTGGCTCGCTCGTGCCGGTTCTGTACACTGGTTGACTCGGGGTGATTCTCCACTTCTCGATCCTTGTCCAAACCTGGATCATCCGTGTAGTCGTCATCTTCTCCTCCTCTCGTCACATCACGTTCGTCCTCAATTCTTGGAAGATCATCTGGTTCCGGGACCGTCCTCTCTCGACCTTGAGAATAATCTCGCGAGATGTTGCGAGAGTGCCATTTGTCTCCATTATCTAGAACAACCGACTTAGATCCTACTAGCTTCCTCACAACATGGTTTCTGTGCACTTCTGGGATGCTTAATGCAGACTCTGTCTTCCACCTTAAACTGATTCTCTTGGAACGTCACTTTCTTCTTCCTAACACAGTGGTCTTGACTCAACAACTCAAGTTTCGTCCTCATTTCCCTGCCATGCAACAGTAAGCTAGGAGAAGTGTGGGTAACTGCATGTTGTGTCGCTCTATAATTCTGCAGGAATGTACGGTTTCACTGAAGTTCGTTCTCTATCAGCTATCTCAATCTGCTCAGCAAGTGTTCTGTTGAATCTTTCTACCACAGCGTTGGACTCGGGGTTATACAGTGGCGTTCGGATGTGCTCTATATAATTTTCCTTCAGAAAACTCTGAAACTCTTTCGAGGTAAACTGCACTCCGTTATCTGACAAAATCTGCCTGGGAACTCCTTCACGACTCATAACCTGTTTGAGAGCTTGGATAATCTTCGGCGCTTCTACGCTCGGTGAAAATGCAACCTCTGGCCATTTGCTGTATAAATCTACTACGACTATCGCAAATCGTTGATCTTGACTCAGATGATTCATCGGTCCTTTTATGTCTATTTCAATTCGGTCCCAAGGGCCATTCGGCAAAGGCAACTGTTCAGTACTTGGAGCTGGACCAGCTTTAAATGTCTTGGTAGCTTCTGAGCATGAATGACACAAACGGATAGCCTCCTCTACATCCTTGTCTAGTCCTGGCCACCAGTAACTCGAACGAATCCTAGCCTTGGTCCTCATGTGCAAGACTAATAACATGACCTCTCAGTGAAACTGGAACAATCAGCCTACGGCCTCTCAACACATGTCCATTGTGGATCGACAACTCATCCTTGATTTGGCAATATGGCCCCCAATCATCGGGAATTTTGTCTTTCTTTGGCCAGCTAGTTCCCATGAAACTACGAAGTTGTTGTAATTCTGTGCATAATTCAGATTCTTCATGGAATTTGGAAATGTCTGAGGAGTTGACTAGGACAGTGTCCTCTTCATCATCAGCAGCTAAACAATACACTGCATCCTCAACCGGAAATCGGGAACAAAAATCTGGAATCACGTTCTCAATACCACGTTTGTTAACGGACTTCGAAATTAAATGCCTTTAACCGTGTCGCCCATCTCGCCAACCTCAAATTCATTCTGTCGAAGCCTTTTTTCGAAAATATTAACCGCAATGGTTCATGATCAGTTTCCAATACAAATCTACGTCCGATTAAGTCTCCATTTTTCACATGCCCACACCAATGCCAGGGCTTTTTTTTCATTAGTCGAAAACTTTCGCTCGGCATCTGTCAATTTTCTAGAGGCAAACTCAACTGTGCGCTTTCCTAAGACAGGGTCGGTTACGGATAATGTAGCACCTAGTTCTATGTTGGACGCATCTGTGGACACTACAACTGGGAGTGCGACGTCGAATGGGGCGAGTGCGGAGCTGTTCCTAATACTTGACTTCATCTTGGAGAAAGCATTCTGAGCCGCTAATGTCCACTCAAAATTCTGCTCATTCAACAATCTGCGCAAGGGCTCGATTAAAGTGGCAAAATTCGGTATGTGTCGGGAATAGAATCCGAATGCGCCTAGCACTGTCCTAAGTTCCGTCAAACTTTTTGGTGCTGGTGCTTCCACAAGTGCCTTGACCTTCTCTTTGGATGGTCGAATGCCTGATTCATCAACCTGATGACCAAGATATGATATGCTTCTAGCTCCAGAAATGCACTTCTTCTTGTTCAATTTCACATTGTGTTCTGCAAGTCGCTTCAACGCTTCCTGAAGTCTAGCATTATGCAACTCCGGTGTTGGACCAGAAATTAGAATATCGTCAAGATAACAAGATACACCTTCCAGACCTGCCAAAATTTTGCTCATTACCGCCTGAAACGCTGAAGGACACAAGGCTAGACCGAAGGGACAACGTTTGAATCGAAAAAGACCATCTGGCACTACAAACGCAGTGAGGTCCCTACTCTCCTCGTGAAGTGGTAACTGAAGGTATGCTTCTGATAGATCAAGCTTTGTGTACATGACTGCGTCCTTCATGGTATACAGTAATTCCGAGATCCTTGGAATGGGGTAACCGTCTGTCACAACCGCTTCATTCGCCGCTCTAAGGTCAACACAAACGCATAGCCTACCATCAGCCTTCTGAACAAGCACTAGATTGGACACCCACTCTGACGCATCAATTCTCTCGATGATGTCTTCATCCAAAAGTCTTTGCATTTCTTCTGATACTCTACTCCTCAGGGCGAAAGGTATCTGTCTCATTGATTGTCTTACGGGTTTCACGTCTTTGTTGATGCGGACCTGGTGAACAAAATTCTTAATTGCACCTATCGTGCCTTCTGGATATGTATTGACTTCACTCGTTTCACTCAGCTCATTGAGCCTAGCGATGTCTCTGCCAATGCTGTGGAAAAGCTTTATGATATCCAAACCGAAAAGAACCACCTTCCTATCCTCAACAACAATGAATTTCACCGTGTGACTTTCTGAACCGTCTGGAGATGAGCAATCAACTTGAATCCTATCTACAATTTTCAGTTTGTCCCCTGTGTATGTCGTGACTTGCGACCTGCAAACCGTCAGATTTTTCTGTATTCTCTCACTGGACCAAAAGTTACACAAAATATATCTTGGCAAAATGCTCACTGTGGCACCTGTGTCAATCACACCTATCAGTTCATTTCCATTTAAGTACAAAGTGGATCTCAATTTCTCGTCTGTTTCTCTTTCAGTTCCATACACAGTCACATGACAAATTGTGGGGTCACTGTCTTCAGTCGAACTAACCTCGTTAACGACAGCTTTTCCTGATGACCTCCCGTCTGGATTTCTTTGGCTAGGCCTATGCCTGTCACCTGATTTGGATTCTTGGTTTTTCGTCTGACATACTTTGGAGTAGTGTCTTATCCTTTTGCAGAAGTTGCATCGCTTGTCTCGTGCTGTACAATTCGGGTCTGATCCTATATGGTTGCCGCTACCACACCTATAACACTTCACATTGCCTCTGCTAGAACCTCTAACCTGACTTGGCCTACTTGTGTTTCGCTTTTGTGTTAGACTGCGGTTCCTATCACGACCTCTGTTGTACGACATTTGGTACACTGAACTACTGGCATTTGAACTCTGGTTAGTCCTCTGATTTATCAAGTTGCTGTCTTTTGTCACTCTTTCGTATTCCTTAGCGATCTCCACTGCTCTTTGGAAATTCAGTTTCGCATCGTCCTCCAGTAGAAGTTTCTCCCTAACTCGGCCGCCCTTAATGCCCATGATAAATTGCCCTAGCAATTCCTCGTGTAGTGGATCTGTCATCTTTGTAAATTCGCATCGTGAAGCGATTTGGAGTAAATCTGCCGTGAAACTCTCTAAGGACTCGCTTGACTTCTGCTTGCGTTCTCGGAACTTTACCCTGTGTGTCCACTTTGAAGTGTAACCCACGAAATACGTCTGCAGACTGTCTTGGAGTTTACTCAGAGACGAAATAGCACTGATATCAAACGTGTACACTATGCGCTGTCCTTCACTACCAAGGCATAAGATCAATAACGCCCTACACCTATCCTCCTCTACCTTCGCGTCCAAACCTACGGCCAACAAGTAGTTCTCAAAAGTTCTGATCCACGTATTCCACGGGATAGTAGGTTCACCTGGGGAAGTTAAGAAAGGCGATGGTGCAGGTATGCCTGTTATGACATTCGGTGTAGAAGACGCGGCCATGTCTGTCTGCTAAACCTAACTTATTGCTTAATAAGTTATATAGCCTATGCACCAAAATATGCAAGTTTATAAAGGTGCTGTAAATATTACTTTACGAAGACAGACTTCTGTGCGTTCGCTAATCCTCAGTCGCCATTTATGTTGTGACTTAGGAGAAGACCTTTACGAGGTAAATAAAAAACAAGCGTGCCGTTTTCACGGTTAGAAAGTGTTCTGTAATTTTTCAAAACATCTTCACACAGACATGCAACATTTACAAAACAGATAAACAAATCAAACATGATTTAATTTATCATGCCATATGACACATACTATGAAAAGTGAAGTCATAACGAACTGCAACCGAAGCTTCTTCATGCTAGGGAAAGGCAAAAGGTATGTAAAATCAAATTAACTCTTAGTCATTTATAACGGCATTATTCGCTCAATCATAGAGTACGCCGCACCACTGTCTGCATGGCTTCCAATCGGTTTGGAGAGTAAGCTGATCTGGCTGCAAAGGCGAGCAATGCGGTAAATTGATCCACCCAAAACGGTGATTCCGGAAATCAAAGACAGAAGATAAACTTTGAGTAAGAAATTGTACATCAAACTTGTGAAAGATGACAGTTATTTGTTATCAAAGTACATCCCTAAAAGGTTGAAGTGCAGCAGGCATTTTAAAGTTCACCGCTCTAAGTAACGAAAAAGATCATTCTTCCCCTTTACAACCTTATCAGTCAACAGTGATCTAAGAATATAGCACGTCGTGATCTGATATGTAATTGATAAAATGCTTTGTAACATAAATAACTTACTTAGTATCTTCTGATGAATTTCTATACTTGTGATTACCACATGTTCAGATATTAATGTGTGATGGTACCTCATTTTAAAATCAGCTCTAATTTAATTTATACAACCGAACTATACTAGTCAAACTATACTTAATTCCAGTATAATAATAATAATAGCGTGTATATTTTTCAATGTGGTCCCATCACACATTAATATCTGAACATGTAAGTAGGTTTTGGATGTCAAGATAAGCAGGCCAAAGGAGGAAGATGGTTGGATCTGGCGTACAACAGTGTTCAGAAAGCAGACCAACACTGATCGAAATCTTAACTTCAAATCCTCGCATTGCAAAAATATCAAATGGGAACTAGTATCCTGCATATGGAACAGAACCGAGAGAATTTGTAGAAGACCCGAAGATTTGGAAGAGGAGATCAAATATCTGGAGGAGATGTTCAAGAAGAGTGGTTATTCAAAAGGAAAGCTGCAGCAACATCTGAGAAGAAGAAGATGAAGGTATGAAGGTGAGGATGAAAATCAGACGAAAATGACAATTCCTTATGCTCCTGGTCTAAGTGAGAACATCGACAATGTGGCAAGAAAACTGGGATTGAAAGTGAGGAAGAAGCTTAGGATCGATATTGTCAAAACCACAGTTGGAGGAATTTCCCGAATTACATGCTTCAGGGGTAATCTCCAAGCAATAATGTGTTGATTGCAATCGAGTCTGTATCGGTGAAACAGGAAGAAAGGCGATAACAAAGGAACACGAGAAAGACGTTAAAGATATCAATGGTAGATCAGCAATCGCAGATCACAGTCACGTAGAAGCACATCGGATCAATTTTGACAATTTTCGTGTGATTGACAGAGAAAATAATTGGATGCGACGATGTATTAAAGAAAGTATTCACATCATGAAGAGCAAGACATTCAATAGAGATGATGGAGTGAAGATCAACCATGCATAGAGAAGTATTCTGCAGTGATGTGTCCACACAATTAGATTGTTTAAGCGTGTCACTTTGCTAGAACTTGATTCAAAACGATGGCACATGAAGGAACTTACCAAGTGTTCAAAGAGAAATTCTGATGCCTTACAGAGATATGAAAAATAGTCGTGCATGGCTTGCGGATTGCTCTGAATTTCTTCAAAATGCTCCGATCGCCACGATTCCTTCAGATTTGAAGAATTTAGATCATTTGCGCAAAAGCTTTCTCCATAATGTTGGACCCTCCGATCATTATTAAAAAAGTTTATCAGGCGCACGAAAAAACGTTCACAAACTTCTCTGTAGAACTTGACATCGTCTGTGCCTCTTTGTTGTGTGATCCGGTTGATAAGTCACTGAAACTATTGCTATGATTGCTATGGTATTATGTCAGCAGATTGTGCCATTTCATTTGCGCTACATGTTTGGGGATCGTGCTCCGCCCAATAATGGCCATTATGGCGATTGATCATTCCGCCCACAAGGAATACGACTTCATCATTGCTTCGGCGAACTCCAGCCAACGGCCACAGTCTTCAAGAGTCAGTTCTTGCACAACATGAGGTTTCCAAGGGCGGAACTCTAACTCTTTGTGCAATACAGAGCCCTTGATAGTCAACTTTCGCAAGAAGTTTGGCGTGTGGACTTCTGAGGACTCCTTGAAAACATTTCCCGTAACAAGTGCCACCTTTTCCTCAGAACATGGCGTTGATGGACGCCCACTTCTTTGTGCATTTGTAACAGACCCAATGGTCATCAGCTTCTTATGACAATTTTGTATTGTCTCTGCCCGGATAGACTCATTCCTCCCTTTAACCGAACGCCACCACCCCTGGACCATTAGATGACACCATAACTGATGAATTCATTCCAACTCTCTTTGATCGTGTTGGTCCTCTATCGAAGGATATGCAAGAGCTTCTCAAGCTTCCCATTTCTCAAGGGGGATTGGGTTTGCCTGATCTTGCATCAGAACCCTCTTTTCAACACATATTATCAAAAATGCTTACAGAATCACAAGCATCATCAATTCTGTCGCAAAGTCTGATAAGAAAGAACGATGATGTGAAATTGACGAAAATAAAAAATGAACATTTGAAATCAGAATATCTAAAATCAAAAATAAAGAATGTTGAAGAAGTGAAATGTTGAGATTCGCAAAACAAGCAAAACATAGAGGGGCAAGTTCTTGGTTCAGTACAATGCCATTATAGTCCGGCAGCCAGCACGAGTTTCTGCAGGGAACGAGGCCGAAAGTGAGGCTTTCACAGAATGATGTACATCCTATGCCTGCTACGAATCTGTACGTCTGCCTAGTTCTAGTGAGTTCCTCTTCTTGTCAGACAGGATCAAAGAAAACCACATGTAAATCCAATGGGACGCAGATTGCAATTTTTATCTAAAATGAAATTTTGTTTGTTTTCTCTGATTAAACGAAAAGTACTAAGCCCACAGTCATAATTTTTGGCATGGAACATCTTCAGGTCATTTCCTTTCATTTTCATGCACCCCTGTCTATATAGCTAAACGCATTTTGATTTGGCGACCCTGTTAATGTCGGCAAACACAAACGTTTTGAGGTACTTTATCCACATTCAACCACATTCTCACATACATTGCCGATTAGATGCATGATAAAAGCACATGTACATCATAGGAAATGACCTGAAGACATTCCATGCCAAACATTATAACTCTGGGCTTAGCACGTTTAGTTTGATCAGAGAAAACATTCAAAATTTCATTTTAGCCAAAAACTGCAGTCTGCGTCCCATTGCAATGACATGTGTTTTTCTTTGATTCTGTCTGACAAGAAGAGGAACTCACTAGAACTCGGCAGACGTGCTGATTCGTAGTAGGCATAGGGTGTACATCATTATGTGAAAGCCTCACTTTCGGCCTCGTTCCCTGCAGAAACTCGTGCTGGCTCCTGACCAATAAAATCATGCTCCTGACCGACTTACTAGCCAAGGTATGCAAAAATGTCGAGTCCGAGCCACATCTTCAGCCCACTTCATAATGAATCCTTTGAATTAAAATCTGCCAATATTTCATCAGAAGCACGGCTGGATATTTAGGCAGGTGGATTTTGGTCGCGCGGGGTAACCTCATTTTACGATGTGCTCACGTCACTGCTCCACACGTCAATGCTCCAAGCAACCAAAATAAATCTACCTCTGAAATTTTTATCTAACATGAGAACGAAAAAAGAGAAAATATCTACAAAGAGTTTTTGATGTAGAACATGGTACGTTTACTCCATTGGTATTTGGCAAAAATGGAGGGTCAGGTAAAGGGTGCCGACAATTTTTGAAGACACATACCCTAAAACTGGCCATAGGCGATCAAGAGAAATGTTCCTCCAATATCTGTAAAAATAGTGAAGTCAGTCAATCTGTGTATCAGAGGTTCACGTGTACCCTTCAAAAAAGAGTCCGCCAATGTTATCATGGAAGATTTTGATCTAAATGCATTTCGTGCCGATATCTTTTGATTTCTTAAAGAGTACTCATTTTTTAATGTTTTCTCTTATGAAGTGACTGTATTGGTCTTCATACTGAGACGCTAGATTTCTGTGATTGTATCCGTGCTTGTAGATTTTTGAGAATAAAGTTTATTACTTCTTTTCAAAAAAAATAAATAAATAGGTTCCAATGTGTCTTGTAACTCACTTGTGACTCTTGTGAAACTGAAATCTGAGTATGTTTACATGTTTCATCCATCAAGCATATTAGTACCTTTCAAAGGTCAAAGTCGGAATAGGCTATTTTCACATCATTGATTCAAATATTGTCTGCGGACCACTATGTTCCGGTGGGCCACGCGTTGCCCACTAACCTTACTGCAATTTAGTAATGCAATTTGCGTGATTAATCAAGCGCTGGAAAGGAATTATTCCTTCTGAATTAGAAAGGATATATAATACATGCCAGGGGTGAGGAGTCGGAGTCCCGGAGTCCTATCATTTTTGCTGGAGTCCGGAGTCCTATTAAAAGATAGGACTCCGGACTCCGGCCTATAGCTAGACCCGAAGTAAAATACAAACAAATTATCTATTCTCGTGCATAGCTGTCACTGTCAACTTTCTCCGTCAAACAAAATGTAATAGTTGAGGGAATGAACAGTAATAGTGAAAAAGGATTGTCTTTTCACTCGGTGATTTAGTAGAGAAGACAAGCCTTCCTAGCCTCGATCACACCTACGCACCAAAGGTCACATCAGAGACAAAAACGAAATATTAGTCTGTTTGAGAACATTACCTCTTACCCTCACGTTAATCGTGTGTGATGGCTCCTCCAAAGCGCATATTGAAATCGAAAGTGCACTAATATATTTTGAAGGAGGATTGGGGATTTTCCTGCCTGGTGGAGACTGGAGAAAAACCATGTGAAGCACACATCAGCAAGATGGGAGGAGCCAAGTCGCATGCATCCAACTTCAAGCGACATTTGATAAACATTCATCGAAAATGATTGATAATTGGTGCAGTAATGATGACTAAAAATAGGTTCAGGTAAGCTGATAATGAACTATGCTGTAGGTTACCAGTTTTTCCAAAAAAACTAGGCTATATATGCTTGCCACCCGGAGTCGGAGTCCTATCAAAATGATAGGACTCCGCATCCCTGATACATGCATTACAATCATATACATTTATACATCACTGGAAATATAATACACACGGGAATTTGGGGCGTCTGCTACATTTCTCCTTTAAATATTAAATAAAATATTTCTTTTGCTGATTCACTGGGTTGAGAAGTGAAAAGGAATGTTTGACATCGAGTGATATCTTCACCTCCTCCATGTAGCGTACTTAAGTTGATACATCTTCTCGTTCGAGTTTGAGAGAATCGATGCGATAAACTTGCTTGGCAGACTAAATGTTCAAAACTTTGTTTGTTCGAATCAACTATTACAAGATTAAAATGAGATATAACGGTTTTGAAAAAATTGTGCTATTCAAAAACATGGAAATCGAAGGAAAGTTCCATTATACATTTCATTTGAAATTTAGCGACCGAAGTAAGTCGCAAAGTTGTCTCAATGCCAATCATTGACTAAAATAACTGAACCTCGGTTATGGATGATCTGCCGTGATCATACTTACTTGCCTCCATGCACTTGCTAAATTTAATCATCTCGCTGTCTAATTAATTATCATTTCAAATTACCGTATTTCTCCAGTCCATCAAACAACTGAATAAAAGTTTGCTTTTTTCCAGTACAAATCCTAATCCTACTAATCTATCAAAGGATTTGTTTGTTTTCGTCTGAAAGCGACTTCTTAGTCCCTTTATGCCCCAGTTTTTTGAAAAAATTCGAACACGTCATGCGGGAAAGTCTTGATTCTTGCGGCCATGGCGGAGTTAATTGAATGATTTTTATAAATTCAGGGTCCTAGGTCTTCGTTCGCACAAAACTAAGTAAATAGTAAGTAGACATAAAAGACATAGTAAATAGTAAGTAAGTAGATATAAAAGTTCAAAAGCTAAACTAGTACAATAGAATAGCTTCCCAAACGTTCACACTGAGGCATGATCACGGACAATTCAAATAATGAAATCAGATCTTCGTGAACAAAAAGATTTAAAATTTGATTTCGTATATGAAATCCAATGCAAACAACTGCAAGAAAATTTAATTTGGCGAGACAGGCTGAACTGTACAACAAAGAACATTGGAACACAGAAAACAAAAACAATCACATGACAGAAAATCATAACAATAATGACAATTTCACATGTAGAACATTTACTAAAGCCTGATTCAATGAAGAGGAAGTCAATTGAAAGTTTGGTAGTATCCAGAAATTTCAGTGTTTTTTTGTGGAGTGATTCTTGTCTTATGCATTTTGTGACCCAGATATAGGCCCATTGTCCATGTTCAACACACCATTTTAATGGTCTTCGTCTGCTCTAGCCAATAATGTCTTTCATTTTAAGTTTTATGAAGGATTTTTGGGATCAAAATTCAGTTGAAATTCAAAACACCTCATTTTTGCATGTCTACACGAAAAATACAGTTTTTGGATTGCTGTACAAGAAAAAAATATAATCTTCCGAAAAAATCGAAACGAACTTTGGCTCAAGGAACCCCTAACACTCTTGAATCAACGAAATATCAAGAGTTCAAAAGTTTGACTCATTGAAATCAGAGCTACGTCGACACATATGGCTGTCCACAACTTTTTCCTTCATCACATCGAGGCCGCTTTCATCATCACATCGACGCTTCCAAGTTTACATTGACTGCATCAATTCAAATTTTAAATGTAAAAAAACCGGTCTTAATTTAAAATCAAAAGTCGCTTAGCTAATTCTCATTGATATTGTATCATTTTTATCTAAAAATAGTGACCACAATTCGTCATCACATCGATCAGCTACTTATTGTGATCTTCTAACCAGAAGAAATGTTCGATTCTAATATTTTCATGATAAAAAGCCTGCCCTAGGACTTCCATAATGGCATTATTGGAATTGTCATTCGATATTTTGACTTTGCTCTATGCTTCAAAAATAGTACAAACTGTCATCATATCGACGCCGTCGATAGTATGATTTTCAGCGTCGATGTGATGATGGAAATTTAAGTCGTTTTTCAATCTACACTACTTAAATACACTGAAACGATGTCACAGGGGGATATTTGATGCACCAACGACGCAAATGTCTTATATGTATACCGACTGGAAAAGTAAGGCGCCGATTGTCTTGTTTCTACATATACACCTCGCAAACAGTTCCTGTATGTCAATTGAGTTTCCCTCTTTATCTTTCAATCAACGAGTCGCTTTAATTTCAAAGGAGAAAGTGACAAAAGAAGGAACCGGATTATTGATCACAAACTCCGGTACCGATTCTGAAGATTTTCTACAGATAATGCTCAGAATGGCACAGCAAGATGACGATCACCGAAAGCACAGGAGAGATCAGCAACTGTCATGGCAGCTGGTATTGTTGATTAATCTACCGTATACGAGTATCTGATATTGTGGCATTCACGGTTTTAAATAGGCTACCCAATTTATTTTGAAACAATGCATGTAACTGATATTTGTATAAAGATCGATATTCTTTAAAAAGTCTCACATAGCCTATAACAAGTCTAGACCATAGAAATCTCTTCAAGCATGCAAGTAGGCCTAGACATAGATAGAGCTAATTTTATTAAATCTTCATTGAAATTTAGTAAACAACGCAACAGACGTTATAATATTTCCAATAATCTGCGTATCTTTTTCATGCTGCACTCAAATGCTATGGACTTAATACTTGATTTTGCCAATTACTTCAGCTGCATTTTGATACTGCTGAACGGATTAAATGCTATTGCTATGTTGCCTATCATATAAGGATCATGATGATGTGATCACAAAATAGTAGAGTTGGTTAGTCTTGAATGGCAACACGAAGCAAGAAAACGAGGTTAAGCTTGCGCATTGTACATTGTTGTGGCATATACCGTCAACTGGGGTAACTTGTGCCACTTTTTTTCGTTTTTTTGAGATTACGCCCAAGGAAATCTATTTTAGAACTTCAAATCTACGTGGCACTAAACTTCACGGTTCTAGAAATACCACACACCTTTTTTTAATTTTTTTCCAGCTATAGTTTTGACACTAGGACCCGTCAAAAATGGCACAAGTTACCCCATCAAATGGGCAACTTTTGCCACTCATCTAATTCGGTCATTTATTTACAGGTATTACTAGAAATCACAAAACCAAATGTTTCTAATTTATTTTGCAGTATTTAAACAACAACAATCGTACATGAAACTCTGAGATAATTCAGAATATGTAAGAAATATAAAAGCAAATATCATAAAAAGGGTAATTTCTTCCTTAAAATTGATCAAACATCGATAGTATATCACTCAATGTTTGCTGTGAAGATAGCATAGTAATAGGAAATGAAAGGGTCTTTGTGTACTTGTAATGAACATTCGAGGAATTAGTGTAACATTGTTTAGCTTAATAGAAGTTGGTATAGCAAAATCTAGAGTAGGCCTACACATTCCAGTAAGAGGCACCCCACAAGATCGCAATACAATATTCATTGCAATGCAATTGCCATTCGTCACAGCTAACATTGAAACGAAACACGCCTCTTCTAAGAACAACAGGTGGGCTTACTTTACCGATAATCTGCTCGTAATCAATGTCGGAAATATTGTCTTTCTCTGGAAAATGAATTGATCGTTTTCGTCCCGATATTGTTTCACAGACTTTACTGTGAAATCGGCATTTCCATGGATGGTCAGCACTTGTACTGAGAAATGTCGCATGCTGTTTGATCAAAGCAAACTGAGTTTGACGAGAACCCAGTCAAAGTTCCAATAGCCAATTTCTTCGACTCCCTCCATCGGGTGGTGCTGATTGATATTGCATGTGAAATCTGAAGCACTTTGCTGACCCCAACAGACTCAAGCGGTAAATTGGTATTATAAACTTGAGATGTCAAAGTTCGACGCGTCTGTTCTCCTCCACTTTGGTGATGAAGTGCAGTACTCCATTTCATCACAGTTACAAATTGGTCAGGTTGCACATTCATCCGTTTATTTGCCGGGCGCTTTTGTGGCTTTTCTGGTTTAATGAGTATAACGCATCAGACGAAGAAACTCAACTAAGCTGTAGCTCATGTGTTAACAATTTGCCTGACCGTTTTCAGGTAATTGTTCCAGTACCGTACTTTATCACAAATCAGAGGAACGATCCCGGCCTTTTCGAATCCCGATATCATATTCTGTGATCTTCAAATAGCTTATCCAATTGTGTCTAAATTGATGAGCTTGTGAAGGGCATCCTTTGGAATTGATGACAATTTGCATCCATGGCTATGTTTCCACTCAGTCAACGTTTGTCTCCACATACACTTCAAAGGTGCGAAAAAGGCAATGTCAGCGCGGTTTTGAATTTCTGGTCATTACTTACCGCACAGGATCGCAAGAAACGAATGCAATATATCTCAAACTGCAAAAAAACGGACTTTCAATAGGCCTATATGTTTACATCATTTGAACAAAATGAATAAGATCATTATAGGACTCACAGTTACTTCCAATTAATAATCTATTTCACCGATCAATAGCCATAATTAATATTTTTTGACCAACTTATGCTTTATGAAAATCCTTTCTGTGCAATAGGAATCCATTTGCTAAGGGATAACCTGTGCCATCGACGCTGAGCGGTAACTTGTGCCACGAAAATAGACTAATTTCACTAAAATTGGTCTCACAACTTCAAAAATAAACCAATTTTGTTCATTCTTTTTCGTATCTCATACCAATACGTCACATAATAGGATATCTGGGTGCTAACTAAATTGAAATAGTGCATCAGTACTCACCACATGAAAGTTTTTTGCATTTTGAAAAAGTGCAAAAAGTGACTTTTTCCAAAAAATTCTCAGACAATCTGAATTTTGCAGGAAGTCTCAGGACTGATGTAACTTTTTGCTAAATTGATTCAATTTTACAGGAAAAATGATTACAAGAGCGATAATATTATCATAAATCTTACAGATGGATGTGAAGGTCCAAAAACGACCGTGGCACAAGTTACCCCAGTTGACGGTACCTGTATTGTTGATGAATACATAGTATTTACGATTATTTATTTCTTTTGTGCGTCTGTTAGGCCTTCATGTTAGGCCTATCAAGACTCCGCCTTATGAAGCAATCACACAGAAAACGATCCATGAGACATAAGAGAACCCTGAACAAAACCTAAAATTTAACCATAAAGCAGCTGGATATTTCTCCTAGGACATGGCCTAAATACCTGTGGATCCCACCTATATCCTAGGCATGACACTAATTCACCCGTGCGTCCTTTTGTTCTTGGGTCAGGAGGTGCGGGATCCATCTTGCAGAAATCTTCCGGAGGCCTAGCCAGTCATGAAGAATCGAATGAATGCTGCCAGTCGGTAAATTTGTCTCGTGAACCAAATAAGCCACGGTTACACGAGCATCGTCTACGACGTAAGACCGCACCAGCTACTTGTTCTACTTGTTCCTCAGTGGCTGTATCTGATGGACGTACACTTCGAGCATCGTCTTCAAGAGACGATCGGCCGCGTTTGAATTCGCCGAACCAGCGAAAGGCAGTCGCTCTTGAAGGGGCTTATTCGTCTCCAAACGCCGAAACAAGTCTATCCACGCTTTTGTGCTGTTGAAGTCCATTCTTGAAATCATAGAAATCATCGAGTTCAACTCAGTTGACAGAATAGGTTGAACTACATTTGGACTGGTTATTGCAACTACTAGAAGGTAAAGAAAATGAACCAAACTCATTTAGATGGTCACAGACATCCATTAAGTCACATCAGACTGATTAGAATCACTCTTTCACACTCTCCGAATTCATGTCGCAAAACTTTTTGAACAGCCCTCGTATATGTAGAAACAGGACAATCGGCACCTTACTTTTCCAGTCGGGTTAACTATAAGACATTTGCGTCGTTGCCCGTTGATGCATCAAATATCTTTAAATGACATCGTTTCAGTGCATTTAAGTAGTGTAGATTGAAAAACGACTTAAATTTCCATCATCACATCGACGCTGAAAATCATACTATCGACGGCGTCGATATGATGACAGTTTGTACTATTTTTGAAGCATAGAGCAAAGTCAAAATGTCGAATGAAAATTCCAATTATGTCACTATGGAAGTCTTAGGGCAGGCTAATTATCATGAAAATATTAGATGCATTGAACATTTCTTCTGGTTAGGAGATCACGATAAGTAGCCATTGATGTGATGACGAATTGTGGTCACTATTTTTAGATAAAAATGATACAATATCAATGAGAATTAGCTGAGCGACTTTTGATTTTAATTGAGACCAGTCATTTAAATTATATATTTGAATTAAATTTTAAATTATACCAGCCTTACTTTTCTAGTCGGTGCAACTCCTGCCTCGTGAATGTGAGCTTATTCGCCGCACTATTCTACGGAATGGCTATCCGCAAAAGCTGATCGACAAATTCAGCTCGGTATCGGAGTTTGGACCAAAGAAGAAAGTGGTATCAATCAGAATTCCAATGAAGGGTGATCAGTACTAAAATTGGATGAGGAAGAAGCTCAAGAAGGAAGTGTCAGCTGTCTATCCGACCGTGGAGTTGCGGGTAATTCCAGTTACTCAACACCTTTGACTTCCTCAATTGAAGGATTGTTTGCATCCGGAAGCCGAATAAAGCATTATTTATGAATATAAATGTACCTGTGGAAGCAGGTATATTGTCAGAACGGAGCGCTGACTTGCCAAAAGAAGGAGCACGTTCTCCGTTGTATTGAGAGTGGACGACATCAAGTCAGGAAGGCGAACAGTATAACTAGACATATTCTCGCCTGCACACCGAGTATACCAGCTCGAGTGTTTCAGGATTCTACGCAGAGGTCGGAATAAAGCTCGCCTTGGAGTTTTGGAGGATCTCCTCATAAAAGAGTTCTCAGCCAGACTTATGTGTTCAGAGGGAGACTGTCTTTAACCTAATCCTTCCTTAGTAATTATTTTTTTTGATATTAGTTTTCATTTATTGATATACAATGTAATCAGGGGCGTAGCGTCCATTGGGGCATTCGGGGCGAATGTACTTTTTAGATAAATTCCAACATACATGTACGCGTATTTTAGTCATGTACAATATGCGCCAGTGACCAAACGCTACATCTGAGACCTATTTTCAAGTCTTCATTTCATCTTTCCAACGGATGCATGTGTAATTGTCGATGGTTTTTCTCTCTCATTCTTCCTCTCTGAGGTGCAGTCGCCGGAGTGTCGCCGAGATTGCACCGATTGGCCAAAATCTAACACGAGCCACATATGATCAGCAATGGTTCGTTGATGTCATCGACAAATCAGCCATTCAATCAATGTACCGTTCGCACACGCCAGAACAGCTCGGCGACGCCTTTCAGCTCGTCGCGGCCACTGCATGCAACGCACAAAGAAGCAATCCATCTCTGTGATTCAACCCGGGCGAAGACAGGAAATTCTTTATGTGTTACACTTACACATACACTGGCTGGATAATCACGGCGAGTCTGACAAACGTGTAGCTAATAGTTAGCACGTGCATACCTTCACATCTTCCTTCTTTCATTCATTTATTGCATAAAATCATGCCCCCCAAACTTTCAAGATCCCGACATTTCCTCGCTGTCTCTATCCCCTTTTCAAGAACCCAACAACGCCAATTGTCATTTATTCCCAGATGCTCTATTTTGCATAACCTAGCAGAAATATGCTAACTAATGTATTTCCTACAGCTACTGTGCATGTCTTCTGTATACTGTACAAGCCCTGTATTTTTCATCTGTGTATCTGCAATGCATGATTTCCATTTCATATGAATAAACACATACTACTATTACTACTACTTTCACAATCATCTGAAAGGATCAAAGTGAATTCGATTAGGGCCGGGTACTTTACTATATGCTGCATACCATAAAAGGTTTACCAATGCCAAGACTAATTTTAGCCCCGGAGACGTTTTGAAGCACGCTACGCCACTGGATGTAATTATTTTATTTAATTGACAATTTTTTTAAAATAAGCTTATATCGGTGGAAAATGAAATGTTCGCATTTGGTTTTGCTGTTCCTCTGCAAAGTAGGCCCTATCCAAAGTGAAGGGTGCTTTCATCATAAATTCGGACTATTGCAATTCATATTCAGACTTCTGTATTTGTGCTCAGAATATTCAGTTGCAATTTTAAGCCCTTTGCATTTAATCTGAGGATATATCTTCATTTCAAAGATTTCAAAAACCATTGAACGTGCATCATAATATAGTTTATTGAAGTTGACCATCAAAATTCACTCGAAATGCGACGATGGAATCACCACAATAGAGTTGTGATTGGGAGGTTTTGGCAGCAAAGCTGAATGATGTGGATATAAATGGAGAAGCTGATTTCTCCTGGATCAAAAGTGGCAGATTAGAAGATGAACAGAAGGAGTAAGGAATCTTTGAGACCTGAATGCTCAACAAAGGAAAAACGAAATGAGAATGTTCATCGGATAACAAATTGTAAAAAGCAAGAAAAATAGATAAAATTGGTTGAAAAACAAATTATTTGGATGGACGAGACCGAAATTAATATTTTTCTCGGTGATCTTGCGTGAGGACAGGGATTTGTGAGTGTCTAGCGACCCACAATACCTGATGACATTAATACACAAAAATAATAGTAAATAGCGAAATTTGTGATTACGCCGATATCTAAGCGCATGCAATCAATATCAACAACTGATAAAAAAGAAAGTCATTAAAAAATGGGTACCTATGGGTTATCTCCACCCCCCAGGTTTTCAAATTCGTCTAAAATCTGCAAAAATAAATCAATCGGTACCAAACTTCAGGTAAACGTACTTCAGCATATTTTCTACTCACATACAAAATTTTATGCAGATCAGACAAGTACTGGTTGCATGAGAGACGATCACGTGAAGTGTAGCGAAATCTGCTGCTTGATCTGAATTCGTCTATTCGACGCACTATTGTTACTCGTGTGTGCATTGTTCTCTCTCCCTCTTCGTCTCATCCAATGTTATTTGAAATATTCCCACGACCTCTACCTTGCCACACCTTTATTAAGCCAAGCATATTAACATAACGAATGTGGCCTGGTCATCATTGTCGGGAAATTACTTTGTTGACCTCAACTGCTTTCTGCTCTGACGGTGAGGTCATAAGAAGTCAGATCAAGCTGCCGGCATCGCTGCACTTCAAGTTATCGCTCCTAATTCAAAAAGAACTTGTCCGATTTTCCTAAATGTTCGCATGTGGGTAGAGAATAACTTTATTTACTTGTGTTTAAAGTTTTGTGACGATTGATTCATTTCTACGGATTTAAGAAAAAATTTGAAAACGTAGGAGAGGGAGATAACCCATAAATACCAAAAAATGTAGTCACATCCAAAAGAAATTATCTTTCTTCTTTAAATACTCTGCTTTCAATATGCGGCCAGGGTAGGCATCTCATATCATGTAGTAGAATCATATATAATTCATCTTGAAGATTCTAAATCTCCCAATTCTATAATTGAACACTGCTTGAATCACTGAAAAAATATGCACATGCAGTTAGCTGTCGGATATTTGAGGATAAATTTTGTCGTGATTGCCAACCGTTTATCAAGGAAAGTTGCGCACGCATCAATGTCTTTAAGCAAATTGAAGAAGTCTGAATATGAATTGGATGATAGTGAATTTAATCTGAAAGCAGTGTCGTGCTTTCATTATTTGGTCCGCAAATAAGCACGCGGGTGTGATTAGCTGGATACTCCAACTCATAATTTATCCGACATAGGTCAAAGTAATTCTGGCGGTCACCAGCGATAAATCGTAAAAGGCAGTAACCGCTATTCACTGACTTTTTTTTGAAGAGACGCGCCTCTTATCCTTTGATATATTTTGTGCAGTTGATGTGTGATTCAATGCTCATATTTCTTTGTTTTTTGCTTTTATAGGTGATGTCAGGTTGCTGGAAAAAACGCTAATAAGCCTATTAGCATGGATTGTGCATAGGTCCATTCTTCTTGACAATTCTTTATCATTAACTTTTGAGTCTGTGGGATTGTATGTAATCAGCCGGCAGAAATTGATCAATATCGTCCATGTTTCTCGGCGATTCTTCCGTTGTGACTTTTCCATCAGTAGATCATCATAGTTGGTGATTCTGCTTTCCTTACAATTTCATTATTACTCAATACTTAAGTGACTTCTAAGTTACAGGCAAAGCGATTCTCTGGGACTCACGATGTGGATCTGCGCATTTGTAAAGAATGCATAAGATTTCAACTTCACTCTTATTCAATGACGTCTATGCCGCTTCATGTGCCTTTTTCTACTCCGCACGAGTCTCAGTCAAATGCGGCATTTATTCAAAGAAATACGTCAGTCGGATTAAAACGATTTACATAAGCAATTATCTTCCCAATTTGCCTGATTTCATTTCATAGTAAAACAACAATTTCACTTTATTCATTGAAGTTGTTTGAATTTTGGTGTAGGCCTTAATGTCATAGCAGGCATGTGGTAGCTACAATTGCGCAACATATTACAACTTCTATCACGGAATCACGAAATATTCCTCAAGCTAGTCAATCCACTAAAGTGCACCAGACATGTATTTACGTGCACTTGAATATTTTTGTTATTTCAATGTGTTTTGCTTTCTAGATGTATTGCACTTTTAGCATCATCGACTGAATGTTGCCGAATATGTCGATATCCAGGGATTGCAATTTACCCAAGAAAAAAAACGGAAAATCGGGAAAAACCGGGGTTTGAAAGCATAAATTTGAAATATTTACATTAGACTAATTTCGCAAAAAACGGAAAATTGCGATCTCTGTTGCTATCGTAAACTCAATATCGTATAATGAATCAATATCGCTATAACTGAATATTGCTGAATGTGGTTGTATTCCATCACAAGTTATACATCAATAGTTAATAAGTTATCATCTCACGATTTGAGAGAATAAACTTCTCCATAAATCTCTCAAGAAATAAAAACAGCCGAGTTATCCAAATCTCAGTTTATTCTGAATAATAGAAAGTTACAAAGGATATGTAAAATCAGAATCTCTAGCACAATGAGATTCTGTTTCGAAAGTCAATGACGAAAATGTACAGTTGGATATAAAATAGTAATGTATCAATGGCAAATGACATTGGTTATGAACTAGATTTGAAATATTGTCTATAAAAATAACAGCTATACAGTAACGATATGAGTATTTGTGCTCGTGAGAAGATCTCCTAATAAATCATTTGCAATTGGTCGCTGATCGATAAGAATAACTTCCGCTGAGAAGTCATGACGTTAATTTTAAAAGACAAAGGATATCCCTCCTAAACGAACAGGATAATGGAGGAGTTTGTCAAGAGAAGTTTCAGATCTCAAAGTTATTAAATTCTCAAACAGCGACTTATGAACTTTTATTAAAACACTCTTGAAGTAATGTCATAGAGAGAGAAAATGTGTGACTTTAAATTTGATTGAAGCGGATGCTTGGAGTCAGCATTAACGATCAGAAATAAAAGCAGAAATTGAAAACGGGAACAGTTAGCAACAATATCAAAAATTTTGATAAAAGAATCCTTTTTTAGACTTCCAGCATCGAGCTATTTTATGGAAAGCCTGTAAGCTCAGATACTTATCGCACATTAATAACTGTTTTATGAGTGATTTCACCTTCAATTGGTAGTTAAGATTTGATTCACGACAGCGTGTACAATGCCTCCTCGAAGTAAAATTGCCATTTCACCGCGCAGTAGTTAACCGATGATGTGAAAATGAAAGCTCTCCACATGACGCTGCGGAGTTGATACTGCTCTAACGAGATAGAAAAGAAGTTCAGAGAAAATGCACACCATCAGGCGATAATTTACAGAACGAAGCTGAGCGTGCGATGAACACGATGTTCTAGGACTAGGAATTTGAAAAAGGTCTCAGCAACATTTTCTATGTCTAAATTGTACGTTGGATAAATTTCAATTGCCGTTGATCTAACACACGATGCTAAAATAATTTCAAATGCATATTTGTGTCACAATTGTTCATGTGAGCGTCAGAATTGAGAGATGATAAACAGGAATTCAAACTCTGGCATCCTGAAAGAAAAGAGAAAAAATGCATAAAACATCAAAATTAATAGTCTTGTGCGAAAATGATGTCATGAGAAGAGTTATTTATATCAATGTTTTGGATGTGTTAAGAGGTCGAGTCACATGCTTAAATTGACGGGTCAGTCATTGTTCAGCCAAGGTCTAGCGAGCTTAGATCATACGTCATGAATTTACACACATTAAAAAAAATCACGTGCCTTTACCCCAATATCGTCAAGTACATGGACAGAGAACATCATGTCCTCAAACACGATGTTATTGTGTTGAAATTTGTACATCTACAACACAAACGAGAGACAAAGACTTAAAACGGAAAAGAGTACTTTCATTCTTGATAATAAGTATACGGGAGTCATACACTCCCATATAGTCTGGATCATCTAAAAGAATAATATGAAAGATAATGCACATACATGTACATTGAATTACAATAGAACGCAGGAACTCATTGGCAGTGTTTCTAGTTCGCAGTGTCCGTGATTCGAGCTGTAAAATGCTAGTTTCTTCCATTCAAGTAGAAGCGATTTACATACGAACGATTTACATAGTAGAAGCAATTATAAGATTATGATAATTATCAAACAACTTCCGACCATCATGCAGTTCTCACTTAATTAACTTTTGCAGAATGAATCCTAATTTCCAAAAATTAAAATCTATAGCTGCCCAAACCATATTTCTATTATACTTTTACACGCATAATCGAGGCTTTCGGTTTGTTCCAACTGTTGGAGAACATTGTTTGATTCTATTTGTTAAATCAATTCAAACTTTTAATTTGCATATCATGGAAACAAACCAATATTTTTCAAAGATCCGGCTACGACTATATTACAAAATAACCGATGCATTTCCAGACGCTGTGAAAAAATGAGAAACAAGTGAAAAAAAATAATTTTGGGCCACGAAATCTCAATTCCTGTCGACTTCAGAATTTCGAGATCTCATAGTGGGTATAGGGGGGATGGGCTGTCTGCTTAAAACTAGTTTGAAGAATTCAATTGGAACTATTATGGACGCACGGGTTGTCATGATGAGGGTCACGTGCAAGTTTTGGCAAAATAAGATTGGAGAAGTCCTATATAAGTCTTTCAAATTCGTCAGCAATATTAGAATTATCCCATCACTTTATAAAATTTGCAACTCTAGAAAGACTGTCTTACCATCATATTTTGGAGTCTTAATTAACTATTTACTAACTATTATTATTACTATTATTAACTATTACTTTCCATGCTGGTCCATGTGAAACATCGATATCTCTGTGTTTGAGTGTCTACAACAACAGTTGCACCATAATTTTTACATCGTTCGGATCCTTACATCCATCGCTGTGATATTCCCGCATTAGTTCTTGGATTTACTTCGTGCCTACGGCGCTATCGTCAGAAAACAGTCTCCCAGTGCTATTTGCCTTCGCTGGTGTGAGTGTTATTCCGTGCTGCGTGCTGCCATTTGCAAAAGCGTGACGTTGACACTCTTGCACAGCGTTTCTGCATTATCGGATCTGGTGAAGTCTGGAAGCTTTTGGCTCTCCGTGGTGGTCTTGTCGTGTGGCTTAATCTCGTCTGCAGATTGAAACTCTTAATTTGGTCTTGGGTTCAAATCTGATCGATTCTTTTTTGTCATCATATTTTTGTGAAAGGAGATTTGATAGTAATGGCTGAAAATTCGATGCTGGATGATAAATTGGCCTTCTCAAGTGTTCGGCGCATGTCTGCATCCCAAATCAATAAATTTTCGAAGTCTCAGCTACTTACTGTATTGAGAAATGCCATTGATGAATCAAACAAGAAACCCGATTTACCTGCCCATGCGTTTGATCATCAAGGTATTAAAGCCGTTGTCTCTGAAGCATTAATGGAAATCAAGAATGAACTCATTGCTGATATTGAAAAAAAGCTTGTAAACAAAATGAATTTATTGTCACAAGAAATTTCGATGTACAAATCTGAGATAAAGAACGACGTCATTAAGGAGCTCGAATCTCGAGAGATGAGAAGAAAGAATTTGGTTGTTTTTGGTCTTCCAGAACCGAACCCACAATCATCGCAACATTCCAATGATGACTCTGAGACTGTTTCTGAAATGATTTCTGCCATCGGTATTTCGGGTATAGATCCTAAGCGGTGCTTTCGCTTGGGCAATCGTGGCTCATCAAGACTAAGGCCTTTAAAATTCATTTGTGAGTCAATCGATGATAGGGATTTGATACTGAAGTCAGCTCCGAATCTCAGGAGGATGAGTGAGACAAGCAAATTTCGTCGTGTTTTCATTAAAACTGATTTAACTCCTCAGCAGCAAGAAGAGGAGAAGCTGCTTCGTTTTGAGTGCAATAGACGCAAAGAAGCTGGAGAAGACGTCATTATTCGACGAGGCAAAATTGTTCACCGAATTCAATCCTGACTGCCCACTGCTCCCACTCTTTTGATGACTAATGCTCGTTCAATAGCCACTCCTGGTAAGATTGATGAGCTCAGACTTTCAGTGAACCTTCTTCATCCTCACATAGTCATAATAACTGAGTCTTTGTTGAATGATTCCCATGACAGTGCACAATTTGCAATAAGTAATTATCAACTTTTGCGTTGTGACCGGACTGGCCGAATGGGTGGTGGTGTTGCTGTTTGGATAAGTTCATCACTTCGGATGACACGCCTTTCCTTTTCATGTGTAAATGAATATTCTGAATCCATCTTTGCCCGTATTCACTATGACAACTCTGACTATCTTCTTGCTGCAATTTATATACCACCAAATCTTACAGCTTTTCAAGAATCCAAACTATCTGACTCAATTTCTGATGCTTTGGATCAGTGTATAATAATGACACCGGATTTGCAAATCATTATTGGTGGAGATTTCAATCGTTTCAGCTGTGATTTTCTAAAGAGATCCCATGATCTGGTGGATAAAGTGCTTTCACCCACTCGCGGAATGGCCACGCTGGATCGATTTATGGTCAGTCGCTCTTGGGACAGTGTCTATCCTGATGCAGATATTGGTCCACCACTGACTTCAATGCGCCGTGGATCTCACTGTCAGGTGTTCATGAAGCCCAATATCTGCCAAGATCGTGATCCGAGTTATCATCTTCGAGTAGTGTATGATCTGAGACGCAGCAATGTAGCTGAATTCCTACGTCAATTGAGTGTGTGTTCTTTCCATGAGCTATATCGTGAAAATGACATTGACAGAAAGTGTGAGCAATTCTATTCGTCATTTGTAAAGTGTCTATCTTCTATACCTTGCAAATTGTCACCATGACTTCTCATGACAAGCCATGGATGACGCCTTTTTTGAAAGACTTAATCAGTAAGAGATGGGAAGCATTTCGACGACAAGACTACCAATTATACAATCACTACAAGAGCAAGTGTAAAGAAGAAATCGTTCGATGCAAGAGGACATGGGTACAGCGCTCAAAGACGAAAACCCGGAGCTTGTGGAACGTTTTTGCTGATGTCAAAGGAAAGAATGCCACGAATCCCCTGTTGTCCTTGTTGTCAGATTTTCCAGACAATGTCACAGCTGCTAATGCCATCAATGAAACTTTTGTTAGCTTTTGTACTCAGAATGATGATCCGGGTTTCATATTGGACGACAGTTGGTGCCCACTGGTGGAGCCGAATGATGTCTTTTTGTATCTCGACAAGTTGTCTGTCACAAAATCAACTGGTTCAGATGGCATCAGCAACAAATTTTACAAACTAGCAGCTCCTTTCATTTGTCAGCCATTATGTCATCTTATCAACATGTGCCATCAGCGTTCAAAATCTGTGCTGTCACACCCATACCGAAATGCCATCCCGCATCGCTGGATGAACTTCGTCCGATAACTCTTTTGAGCATTCCCGCCAAACTCTTGGAATTTTTGATCCTCAGGAACATGCGTGATTTCATCAATCAGAAAATACCCACATATCAATTTGCCGATCGACCCATGTCAAATACTTCTTCCTGTTCGATAGCCATTCATGACAAGTTGACCGCTCATCTTGATGAAACTGATGTTGGTGGCTTATCAATTATGACTTTTCAAAGGCTTTTGACAGCATTAGTTATCCTATTCTGATTTCAAAATTGCTCCATCTTAACTTTCCCTTGGGCTTTGTTCAGTTGATGTGTTCGTATCTGAAGGATCGATTCCAGTACGTGAAGGTTCTAGACTCTTTTAGCTCAATGCTTCCCAGAAAAAGTGGAGCTCCTCAAGGTTCCCTCTTAGGGCCTTTTTTGTCCGTGTTGTACTGTTGTGACATCTATCCTAAACATAAAAAGACATTTTTGTGCATGTATGCAGACGACATTTGCGAACTGTGTCCAATTTTTAGCAACGATGTGGCGGAATCTGTGGCAGTCATTGTAGAGGAATTCTTCAACATTAAAAATTGGTCAGAAAATAATTCATTGAAACTCAACGCCTCAAAAACAAAAGCACTGTGTGTCTTCAAGAAAAATTTTGAAATCATGTTTCCCCTTCCGTTCAGCATCGTGAATGAATTCAGGTTTTTAGGTGTTGTGTGGGATTCCAATCTCAACTGGAGTGCTCATTTCAAGTTTCTGTTGCATTCTTGCTCTCGTAGACTGTATTTACTCAGAGTGCTGAGAGACATCTTCAGTCACGATGAGCTGTGGCTAATTTTTCACACCACTGTCGGCAGCATGCTTCAATATTGTACTACTTTATTCGGGATATTTTCAAGTGATGTGCAAAATGTGATTAGCTCATTGTTCAGACGTGCCAGAAAAATCATATGTTTCAAATTGTGTCCTTGTAAGAACAATATAAGTAACTTCCACTTAATGCGCCGCAATATGTTTCAGAAAATGTTTGAAAAGTGCCAAAATGAATGTCATCCTCTTTTTCCGATTGTTTCCCACCCAATGAATTGTCGCGTTTCGGTGCCTTTTTGCAAAACCAATCGCCGACAGAATTGTTTCACGGTTATGTCTACCCTAGTCTATAATGGTCTCACAGACTTGACGAAGAGGCCCAACATTTAACTTGTATTTACTTTGATTTCTGTATTTCTGATTTTCATTTGACAAAATAAACATATTCTATTCTATTCTATTACAGGACATCTTAGAATGCGAAACAAATGATATTTTAGACAAGTTACCTGGCAATTGATAAATTTATCAAATCTACACGTGCCTGCGTTGAAGCAGTCCCTTCCTGGCTAATTCACGCTCTCAACAGATGGTCCGATGGCCTTGTGGTTAGAGGGTATGCTTTCACATCCTCTAGCTCCAACGTCGCCGGTTCAAACCTACCCAAGACTGATGAGGCCCGACAGGCCGAAACATGGCTCGTGGTAGTTACATCTGTTGAGATTTGATAAAATGATCTTTTGTAAATAGAATTATTAACTTGCTAATTGCAAATGATATTTTGATTACATATTAATGAGTGCTTCAACGCAATTGAAAAAGTTTTACAGGTGCACCAAAATCATTACAGGTGCGGCTAGCGTACAGCTCTAGTCAATAGTGTCGATATTCTTCTGATTGGTGTAATTTTCGGACTTTCCGACAGAAGCCATGACAAATCATTTATTTCACCGTATCATGAATAATGCGGTCACACTCTCGATTCCAAACCACCTGAATTTCCATCACGGTCATGCGGTCATTCTATGCGTTCGAGATTTGTTGATACTCGTCTACTTGATAAACCATTAATTTCACCGGAAAAGTGAATTTTATCCGATCGGGTTGAATTCATCATTATTCATGTTGGAAGCAATGGAAAGGATTAATAGAATGAGTTAATATATTTAGAGGCAGCATAAGAAGTATGAAATGGTATTTACTGAAAATATTACTAGGCAGTCGCTGGCTGAAGTTATCTACTAGACAAAAGTGTGACAAAGTCTGCTGATTCATTCACTTCAATTTGCATTGTGTTAATCATTCGGATAGAGGTTATAAGGAATAATTGTGGAACAAACCTTAATTTTAAGATGCTTGATGTTTCCACACTTTTCATTAATGCACTGCATAGCAGTTACGAGTACTCAGTTACTACAGCTCACTACTTCGGATCTGACTCAGATCCAGTAGCAATGAACAATGACTCAGAGTTCGGGTTCCGTAACTGACAGACAGATTTATTATAAACTGATTCCATTTATAAGACTGAAATGCAGAAAGTTATTATTCACTTTTTCACAGTTAGACACTAACTGTGACTTATGTTTGACTTTTGCATACGAGCTTCTGAAAGTCTTTACTAACGAAAGCTACTATGAATTGTGTTCAAGCTAGACGCATCAAATTGCGTTCACTTTCGCTTCAATTTACCACTTTTGTTCGTTTTGTTTTATTGCTGAAAAATGTATCAATCTTTATACTAAAAGAATGATATAATATGCTGTGAATTATTACTAAATGTTAATCAACTCAATAGGGATGCGCATTTTTCCTCAATAATCCATAATTCTTCGATAGAAGAAATGATTGGGCGTGCGATAGCAGCCATAAGTGTAATAAATATGCAGCGATGAAATAATTGCATATTTTGAAATCGAGTACCAATTTTTAAATAATGTGCTGCAATTAAAGAAGTATAATGAAAAATCTATTTGGATATGTCTGTGAATTATTTTTATGATTATTTGACTAACGCAATGAGAGAAATAATGATGACTAGCCTATCAAAAATTCTAAAATCAGAAAAATCTATCTATGATCGAGTTGTGTGAAACCGATACGATCAGTTGCTAACTCGAATATAGAGTTGCCACAAATTATTTCAAGTCAATGTGATTAAGTGCTACAAAATCATGAAGTTTCATATCGGAAACTTGTTCGTCAAAATCCAAAAGATATCTTGAATATTTTTAATCAATCTATGAAGCAAAGGATGATTAGGAAGTAGAAAAGAAAATATGTAGCCTCATTTGCTTCAACAGCTTTATGTATTTTATCACTCCTAATCATTTTTTCATTCATATTCCTCTTCATTTACCATGAGGAAGAAGCAGAAGACGATGTCAATTCCTTTTCAAAGTTGCCATTTTTATCGTCAGCAATCATCAGGCAAATTGCAATCTACTTTCAAACCTCTACGATATCTGTTCCTAAACTCATTTTTTCGCGACCCAAAAATGGATATGGAAAACATCTCCCCACCCATTTTAATTTATGCAGACTTTATTTGGTCTCCATGATGAGCATCATCGAGTAAGAGGTCAAAGCAACAGCGACTCCATAAATTACACTCACATTACTAGTCCTATATAACGAACCGGTTTTTATAATGCACATGAAATTTTATATTCACATGCAGACCTACTTTGTAGGTTAAACAAAGTCCCTGTGTCAATTCAGTAGTGCAATATTAAGTATAAATGGAAAGACATCAAGGTAAGAAGAGATCTATCGATCGATTGACATCAGATTGAAATAACTGTATTTGTATCAGTTGAAATAACTGTATAAAGCCGGAATGCGAAGGAACGTTGATATTCAACTGATCGATCCAATGGACTTGTGGCACAATGCTCTCTTCTGCACCTCACACACCTGAGTTCTATTCTTGGTCGGAGAAAATAGTTTCTTATTGTGGAAAACGAAACACTGGTAATAGCGTTTTTCTTAAGCATATTGATTGTGTTCCGGGTTAGGACTGACCGCCGTTCTGTATCCGAATAGGCAATTTCGACTACACCGGCCGTCAAAACAAGCCTAATTCACGAAATTATAAGGAAGCGAGAAATCAACCATCAAACAGGCGTTGATATCATGACTATTGGAGATTTTGATTTCCAGTTCATCAGTCACCAAGTACAGAATCTCTGGAGACACACTTTTGGGTCGCGAATTTGCTATTGGGAAGCGCTGCTCTACAATAATCTTTATTTGAGTTTTTGACCAAATGTAGAGGTGGGTATGCACACTTCGTGTTCCGAAGCAAGTCATCAATTTTCTAGAGCATGCTTCGTAACTTATATCCCTCGAAAACACTATTCGTTCAATAGAAAGAATTTCAATAGAAAGAAAATTCTTTTCATCAGCCATCAGATTGCCAGAAATGATTACGTACGTGAAGTAAGCGGAACCACCCAGCGGAACCATTTCCCCTCAAACTTGCATTTCTCAATAATGACAGCGAATTTATGGAATCTGAGCCCAGATTCATGATCAGGAGGTTGAAGTTGAAGTAGATTCGAATAGATTCACGCTCTAATAAAAATGGTTTCGTCGGGTGAATTTTTACCGTTTTTAATTGAATTGCTGTAAAAAATGAAGCATATATTTGTGGTCAGCGCACAAAATGGGATCAGGTAGTGGCAAAATACAATTGATTTGCAGTGCCGATCAACAAAACTAAGAAATTGGTTCCGCCAACTTCACAACGGAACCACTTTTTATCTTCAAACTTCCAATTTTTCGAATTTCTCATAAACGAATTCGGATACTTGGAAACTGATCCCAGATTCGTAACCAGGGGGCTGAAATTGACAAAGTGAAAGTTGTTTTGAAAGCTACCACGCTAATAGAAAATGGTTCCACCAATTTCACACACATGAAATGATTACATGAGTTTTCGGATGATATTAACACAAGAAAATTGTCACAAGATTGCGCTATTCTTTTGATTTCATGTAGCACATATTCCTCAGTAGTTTAACAAGAAGAGGTAAAGTCATTAGCATGAACAATACATGTATTTTCTGTTTTGGTGTCTTAGGTGCTTGTAATGAAATAAAAATCGGTCTGAATATTCTATCGAATTGATTTGCATCGGTTGAAGTGACAATTGAGAATCACACTATGTTTTCTTTGATATTAGACAAGATCTTGTAGAAAAAGACTATTTCTTTTCACAATTATCGCTTTGACCTCATGATTTTACTACATCATGTATGGGTGGAAGGATTACGTCCTACCCTGGTTGAACCTGGAACAAGCGACGAAATAAATATGGGTGACTGAATATACAGAATTCAAATGAATACATAGTAATAATGAATCTTCAAACATTTACGCATGACTGATTTTCACACCGGATGGTCAGCTAAAAATAGGATGGAATACGGAGGGAAAAGTAGAAATCAATCTTTAATACAATAGCAAACAGTCAATCAGCAAACAAATCCACAGGGCAAAATCACAATAAAGTGTATGAACGCAAAATGTAAATATCACTGACATTTTCATGATTGAAATAAGCACTCTCTCTTAAAGTCACAGTGTATTGAAAACAAAAATATAAAAAGGTAAATGAATAGAAACCCATCGTCTTGATCCTCAATTGCTTCAAGAGCGAAATCTGTGCAAAAATGAATGTTGCTATGAGTATCTATGAGTAACTGAAATCATTACTGACTATAAGTAAAACGTTATACGCTAACCAATAGGTCAAAATACATGTACATTAGGTTGAAAAGATTTTACTCTATATGAAGTATATCCTCTAAGTCAGTTTCAGTATAGAATGTGAACGTCATTTCTCAACAGCTGGTAATTCCTGTCGAAAGACAGGATCAAAGCGTAGGTGATCGATCGCTGAATGCGCTGGTGTTCTCAAAGCAAAACTTCATCTGTTTGAAGACTGCATACTTGGACCCATGAAGCGATGATCTGCGAGTCCTCTTTGCTGCTTTCTGAGGCTCCTCCTAATTAGTATGCTCTTTACTAATTAATATTATTCATGAAGACAATACATTTCCATTCATTGTTATCCTACAGTGGTCTCCGTGGCAAAGTGGTTTAGTGCTTGGCCTAGCGATCTTTCAGTTCAGAGGTCGAACCCCGAAAGTGTCACTGGAAGTCGTCATCTGGGCTAAAAGATCACAACGTTCCAGATTAAAGTTTGACTATGTCAGCAGCGTCCACGTCCCCAGTATGACAGGAGTCTGTCATGAAATCTGACGTATTACTTCATTGCTTCTAAGGATCTGAACCAGAACCGGTTGTGTGCAATTCAGGCATTGTTTGGACTGGCCATCAAGTGATTCTGCACGAGCATGATGTAATAAGCACATCATTTCTAGCGAATTATCGGCTTTGAAACCGTTGTTCAAAAATTCCCGGGCATGTTCGTGGATTGATTCAACCACATGAACGAAAATATTATGAAAGTCTTCCATTCACAGAATTAAACATTTTGTATATCTGCTTCGGTTTGCTAGAAGTGTGATTAATTCGATATCGCCGGCACATCGAGGAACTTAGTAAGTGGTCAAAAAGGAATTCCTAATACCTTACAGAGATAGGAAAAAAAGTCGTGCGTCGCTTGCGGATTAATGTGAGTTCCAGCAAAGTGCCTCGATTGCCACAATGCTTCCTTCAGATTCGAAGAATTCAGATCATAGCGCACAAGTTTTCTCCATAATGTTGGCCCTTCCGATCATTATTAAAAAAAGTAGCAGGCGTACAAAAATTAGTTCACTTGATGATTTCACCATCGTCTTCTCAGCATTCCTTACCGCATAGTGCATATACTGAATCGAATGTTAGCCAAGATGTGTGTTTTGGTGTGTGCGAAGAGATATCACAGCACGCACGCATGTCTCACTGGCTCTGGTGTCCTCTGCTGACAGCATATTGTTTACCATTTCCAATAGGAAGCGATACACGAATTATCCATTCGAGAAGGAGCAAGCTGTCTAATTCTGTGATGTGCCATTTCGATATTAAGATTACATATAACCATTTCTTTCTAGGAAACCGAAGCGCGCGCAGATGAATCTAATTCTGTGGCTGAAATGATATTTAAAGCAGGATGCTATTCATGATAAATGTTGAGTGTTGTTTGTGTTGAGCATATCTGTAGAGTTTCAGCTTGAAACACTGATAAACAGATTCAAGCAATGTTGATCAACATGTTTGTTGACGTAAAACACTTCGCTCAGCAGTGATTCAAAAATGTAGTATCAATATTTGTGAGTGCTTAGTCACGTGCGGTATTGAAAAAATTGCTTTGAAGCAAAAATCATTATCGGAATAATGCGCAAGTCCATCGAGTAGCTCTGTAAAGTTGATGCACGTAACGCAGTCTGGCTAACACACAACGTGGTCGATGGCGGAGGGAAGGCTTGACATTGTCACCAGGAAAACAGCTAGTCAACGAGCAACAAGTTTGCGAATGTCATGCAAAAATCTTTTCATGATTTAAAAAAGCTGAAATCCACTTGAACCAAATTCCACAACTACCTTGGTTTCTATCGACTTTTTGCTTCAAGAACAGAATTTCTTTGCATGCGTTGATCACAACAAATCATGGTGACCCACATTTTCATTGAAATTTTTGAGAGATTTCGTAGAATTTTTTAACCAAATTTTCACACGGTAACTGTTAATTATAAAAACACGAAGTCTAGTTGAATCAGTCAATCCGAAAGGAGTTTCAAAATGATCATTTCACGAGTCATAATAGTAAGGTGAATATATCTATCGTCAGAAGATCTTAAACTTCATAAATTATTCTTTCAGGAAAAACGACTTATATATTGAGGAGATCAGCTTCCAACATCAGAAACAGGTTTCGAGATACTTCAGTCTTTTTTCAGGTTATCAAGAGCCTGTATCAGCTTTCTAGCAGCCGGTTTCCAAGCGACAAAATTCGGTTTCTTTTTTTAGTTGTGATCCATTTCCACATCGGGCAGGCCGACTATCAATTGGATTGTTTTGGAAAACCGAATCTATTTAAAGTGAACACGCGGACAAGAGAGAATCCATACATTCATTACCGTTGATTTAGAGTGTATCCGTGTTAGCTCCGATCGCGCTCAGTGTCCTCAACGTCAGCGACTATCATGAAATAAAAGGACATCACTAAATAACATTTACTCGTATATATTTGTTGAAACATAGTCATGATGGATAACACAGGTTCATGCATGACACTTATACTGATTGCAAATTCAAGTAGAAGACAATCAATGCCTATCGATTCAACTTGACAGTTAGAAGTAGCAGGCAAGGAATATTTCAGTTGAATCATTCGATGAACTCACAAATCTTCAAAATAATTTGTTGTCACATTATTTAAAGCAACTGTTCTTCGGTTAGAATAGTTAATTGTGAGAGGATGTTCGTCTTATATAACCTATATTAATGTTTTCTAGTTTGATTTATCATCAAAAACCACCCGTCCGACTATACATCAGTTGCAGCCAATCTGCGGCATCTTAGAAGCCCTGATTCCCAGTCAATAATTTATGGATTGAATGAAAAGTGAAATCCGTCATGGAAGACCGAAATTAAAAAGTCTATAGTCATCGAAGTTGCGAAACAACAATTAAGTTTATAGAGTTTCGAAGAAGATTCGAGAAAGTCTTAAAGAAGCCATATTAAATAACGTTCCTCACACAAGATACAAAATAGGCGATGGAAATTAATAAAAATACCGTGTGCATGCATTTCTAAAAAACTTAACAGCGGTCCTCAGCAATGAATAATTGGAAAATAGTGGTGAAATAGTCCAATAAATATGTGACTTTGTCAGACGCAGCTAAGCATTGTGCAATATAGGTTAAAAAGTCGCAGTCTATTAGATGCAAATGAATATGAGCTACAAGCGAACTTCATGTACATGTACTCAACAATTTTGCATTGTTATCCAACAATGAGCATACTGCTATTTTCTGCATGGTCACTAGCACCTTTAGCAGCTCTATAGTCACAAAATAGTCAAATTCTCTGCTACAACAGTCTCAAGTTCTTTCCAAGCCGTGGAATTCCTCATGAGAATAGGAGAAAAAATATACTCTGCTTGACGTAGACAATTCCATGGACAATTTCTATTTTAAAGCAAAGAAACTTGCCAGACGCGATTCTTCTTGATCGGTAGTATAAAGGGCTTTGAATCTCTATTTTTGCTATTCAGCCATTCTTTTATTTCCCATAATTTTTGAATCATAACATCCGCAAAATCGTCTCAAGATCAACCAATCAGCCTCCAGATGCACAAAAACTCTAATTTCACAAATTTGCCGAGATCATCCGATGTCAAAGGCACTTCAAGTGAGCGAAAGAACAACAACTGTGCAGAAAATATCCTCAGACTTGAATAATCTAAAGATAAAATTCATTAGCAGCCGCAGACGCAGCGTTTCACCTTCTACATACTCATCGATGCGTCTTCGGCATGGTCCACAACAACTCATGTCATCTAGAATGGCTGAGCAAGCTGAAGGACTGCACAACTAGCTGCTCTGCAAATATTTATACCTGTATTTATGCTCCAGTAGCCAATTCAGAGCACCACTGATGAGCCCTTGTCAGGCGAAACGCCGTGTCTACGGCTGCTAAGGAGTGAGAACAAGTATGCCCACGCAAACTGGTGCTCGGCAATCTTATAAACTGTTATTACACTTTTATTTTTCATCTGATAGGAGAAAGTGGTCATGAAATGTAGTGGTAAACTCTAATGCAGCAGCCACTTTTTTCTTCTGCTTGTAAGCTTCAAATATGTCCATTCAGTCAGCTGGACAACCGAGACTGACGACAAGAATTTCATTCCGATGTTGACTTATCATCAACTCACCTTATATCAGTGCTGCCTTCATTTTACCAGATGCTTTGAATCCGTGGTGCGCCATTCGCTTCAGTGTTCGAAGGCTAAAGAAGGGTGCTTTCTCTCTGTAATTAAAGCGATGGATCAAGGATCAGATGTGTTACCCCCACTAAATGTATTTTGTATGAAATACTTTACAAAAGACAAGCACTTAAAAAATATTCCATAGCTCTGCATGTCGGAGTTAGGCATAAAAACAATCAGAACTTAAAAGGACTGGTCGAGATTAAGGTTTGGGACTAATCTAAAAGGATAGGATGCTAAGAGAATAATGTAATTCTTAATTAGAGCTACAATACTTATTAAAAGTTTTCATGGCATACTTGTTCTCGGTATTCTAATCGGGAGGTGGTACTAGAAATCACTAAGTACTCTGCAAGACCCATACAAATAAGCTTTAAAAGCAGACAGCTCTCATGGATGAAGTGAATTGCAAATGCAGCTTGTATTCATAACTCTTCAAATCGCACATTTTTAGTTAGTTTTAGTGGTAGTTCTATCCAACACAGAGTACAGTAAGATACGATAAGAGCGTCCCGCTCACGCTATGTTCGCATCGAGCTTGTGACTCGTCTCAGATCACGGCGTTCATGATTGGTTCGGAGACCACTTTCTCAGTCCATAGCATCAACAACTTGACAACTAAAAATTGGAACAAATGAGAATCATGCGTATGGAAAACTCGCTTAACTGGCAGCCTCCTAATTCTCAATTTTTTGAAAAAATTATGTATGAACGTCTCCTGGTGTAGAAAATTGAGAGCTTAGCCAACTTCTCTAAATAAGTAGCTTCTCCAACTCACAGCGATGGACTTTTTTCTCTTTTCACCATAACTGGTGGGAGTCTTTAATTAATGTTTTCTAAGATTGGTAGGTTTGAAGTCAGTACGATGGAATGTACAGCTCAGCCGACAGAAGAAATCAAAATTATAACAAGCGATAACTCGATAAATAATGCTACTGCTCTACACGCATACTTGCAATTAGGATTGCTACCGTGAATTAAGGCCTATAAGCAGTTCTCCCAAACCAATGCTCATAACCAGGGAGCGCTATTAGATCTCACCAAAACCCCGGAATATCGGTTAAACACAAGGCTTGAATGCAAAAATTTGAAATATTTGTTTTAAACCTATTTCATAAGAAAAATGAAAATTGAGATCCCTGCTTATAACCTAGTCAGACAATGCAGACACCCTTACGCGCGTACTATGGGATAAATAGAATCTATCGTCCAATGACAAGTCTTGCACGACAAAGGACGATGGTGCAAGCTCAGAGGTGCGTCATGTACTGAACTGCAGATGGAGGAATTGGGGTACTTATGGGTTATCTCCCCAACCCACGTTTTCAAATTGGTCTAAAATCCGTAGAAATGAATCAATCGTCACAAAACTCAAAGCACAAGTAAATGAAGTTATTCTCTACCCACATGCGAACATTTAGGCAAATCGGAGAAGTACTTTTGAATTAGGAGCGATAACTTGAAGTGCAGCGATGCCGGCAGCTTGATCTGACGTCTGTTGACCTCACCGTCGGAGCAATAAGCACTTGAGGTCAACAAAGTCATTTTCCGACAACTCGTGAAGTGATGATGACCAGGCCACATCCCTTATGCTAATATGCTTGGCTTAATAAAAGTGTGGCAGGGTAGTGGTCGTGGGAAGATTTCAAATAACAGTGGATGAGACGAACACGGAGAGAGAACAATGCACATACGAGCAAAAATAATGCGTCGAACAGACGAAGTCAGTTCAAGCAGCACACTTCCCTACACTTCACGTGATCGTCTCTCATGCAAACAACACTTGTCTAATCTGGATAAAAATTTGCATGTGGGAAAAAATGTGCTTAAGTACGTTTACCTGAAGTTTGGTGACGATTGATTACTTTTTGCAGATTTTAGACAAATTCGAAAACCTGGGGGGGTGGAGATAACCCATATGTACCGGAATTGGTTCACCAACGCTAAGGGCATCAACAAAACCCTAAAATTGAGTGATGACATGATAATCACCATGGTGAAGTATCTCGGACAGAAGCAGAAGATCAGGCTTACTCGCTTACTCTAATAGCTGGTTGGAATCAGAGACCTTTGAATCAGAGATGATCACTCGAAATGCAGCGAAGTCATCAGCATGAATCAGGCATTCTGAGTAAAGGTAAAGAAGAAAAGCTTCACAAAGTTTATGACGAAAAAGTAAGATAATAGATTACATAGGACTTTGTGCGTCTATCGACCTCAAACGGCCGATGGCAAACCCGCGTGGAGTTTTGCTTTTTGCATCAAACTCAAAATGCACTGATGCGACATGTATATCTTCATGTACGTGGGTAGATATTGTCCTTTACTTAGTGCATCTGAAGTTTTGGACGATTGATTGATTTTTGCGTATAATTGACAAATTTGAGAACATGAGTACCGTTAATTTATGCCTGGTTTTGAGTTCATCTCAGGCAGAAAAGTATCCTTTCGTCTGTGGCAATCGCTAAATAATTCGTTGTCATTCATTCATTCACCCTCGCTACCTTTAGGCCGTGTACGGAGGGGCTATATAAGCAAAGGATGACTGTAGCTGCATTTGCCTTTTATACTTCTCCAATCTAAGTCTCTCCTAGTCAGCTCTTTCGACGCTAGTGCTGAACTCACGCGGAGACTGAAAGGCGCTGCAGCGTCGCTCTTATCCTAGATCATCACTGAACTTCAGTGATCTACTTAAACGGCCGAAAATGATAAGCAAGATTCTGGAAAATGCATTTAAACAAAACCCTTCGGTAAATTGCATTGAAACAACAATTGAAAAGTCCTAAAAACGGAGGAAAACAAGCAATTGTACCTTCTTATAGTTTCAGCGTGAAAGAAAACTCATTTTTCAAGATGATGAACATGAGGCCTCGCTTCCAAGCAAAAGGACCAATGCTGTCTGTCCTGCTTCCTGGAAGTGAGGCCACTGCATAGGGTATATGGGCCCACACTATTCTTCTGTCGTTTTTGGGTAATTTTTCATAAAGAGGTCACTACTCTAATCAGTATGTCTTCATTGAATGGATATCCAAATGAATTTAAAAACAAAGAAATAAACATAGCATTTTGTGAGCTTGAAATTTGACCACGAAAAACTGAACAAAATAGACGCTTTGCATAAAAATTCCAATTATTGGCAAAGAATGAATACTTTTACCCTTAAAAAAGCACTTGAAACAGTATTTTCTAGGAATAGAATGACCTCAGTACTAACTTTGTGTTTAGTGTCAGAAAAATAGGTTAGTATTTGAACTTAAAGTCGTCTGCTCCAAAATCCTTCCTAGTTGGTGTCTATCAACATATAAATGGCAACTTGATTCACATCACGTAAGTCTATATGCCACTTGGGAGTGACGATTGGAGAACCCAGACAAGGCAATCAGCAATTTACGACTACGGATAAGAATGTACTTGACATTTGCACTATTCACAATTTTCAGTCATAGATGTACCATCTGACGATTGAACTTTGAATATCAAACAATCCACATCGCTCGACAGGAGCCCTCCTTGAATGCACAAATCTTTAAAATGATTCTTTCACGTCAAAATTATGATAAGGCTTAAGTGTCTGCAGTGCTCCGACAGGGGTCAGTTCTCAATTTCGGGTCGAAAGATATTTATCACAATTTTACATGTAACTTGCATTTCCGAAATTGTACTAAACAGAAGTTTGTAAAAACATTCTTTTAACGTGTTTTTCGTCATCATGCTAGTGTTACTATACTATCGACCTGAGAAGGCGCAGGACGCCGAAGCCCGTCACGGTTTTGCTGGAATAAACTTTATTATCACTTCGAGACCAAAAATTTTCTTTCCCGGGAGTTGGACATTATGAATTGTCTTGTTGCAAATCATGCTAGTGTTCTGTTATAGCCTATATACTTATCGAATCCTGGAATGGAAACATATATCAAGATCACATATACCGGTACTATTGTCGTTCGTTCTGGTGGTAGCATATTTGTTCAAAAGATGATATATAATGATACACATTTTGTTCTTGAAAAATGAAACCCATTATAGGAAATTTTCAAACATAAAGCCACGAAATATTCAATAGATTCTTAATTCTAAAGCCAATTCTGTCGCACTATGCATTTCGTCTATTCTTATTCAAGTGCAAACATGGACTGGATTAGAAACTATTTTCAAATTCAGAGCTACGAGTACAGAAATCAAGACGAATAAACTAATGATTACTGTTTTGCTACTTATTCCTCTGAAATTGCTTAAGAATACGTCTTATGTTGGAGGGAGCTCAACAGCTAAGTATAAAACGATGCTCAAATACACTATTTTCATTGTGATACATCGACTCATGAACGATAAGGAGTGAAGTATTACTTTCTTATTTGAATAAAGTGCATATTAACTATGAAACAGTATGTATACATGCATATAAAAGATCAATTCAATCTTTCAATTGATTGACAGTCTGTGAATCGCAAGCGTCTATACAGTGCCGTTTTAGGACTCGCTGAACCATTTTTGGTCTAACTTCCTCTCTTTGTCGGTGAGTTTGTCCTTTTCATTTCTTCATGCTTTAAGATTCTCATCCGCCTGTTTAGCTTTCTTCTGCGCCTCAATCAAAATTCTTTTCAGCGATTTGCCGCTGAATTTCTTCTTTTTTTCGCCTTCGCAAGTACAACCTTTCGCCGTTTGCTTGCCTCCTTCTCTTTCGAGATCTCTTCATGAAGCATTCTCTCCATTTCCTGCTGTCTTTTCCTCACTTCCTCTTTTTCCTCATCTCGCTCCGCTTGATCATAGGATGCCCGGCAGGCACAAACTGCTTAACAAATTCCTTATTTACAGGAATAGCTTTAGGAGACCAATTTTTTGGTCTTCATGATTGACTTGCAAACTATAAGGGCATTAACGGTATCGGGTAACAATGACTGTCTTTTCTTCGTTATGACATCAGGCAGAATTGAAAAAATTCTCTCGATTTCAGCATTGCCATGAGGGAGGACAAAAGCAGCTTTCGCAACTTTTACCAGAGTTGGAAATTTTTTGCTTTGTTCTATTGTCGCCAAAGAGTTCCAACAGAGAGACTTTCTGAATTGGAAGAACTTTGAATTGTTCCAGCCGAGGCGTTGTCCGTGGAGGCAACTTCTTTTGCGAGCAGCTGATACGTGTGGATATCGACAGAAAAGTCAGATACTTCCTCCTCGGAAATAACTTTAGGAATATGACTTGCGAATAGCAAAACCCATTTCTCAAAATTGGGATCATTCCTGATTTCTGACAAGGAAGATAGAAACTTGTAATCTTGAAGAACAGCATTTCCAAACGGTAGGTAATCTAAAAGGCGCGCAGTTCCAACCGAGAAGAATATGCGGATCTGCTCGATAACGATAGCTTGATTTGAAGAGCTCATATTACAGAAAGTTCTTTTTGCAACAAGACCAATGACGATGTTGTAGCATCCCAGCCAATTTCTTTGGTCGGAAATATCAGTCTTCTAGCGCATTATGTGAAGCTTTTCCCCTTAGTAAAACGACGCAAACATCGCTCAAAGAGATGCACGAAATGGTCATGAAGTTCGAATACATCATCAACTCGCTTTACCTTGCTTTCACCCAGTGGGTAAGAAGTCTGAAAATACAGTTTGTATTACTTACAATCAAACTTATCAGAGAATTCAAAAATGCACTCCGGAGTCCATAATAATAATTTGCTCATTAACCAACTTAGTATCAAAACACGTTTTATATCTTCATCTTTAAATTCGCGTCTCAAGCAATCTCAAGTTCGCGTCGTAAGGGCCAATTTCGCGTTTCGCGTCGCTGTCGGAGCAGTGCGTCTGTTCTGTTTTTTAGACTTATCGGCTTATAGCCGTTCTAGTGCAATTTACCTATTTGGTTTTGGAGTTCAAAATGATCGCAAAGGTTTTTGCTTCTATCATGCTGCAACCATAAACTTTTCCGGAGGTTTCAACTGGGACTGTGATGCGATTTCGGAAACCTCACTACACATGTTCCGTGATTTCACTGACGTTCACAAGGCTCATTCCAGCAGAGCTTAGATATACACATGATTATCTTCACACAACCGACACAAATTCGCAGTATCATAAGCGACCTCTATAATTTCTGACTATAAATGACTGAAAGTTCTAGCTACATCTAACTGCAAGGACAACAAGCTGACAATATTGTTTAGAAGAACATGCATGTATACTACACAACTCACCACAAAATTACTGAAATCCGTCAAAGCACACTTGTGGATAGAAGCAATGATAGACTTGTATTTCAAGCAGAAATCTCTTGGTGATCATAACATGATGCAATTACTAAAGGTATATGTCAAATTTAAAGTATTAGAGTTTTAAGAAAAATTTAGAGCCTTGCAAGTACTGAAAAACGTAAGTCTATTTTCCTAACTTACAATGATGATAATAAAAAGTTGATTCATTTTGATGAAGATTTGTCAATGACACGTATAAATTTGGCAGATACATGAAAATATAGGTCGAAACAAAATTTTCTTTAAAAAGGCTCATGGTGCGTGTGCGTTCGGTGGTGATCCTTCAAAGTTCGTTAGCTCACCAGAAAGCTCAATTACATGTCGAATACGGGAGAGCCCGTTTCCGATCAGGCGGTTGATTTTTACTTCATGTAAGTTCTCCCACTCTTATCTTAGCAAATTCAAGTTGAGAAAGAACACTTCCAGGAAGAATTGATAGCCTGACACGCGCTTCAGTTAACTACAGACAAATTCAAGGAGATTGAGATATGGAGAGCAAGAGTACCACTTCAAGGTTCGCATGCCGGCTTGAGTTTTGAATAAATTAATAACACAACTTTTATGACGAGTGAAAATCCATTCATGAAAATCCAGTCGGAGGAAGGATCACCCAATTGGGTGGACAATGGAAGATTGCGCCTTGGCAAAATATTCGCATATCCACCGTAATTCATGTAGTCTCTTTGGATATGGAGTTCAGGCCATTCAGTCATATCAGAGCCTAAACGTTCACAGACAAAGCCTAATGATCAGGAATTGCGTCACCTGACTGAATCCAAACACTCAAACAGTCACTGCCACTTCTGAGACAGACAGACGCTTCATCTCTCCAAACAGCTCGATTTCATTGAGAACGCTAATCAAGTGGCTATGAGGCAACGCTCACTTCAGCCTCAAGTATTTTATAATTACCCACAAGCTCAGGATATAACATAACATTTTACGAAAAACAAGAAAAGAAACCGATCAAAAAATGCATGTATATATATATATATATATTGTTTTGTTTACAAGTGTTGTTAAACAGTTGGTCGTTCATTATATATATATATATATATATATATATATATATTGTTTTGTTTACAAGTGTTGTTAAACAGTTGGTCGTTCATTATATATATATACCCACGTATATATATATATATATATATATATATATATATATATATATATATATATATATATAATATTAATTATATTGACCCTTTTTGAGTTTATCCTTATTTTAATATATATATACGTGTATATATACATCTATATATATATATATATATATATATATATATATATATATATATTATATATATATATATATATATATATATATATATATATATATATATATATATATATATACATAGAAAAAATTAATGAAGGCAAAATACACGTGCGTCGTACATAGTATGATTGTGAAAACCTTTTTCACTTTGCTATTAGCTAGTTATCAATAACATAGGGTTCGACAAAAAAACTGCGTTTTTTCTACAGCCTTTCATTTTTTAGATTTAATGGTGTTTGATTGTGTTCATTTAAAAGTTCATAAAAGTTTTATTCAAAGGCGATGTCTATGGCATTATTCTCTGCACTGCATACGCTTTAATGTTGGAATCATAGATATGTAAACATAGTGTATTTTTGATTCCCGATCATCATGCCTCTAGAGTGCTTTCCGACTATCTCCGAACATACGAGTAGACATAAGATATGCTCTTAATCAATCATCCAATTTTCTTTCCTGATAGTCATAGAGTTTCAGCAGTGTGATGTCTACTTCTTCATCCGAACACTCTCAAAATGGCTACTCAGCAACAAAAATTCATCAGCTGCTTGCTAACGTTTGAGGTGAGAAGAACATCATGAAAGCGAGAAGAATTCAAGCAATAGTAAGAGAGTTCGTCGAGGGACGTGAAACGGTGACACGAAAGAAAGGATCTGGAAGACCACGATCAAGCTGCTGCGATGAAAACATCGAGGAGGTGAAAGAACTAATCGAAGATGACAACCACTTATCCTGTGCTGACATTTCACTGCAGACAGGTGTTGAGGAGAGGTCAGTTCATCGGATACTTTCTCATCATCTGAATAAGAAATCCTTGTGTTGTCGATGGATACCGCATGAACTGAGTGATCGAAATAAGCAGCAACGTATTGAGTGTGGCAGAAGCATTTTGGAAACCTTGCGACGTCGGCAAATCAAAAGTAAACTTGTCGTCGTGGACGAAAAGTGGGTCTACTACAAAAGCATCCCACCCAAAGAATGCAACCGAGTCTGGGTCGATTGCGCAGGCGACAGACCTCAAGTATCGCGCAGGACAATAGCCGATAGGAAGGTCTTAATAATGATTGCTCTCAATAATGCAAAGTCTTTCTCCTATATCGAAGTGCTGCATGATGGTGGAAGCATAAATGGTGATAGATATTTGTCATTCCTGCAAAACATGTGTGCAGCGTTCGAGCATCAACTCAATTTACCTCGTTGGGAGATGTGTCTCCAACATGATAATGCAAGACCACATATAGCAATGCAGGTTCGACGGTGGACAATTCACCAGATTACAACTTGCTCGATCGATATGTCTTCAGAAATTTTGAAGTTCATCGTAGTCAACGCAATTTTGACTCAATTGCTGAAATTGAGGCATGTATTGAACAATTTCTTGCTGGAATGACCATCACCCAGTTACAGAAGGAGTTTTATGAATTCCAGTGGCATATTGAGAAAGTTATAGAGGAAGATGGTAACTACATGTGATGTGAATGATTGTCTGGATAAATATATGTTGATTACAAAAAACGCACTTTTTTGTCGAACCCTATACTAAATACACAATATTTTGATAGTAACAAATTGTCATCATGATAAATCTATTACTGCCTGCAATTATTTTGATGGAAAGATAAATGTGAGACTGGATAAAGATGATTTTTGAATTGATAATTAATAAGCGCCGGAGCTACATTATGCGCTTTCCCTTAAATGCTGTTCCGGTAGGATGTTTTAATGTTCACCACAATTCCTCCCCGGAAAAATAGACCACGTTTGCAGCGTTGATATTAAATGATCGCATTTTTATTCTCCTTTAAACGCAATTCTCCTTAAATCACTACTGAGATCAAACTGAAGATAAAATATTAACACATTGAGGCTTGTGGCTTCTGGGAGACTTTGTCAGGCTTCCACTTACACCTCTCCTAAGATTTATACTGATTTAACTATTGATTTGTGGCCTCTGGAGGATTATGTTTATCTCCCTTTTTCCGAGGGGAACATTTGCACTTTTCTGATTTACTATATTCCGATCTTCGCTTGGGGGTGGGGGAATAACACATTGCCGGGTCTAGAAACTCAATAATAAAATGAGCACCGGGGGCCCGGGGCGCTTGTTGGAGTATACAGTGAAACGATTATCTTATGACAAATAATCAACTAGTAGAAAGTGTATGCGGAAAATTCTTCCTACTTCTTTAATTTGAATTCTTGAGTAATAAGAAAGTCAATCACTTGCAGGTCATCCCAAGGGGTATAAGTTCCCCATTCTTCAGGCATGTACAAAGAAGCCATCGGAATACATCAAGACACGTGATAGTATCTCCAGGCATCCGTGAATTCCATCACTCATGATACTGTTCAATCTTCAGACTCACATGAAATGCGTGATGAGCTCATTATACGAGTATGTGTACCTCGGGAATGTCTATCTCTTAGCATTTTCAAAAGTTAGTTTCACCAGCAGAAGTGGAACAAAATAATGTCAGAATGAACATAAAACCTACGAACTCACGGATCATTCATATTTCAGTAATATAAAAAGGGAAATGATAATCTTCAGCACAAGTTCTTCATGAACATCATTCAATAGCAATACAAAGAGTGAACACGCTTGATGTAGCTGGTCTAACGAGCACGCTCATATTAATCCATTATGACAAAGAATCTAGCTTTTTACTGTAGAAACGCAGGTCGATCCTATGATGCAAGGAGAGTGCATTCAGGGGAAATCCAACAGAATTGCAGCAATCAAGTGATAAAACTTTTTTACATTCTGAACTTGATTTCTTTTTGGCAACGTTATCTTTATAACACACGGTGGTCAGGAAGGTCGCGAAAGTTTGAAAAAATGGGGGATGATTTGTTTTGAAAAAATTGGTCTCATTAGAGCAAGAGAAGTTATTTAAAAGAAATTAGAAAATCTTTCATGGAGCCCATATCGAGAAAATCGACTTTCTTGATTCTTGAAAATCGATAATTATTGGAAATCAATAATTTGTGATTTTAGCACACTTACTGAAATTGGGGGTGAACGTTGGACAATAAATATAAAACTGTATTCTTCTGCTAAATTTAGTCACAATTTTTGAGATTTTTATCGAGCCGTTTAGTAGAAAATCGATAATTCTCGATATGGGCTCTATGAAAGATTTTCTAATTTCTTTTAAATAACTTCTCTTGCTCTAATGAGACCAATTTTTTCAAATCAAATCATTCCCCATTTTTTCGAACTTTTGCGACCTTCCTGACCACCGTGAACATTGATATGCATGCATGTATTTAATTCATGTATATAGCAAAGAAACACACCATTTTGTATTTGCTGAAGTTATGGCCCTGTAAGATATTTGCGGTGTCAGTCAGATGAAAGTATAAATAAATAAATAAATAAATAAATGAACGTTGTTTATACTCGGAAGCACATTAGGCACGGAGCCTTTCTTCCATGTGGCCGAGTTGTATGCGGCAAGGATGCAGTAAACAGCATCGGAAGTGACTAGAAATGCAGCAATTTCTCTAAGAAAGCTCGCCATCGCTTTGAATCCTTGCTTAAATATGCAACAGTGCATGAAATATACAATATGACATACATGAAGGTCATTTTTGATGCAGGACATGAGCTGAAATCATGTTGTGGTGTATTCCACCTACCAATGTGATAAACTCCTCTTCAGACAATTCTAAATAAAACATGTGTCGGCATGTCCAAGCAATTGCTACAACTGGAAGTCGGCAGGAATTCAGACTAAAATTATCACAACGCTTAAACATAAGTCTGACTATGTTTGCCTGCACATTCCAAGCTTCATTGATAGAGCAGGAATAACTAACTCCATTTCTTCGCATTATAACTCACTGAGTACTTGAGAGCGCACAAAACTTTCCATCGTTGTTGCAAGAGAATACAACTATATTACAGAACCTCTCACACTGAATAACGATCCCGACATACTCAGTTTTACTCATGAGAAATATCCTCGACAGTTTTCTACACAGCTAAGGCATTGCGATGTATAAAGATACGCTTTGTCTTGATATAACTGTGATCAGGGCAAATATGTGGAAATATGAATTACTCTAAATCAAGGCTAACGACTTGATGCATTTACACTTTGAAGAAAATAAGACATACATGCTGCTGATTTGGCAATGTTGAAAAATAAAGTTCTTATTTAATTATCAAGAAAATTCTTGCTCATCGGTTTTGATTTCTGATTCGAGTAAAACATATTCACGAAAACGAAGAGTAACTTCGTAAGCCTTGAACAGATATTATTTACATAATGATATTTTCAATCATTCTTTCGTCACTCACCCTAGAACTTCATAAATAACTCATGCTCTCGTTTGCGTGACATATTCTTTTGAGTTAGGCATTTAACAAGAAGTCAACATACCAAAACAATCACACATAAAAGTTCACAAATTTATCCTTCGATAAACAAGCAACCTTTCTAGATGATAAATTAACTTTCATGATGCCATTTCTTTTATGCACTTTGGTGTGCACTACATTCAAATTTTCAAACTTCAGATATGTTTCATTTTATTACCAAATATCTACACAAAGAGATAGAAAATGCTGGTGTAAAAAACAGAGAAACATGGAGCCTTTCTAACCCTGCTTGGCATCTGTGCATCAACATTCGATGTGTCACTGTTGACACATCGAAGGAAATAAGTATGTGGAATCTTACAACCAGGGGCTGGAAAAGATTAATTGCGATTTAATGGTCTCATTTTTTTGGTAACAAATCTTATCAATTTTTTTGGTTAATCGGATCACATAAGCAATCAATTAATTGCACTTGTTTATATCACTATATATTATTATATCAATAAAAAGACAGGCTTCCAGTCCGATTATGTTTTGCCCACATGCGAAATCATGCATGATTGACAAATGACTGATAAATACTTAGAAAGTCAAATTCATAACATGCACATGCGTGACGCATCTGTCTGCGAAGATGCATTAAGACACTTATAGGACTTGAATTTAACTATAATAATAAACATGCATCTTCTGCATCACTATGCTCGTTGAACTAACTTGTAAGAAATGAACATGCAAATTCACTGATCACAATATCGTGCGATGACTAAGATAATATTATCATCTATATTCTTTATTATATGAGTGCAACATTTACCAGCTCAAACAATGAAACACTACCACCTTCCGGCCATCGCGATGATGTGTGTTCCATTCGGTTTAACAAAAATAGAATTGATCTAAGATTATTCAACGCCTAGTTGCTGTCTTCGGTGTTAAAATTTGAATGAATGCTGTAGCAAAAATTTTCTTCCACTTGAAAACGAGTAAAAAGTATCATATCCACTGCGCATCTTATACAATAGTCGCTTGTCTTGACTTGAGAATAATTGCAATTAATTGGTACCTGATCTAATCAATTAATTGAATTGAAGAAAGTCAATCAATCAACTTTTTCCAGCCCCTGCTTACAGCTTCTATACACCGTCCTGGCGCGGGTTCAAGCAAGTAAACAAGAATATTGCATGTGGAGTTATACAGTCTTCATCATCGTCACCAGTCACGATTGGAATTATCTGCAACAATCCATTGTTTCTACCAACAGACACTCCTTAAAGAAACCTAAAATCGCTATGACAGACTCATTGTTAGCAAGCCTAAAACCAACTCTATCATTATGATAATATTCTAGAAAATCTTCGTTTTTGATTTTACTATCATAAAATCTGAATGTTGACATCCACCTGTTGACCTTTGATATATTAAGCCGTTTGATGATGGATATGAAAAATAATTTTTCCAGAGGAGAAAGTCTATAATGACATTTCTTACCATAGACTTCCTTCCTCCCTTCCTTGTGCTGATAAATAGTCAGATATAAATATTTCTAGTCAAGATTTCAGCTCAGATGTCAATTCATCTTCGAATTCTTGATTATCAGTGTTGACTACCGAGGAAAGATATTTAACAGAAGATTGTGATATATTTATCACTGCAAACAAGCCTGTGGTCAAGATATGCGAGTTTTCATACTAATTCTTCCTTAGAACACTCTCAGAACCAGCATTCATGATTATGTTATCAGCGAGGCTGATCAGGAATGGCAGTAAAGCTCCATGAACACTGTATGAAGCATTCAATATTGAAGTTATTAACATATTAGCAAAATAAGTAATTCGTAAGTGAATTATGAAAAAATGCGGTTGCCTCATTACAGAAATTCCAATGTAAGGAATGTCAAGATAACCTGTGTGTGAAGCTTTAACGTCACTAATCCCCATACTGTAGGCTTGGACGGTGCTGACATGGTCAGATTTTTCTGGAGTGTTGTGATCTTTTAGTTCGGATGCCCTTCCTGCTGACTTCCAATGACACTCTCGGGGCTCGATCCCTAGACCAGAAGTTCGCTAAGCCAATCACTAAACCACTGTGCCACGGAGACTTAAATTAACATAGAACAAATCAAGTTCTTCATTATTTGGGTTAATTTGGCATTGCTTTGAAATTTCTTATCGCATGATTTTTTATGGCATCATTGGTATCAATTGCATGCCAAGATGTTCACATACAGTTCAATTCGGTGAATATCAAATCGCTTGATGTCAACATTCACTTTTTGGTTTATTGGTTTATCTTAAGCTAAGGCTATGGAGGCTAAGAAATTACCTGTTGTTATTCGGATAATCTTTGCAATCGGCTAAATGCAGTCATACCATAGATTTCTAGGTCTGCATGTCGGATAAAGGCCTGCATCGCACAAATACAGGTTCTCGATGCGTTGAACCACTTTACTTTTTATGTTGTCATGAAAACCCCACACAGTGAAATATCGGTTTTGCTTTTAACAGGGGTCGGCAACATGCGGTCCGCGGGACCAATGCGGCCACGGAAACATTTACAGCGTCCTCTTGAATGTTGTAAACGTGCTTTGTGCTATAATCATGTTTATATTACCTTCACTATTGTCTTTGCAGCTACATTATCTCTTTAACTTGTTATACGGATTTCGTAATTTCATTGCATTATATACATCATTTCCTTTTTGTATTCAATTATGTCTTGATTTCTTGCATAATTTTTGTTGGATTTTACACAATTTGGTTCTGTTTATACTTTCCTGCTGTACACTATGCATGCAGGTAGTAAGTTATGAACCATTTTATGTCTCCTCCATCAAAAGAATTGCAAAGAGAATTTTTCACTATTGCTGTTGCATCTCAACTTCCGTACTATATTTCGCAAAAATGATTATAGAAGTGATAATGAAGATTCAGTGATTAAGACTGCAGCCACTCCCCGTGTTTTAAAGGCTCAAAAACGCCCGGGTACAGACGGGGTGAAGAAGACGTTGAAACCACTTTCCGATAAAAATCTGAACTACAGAACATGCTGCTGCGAGAGAGGATGGTCTCATCATTCTTTAATGAATGGCTGCATGATTCTTCCGCCGTTCCGTGAAAATCGTGGCATTGTTGTCCATTGTTAAAAGATCAGTTCGAGATTAATGAGATGCCAAGTTGGAGCAAATCTTCTTTCATATTTCATTTAGGATGGGTCATCAATTTCAACTGTAAAAGGATTAATCTTAGAAAGGACTGGAATATTATCAAAATAACGTTTAATATTTCACAAGACTTTCGTAAACTAGACGTAGAATATGAATGTCCGACCATGATTATCAATGATTGAAATTCCCTTGTCACATCTCTTCTATTCATTTTTGAACGTAGAATGATATTCTCCAACTCCCAAGTGCCTTCAAATAAAATTATTACGAAATAATGCTGCTTGAAGAAGCCTTAGCGTTTCATTAGATTTTGGGAACAGACCTGAAAATATCGCAATATTAAATACTTAAGTCCTCAATAGATAGCAAATGTTCATGACTGCATTCGATGTCACTTTCGTAGCACATGATCATAACATGATAAATAGTCTCTTATTTACTTTGAAATTGCTAACATTGAAAATCGACACGTCTCATTGAAAGTTATCAGACAAGAGCTTCGGCATCAGTGGCGAATTTCAAGCCTTTGAAACAGTGCATTGCAAAATAGTTCAGCATGTTAAATTGAAAATACACAAAACCAAATAAAATTCAAGAGAGCCACTGTCATGAGGTTTAACTTTAAGTGGCCAACAGCAAAATGCGGCAGGAGCAGAGTCCGCACGTATGGATGGTATTAACATTCTGAATCAAATTTTGCCGGGATACACATTCAATGAAGAGACAGAGAAGTGAATCGTAACTGCAAGTATTATTTTAAATCAGTGGTTGATCCAGGAAAGAGAGAAAACACAACATGCGTACCCAATGACTTCTAGCGGGTTAAATTCGAGGTAGAGCAAGATAAATGATGAAGTAATAGGCAATAAGTTGCGCGGGGTAATTTTCGCAATGGATCATATCATCGCGATGAATAGGCATATCATGCAATTACAAGTTTTTTATGTTACTGAGAGAAATAAAATCCTTATCGAAAACATGCATTTTCGGTCGTCTGTGAAAGTCTGGTTGCAAATATCACATTTCAAACAAATTAAATATTTATCGATGCAGATGCGAGCAAAAACAAAATTATCTGTTATCTATGTGCGTGGAATGTACGTGTGGTGCTTATCCTTTGAGTTGAGTATGAGAGTACAAGATGAAGAATCTAGCAACACCCGCAGTTAAGGGGCTCGATGCGTGAAACGTATCATTTGTTAAGCAATACCAACTCCGGAATAAAGGGAACATCAGGAAAATTCTCTTCCTGATGATTATGCTAATCCTGCCACAAACATTAGTTATGGTTAATTTAAAATCATATTGATGACTAACTGGAACGGCCACCTATTTGCCCCCAAGTACCTCCAGATATTTTCCTAGCTTGAATATATTTTCTAACATGAAGACATTCTGCTTTCTCTTCGATGCTGAGAAGGATATGAGAAATGAGGCATTAGGAGGTTGCTTTTCGTAGCTTTCTCTGTAATTTCGATAAACCTGTGTGCCATTTGCTAAATGACATGTCGCACTATTTTGCCAGGATTATGGTAGACATGTGCTTCGCGGTGATTTCAACAATAAACTGCAGTACGACGGATGGAACATGACCTGTCATTCGACATTTCTTGGAATTATTCATGCCTAAAATAATGTTTCACGTTTTGTGGTCAGTAGAGGTTTATTGAGAAAATATCATAAGGAATTTATTGTTATTATCAGGAACAAAACATTGTGTGAAAAGGATTGTTTTCATGGCACGAATTATCGTCGCTTCATCGTTATCATACCCGTGATATTCAGCTCGCCAATTATACATTACGAAGATGAGCTTGATCTATCTCTCATTATACCATCATACTTCTCGATAGCAATAAAAACTTCCATCTAAAACCAGCACGTATGCATCTGAAAATGTCATGACGTGCCTACTTATTCAAAAATAATCTCCAGCTTTTTTATAATCGATGTATTCATTTAATCAGGTCTAGATCTACACTTTTCTTCTGATTATGGATGACATGAACATAATTTATGAAAAAAACTGAAGTCATCACCCTCATGTTCATTATCTGTATTGATATCTGTCACCGTATCTCTCTTCACACTACGTGTCATCGGCCATCGTTAACGTCAGATTCTATCGGAAATTAATCATACTAAAACGAGTTACTAGAAACTTCTTTATGAATATAATATACACCGGCACGAATTTGGTGGAAAAATGCGATTTTCTTTGGGACACAGACTGTACGGCAAATGAGTTAACTAGAAAGAGAACGATGAAGCTGTTTTTGCTTCACTTTGGCGAAAATGCTTTGTCGCAAATCTTTGTTGCTTGCAGGCTTACAGTCTTCGTTGGTGAAATGAAATAAGAAGGCATTTTTGAAACAATCAATGATGAATAATTCTCTTTCGGCTTATAAGGACTATCCAATTGAAAATCATTCTAACACTGCAAAAGTCAACAAAAGCAAGCAAAATCGATTTGATGTTAAGAATATTCATGCCGATTGACAAAGTAGATTGCAAACAAGATCTCTACCCAATCATTACGAAACTACAACCAAATCTACGGAGAGCCGGTCATTGCTACGCAAAATTTATGTTTCAAAACTGTCAATATGATTACAGGTGAGTTACTTGATAACTTAATATTTCTATCTGATTAAATGCTTGCTAGCTGTGCATGTGTCCTTGCATTATGTATTGACCTGCTCTCCAAAACTTATTAACAAAACTTTTAGATATTGCTGATTGTCACATGATAATATGTACAATAAGCCGACTGTTGTATGAACAAGAAATTAATCCAGGAAAAGACGCAAAATCATAACTTAAACTTATCTATTTTCAAGAATGCCAAGACGTAAACATTTCTTCTTGAGATTGTGTTGCTACGGTGTACTTTGGATAAGCGGGAATTCCGCTCAAGCGGTTGAGAAGTCAGGAAACATTTCCATCATTATATAAATCGCTCCGGTTAAGCGGGACAGTTTTTTAAAGTTACTCCGCTTAAGCAAGACAGTTTTTAAAGTTACTCCGCTTAAGCAGGAGAATTTTTTGTACTTTTTATGTCCTAAAATTTTCTATTCTGCGTATACATACTCGTGCATGCTAGGGAACGTATTTAATTCGTGTCGCTCATACCCCTGTAGGATGAGAACCTCCTCAACACGCAAACTGACTGACGACTGATTTGATTCGTTTACTTTGACAGCCAATCAGTTAACGGCAAACTCATCGATTCTACATTACTGTGCAAGCCGTAGCCAGACTCACTCACTACACATGATGCTACTATAGAAACACACTTTTTCGCCGAAGCAAAAGGAATACAATATATATTGCTATAACTGAAGATGTTTGCAAGTATGGATGTTGTAAATAGTCGTACGGGCCTTTGAGCGTGGTTTAGGCAAGATTTTATCGGCATCTATATAAAATTATCACTTCTCCAGAGCTAAAATTACTAATATTGTTACCTATCCGCTTCAGCGAGAACTCCGGATAAGCGGGACAAACGCTCCACTCCGGAGCCGTCCCGCTTATCCGGAGTGCACTGTATTATTGAACATATAGACAGGTATTTCAATTCCAGATTATTGATGATAAATTTTGACATAGATGAGTGATGACTTATAATGCATGTAATGATTTTCGCCCGGCCTCTCCTTCCGATCCGTACTATCATGCTACGTACTTGCACATCTCATCCTCCACCCCTCATTCACTGTAATGTACATAGCCATTTTTATCACTCGTCACATTAATGTTGAATTTGCATTACGTCTTCCAAGTCGGAAATGAACGTTTTGACATTTGACTTTTAATGTTTCATTGAAAGCAAACGTTAAAAATGTTTCTGAGACGATTGATCAACAGAAATTTCTACAACTTGTAATGACACAACAGGTGAAAGATCTTCATCCCAAAACCTTTTTGCTACTCACTCATTCCTTAACGGCGTGCGCGCACTATGCGTCCAAGTCGCGGCGACCATGGCCACCGTCCCCAAAAAAATGTGCGACCATGAATGCGGATGCGACAGCGGCCAAACGACGCCATTTGTTGAGGAAGAGGTTGCAGCTGTTTGTTATCTATTTGTCGCGGGAAGGGTCACCAAGTGCGCGCTCTGTCATAAGATGCATGTCTTTTACTGCTCGCCGCGACATCTTGGACGCCTGTGCGTCGCTGCAAATCTTGATGGCCGCCACGACCAATTGGTCGCGTCGGCAAAGTGCGCGCAAGGGAACGATTCCCATCTCCATAATGACGACTAAGCATTCTTGCTGACCGCCAAGACTTACCCGCCGCGACCTGGCCGTCTAATGCGCGCACGCCATTAACGTTTGTCTTCTAGGCTCCGTTAGGTTGGACGGTCTTCTCCTGATGGCGATCTTCCACTCTGTCTTCTTTGAGACAGAGTCTGCACATCTTGGACGGCATGGAATCAGGTCTTCCGAGATCTTCCGGCCGGTCTCTCCCTTCCACTTCCATTTCGAACACTTTCCTGATCCACTCAGTCTGGTCTCTGCGCCTCACGTGCCCGAACTAACGCAAGCGACCTTCACTTATGACTTCAGAGATCGAAGGAAGTTCCATTGCTTATCTAAGTTCTTCGTTAGACCTTCTGTCGGCCAGCTTTACACCCGACATCCACCTCACCATTCTCATCTCGGCTCACTGGAGTAAGTTCTCATGTTCCGCACGCAAAGCCCACGCCTCAGACCCGCACGTCATGCCTTGTCTGACGTAAGCGGCATAAACTTTCCCTTTTAATTTTAGTGACGGGGCCTTAGATGTCAAGAATGCCGCCAACTCTCGAAATTTGTTCCAACCACACCGCATGCGTGCCGTAACTGCAAGGTCTACATCACCGTTTCAATCCGTTTCACGAAGCTAGAGACTGCGTTTCTTAGACTACCTCGTAATTTAGAACAACATCAGTGGATCCACTTCTTGCACAATACACACCTCAACGAATTTCCTCCTACACCGTTTCAGCATATGCCACACGGCCACTTCGTAGACTTGTTCATAACCGCATGAAGATCCACACCAGTCTCCATAATTGTGGTCTTGTGCTCAATTGGTCTTCAGACCTTTGGAGTGAAGGCATCTCTTCCAACGTTGTAGCTTCTCTTGTAATTCGGCAGCAGAGTTGGCTATGAGAACTAATTCATCTGCATACATTATCTCAAAAGGTAACCCCTCTCTCACGTCGGCTGTAATCGAGTCCAAAATAATGGAAAAGAGTAGAGGGCTAAGAACAGATACCGGGTGAACACCTACTCTGACTAAGAATTCGTCACTGTCTCCACAAGCCAAAAGAACGAAAGTACTAGAGTCAGTGTACATAGCCAAAACTGCTTTCACCAACCATTCTTTGATACGGGCTTTCCGTAGAGACCATTGCAGAACTCCTCTCAGGATACGATAGAAGGCCTTTTCCAGGTCAATAAATGCCAGGAAGAGCTTCTTCTTTTTCGCCACATGGTTCTTTATCAGTTGTCTGACAATGAATATTGCGTCAGTTGTTCCCTTGTTGGGTGTGAAACCGACCTGCATGTCATCCGAAGAAACCTGTGCTCTAATTCTTGCCTCAATGACATGCTCAAAGACTTTAAGGCCATGTTCAATGAGTTTCATCCCTCTAAATGACTCGCATTTGGGAGGGTCTCCTTTACCCTTGAAAACTGGTAGAAGAATACTTCTCCTGCAATATGATGGGATATTTGAGCTTTGGACAATGAAGTTGCACAGTTCGGTTAGCCACTCAGCGCTATCATCCTCATTCGGCTTGAAAAACTCACTAAACACATCGGAGGGACTAGCCGCTTTATGAGACTTCATCTTCTGTAACGCCATTTTGATTTCATCTTGTCGAAAGTGGCGAGGCGGATCTTCTACTTGATTTACGCCAGACAATTCTTCACAAGGATACTCCTCTTACATGAGGGTCTCGATGTATCTCTTCCACACATCGTTGACTTCATTGCCTTCACACACGATTTGTCCTGACCGACTTTAGCCATTTGCTTTGCGATCCTAAAGACTCTCTTCTTCCCATCGGGACATTTAATGCTACTTCTTTGGCCTCTCCAGACGGCAAATATTGATTTTCTTTTCGCCACTAGGTAAACATACATTTTAAAAACGTTAGAAAATGATTTTCTTATCAGGCACATGTCAAATTTGTCACAACTGGTCAAGAATTCTAGTAGAAAATTGAAAAATGTTCATTTTACTCCAATTTAGGGTTTTAAAAAAACATATTTTTTCAATGTTTGCTTTTGGTGTTTTTTATATTTTTTCCAATTTTCCATTATTAATGTTATTTGTGAATTAAAGTTACGGGAACCTATGTTACAATTTGTTTAAAGTTAACTCTGCAATTTAGTGACAAAACAAAATAACTTCATTTTCCAATATGTTGTTTTCATGTTTCTATTTTCACATTTAATCAGATTCTTCATGTAAGTCTTCATCACCGATAGCGACCGACGTTGTTGCTTGATTGATTATGATGAGGAATTCCTAGAAATACTGAGGCACGCCTCAAGGCGTTAGTATGAGCGCTTGGTTTTGCAAGTGCCAATCGGTAATAAAATAGTGTAATAAACGAACTAACCATACGCTAATGAATGAAATTTCCTTCTATGACCGAAATGTGCATCTCCATATCATGCTATTTTACAATAAAAATCCATTAAAGATCAGGATATTTCTGAAAAATTATAATGAGCTTCTTCTGACCATTGGGAAGATCGCACACAAATAATGCAATATGAAAAATAAAATCAACCTCTTCTTCTACGATTGCTTATTCGAGTATTAAGGGCTTTTACTGATTTCAACAAGTTCAGTCTTATGTTTTTAAAGAGTAACGTTTAGGCGATTTATAAACATGATATGGAGGACTAAAAACTAAATTAGTTCCTGAATAGAACCAAGTATGAAAGAGCATCATGAAAAAACAGCATGTTTCTTTAGATTGTTTTGAACATGTTTCTTCAGTGTTTTAAGCACCCAAGTGTTTTTTTAAAACCTCATTTTCATAAAAGTCTCATTCTATAAAACATCCACCATTTTACCTGTTTATCAAGACTTTTCTGTTCTATTCGGTTGACTTTTCGTGACAGATCGTCCACAATTATCACTGCACTACAATCATTTCAGGTACAATTCATTGATACAATGATATGACGTCAATGTGAGATGTTGCAAATTGTAGTTGCATACGTCCAATGTAAGTAATTTAAGCATTGAAAGTTTTCCTGATGGATCCACAGGCAGAATTGCAAACTACAAACACTGAATAACACATTCATTTTGTCTCCGTCATGAATACATGTTAGAGATATTTCATGTCCGCTCCACGTATATAACATAGACATCTAAGAATCCGGCCTCTGTGTGTCTTACCAAGAAGAACTATATGTTTACACAGAAGATAGAGATTAAGACTAGAAAATTCATTGGAGATGATATCAAGTAATGAGGAAAGAGAATGTGTTGTCATAATACAGATACCTTAGAAATAATGGCGGCTTCCAGTGGTTGCCAGAAACAATGGCTAGGTACCAGTACGTTGTCAGTGTACTTTATAAAGATTCATGATTTTTTTCATTTCTCTTTAAATGGAAAATGGCTTTGATAGAATAACCTACAAGATCTCACCTTGCGTTAAGAATCTTCAACTATTTCATGTTCCACAAAGTTGATTCTTATTAAGTCAAGCAAGATTGACAAAGATATAGTCCAGCAGCAAGAGCGAGTTTCTGCAGTGAACGAGGCCGAAAATGAGATTTTCACAAAATGATGTACACCCTATGCCTACTGCACATCTGCACGTCTGCCGAGTTCTAGTTAGTTCCTCTTCTTGTCAGACAGGATTAAAGAAAGGCCCTGTAAATCCAATGGAAAACAGATTGCAGTTTTTTTTATTAAAATGAAATGTTCTATGTTTTCTCTTATTAAGTGGAAAGTACTAAATCTAGAGCCACAATTTTCGGCATGGAACGTCTGCAGGTCATTTCCTATCATGTATATGTGATGCTGGTATACTTCTGATCGGCGATGGATGCGAGAATGTAGCTCAATGTGGATGAAGTCGGCCAACATGCTGCTGTTTGCCGACAATAGGAGGCTTGCCAAATCTGAAGGTGTCAAACTCCATGGATAATATTTCATGAACATGATAAGAAATGACCTGAAGACATTCCTTGCTGAAAATTATGGCTCTAGACTTAATATTTTTCAGTTGATAAGAGAAAACATAGAAAATTTCATTTTTGCCGGAAACAGCAATCTGCGTCTCATTGGATTAACATGTGTTTTTCTTTGATCCTGGCTGATAAGAATAGGAACTAACTAGAACTCGGCAGACGCGCAGATTCGTAGTAAGCATTGGGTGTACATCATTCTGTAGAAGTCTCCAGAAACTCGTTCTGGCTGCCAGACGAATAGGAGCCTACCCGAACAGCTGAAGTTACCATTAACAAGCCTCTGTTATCCATTCTAGTCTCGTTGGCATTCACAGTGCTTCCAACCATAGAAATCTGACTTTTCTGGACGTGAACAGTCGAGCGATGTCAATAATAATTTCATTTGATGATTTCATCACGGAGAAACATTGAGTCAAAGATAGGCACTGTTCACTTGGTCGATGTTCAGTCTTCAATGTGACAACGACAGCTCGTGTGTTCCATAATGCAACTTTCCCTACGTATTGCGCGCGCTTAGCCAATCACGCAAGCCAAAGGGAGACGGTTCTTTCCACATCTCTCTACCGTTGCAGAGATAGAATCGCGTGACCTCTAGAATAACCACGACAGACGAATCCATCTCTGAGACTGCACGCTTCACAGATTTGGCTCTTTCTAAGATCTACTAATCATTGCCAGACTGAGCAGCTGAAATTACCATTAACGAACAGGTATTGTCTATTCTAGTCCCACGACGGAGACGGATTCACTTGCGAATGTTTGGGTTAGTCTAAAAGTGATATTCAGCATGATTCGTCTTCATTTAGCTTACGTGATTGGCCGAACACGCGCAATGTATGAATGTTGCATAAGGGAACATACGAGCTACAATTGTCACATTGAAAACTGAACATCTGTTAGGAGAAAAGTGCATGTTATTGACTCAGCAGTGATCAGTAGTGAGGAATAATGTCATTTCTAGACCTAAACACACGGACAAGATAATCTATCTCTGTGATCCCACTAACGTAAACAAAACAAACAGTTGAATTTCTATGCTTCCAACTTTCAAGAATTAACGATTATGTTTTTGTTTACCGTCCAGTTAGATGTTAATTTTGTAGGCACTCACCGTATCGTCATTGTCGGGATCGGGGTTTCCAACCGCGTCATATGAATGTTCCTTCCTGTTTCTAAAATTTAAAAAGATAAGCCACCATACATTTCAGTCTAATTCAATGCATTTATGAATTTGACACAGTAACTGCCAAAATCGCGCTGGTTCGAAGTACTTATAACGAGGAGACTTCGACAAGAAAAACATTTTGATTGAGGTATGAGAGCAGACGGATATGCGAGTGTAACACATTCAATATATTGGAAGCATCTAGTTGAACTCCAATCATTATCAAAATTCTTCTCTCTACTGATATCTTGTGGTGATGAGAGCTGATACGATAGATCTTCACGAGTTAAGCGGGTGCGTTCCCAAGTCCACATACGAGCTCAGACATCGTGAAAGTAACAAACAGTTGCTCTGTTCCACCCGTCGGATAAATTACGTGAGAGAAGTCATTTTCATATAGATAAAATTCGAAGCTTCGAAATTTTGCCACATTGAGATACAAGGAAATATTTCTTTGTCTGATTAAAACAAATGTTGATTAATACAGATAAATCGTGGGATGTACTGAAGTGTAACATACTTCGATGTCATTATTTGCATGTCACTAATGATTAAGTACATATCTGTTATCTTTTTATTTCAGTTGTAATTGCACAGTACATTCATGTAAAGCAATTTTTCGGTTAAATTATTTCAACTATGCCAAGTTGATCTTTCTTGCAATCGTACTCCTTTTGCATTGACTTTTGATGCCAATGTTAAATCGCTTCAGTTTCTATTTCTTAAGAGTTTGAAAGTCTACTTATTGCTTCAGTAAGTTCATCAGCACGAAGGAAAATAGACCACGCTCGTAGCGCTGACATGAATTACCGCCTTTTTCTTCTTCCACCAGGTATTTTCGCCTTACATCTCTGCTGAGATTCAAACTGAAGATGCAACTTAGAATATTAGATAATTTTAGAATACCATATTAAATTTGGAATTGCTCAAGGCGCCGCTTCGACTGACCACCGTCAATTTTTCTGTCTTGTGGAAGGTGTGGAATCTTCATTTTAGAGTGCGTGCACTGAGAGCCGGCGAAACATTTAAACATTTGGATGCCTTAGAGACTTCAGGCCTGTGTGTTGTTCTTTCTATTTATTGATGTGAATGCTCAAAAATCAACAAGAAATGTTTTAAATCCTTTGTATATAAATGAGAGCGCGCATATTCTCTGGGGGGTTTCGCCGGTCTACTCAACAGAAAATACCCGGTAGAAAAAAATGCAAATGAGAAGTACAGCTGCATGCTTAAATGAAGATGGAATACAAATTAGCAGCTCGCGTTGCTGCAAATATTCGTCCTGAAGTATTGAATATGCAAAGCTTCAGATCTGCATAATAGACTCGGATATATACAGCGGAATACTTTCCATGTAGGCATCTACGATGGGAATTACATTCAATGGCATGTTGCTTTTCACTTCACTTTGTTTGCATTCTTTCTACAGGGCATGTTCCGGCGAAAGGCCTTCAGAGCAATAAAGATATGAAGTCGTCAAAATGCACGCATTCAGTTGCATACAAAATATCCAATGGACGCATATGCTCAAATATTTTGTAAAAAGCATGTTTTAACATCTTTTTCAGCAATGTCGTCACCTCTCCCACTATTTTACAGTTGTTTGAAAGATTTGCTGATTAGTTTCCTTGTTATTGCGCTTTCCACAACAAACGCATTGTCTGTTCCACAGCAACCAACATACACTGCACTTGACATGGTTATTGATTGCGACTAATTGATGTAATCTACCATTCGTGAGGCAAAAAAGCAAGAAGACAACTCCCTCTAGTAGGTATAAGATGGTGAAGGTAAAATATATGTACAGGCCAACGTTTGGACAGTCTCTGGCAGCGTCAAGGCGTAGCAAAAAGTACTGAAAGAAGTACACTTTTTACTGCGCCTTGAAGCTTATATTAGCTGTCGAAACGCTGGCCTGTACATATATTTTACCTTAACTATTTTATTAAAATGTTCGGTTTACTAGAGGGAGTTGTCTTTTTTGCTTTTTTAGCTCACGAATGATAATGAACCTCCCGTGTTAAGCCATCAACTACAATTTAATCAATATTTAACATTCTTTGCAAAATTTTGACAGCCAATTAACTGTCACTCCTCATTTTATTTGTCTCCTGTCATTATTCATGTTAAAGAAACCTCAGTCTGTTCTGTAGTTGGAAGTAAAACTCTGGCACATTTTACTGATTCATATTACTACTAGAAAATAAAATTGTCGCTAGTATAGTCACTATTTAAGAATAAAAAAATTGCATTTACTATGGGCGATTGGAATATTTCGAAGTTTTATCTGTACTTATGACTTGGTGAAAGTGGAGAAACTGTGATCGTGGAGCAGTCACAATGTGAAACAAACGTAGGTTAGTAAGTATTGCCAAAGTCAGGTGACATCTTCATCGCCAATATTAAAAAATCAAAAAATAGCCCATTCCATAGCGAAACACCGCAAAACTGTTTTCATCAAAGAATGTCTAGTGATTTCGCATAAATGTCATAATTTTTGAGGAAGTGATATTAACATGTACATCATTAGGATTTTAGGAAGTTCAAAGATAATAAAATCCAAAAAATAATGATAAGGTTTTCAAGCTACATTTTCAACAATTCATTCCTAGAAGTAGATGTTTTCAAATTTCATGCATCATCCGTCGAAACCACAAGCTGTTGCAACAAAGGATGCAAGAATGTGTGAAACAGCCTCCATTGAATAGGCGAAATATTCAGTCATTGACTCCGCGCATCAAGTTATACTTTGTATACATGCAGCCAGGAATATGCGGATCTATCATGAAATTTGCAAAACTATACGTTGTTATTGTTGAATATCGCAAGTTCAAATGCATGGCATGACGGACGCTTTATTACGAAATTAGTATTAACTGTATTAGTCCGACCATCAGACAGAGTTTCTGTAGGGAAGGAGGCCCAAAATGAGGCTTTCACATGATGATGCACATCTAAAATGTCGCGTTTTCTTGACATCAAGATGCTTACAAAATCTGGCTGTGTTAGCCTTGTGGACAAAGGTAAATGAAACTCACAATAGCAAGTTAGTGAAATTTCGACGGTCATTCATTAAATATCACATTAGACACATTACTGGCAAATCGCCTATGTAAGTGCGCCTACGACAATTAATAGATGCTGCTTTTTGCAAACACAATGTAAATAGAATAATTAAATATTAAGTTGTATCCTCAGTTGAAAAGGGCTCCGTTGAATCTGCCATTTTGTCCAATATCAGGAATCATCAGTAGACCTATAGTTCACCATATAGTGAACACAGCGATATCACGGCCCGCTGATGATTCCTGATATTGGATGAATTAGCAGCTATTCAGGTCTGTTCCCATTTTTGAACTGAGGATGCAACTCAATATTTAATTGTTCTATTTACAAAAGTAAATGAACACAAAAACTCATGGTTTCCATGCCAAATCATAGCTTTAGACCTAGTACATAGAAATCTCGCTTTTACCGAAAACCTCAGTCCGCCTCAGATTGGATTTACATGTCTTTTCTCTGATTCTCGGTAGATGCGCAGATTAATAGCAGCTGTGAAAGCTCATATTCGTCCTCTTTCCCTTCGGAGACTCGTGCTGACGGTCGGAAAATTATGATCATTCTCAAAGGTCAAGCCTCAGACAAACTGGCACAGGAGGAGTATTCATGCGAATCAAATACTCAAATAAGAAACTTTGCAATTACACTTTCAGTCAAAGCAAACCAGTGCTTTATTTGAGACGAGTGGAGAAACGACACAAAACAAGAACGATGACACGAACAATCAGGACAAAACGGTAGTGCTCTTAGCTTACTCCTCTGCCTTGGAGAAGGCAGTAAGACGGATCTCTTGTTTCTCTTGTTGCCGTAGACTCTGAGTTATACACCTGATGAAGGATCAGGAAAAGGATCCGAAGTTACAAATTAGATGAATGGTAACAATATTCATTTAACAGCAGATAGTTCTCTTGCAAGATTGGCTTTTTTAACTATCTATCTTCAGATTACGCGAAATCATGAATGAAATTAGTAGTCTTAAATGTTTCTTGAAGGTTTTAGGTTTACGTGAATGAGCTTACTATTCAACATCTACATATTTCACAAACAACTCCACTTCACTAGTAACTATGTATGTTGAGATGTTCACGCCGATTTCATTTTTCTCTACCGCTTGACGTTCAAGATTTCGCAAATTATGGAAAATGACTTTCTTTCAATACTTGAATTTCTAATGAATTTGGACATAATGTAAACGAGCAACACTGCGATCGGTGATTTTTAAAAACCCATCTGCGGTTGAAACTTAATAGAATTTCAACTGCAAATTTTTAACCGGCGAAATATGGATTCTACAACAGAGACCTTATAGCTGACTGCTCAGTCGACAACACCTCAATAGCAATATTTATAGAGAATATTGCAAAAAACATTTCGAACTTTATTTTTAGAATAATTTTTCAAAGTAAGCGAATCTACTACATAAAATTCAATATGGAGTTAATATCAAAAACTAGCACTGAAAATTCCCTGATCTTTATAACGTTCACACTGACTTTCACTTGTGACTGAGCGATGAAAAAACAGACACACCTAAGCCATCAGTTACGCATCAATCACACTATTCGGATTATCATCACATTCAACCGCTGATTCAATCTTCAATATTCTGGAGCACGTAGACAGGTTCTGAGTATATCCATGTCATCAATTAGGCTTACACTGCAACCACTCAATTAGCCATGAAATATGAAGTCACTAACAACTTCCTACGGCAAAGAGAAGACATAACTTCAAACGTTTTGATGCCATAAAAGAAGACAGAAAACAGGCGTATCGTTTTTACTTCAAGTAAATATCGTGGATTAAAACATGAAATGTGGACTGTCGGCGTGGCCTAGTGAAGAAAGTGCGAGCTCGTTTCCATCGCGGACTTCGGTTCGATTCCTGGATAGGGCGAGCGCAGTCGGGAAATCAAAGATATTGTATTTTTTTATTGACTTAAAAGCTGTCATTCTCTGAGATATTCAACATGGAATCAATTTTGAATAACGCATGTCCCACACCGCACGTGTTTAAACATCAAACAAAGTTAAGCACAAAAGAATGGTGTTGATAGAACAATTATACGGACAACATTGTCCCAAGATACTTAGATTCGACCGCAAAGTCCTGAATTTGTTTTGCCCGATGAGATTTGAAGTGCATTAAAGTGCCGAATGAAATTATACTTAAACATCCATTAGAGAAAGTCATAACGAAGTTATTCCATTGACTTACTATCACTTCAGCATTTTTTCAGCTCTATCTATATATCTGCCACCTCTCTGAATAATTATAGATCAATTTAGTCTTTCAGATAATTGATAATGGAAAAATGGTGTATGAATTCCCAGGTGTGCTGTCTAATTTGTGCAGTTTTACCAAAACATTCCAAAAGTAGCACAGGAAAGGACACAATATTGTCAAATTAGATTGATTCATATTTTAAAAAAATATCAATATACCGTCTTTCTTCGAATAAACGCCGCTCTCGAATAATCGCCGCACCAAATTTTGAATTATTTGGTAAATAGTCTTCATAGTACCCCGAATATCGTGTCCTATATATACATGACAGTGTTTTTATGTGAAATTATCTTGTTTTCACCGGAAGCAAAAGTGTATACTGCATTAATATCCAGACCTATTACGCTCGCCTAATTGAATTTAAGGTCTAACTACTAAAAATGCCCTTCAGTGCTGATCCCATAAATTGCCAGAATAATGATTGCCGCGACCCTGAGCAAGCAAGAGAAGGCGCGCTCTGACTTAATGGTTAGACAGACAGCTGCAGAAAGTACACAAAAAGTACTCATTCCAAGCACACATGATAAAATAACTATCATTAATTTGCTCAACATTAAAAATTTCTTTTGTCGAATAAGCGCCGCCCTTGATTGAATATGCGCCGCAGGAAAATTCTTTTGTTTCGAATAAGCGTCGCGGCGTTTATTCGAAGAAATACGGTATTTACCTAATTCTGAGTTACATACATGCATGCATTGAAAAACAATTGCATTGAGCAGCATCATTGGTCTAAATCTTCAAAAATAATTCGCAGATAAAGACATGCGTATTTAGGGTGCAATTTTAGCCACAAGATGATTAACTTTAATAATGCTAGTATTTTTTAGTGAGATACTGTCATAATTGTTTTTACACCTAAAGCTGATGCATACTTCATTCAATGACGTCCTTATTCCTTGTATGGGTAGATAATAATCGTTGATTGCTTTGCTTTTCTTAAGAAAATAGTCGTTAATACTCAATCAGAATTCAATTAATTTGTGAATTGAAACAAAATGCCTCTTCAGCATTGTGATTTATACAGTGTATATGAGGCCCATTGTAAATATAATGGTGCTTAGTTTTTACTTTTTACATCTCTTGTAAGAAAGAATTTGTTATATTGCACAGAATATTACCTATAGACTTGCTTTGATATGCATTTCTCTTATTCAACCTACCACTTTAGCACAGTGTGAGACTACGTATTTATGTATTCCTCCCTGGTGTTGTAGATTTGCAAGCCTCCTACTTTATTCAAGTGATCAACAGACTAGTTTTTAATGTATTTCTTATTCTAAGACGTCTCTCATTACAATTTTGCACATATTTTAGTAAAATTTCAATTCAAAGAATTACGGTAAATGTTGTGCATGATGAAATCGGGCAGAAAGCCCCTCATATATCAGAAAAAGTGACAACTTTCATCCCTAGGCTCAGGCAGCATACACCCCATATTATCATTGACGTGGTCTTCAGATGGTCACGATATCAATAAGATAGAAATTTCTAATCAAATAAAAATCTTTGAAAATTTGTTCTGGTCAATTTTAAGTCGACTATGAAATTAAGGAGGGTCGTCGCTTTTTTGACTTTGTTAAACCACTCCGCAATGAGTAAGAAAATAGTCGAAGAAGACGAGAATCATACGCGTGGTCATCTGCCACATGGATTATTGAGCATTCGTCATATGGGCAAGGGGACAAGGACACACTTATTATTATACGATATGCTGTGCAACATTAGATGCATCAATCCGAGCACCTACCATTCTTTTAAAAGTGTTTTCATATCCGACGTGGCACTATGGGTGTAGACATGTCAAAGAATGACAAATGAGAAGAATTACATATTTAAGTTTCAATGAATGGCATGAATCCTATTCAAATGCCACGTCAATACCTCATTTGACATGGATTTCGCTATTAAAAGCGCTCTCTGCAGGTGAAATACAACAAGGCGAGAGTTATTTCAAACCTTCGTAATACTTAAAAACCTACTAATAAGTTAAAATCAAAGCAATGTCTGTCCTCAAGACTACAAAACAGAGCAAAATGTAAAGATGATATGGCTCAAAGATGAAAAGGTCAACACAGTCATTAAAGTATACTGATTCTGATTCTGCTTGCAAAAGACAGGCAATTTGAGGCAGATTGTAGCACTTTCCATGGTGGATGATCTTAGTGAGCCCTATCGATGATTCCAGTGAGAATAGGAAACACCTTCAGAGACCAATAGAGGCCATGCAGCACCACATTGACCTGATTGCTGTTGGAAATTAAATTTAGTTTCTTATTCAGCATAATACCGATTAATCATGATTATATATTTTTGATGAACGAAAGCACATCTTATGTATCCAAAGCGTAAATTAATGTTTGTTACTTGGCAGACTCTCAGTTTTTACACGCAGAAGTATTAAACTTTCGGTCCTAATCACTGAACAGGTGCCAGGATATTTTCAAATGCGAGGCTGGCTGCCCCTTCTTCTTTTCTCAATTCACTGTGAGCTGTTAATAATGCAAAATTTTCAATCATATGTTAAAATTTCAAAGCATATGATTTGCTAAAGAAATTCCCTCTATTTCCATGAATTCAGTGACAAGAATGCTTTGATGGCACTACAATGTAGGCCCGATAATTAATGATGATGCATGTATATCATTTTGTACATAACTTTCATATCCGATCAATGTCAGCAGTGAAGTACAGTACATTTAGAAGCATAATGCATTTCAGCATAATCATCATCATTTGCTAAATTTAGAATCAACAGAATCAATCTGCCGCAAAAAATAGGCGAAAGCTACTTATAAATAGACCTAAATGGACTCACTTGTTGTACATACGGTTTCCGATTACATCAATAAAATCTACATCCATCTAGTGCTAGTGACTTTAAGGATTCTCTGAGATGCAAACATGTTCAGTTACAGATCTTCAACGAATACTGATTCTCCTCATAAAACGCAAAGGAAACACATTTGCCTCCGCACAAATCAATGTCGCAACTTCTAGGTTCTACCACAGTAATTTCATCATCAGATAAACCACATTATCTGTTTACATCATTCTCAATAGCTTTTCCGTTGTTGCAATTAAATGGTTTACATAATGACTTGTTTTACATCAATTGAAGATAATAATTAACACATTATTTCAAGTGTACCGTGATGTACAACAACAACAACAAGGTTGTCCTCATAACCATAACCTGAAAGCACTGGCTAAGCAAACCAAGTCTTCTCCGAGTGAATGATATATTCCATCACGAAATGAGGCTTTTGTATTTACATGTGTCCCTAAAAGAACACGAAATTTCACAAATAATCTGCTTCAAAAAAAATACCTGTTTAGCCTTGTGAAACAGCCATCTGTACATCATGATGCTTAAATTTGTTGCATGCAATTTACTTTCAATATTTCGTTAAATTTTGCTTTTCATGTGTGTGTATAAAGTGATAAAGATGGACATGCCAGGCAGCTGAGAGACAAAGACAGATCTAATGGGACAATAATTATTGTTCCATAGCGGTTGTTCCAGGTTCTTTCTAGAGAGGACCTTGCACACTGCAGACAACGACACTTAGAGTTATATCGCTGGGTTTTTTCCAATCGTTCGAACGATTATTTTGAAAGTATACTTTTAAAGAAAAATGAAATGACATTTGACGTTTAGCATAGAAAATGTGTGTGCATCTGGATGACAGGGCAAAAAGGAGCATTCCCATTAGGCAAATAATCCAGCTGTCCATGCAATCTGATGATGATTGTTTAGCGTCACTACTCCCCATATTAGGAGGCTTGGACGGTGCTGACATAGTCAGACTTTAATTTGGAGCGTTGTGATCTTTTAGTCCGGATGCACTTTCTGACGACTTCCATTGACACTTTAGGGGCTCGACCTCTGGACCAAAAGATCGCCAGGTCAAGCACTTAACCACTGCGCCACGGAGACCACACCAACAATCTAAACAAAATATATCTAACTCGCCGCAAATTGCAATGGTTCCATGAGTGACTATATTTTAACGCTTATATTTAGAAAAAAGCACTTATTAACATATCAAAAGATTTTCGTGCACTGATATCGTCTTACATGAAAACGCATGCAATGGCACAAAATGACTGCCGTTGAAGTTAAGCTGTAACTTTGCTAAAAGGATCGAAGGCAAAAATACAAGGACAGAGCAAACTAAAATGTGATTCCTCTCTATTGATTTTAAAATCTAGGCGATATGATAAGGGAGTAGCTGATAAAGCTAATCGTATGTCGCTTGAAACACACGTTGATTTGTTATTCACCTAATATTTTCCGAAATGGCTTTCAAATTGAACCTTGTTATCAAATACATTGTTAGAAAGCTCCGAAAGTATCAAAACTAAAAATGTCAGCTCTCTAGTCTATCACACTTTCTCAAATACAAAAAATTGAAAAATGATTCGTCAAGTGCTTCTCTCCCCGGTCTCAAAAGGAAACATGACTGAGATTAGCATACAATTAGCATGATCGGTTAATTTCTGGGAGTATTTATCGAATATTGCTTTGAACAGCCTACACACGTGAATCCACAGAAAAAAACTTAAAAACTACATGTGCATCCCAAATTTACCCCCCGAGTGAACTAGGCCGGCGAATGATTACTGAAATCGGATGAAATGGCAGCTATTAAGATTTGCTCATACTTTCAGCTGAGGGTGCAACTCAATATTCAATTACTCTATTTACCATGAAAAAGATCAAGTCTGCATACAGCTTGCATTACAAGTCGGGAGCTGTTACGATCATCACATGTTGATTTGTGCAGTGTTATTGAGCGGCTAGGTGTCGGTGAGACCACATCATTGCATCAGTAATATGAAATGTATTGAAATCTCCGTCCTAGAATATCTTTCTGCGGAAAATACAGACACCAGATAAATCGCAAACAAGGAGAGTTGTCAAAATATGTTGTTCGATCAACTTCATCAAATTGGTTGCTGAAAATCGTAGTAGTAACGACTATTCATAGTCGTCATGATTGGGAATTTCGGATGATCTGTTTTATTCACTGTCCATTTCCGATCAAGGAAGTTAGTGGGTAATTATCTGACCTTACAGAATTCGACGGAATCATCGCAATAAATGATGAACGATGATTTTTGATTTCTGAACACAAGTAAGCCACGTCAAGGTCAGCGATGTAATAAATACCGAAATATCACATGAACATATCCCAGGATTTCAATGCTATCAGCAAAGTTGGACCTTGGGTTTTGGGTCGACCGTGGGTATGTGATACAAAACTTGGGTTTTCTATCAATGCTGCATATATACAAATCAAATAAAAAAAAGAATATTTTGATTTGGATCTTAGGAGGATAAGAGCGTAAAGTTATGATATTTTATCAAATTTCCACTAGATTCACAGAATATTTCAAAAATAAAATACTCGTAATTATTGACTCGGACTTGACAATACCGTGCATTGAAAGTTCGCAATTGTATCTGCTGTAAGCTTACATGCATTTTGTTGCATTTGTACATATTGAATTTTTATTTATTCCGTATATTTTACATCTTCGCAGTTATCTTCTCACCCTTAACTTTCTGGGATAGCCGACATTTATCCAAAAATAAATTCATTCCGGTTTCGTATTCTAAATATGTTTAACTATGCACTTACTGCGCAACTATAGTATTTATCAAGTTTGTTTATATTTCTGAATGATAAAATGAAAACAATTGCTTTGCTATAAGCAATGTGTAATTCAATCATAATTAAATCAAAGATCTTCAATTAGTCAGTATATCAGGGTAGGTTAAATTAAAAGAAAACTTTATGACGTGATACATGTAGTTAGGCTACTAATTGCAACTATTGCAATAATAAATCGTTTCCCACTATTACCACACATCTCATGGGCCCAATAGGAATTTTAGCCAATAGAAGAATCTTTACGTAAGCACAAAATACAAAGAATGCACTTCGTTTACTTGATTTCATTCATTTATTTAAACTTGGGCTTGGGTTTTGGGTTTTGACCCCAAGTTTTGGCCCAAAACTTGCATGGGGTATACCCAATACAACTTTTTGCCCAACCTTGCTATCAGCCGTATTGATTTGACACTACCTATTTCTTTAAGCAGCATTTTAAGTTTGGTTCGTAGAGACCAAAGTGGATCAATGATGGAATGTAATTTTCCTTGAGCTCTGATCTTGTTATCAATGATTTGTGATAGATAAACCTTGCTACGGTTGAACGTCTGAATGTAATGTAATGTTTGGTAGCAGCAAGACGCATTATCAAAACTCAATATCAGATGAGTTAATTAAAAGGTCTATTAATATATGCAGCAGTTGGGCAAGTTACAAATAATGGTTGGGTTCAAATGGAATAGTAGAATGAAAAGTAGAGTGCAAACAATGGTATGAAAATCGTTGTTACAATTAGTTTTTTCATATTTGCCTGAGGGGCTATTATGGCCCCTCGGTTTTTTTATCTCTCGCCCGAACCAATAATTGCTTGAACGTCTCCTTCAGTGACTTCTCCTAACTTTGTGTTGACTTTCTCTGAGTGGAAGCCGGTTTTTGTAGACCCAATATTTCAGCCACAGGAGCCACATGAAAAAATTACCACATTTTTTCGACATTTTGAATTTTCACCTCTATTTGTAATAATTTTGAGTTTTAAGTTTATTTGCAACTTCTGCAGTTTGCCCGTTCAGGAAATATGGTCAAGAGATTATGTTAATTGACACTCAGTTACTTTGTATAAATGTACTTGTGCAATGACTAACATTACGTATATTCTATACATACTACTGATAAATAATAAATTAAAAAAATGATTTTTATGAATTTGAAAATGCTATTTATAGCAACAACAACCGCTTGAAATGCAAAATCGACAATATCACCAGACAGAACATGGTTCAATTAAGTTCTAATGTAAATTTCATGAAATTCTGTCAACCATTCTAGATACAATTACAAAATTTTTAAAAAACCGACTGCTTGAATTTTAAAATGCCAATTTGTAATAACAAGATCAACTTGGAATGAAAAACAGAAACCACCATCGGATATAGCACACCCAAAATTACCATATCCTTCATCTTGTGCCATGTAATTGAATGTTTTAGAGGATATTGGGGGGGGGGGCATAATCCCCCCTAATACTTGACCGACAAGAAAAAGTCTGCGGCAAATAAGGTTAAAGTTTAAATAAATCATGACATCGAAGCATTGATTGCCTTGACTATCATTGAAACACTTTGCCTGAAGAACAAGTAGATAATGGAAAAGAAATACTTTATTTCAATGTTTCGACAAATTTGCTTGCGCGTGGATGATTTGAATGCAATGAAGCTTCAGTATCAAATTGCCAACAAAGAGAATAGCATCAGATTCACACTTGACTGTTTTAATTAACAGTTTTTCATTGTTTCGATAAATAATTCGAAAGGCTCTCGTGTCAAATTGTCTCTTTAATGACTCGTACTAGGAGGTCGTCTGAGGCCCAGGTCATGCTCAGCATAGTTGCAACAAGCTTATCAGACATGACCACTTCAGACAGAGAGTCAAATAATAACCGAGTAATACGCAGTTCACAATATCTAACGCAACCGCAGTACTAAATTATCAAATCTCAACTCAAAGTGCTATCATTTTTATGCTCGTAAGCTGCAGTGTGGGCCAAAATTAGTTCCCAAACTCTAGTTTACAATGAATAACAATCCAACAGACCTCACATGCATCTGGCAAAAATCTCAGTCAAAGCAGCGTTCAAGTGCATGTAATGATTGAGTGTCATAAAATTGATATACGGTTGATCATGAAAAGCCGACAACCTAAATAAAACAAGTTGAAATTCAATTGATTCTCATGCTTTCCAATCGTGTCGCACATCAACGTCACTCGAGAGCCTACATCCTCTAGTTTCATTTAAGCTATGAAAAGCTTGTACGCAGAAAGCTATTGTGTTTGGTGGCCAGCGGTCAAAATAAGAAAATCGCTCAATTTGCAAATCGAAATTTTGTGAAGCATGTGTCTGTATCTAGCATGTGCCTAGCTATGTAATGAATCAGCCACGAGACGAACGTGAATTGTCTGATCTTTCTTTTGATATTGCTCATTGAAATCCGTTGACCGAGATAGAAATAATGATATCGTAAATTTATCACAAAATCGTAAGAATTAGGGCTCTTAGGCCAAATCATCACTTAATGAAAATCAGAATCATCTGTTTCGAAATGGCCAAATCTTTAGATTACATGATAATGATGAAAGTCTTTCAATGCATTTAGAATTACGTGAACTGTTGCGGGCCAAATCGTCACCTTCTGAGATTAAGAAAAAAGCTAAAAAGTGGCTACAGTATGTGCCAATGTGCTAGTATTAGCCACAATATATGTGGAGCTCCTACTTCGTCGTCAGGGGATAATAAAATGTTGATTTCTTTTTGCCACCTTAATGTATTATTTCATTATCACCTGACGATGAGGCAGAACTTCGACACATCTGTTAATCTTTATATATGTATAGCCTTCTTCATTGCAGGATCGGGCGTCAAGAAATATTTTCAGAAAAATCTGAAATGGCACGCGGTTTGCTTGCGAGATAGCAAAATCAATCTTGCGCTAAGCCGAGAGGAGATGATCTCTCGCCACTACGTTGCTTATTGTCAGATGAAAGACGTGGCGGTGATTTTTTAATTTCCGTATGTTATTCACTCGTGAATAGTGACTAAGATTTGTGCATATTTTAGAAATTGAAGTTCCGCTAGGTGTTTGTCGATAGTGTTTTCACTGCCTGATGTTCGCAGCAAGGTTATACATCTACACACACTGCAATTCTCAATTTGCAGCTGATTAACCAGGCATTGATACAATTAATGAGAATGAAATATGTGGGCATAAATGATACGTCATCTGAGATGAAGGTATAAATGGAAGAATCAAGATCATATTTTGGTGAACACGCGTTTGTGTTGATCATGATATTACTACTATTGCAATTTTGACAACAATAGCCGCGGATAGTACAGAAATCTGCTGTGAAAAATCACGAGCCCTATTTACTAACGTCTATTCAAGATTGACAACTTAAATGTCACTCTCTCCATTTTCTTGATGAAAATATCGCTTATGTATCTGTATTCAATATCTCAAAAAAATGAAAATTGAAAAATACTGATATCTTATGGAGTAAGGAATGACAGGCAATAACGTCAAAAAGTGCAACATTAGATTATGAATAATTGAGAAATACATGAGAGCTATTCTCAAAAGAATTTCTCCGCCAAGAAATCATCGTGGTAATTAATCCTTTCGTGAGAAGTTGCCGCCTTCCTATCATCATTTGTAGTCGAATTCTGCGCGCTACCAAGTTCAATTTGAATATCGTCATGTACACACGCATCCATGTTATCACTATTAGCTCATGCAGTATCAAATTATATCAATGACGGTTCAGATTAGGTGCATCATGTAAAACACGACGAAGTTGCTATCCAGTCAAACATGAGAAATATTGAATTCGCATAAGACAAGAAAAATACGTAGTATGGTAAATTAGAATTCACAAGACAGTAATGGCGCTATCCTACTATGTCTATAGACCCATGATTATTGACATAGAAAGTCTTCAAGTAATTTCCTATCATATGCATTTGTTATTATCCTGCTTTTCATCGGCGATGTATGCGAGAAAGTGGATGAAATTGCTCACAATGCTTGTGTTTGCCGACATTTGGAGGTCTGCCAAATCTGAATGTGTCTACCTTCATGGACAGGGGTGCATGAACATGATAGGAAATGACCTGAAGACATTCCGTGTCAAAAAAATATGACTCTGTGCTTAATACTTTTTGCTCAATCAGAGAAAACATAGAAAATGTCATTTTCACCAAAAAATTCAATCTGCATACCATTGGATGAAACAAGTGTTTTTCTTTGATCGTTTGTGTCAAGAGGAATCAGGTAGAACTCGGCAGACGCGCAGATTACAGTAGCATAGATCATCATTCTGTTGAAGTCTCACTTTCAGCCTCGCTCCCTGCAGAAACTCGCTCTGGCTGCTGGACTACAAATCAACTGTTTCCAGAATTTTTGCATGCGGGAATATTTCAGTTTTTGGATATTGCATAGTCTTTGCATAGAATGCATAGAATTTGCAATGCCGAAGAGCTTCGTTATGAAGGCAATAAACAACGGTGAATGCGGCAAATGTTGAAAACGTCAAATTATCGGACATCTGAAGCCAAACCGTGACAAAAAATCAATTCAAACTCAAGCAGCAGCATTTGATGTGCGCTGTCTAGAAATGGATTTCCTGGATTGAATATTTTTCTCTCGAAGTTGTAGAATAGCAAGTCAAGATTGATGGATTTTGTCGAGAGGTGCAGGTTCATTATGATTATTCACTAAATTTAATACAATATAATTATAAGATAACACACACTAGGTGTAGATAAAGCGACTAGAATGTGAAACGCTTCATGCATATAAGATCTGAGTTTTTGATTATCAACGTGTCTTATTTAAATTGGAATAATCAAATCTGAGAGAGATGGTCTATTGTTTTCATTTGATATTTTAGAATAAGTTTTTTGCAAAATAAGTTGAAGGAAATCTTTCAAAGTGTTGGTCAAATTCTTCCTTTAGAAATGGGAGTCACATACTAGATGGGATTTCGGCGTCCCGTCGGTCGATGGTAACCAGAAAAAATGTTATCGTCTGACACAGTGAACGGAATAAGTTAATGAATATGACAATTAAGTTGAAATCCGGGGCAGTTTCTGATGTTTCAAATTATCACACATATTGTGACAAAAACACGGGAGCTACTGGCAGTTGCTGATACTGTAGGTCTGATGACACGGAGAAATTTATTTTTTGAGAGGAAATATCAAGAGCACCGAGCAAATAACCCAAAATACAGTCTACAAAGTCAAATAACTTTCGTAATCTGCGTTAGAGAGAAACAAGAAAATCGATTACCATTTCCTATAGCTAGAAGAAACTTATAAAAAATCCAGTAATCACGAAGTTGACGCCGACGCTGTGGCCTTGTGGTAGACTGCTCGCTCTGTGTCAGGGGAACCATGGTTCAAAAATTGGTCGGGTCAATCCGAAGACTTTAAAAAATAGGTCAGCTCTGCTTTCTTGTTAAACACTCAACACGAAAGGAAAGAGAGTGGGATAAAGAAAACTCGGTCACATGAAAGAAAGGTTCCGCGCCTACTCTGTATCGGAGCATAAACACATCTTATTTTTTACGTAAGTATTAAGTGCATCGAGTTACGAGGAAAATGGAATCCTGCAAAACATTTACCATTGCCTCCAGAACCAAATCAACGAATAGGTCTATAGAAAAGAAACTGATGCATACTGTGAACAGGTTTTATGATCAAATATTCGAAAACTGGTGCGACATTTTGTGTCGCATTAGCATTACTAAAAATTCAACAAAGTATCGCTAAAACAGATATAGAAATTCACGCGTCACTTCATCAGTTAAGAGACGTCTGCACTTTCAGATTTATTGCAAGGAATAAGCGCAATAAGCGTGAATAAAATGAATATTATGACATGTTTCTAACCATCTTTCTGAACATATATGTACCCATTGCATTGACGAATTCATACGAGTTCCGGCGTCTTCCAGACGCTAACGAGTCTCGATGTAAGTGGTTTCTGGATAAATGACAAATCAATCCATACAACATCAGAATAAGTGGTTTCGGAAGGCAGTACGACACTGAGAGCGAGACAGTTCTCAAGAGAAATGCGAATGCTACGCGGAATATTTTGAAAACCAAATTACAAATTTCATTTTGAACAATAAGTAGCCTAACGGTTTTAGGTGTTCCAATGGAAATGACTTGGACTACAACTACACAAAGAATGGTGAGTAATTTTACCTCATGAATGTGAGACTTAAGTGTGCGAACATGAGGATTTTAACGATAAGAGAATGGGTTTGGAGCAGGGTTGGCAAAAACCCAAAAACCCAACCAAAAACACAATTCTGGGTTTTTGGGAATTTTTTGACCCCGAGGTCCGATACTTAAGAAAACGCAAGTGTTTAAAGGGAGTTAACATTCCATGTTTTGCTACGATGTTAGATAATGAGTTATTGTTATCAATATAATAATACGTGCATTCAATTGTCATAATTGTAGTTATCAATATTATCATCATCATTATTATTAATATTATCACTATAAAGAGGCAGGCCTATATTATAAGTCGACCTTTCAATTTGAGAATTGATGACCCTGATGTCCAGGGTGCGATTTGTGCTGTTCTTGTTCATGTGTAATTTGAGAAAGTCAATAAACGACGAAACCGGTCATCGCTACTAGAGAGTCTTTTTCGTGGTAGACTACTGAAAGGGCGAGCGGCACTTTGTCACGCATCTCCTGACCCATAATAATAAGTTAAGTCTATAAAGGAGGTATGCTATAAATCGTCCTTTCAATTTGAGAATTTATGACCCCGATATTCAGGGAAGCAGTCTAATTCATAAAAGCAGTCTTAATATTCATGAATTAAGTCTCAAAGTTGAGCCAGTCAATAAGCCATTGTCAAAGCGTGGTGCTGGAGATAGTGATGGCAAGTCACACGATTTAGGGAAACACAGCAGACGCTCTCCATTGGTTGATGACAATTACCTATCAAAGGTGTAAACAAATCACAGTAACCTTTCAGTAAGGAAATTCATTGAGACTGCATGATCGGCATGAATGATGATATGATTAAATACTTCAGCGTGAATATGCCCTGTTACCATGCTTATTACGCAGGGAATTTAGTTATCGTCTCACACAGCTGGCCTAATATAAGGTATTGATCAAGTATTTTAAATCGAATTAAACAAAATGAAGCATCCTATCTTCACATTCTATTTATGGCCTCGGACTGCGCTTAAGCCTTATAACTCTAATCTTATTTTCATGAAAATGTCAAGTCAATGATGATTCTGGCTTAGTATTTCTGATTCATTAAACCAAAGCCTCGTGACACTTTTTCTCACGCAGTGTGCGGTCCGGTCGCCTGGTCCCCTGGAATATCCTACATTGCGAAGCAGAAACGTATAAGGTTGCCGCCCTTACCGGTATATACTTTATTTCAGTGATCCATACTTTATTTCATGTGTATGAGAAAACTACTGTTCATCAAATACACCAATGCATTTTTTCACATTGTAATATCATTACTAATCAATAACCAGTGACATTTGAGTACTCTGTTGGCAAAATAATATACATCAAAACTAGTGTCGAGAAATCCACAGAAATCTAGTTCCGTCATGGACCAAAAATCCCAAACAAGCCAAAAACACACCTCAAACCCCCCAAAAATCCCACTACCCTGTGGGTTTTTGACTCTGATGTGGGTTTTTGACCAACCCTGGGTTGGAACCGTAGTCAGAACCTCAATTTTGAAGGAGTTCTGAATATGACTCCACATCTCTGGTACCACCAGCAACACAAGGGTTGAGGCGTCACATCAACGCTTTGTCTCAGTAATTTCGCACTCCGCTATATAAACAGAATACAGTAGCAAACAAGTCTGTATATCACCTTTTACTTTCCATCATCATCACCGGTTTAAAAATTGTCGCTAAATGTGAAATCGGTGGTTGGAATTGTAACAGTGAGTCCCAGTCACAGTTGTAAGGAAAAGCTAAACTAAAATCTAGCAAACGTTTTGGCTAACACACGGTGTGGCGTCTTCAAGCTTTAATGAAAATACACGGTGTGTGCGAAGGTGTTCGCTAGATTTTAGTTTTGATTTCCCCTTACAACTGGGAGAGAATCTCCTCATATGACAATGGCCCTCCTTATTATCTGAGGTTGTACTATCGGTTGAATAACTAATTTAGGATTTTAAAAGCGATCAGAGCTTTGTAAGTAAGCATTGAGCAGAAATATGTTTACACGTTGAGGATGCAGTTTTCGCGGTCAAGTGAAAAGAGGTCAGTGGCTTCTCCACAAGTCGTCTATGAATTGCGAATGGGATCTTTCATAACCGAGTTGTCAATGTCATACACCGCATTAATTGAGAAATTTAGGAACTGATTTATCTGCATATTTGATCGACAAACGCACACCTTTTGCTTTCTTATAGTAGTATGGAGAATCTGATAAACAAGACCATGGATAGGACTTAAACAGTTGATTTGACCATAGCAATGGCTACGACGGCAATCATAAATATCAAGTCACTTACAAGACTTTAAGAATGCGCATCATGTATGACATTCAATGCTAATAGACTAATTCAAGAAAATTAGATGAGACAGCGATTCAATATTCTATGACTCGCTAGATTTAGTGGAATATTGTATGCTCTGTGAAAACCTGCAATTTGTCAGTTGAACAATTGACTTCTTAATCTGCGAAGGTTATATACCAGGATATGAAAAATGTGGCAGGGCAATATTTTTCATCCTGCCGTTGTGGGTGGGAAAGATGAATTTGTATAGAAATATATGTATGCATAATCACAACTGCTATAGGACATTTACCATACATCTAGAAGCAAAGCTGTTAATTGAACACAGGCGGACAAAAAATAGTGGAATCCGCTTCGTGACCGGAGAATTCTACGTCTTCTTGCTTTGCTGCGTTCATGGAATAGGGCCTACCTATTTTCCTTATATGCATCAGCAAGGTCCAAGGCACACAGGAACAGCCACAAAGCATCAGCCATTGATAATGGCTTTTCTGAGTGTTAGCGTAACCAAAGCCGGCTCATACGGGTGCCCTGTCCGGTTTGTTAAACATATAACTTTGTTCTTTTAATTTGCGACATTGAAATGATGAATGGAATGAAGCTTTAACGTTACTACTTACCCATACTGGGGCTTGGACGGTGCTGATCTAGTCAAACTTAATATCTGGAGCGTTGTGATCTTTTAGCCGGGATGCCCTTTCTGAAGACTTCCAGTGACACTTTCGGGACTCGACCTCTGGATTTAACCACTGCACCACAATTTTGCTGATCAAGGTATGCTTTCGCACTTTTGCTCGTTCAAATTATCGATAAACATTCTTGAGAATTTAAAATTGTTTTTCTTGCAGACTTAGACAAAGCAGTTTCTAGATAAAGCTTCAGGATCTGTCCGTGTTTTGGCCATAGACTTCTCAAAGGCGTTTGATAAACTATGTCATGGATACATTTTGAGAGCTTGTGATTCCTTTCTGTTGCCAAGATATTTATGTAATATTGTATCAAGTTTTCTTTCTTCTCGAAAGCAACGCGTTGTCGTGAATGATTCCACATCTTGTTGGGCTGATGTAACCAGCGGGGTGCCGCAGGGAAGCGTGTTGGGGCCAGTTTTATTTTGCTTGGCTTTTAATAGTCTCGAGCCGGTCTGCTCCAATAGTGTGTATATCAAATATGCTGATGACGTTTCTATTCTGCACTTCATCCGAGATGCTGCAGATGATTGTTTACAGGCTGAATTCGATCATATTGTCAGTTGGTCATGATCCGTTGCCGTTGAATTTTTCTAAGTGCAATGTTATGAATATTTCTACTAAGAAGATAACTTTGTCCAATGTCAGCTTGCCTGATGCTGGTGTCATGAATACTGTGAAGTGCATGTCATTTCTAGGTGTTGTGTTTCGTGAGGATATGAGATGGAATGACCATATCAAGTCTGCTGTTAGCAAAGCTTGCAAAAGTATTTTTGTTATCATTAATTTGCGCAGATCTGGTTGTAGTGAAAAGCATATGTTTTTAGCTTGCTGCGCTTTTATACGATCTCTTATTTTATTCAGCTATCCGGTATTGTGCAATGCTCCTAAGTGTCTTTTTTCGAAGTTGCTTGCAATTGAACGTCGTGTTTTTCGAATCATGGGGTCCTCAACTGATTTTCCATCTTTGTCAGAAGCAGCAAACTTAATTTGCTTGAAACTGATGCGTTCTGTTAGTGCCTGTTCGGCACATCCTTTGAGAGAAATGTTCACTATTAACGAAAGTAAACGCCAAACTCGTTGTAGACAAGCTTTGTTACCCCCTTTTGCCAGAACCAAGAGATTTAGCGAGAGTTTTATCAAATATTGTAAACCTTGACTTTTTACCTTTTTTCTTCAACTGTCACGTGTTCACCGATTTTCACCAAGTGAGACGAATAAAGATATTCTATTCTATTCTTATAAAGCTGTGAAACTGTTAAGAGTTTACTTAAGCAAACGATACAACAAACAGATCTTACTGAGTGGAAAGCATATACATATGCTGCCATCTGCTGCATGAAAGATTATATACATTCCAAGAAATCCATCGACACATGAGCAGTTTCAGAAATCATTGACAACTTGCAACATCAGTTCAATGAACTCTTCCGATTTCAATGATTTTTCAATCATTCCTCACTGACATTCTTGAATAATTCTTTCAGTAAATCATTTTTCTGTGTCGTTGAAAATTATTCATCGAAGGGACAAGTACATTCGCAATACAGTGATTCTTTCAGGTGCATATTATTTATCAATTGAAAATATAACTAAGGAAGATTTGCTTTGAATAAAAATGATCTGATAACAACATGCAGCAACTTTTTCAATCGTGTATATTAAATTTGACTACAATACACACAAGATACAATATGTATTGAAGATGCCTTGGTTTGACAATTATGCTGAGTTGAGAAGAACCATGTTTTGTTCGATATTCAAAATCTCTTTTTTTATACGCTATGAGATATATTTCGATCAGCACCTGCTGATCATCTTCAGGCAAGTAACTGAAAAATTACAAATATAGTAATATATAAACATAGAAATGAAAGGTAGAGGCGACAGATAGCACTGGGTTACCTTGTATTGTTTGAGAATAAGCGTCGACCGAAAGATCGACCCATGTCGCTCTCCTATCCCCCTCGACCATAGAAATAAACTGTTTATCTGAAGTTGACTAGAATGGAAATTGACTCAAGGTCGCGGCACAGCCGGGGGAACTAAGTTGGGGCATGAAGAACCAATGAAAAGCTTAGAATTACACATGTGACTGATTCTAACCCAATGATTCAGCCGTTGACAAGTGTATCTAAGTGAAAATGCGTGCGATTTTTGTGCCGTTATTGTGAATTGCATGATGTTTTACTTCCATTCTAGAGGATTTATTGTTGTCAATTTCTATGCCCTCGACATTCAACACATTTGAAGCAAAAATATGCAGTTCGTGGCACCAAATATACGAGGTTTGTCAGCAAAGTTCTAGAACTGAGCCTGCTGTGCTAGCTATGATTGTTTGATCGAAAATCTGATTACGTCACCATCTGACATGATGTCTTGTGTGCATGTAACTTTCATTTCAGCTCTCTGTAGCCATTACACGATTCTTCATAACCGTTTGAATACAGTTCAACAAATCGCTCTCGTTCTTAAATAATAGATCCGCCGTCCTGCGACCTCCTTCAGTGGTGATGTCACAAGATCACTTGTGATTTAATCTGACTGACATACAATGTAGAACAATTGAAAAAGGTAGTACTGGGCTACAATTTACCAGTAGTAGAGTAGAATTACTCAAACTTGACTGGGAACACACACAAAGAAGAACTAAAATCAAATGAAAAGGAAATCACTAAACTGCTGAAGTTCACTCCTGTTGATGATTTCAGGCTTTAATTGTTTGATGTAGCAAGCTTCACGGAGACGTAAATTTGTGTTGCCATCATCATGTGCTAGTATTTCAGCTTGAAAGATGTTCGTGTGGCATGAGTTGAGATGTATGCTCATGGGTGAGTCTTTCTTAGTGATGTGTTCCTTATATCTAACTTGTAGAGTGCCTATCGTGCTTCCTATGTACATTTTCTGACACTTCACATGTTAGTTAATAAATGACATTCTTCCTATGGCAAATAGAATGGTTCTTTATAGGGAAATTTTGCAATGATCATGTTGGACTAGTTTGTATTTATTTCCATTGTTGACGCAATGATTTTGTCTTCTTACAATTCGGGCATTTATCTTTTTTTCTTGCTTTCTCGATCCATTATTTTTCAGAAATTTCTCTGTTTATACATTACTATGTTTGTGATTTTTCAGCTACTTTGAATTATGCCTGAAGATGATCAGGAGGTGCTGATCGAAATATATCGCAAAGAATATAAAAAAAAGATTATATTTTTTTAATATCGAATAAAACTTGGTTCTTCTCAACTCAACATAACATACTGATGTGATGCTAATACCAGCGATAGCAGCAACAAGCACATCATATTCTATTTCAAGTTTCTTGTCCTCTGATTTAGCCTCGCAGTTTAAGCGTCGATCAGGCTTTGCTCTACCGATAAACATTCGTTTGGTAAGAAAAATAATCTTGTTTGCAAAATAACTTCCAAAAATGTCATTTTAACAGATTTCAGATTTATCTGAAACTCTTTTTTGAACCGCAACAGTCTATCATTGTCAACTATCTGGGCCGCCTACATTTGCTATGAGTTGAAATGGGAAATGGTTTGTGTGGATTCTTTACACGTGCAACAACACCAGTGTTAACGAATGTTCTACAGTTGTTCTTAACAAATTCAAATATTGACATTTTTACAAAACCCAGCAATTTTTAGTAACAAAGTCGAATATAGCATGCTATCAAAACAGTGCTGGCAAAATGCCAAATTCTCCGACGTTTACGATCAGATCCTACATTCCCAAAAACATCAATGTCTGCGACACTGTAGTTGATGCGGAGATTAAATTAGTAGACTTAAGTTGCTCTACCCAAGCGGTCTCCATGGCACAGTGGTTTAGTGCTTGACCTGTCGATCTTTCGGTCCTGAGGTCGAACCCCGCAAGTGTCACCGGAGGTCGTCAGGAAGGACATCCGGGTCAAAAGATCACAACGCTCCAATTAAAAGTCTGACCGTGTCAACACCGTCCAAATCCAGAGTATGGGAAGTGGTGACGCTGCACCATCATTTCACATCCACTAGAAGTGTCACAAATCAGTGATTTGCAGCGAGTCCTATCAAGTCTGAAGAGAAAACAAAAGAAGAGTTTGAGAATATGCAACTACAGTTTTTCGGCGAAGTCTTGAGGGAACAAAAACTTAAACCAGTGACAACTCGAGTGTGAAGTGAGATCCAGAGCAAACGTGAGAGGGCATCTGAAACACTGGATCAAGTGAAAGAGATGTTGGATTGAACAGCCAGACTTCCTGACGAAGACCGTGAGCGAGAGATAGTTGGAAGCGTGTGTTACTGTGTATAGAAACGATCATATCCTGGAATTCGCTTTTATTGAAGAGGAAGCTGTCAATTCTGCAATTTACGAAAAGATGCTTTTGAATCCATATTAAATGCGATTCTAAGATAGGAAGATTTTCATAAGTTATACCCAAAAACATGGGATTATCCGATGTTACATCTGGACAGTGAACTTGTTTGCTAGTGGTCAAACTTTCTCATCTTCACATGTACTCAACGTGTACTCTCGACATTTAGTCTCAATTTCACAAGTTTCAGTTCTCTATTGCGGAGGCGGTCGCGTCGAGGCACTCTCCGTTCGGACACTTGTCAAACAATTCTGATAGCGACAAGCACGTGGCAACTGAAATGTAAGTGTATCCGATTTTGACATCGAGATCTTTTCTCTTGTGAACGTACACAAACGTGTTTTTCTATAAGGGTGTGTACTGAAAAGTGATTGAGTCCTTCATTGAGCATGGCTGTCTGCTTGTCAATCTAATCTTCACCCAGATGCATGACTTATTCCCTCATGAAGTTGCAAGCTGAGGACTATGGTGAATTCTCAGACCAATAACTGGGTAGGTGCTTCAAACTGTAAAAAATGCAGCATTCAGGTTGCATTTGCATTCTTAATGGCATCTAAAAGTCGAAATGTGAAGATAGGATTGAAAAGTAGACAACTACACATATGACGTGTGGCTCAGCGTAAAATGCCAAATGCTGAAAGCCTGCAACATCTTGAAGCAAGCGAAAAAATGCCGTTATCATTTGCCATTAGCATGCCTTTGTCAAATCATTGTCCTCTAAATCCGTGAAGGTAATTTGCCATGATATGAAAAATGCAACAGGTCAGTATTTTTATCCTTGCCCTTCTGGGAGGGCAAGGATACATTTTCATAGAAACATTCGTATTTATGGTCATTGGTTATTGCCACAGATTTAGAGGATAAGCTGTTCTATGAATCCAGCGGGCAAGAAAATCGTAGAAATCCTCGTGCGCTTTGCGGCCTCGGATTTCTACATTTTCTTGCCCTTCTGGCTTCATAGAATACCTATTGTCCCATCATTTATCATCATTTTTATCTGCATGGAAAAGCCAAGTAATTGATAGAAAATTCAATTTTTAGGTGAAATACCCTGTTCAAAAAAGTCCTCGTACAAAATTTTTTGCTCTTATTCTAAGGCGACTTTTCATAGGTTCTAGTAATAGTTTGACGTTCATCTTTGGTACAATTGTAGCACGTGCCCGAAACTTTCTCTCAGTCACTCGAATTTTCAAAATTGTCTATTTCCTGCCTGGTGGGTCCCCGCGATGAAATAAGTGGGTATGATCATACGCATGTTCATACTATGATCATAGTATGAAAGTGAAATATTTTTTGTACACAAATCATAGTATGAAAATTTCATACGCAAACCATACTATGAAACTTTCATACTGTGATTTGAGTATGATTTCATTTTTCATTTTTCATACGTATGAAAAATTCATACTCAAATGAATATATCATAGTATGATTCAGACCCACTTATCTCCTCGCGGGTCCTAATTAATAAAATCGAGTACTCTTTTTCTAAGCTCGCTCCTGACTAGATATCTTACAGCATCAAAAATTTAAAATATTACTGGAATTATTAAAATATTACTTTTTACATCAATAACTAGATATTCTCAATATAATCATTTTGAATTACTTTTAAGTAAAATATTATCTACTTTAAAGGATATTCACTATGGTTGTGATAACCAGCATCGAAAAACATTGGAGAAAGAATTAGGCCGGCTGATGATCCCACTGGTATTGGATGGAAATTGAAGCTATTCAGATCTGTTCCCACTTTTCAACTGAGGATGCAACTCAATGTTTAGTTGTTGCATTGTGCTTGCAAAAAGCAGCGTATATTAATTATTACAGGCGAACTAACTCAGTCGGCATCTCAGTAAGGCGCTGAAGGTAACATTTAATGAACACCCACAAAAATTTCACTTTACGTACTAACTGCGCATCTTAGTATTGGAGTAGTGCTAAGTCAAACGTCTTCATGTCATTTCACAATTCCAATTGATCACAGCACTTCACAGTCGTGTCTGGAGTTAATTAACATTGATATGACAAAAATGAAGTTCATTTGGACGCTAATAGCCTATCTTTCGGACGGCTGCTCGTCTGACGAAGACCGAACACTGCGGTCTGGAGGGAACTTTGAATGAATACCAAATATCAACAATAAACTAAAGCACACTGCTGCGTTGTGCATGATTAAGCTCGGTGAGCGAAACGTCGCATAATAAAGTAGTAACAAGGTATCCGAAGACGTTTCTCTCATACTTTTCAAAAAACTAGAGGTCAACATGTCAAGAAATGTACGCGCATTAATCAAGAGATTGAAATAGATTAAATTATGACAGTTCAGTGCATTTTATTGAAAGATTAATGCATTGTAGATGTGTACTGCCTACCGTGAATACCAGAGATGGACAGGTCACAGGTGTCCGATATTTACTGACACGGTTCATGGATTTACAGTGCAATCTCACCGCTTTCATTTTTGACTGATTCCTGATTTACTGTATTTGTCATGGAATTATGACACTCTATGATTCTTAGAACTTCAGCAGACTTGAAGATCGAAAATATCCACAGAATTAGATTGTTTAATCGCATCACTTTGCTAGAAGTGCAAACTGATTCAAACAGATGGCACATGCAGGAACTGAATAAGTGGGCAAAAAGAAATTTTTAATACCTTACAGAGATAGGAAAAATAGTCGTGCGTCGCTTGCGGATTGCTCTGAATTCCTTCAAAATGCTCCAATCGCCACGACTCCTTCAGATACGAAGAATTCAGATCATTGCGCAAAAGTTTTCTCGATAATGTTGGGTCCTCCGATCATTTTAAAAAAAGTTAGCAGGCGCATGAAAAAACGTTCACAAACTTCTCTGTAGAACTTGACATCGTCTGTGTCTCTTTGCTGTGTGATCCGGTTGATTACTGTCACTGAAACATCGCACAATTTGGTGTGTTTAATGTTGAACTGGCTGCTCATTGTTCGATTGCTATGGTATTTAGTCAGGAGATTGTGACATTTCATTTGCGTTACATGTTCCAATGCTTCCTTTCTAGTCAAACAGAAGAAGAGACGACCTGTCTAATTCTGTGAAAATATCATTACACAGGAGACACGCGTGGCTTGTGAGTCTAGACCTTCTTAGTAGCAGATTTGGTAAAAGACACTTTCTTCGGACTTTGACAAAAAACATATTTTTTTCGTTTTAAACATTTTTCTGTTATTAAGTTGCGAGAACGTTATTTAGCTATATCTTTGCAAGCATCTGCAAGACTCCTGAACACTATTTTGATGTTTCGTCTTCAATCGAACATTACACATTTGCGTCATTGAATGTCTTATTAACATGACTTATGAAAGTAAACAGTCTACATTTAAAGTCACAATGAAATATAGAAGGACTGCTATTTCACTTTTCGAATTTTGAAATCATTTATCCAATGGCTACAAGTTTCATTTTCAACCCTCATCAAATGCAAAACACATAGTTTAAAAATAGGAAAAGTGCATTGCATCGGACTTGACAGTCTTTGTCTTGCCAGAAGACTTTGTCAGTCTTCTAAGTGACTTGTGTTTGAGGGTTAGATGAGCTAAATGACTCGTAGATGTGGAATTGTCAAATTTCTCACATACCAAGCAATCGAATCACATATCAGAGGGGTTGCATGCCACGTTTACGTACAAGACTTCCTTTTGAAGAATCTCTGTAAAAAAGTGTCTACATCAATTCAACTATACCAGGTTAGTCCCTGACAGGTGAATGCGCGCCCTCTCCCAAGGACGTCCATATTTTGAGCCACCCCACCTCTTATTTCGATGCTCCCCGCATCACTCGCCTGCAGAATCAGTGTAGTGCACAGTTGTCGCGAGCTCGGTCATCTTGTTATACAATAAAAAGCAATTCAAAATTTGAATTATTTGACTATCTGATTGAATTTGATGGTGGATGAGTATGAAAAAAGACATGTTTCGATCATTTGTTGTATGCAAACGTTGGCAGCCACAAAAGTTATGGCTTTGGGCTTTGTGCTTTTCGCGTAATCAGAGAAAACATGAAAAATTTCCTTTTTGCCAAAAACGTCAATCTACATCCCCATTGGATGTACTTTCATTTGATCGTGTCTGACAAGAAGAGGAATGAACTAGAATTCGGCAGACGCACAGATTCGTAGTAGGCATAGGGTGTACATCATTCTGTGAAAGTCTCATTTTCGGCCTCGTTACCTGCAGAAACTCGCTCTAAATACCGGACTATTTGTAGCAAAAAAACTGAAAGTTTTGCTCATAAAGCTATTGCAGCCCTAAGCAGTGGCTTACGTTTGTCGCTGTTATTCATATAATCAATTACATAACTGCATTTGTTCTGAAATGCAATTTGTGAATGAATAAATTTCACTTTTCAAGTAAAATGTCAAGTACTGTATTTCATTGAATAATACCCGCGGCTACTATCAAAAACTGTACATCTCGGGTGCGGTTGATATTCGAGGGCGGCTACTATTAAAAAGTCTCGTGATAAGTAACTTGACTGATGCGATGAGATGAGAATTTTGGCTTGAAATTGATATCCTTGTTCATCTGCTGACCACTGGTAAATTATGTGCGTTCTTGATTTTAGTGCTCATGGTATGGATAACCGAAACGGAAATTCAGCGAAATTTGTGGTACACGAGCAAAACTTATCAGGTGGGCCGAAACCTTAGAAAGTTCCTATTCCAGTGCTTTCCTTTTGCTTCAAAGAATTTTGATTTGTGGGGCTTTACTTTTGGATCAGAGATCGTACCTACATAAGTATGTATTATAAGTCGATTAATGCTTATAGACCTACGTAAATTACCGGTATACCTAGTTTGTAATTCGAATTTAAAAATAGACATGAAATATGTCTCATCTTATTATTTAGCATGTGTGTAGCTGGCATATTTGTACCCTGTTATGTTCATGTAGGCCTCCATGTTATAATCATTGGGTCTAATAATGCAGAAATACATGTAGGCAAGATACAGACATTATTCATCTATATTAAGTTTATGATGTTCAGGAAATGGGTGCGTATGTGTAAATGTGTGGCACTGCTAAATTCTCTAGAACCGCTGCCTCGAATAGTAGCCTAGGATGCTATTCGCGGGCGGCTATCAAGGAATTGAAATTGATTGAAATGCTTAATTTTGCATGAATTTAACAAAAATACCTTCAAAAAGTTTCAAAAGTAAATAACAGGTAAAAATAAAAGTCAAACTTCTGCTTCCCCCATGGACACAATTTGATGAAATTTGTATTGAATTTCAGAAATGCGCAAAAATGGAGCCCTATGTATAGTAATTTCATAACAAAATTTGAAAAGTACAGATTCTAAAACTTCAAATTCCAAAATTTCCAAAAATTGTTGATTTGAATTGTTATTTATAGCATGAAGATCAGCGAATTAGATCATTGTTTAGAAAGAACGTTTATCGATATTCTGCTAACGTGATAAAATGAAGACAGAATTTGACCAAACCAATGAATAGTGAGAGAATTCCATGAGCTACCATTGATAGAAAGATCGCTTCCATTCAAACGGAACAAATATGAATGGCAGCGAAAGGAAAAAACAGATATATCCTATCTCAGCGCAAACTCTTAGGAGACCTTTTGAGTGAATTTACTATTATTGTTCAGCAATTTTGATGTTTTTGTTTCTCAGGGAAATGATACATCTTTCGCTAGAAATATCACTGGGAGCTCTGCACAGTTTTTGCAGTTTATAACCGTCATCCTATCAGATGGCATACCAACCTGATGTTAAGAGGGATTAAAGCAAGTTAAACTCTCTTCTACCTCACAAATATCCTCAAACTACTTTTGAAGACATTTTATAATAACGTTGATTAAAATATTTTCCATAATGATTTCCGAATGATTGTGAGATAATGATAATATTATCAAAACATGGAGCAGTTCAACGATCAGTCATATGACTAAAGGTATCAAATAAATTAATTTAGTCAGAACAAAAATAACAAATATCTCCACAAAATCGAAATGAAATATCAAAATGATGTTTAACGCTATGAGTGCTACAAGAAATCAATGACAACTAAGTTCAAAATTATCTTATAAAGCTTTGTCAGAATTCACAAATGCATAACTATTGATTATTTTTTATAGATAATTGCGAGTCACAATTATTTGTTCAGTCAATAATTCGCTAAATCACATCGGCTGTCCTTTAGATCATTACAATATTGATGACTTTGTTGTTGGATAGGAGGTCGTACCTCATGTCTACCAGCTGATTACCCACCTAGGGCCACATGGGCCACAGTTGAGAAGCAGAACTTTAGATGATGAACTTTCACTACTACTGTTTTTTCTTTAAATCAATCAATTTATGAGCACTTTCTGTCTATACTGAAAATCACATAGCATGTATGGTACAGCACGAGCCGTAGATCTATCTTGTAATGGAAGTTTAGGAAATCACAATTAATGTAAATAAAATCGCCACCGACTATATTAACAAACTCATATAAATCTATCCAGTGAAGATCGCCCAGTCCTGCCAATTACGATTCTTATCAGTTTCTCAAGAACAAGAAGGCTTGCTTCCTGAGGCGAAACGTAATTCGTCAAAGCATTACAGACACACTGAAGAAGTGAAATTTGATTTTCTAGACAATCACATTCCATAGGCTCATGAAACCAAAGAAAATGAATTTGTATTTTAAAGTTGATCTGTCTTCAAGTTTCTCGTCAGATATGTGGTTCTTGAGATTCACACGAAAGATGTTCATTATCCGCATATGTTTCAATTGACATGATACAAGCAAAAAACTTCAGTTCAACATTTGCTCAACAAATCATTTCAATGAAATTTCCACCGATTTTTTTTGATTCGCTAGATGGCGTCCATAATCGAGATCACGGCTAAAAGCCAACACCTACTTATCGGACACATCACATAGTTTGCTGATAATCAGGCCAGGGCCACGTAGGATGACGCTGGGTGACAACATGGTTTACAGCCAAAGAGGAGTAACTAAACACACTTTATATAACACGATGGATCATACATCAGATTTCATTTATTGCTCGTGTAATTGTAGATAAGACGAAAGGGATACATAATAATAGTCCGGCAGCCAGAACGAGTTTCTGCAGGGAACGAGGCCGAAAGTGAGACTTTCACAGAATGATGTACACCCCATGCCTACTACGAATCGGCTCGTCTGCCGAGTTTTAGTGAGTTCCTCTTCTTGTCAGACAAGATCAAAGAAAAACACATGTCACTCCAATGGGACGCAGATTGCAGTTTTTGGCTAAAATGAAATTTTGTAGGTTTTCTATGATTATACGAAAAGTACTAAGCACAGAGTTATGATTTTTGGCATGAAATATCTTCAGGTCATTTCCTATGATGTGCTTGTGATATTATGAAGCTTCTGATCGGCAATGTATGTGAGAATGTGGTTGAATGTGGATTATGCTGCTCAAAATGTCTATGTTTTTCGACATTTAAGAGGCTTGCCAAATCTAGATGTGTTTATCTTTATAGACAGGGCGCATGAAGATAAAAGGAAGTGACCTGAAGACATTCCATGTCAAAAATTATAACTCGTGGGCTTAGTACTTTTCGTTTAAGCAGAGAAAACATTCAAATTTTCATTTTACCCAAAAACTGCAATCTGCGTCCCATCGGATTTACAGGTGTTTTTCTTTGATCCTGTCTGACAAGAGGAGGAACTCACTAGAACTCGGCAGACGTGCCGATTCGTAGTAGGCATAGGGAGTACATCATTCTGTGAAAGTCTCACTTTCGGCCTCGTTCCCTGCAGAAACTCATTCTGGCTGCCGGACTAACATTGAAATGCGCTGCAAAGTTCTGATAGGAGACAAAGCACAAACAGGACAAGGAAGATCTTGAAAATATTCTTTGGTGGGAAAGGTCGGCTTGGTAAAGGGCCGGACTTCGTTACGGAAGCACGGAAGGCCCAACGTTCCAGTTTGTCTGCCTGGGGAGGTACCACCGCTCTCACTAGAGGTTAGATTATGAAAGTTGCTACTACACGTAGGCATCAAGTCAGGCACACATCTAACTCTGCTGCAGTATGGCTTCGTGCCCTGACTGAAAAGGCTCTGTTTTTAATTTTTTCATGCTAATTGTTTTGTCAATTTATATTTTCCCACTGCTCTTCTATCCAACTGTCTATCCGTCATGTAAATTCTTTTATCTTGCTGACATGCCATATCACAGATTTTGTTTGTTTGCATCTGCATTTTTAGCATTCTGTACTTTCATAGATTTTGTATGCGATCTATTGCGCTTCATTAATGGCTTTCTTCGACATTACATTGAATTATTGCTTCATTACTATTGTCACTATTCATTTCGTGATGTTTGTTTTATAAAACCAATCTTGCATTCATTACAACTTGATATCTTGACACCTATTTCAAAACCCATCAAAATCAAAAGAAGTATTGGATTTCTTTACTCCAAGACTTGTTATCCATCAACACATCCTTTTATTTCATCAATCATGTGGAAATGTGATTTTTATCAGTGACTTACTTCCCAAACTTTATGGCAAAGTAGTTCTAATTTCATGTTTCCTAAAACGTAATCCTATCTGCCTTGAGAGAGATGGATGAGTAAGTCACACAATCTACCTTTATCACCTTTAGTTTAATGATAATCTTCTGATGATTAAGCCTATCACACCAGCAACAAGTTCACACCCGCAAGACCAGTTGAACAACATAGAGTTCTAGTTGTCATAGAACAGACCAGCCACAGAATTCAGTTGAATTGTTTCCCTGCCAGAACAGTTTTATACATTTTTGATAACCGTACACATTAAATGTAGCCTATGCTACTTAAAAATGTCATCAGTAGTATTAATAGGGCATCGAATAATGGGATCTTCCATTGTGAAAATATTGTAAGACATTTGCAGCATTGCAGGTACTGCAATACAAAGAAGATATTTTCAAGTTTTATCTTAAAACTAAGATCTTACAAATAATCTTAAAATGAGCAGAAATAATAGTTTCAAAGTGAGCAGTACTAGTCAATCTCATGAGGAATTTGCGTTTGATTTGAAGACCATAAAAGACAACAAATGAAATGAATCTTTAACGTCACTACTCCCCATACTTGGGACTTGGACGGTGCTGACATAGTCAGACTTATGGAGCGTTGTAGTACTTTTAGTCCGGATGCCCTTCCTGCCGACTTCCAATGACACTTTCGGGGCTCGACCTCAGGACCAAAAGATCGCAAGGCCAAGCACTTAACCACTGTGCCACGGAGACCAAAACAAGAGACAACAAATAAACTACAAAAATTGGATCCCAGACTTCTCCCTAAAATCGAAAAAGATGGAGCTGTCAAAAAGTGACAGAGAAATCAGAAGATGTGCGTAGAACTCGAATGTATTAAAATACTGAAGTCACAAAATTTCGACCGAAGCCTTCATCAGGTGAAATTCATAAGATGGTGCTGACATTTACCATTCATCAACTTCCAGTAGACATAATGATTGTAGGCTGCTATCGGGTAATGGTCTCATGATATTAAAATTTTCCATTTTCCTGAACTTATCAAACTTTTGCTGTATGTCTTGTTTATAGCAAAGTATTATCTGTTCATTCATAATTGTCATTCAATGTATTTTCTGTTTATACATCTAAGTGTTTCTGTTTCCTGTATTAACGTCTATTTACTTCAGCATCTTCTGTGATTTATTGAATCTAAAAAAATGAAGCAAGATTCCTTGTTATTCAAGTTTCTCATTCAACATGCAGAAATCGCATCTACATAGAGAGAAATGATGTAGTGGAAGTATTGAAAATATCGAAGCACTAGATTGTACATGTACATGAGTCGATCGAGATTTAAATGAAAATATAGAAAAAATTGAATGCATTTTACAAATAGAAATAGTTAGGAGAAATTTGCAAGCCGAAGACGGTGTAAAGCTAAGATTTCAGAAATTCCCAACCGTGCTCGACAAAATTGGCTTTGAAAAAATAAATCCTACTGTGAAGCTGGCAAGACCAACCAAATCTCTCAAGCCCCTTGATTACTTTCATACAACTATCCGGTCGACTGCGATGCGCCAGTCTTACATCTGCATACAATCCTTGGAACAATTTAGATAGTCTCATATTTATACTGTAAAATTCATCAAATTTGGCAACCTGATTGTACGGTTGGCGAGATACTTAAATAGCATCGTACTTCTTCCGGAATTTAGACTATTCTCACCTATTCCAAATCTTAAATGTAAGACTAATTCCAAGCTCTTAAATGTAAAACTACAATGTAAGTAAATGGCTCTGATTTGGATACATTCTACTTATGAGATGTCAGATTGGCTCTGCTGAAGAATCTGCAGAAGCACTCACTTTACGTGAAACCGCATGACTACAATTAAGCCACCGTGGTGAACAGATGCGCCATGGTGTTGCAGTCCTTGATGGGACTGATCGATGTGGGCATCGGCAACCATACCGAGATGGACTAGTCGCCGCATGGACTTGACTTGTGCTTTCTCACCAAGTCGTGCAACATCAGCGATAAACCTGATGTTTCGGTGCTTGGCGGTAACGGAGAGCGGAGAGGGGCCCTGCACAGGCGTAGGCTTCGTCGTTGGAACAATGATGGAAGCAGGATGTGAAAAGGCAAGTGATCGGGGGCGGAGAATGACCAAGTATTTCCGCATACAAGTACTCGAACCACGCAGGCAGTGAGGAAGCGGAGTCCGAATCTCCATACACAAGACAGACTTTCGACTCGGCGGGTCAACTGTAGACGGCGAAATGACTTAGAAAGATAAGGGAAGTCCCTGGTGAACTGCGAGTAGCAGCTATATAAATAAAATCATTCAAGTTGTCTACGGACTGGGTGTTGATGGTAATCGGAGGTGATAGCAGACAGTTAGAGAGATAGAACTTGGGATCATTTTATGGAGAGGACGAGAGGGACCACTTCGTCTCCAAGAAACAGTAGAGCATCAGCAGGAGTGTCAAAAACCACCAAGTTGTTACCATGAAGTTGCAATAGACACAAATATTGGATTAGTTGTTTTTATCCCGTTTAGGTTCTGTTTTTGAGCCAGTAGTCCATCGAAATGTGGAAAAGAATGGTGCGGCAAAACAACCATGTGGTACTCCACACGTGGTCGGAAATGGGCCTAACATATCAGCACGCACTCTGTTGGTGCTGTCTGAGTACAAGTCTCGAAATATAGTACAGCAGGTAGAACCACCAGGGGACCAAATTCCTAAGAGAGGTATAATAAGATATGAAAATACTTCGCTGATAAAGCTTTGTTGTCCAATTCTACGAATAAATCACCGTTTTCTAAAGTAATTCGATTTTACGATTATGACAACTTTCTGAATTTATTAGCGGAGTAAAATTCTCAACACGACAGTCGGTTGTTTTTGGATCGTCAATGACTTCGTTTTCACAGATGCTAGTTTCATTCTAGACAATCTTCCGATAGTGAATTACATGCACACCAAGGCCACTTTTCAAATTTCGTCCAACTCCTATGAGGGAAAGAGATGTATTTCTTCCATCATAAATTTAACATTCAAAGGATCAAATTAGAAGCAGGAGAATTTCTCCACAGATATATCAGATTGTTGAAGAAAATTGACTCAATCAGATGTTTTCATCTTCAGATTTCTATGACAATATCATCAGTCGTTTAAGATCCCAAAGGACTATGGGATATCAGCTAATGATACTCCAGCTGAGTCTCATGGGAGTGCAATATCGACTTGAATCCGAACACCGGAGTCGAATCGCATTTCAGCATCATCAAATCTACTTTGTGAGTGCATTTAGCCTGTAAGATACATTTTGCAGCATGTCGTGCAACTACAGAAACAAACTTACTCGTAGCATAAGTCCTTCATATAAATTATCAGAATATTTGGTATCAAATAAACTATGTATCAATATGGAAATACACATCGATGTTTGAAATTTTGGTGGGTTCCCATTTGCTTGTTACTTTTATTATCAGGATAATCCAAGCAGTGCATTTTGAGTACAAAGCCATATAGGATGCTGGTGGCCATCGTGTTAGACAATTGCAGAAACTTCAAGAATATGAATATCAGTGATAATCATAGGATGCAACTCTTCATAACAATGAAAGTTTTAAGGATTGATAGCTGATACGACTGTGTACAAATACAAAATAGCGATTTCTTATTATCTCTTTTGGAACTGTCGTTGATTTTTCAAAGAAATTGTGTCTAATGTTTATCATTGAATTATACCGCACAGTATTTTGGTAGTACAATTTGATTTAATTGTATGTAATTGTATTGTAATTGTGCTGCAAATTGGGTATACACTGCCGATACACAAATTGCACCGGCGTATCTTTACGAAATCTATACACGCATGATTTTTAAAAGTCTTGAGCTTTTGTAAAAAGAAAGCAAACTCAGACCTATTCTTGTATTTGACAATCGCGAAGACGTCTAATCCATAAAAAAGAGTCACAGTTTGATAAACTGCGACAGTTCGATAGCGATTGATTCTCAGCTTGACTTCAGTAATCGTTGCAAAACGCAATGTTAAGTCACACGCGAAAATAAGCGAGGCGATCGGATTCAAAAGGCTCTAAATGATTATACAGTTTCCATTTCCGCACGACATTGATGCGCTTTTGATTTCAAAGAACAATCAAGACAATTGAAGAGATCTTTCTGTCAGGTGTAATTGCTAATAAAATGATCTACAACTTGACAGCGTGGAGGATGTAATTCTTAAACGCTTTGTCAGGTCGAGTCAGTTGGCAGTTATATTGGTGAAATACTAGTGAAGCGTAACTTAAGGAATACGGGACACTCTCCTGACTCCGACGTTCTGCAAGAATGTCTCTTATCAGTTCTATCCGTCCACTCCGACTCTTGCAATGCATTAACTTAGAACCAACGATGTTCAAAAAAACGACATCAAGCACACTGGTCTTCGGTAGCCCATAGATATGGGAGCACGCACAGGATGCATCGCTATCTTATTGATCAATCTGTGTCGCTGAAACGTCATTAACGACACAATACAGCAGGTCAAAGAGTCCGCTGATGTCGATCATAAACAGACAGTGAAGCTATGAGATCAACAGATATAATTCTATTTTAATCCTCGTAAAATGAGCACTTTCTTACCTAAAAGTATGCAGTTGATCAACTTGACTCACAGTTGAATTGCGATTCAAACAAAATCAGAAGGCACGGAGACAACGAGCATTTTCTGCGATCTCTTTTGACATCCTGTTCATCAAAATCGGTGAACTAATACAAAATTAGTGATATCGTGAAGTTATCACAAAATCATGACCTTTTTGGTTGAAAATGTTATGTTCTTACTTTTTCATCAAGCATGTTAGTGTTTGGTATCCTCTGAATCCTTGCGATGTGAGAAACACGAATATGTACACAAAAAGTACACAAACAACATGCAGGGTGAACGAAGGTTCAAACAAGACAATTAGCGAAGGCATGCCTTTGTTCTCTCATAGTGACTACCGATTGTTTACCTTCATTGTTTGTGTGCTTTTGCGGTATTAAAATTAATATAATAAAAATTAAAATAGAAAAATTATTGAAGAAGTTTGAAAAGAACTATTGAACGAATATGACTTACATATTCGCGCTTCTCACATCGCAAGGATTCAGAGGATGCCAAACACTAACATGTTTGATGAAAAAGTGAGAACATGACATTTTCAACCAAAAAGATCATGATGTTGTGATAACTTCACGATGTCGTTAGTTTTGTATTAGTTCACCGATTTTGATGAACAGAATGTCAAAAGAGAGCTTAGAAAATGCTCGTTGTCTCCGTGCCTGATTCCTTGTCATACTCACAGGTTTACTTATTGAAAAATTGCGATTTGCAAATTGAGTGATTTTCATATTTTGAGCACTACTCAGCAGATACAATAGCGGATACAAGTCTATCATAGCTCATTTTAAAGGTGACAATGCAAGGAATGACGCATGTTCCATTGTTGTACGATATGATTGGAAGAAATGGAAATCGATTGCATTTCATCTATGTTCAGGTGGTCCGTTTTTTATGATTAGCTCTGTAGTAATTGCAAAGTACAAAGGTGGACGATCGGCATTCGTAGTTTGGATTTTTCGGATGAAGATATGAGTTGAAGATTTTGAATGCGGCAAATCAGAAATAACGAAATATCTACATCTTGCTTTACGACTTTTGTTGTAAAATTGACTTAAGACTTGCGAGCACACAGACCTAAGTATGATATAAAAAAATCAAATTGAAGAAATGAATTTCTTTGTCCTTCAGCATTACTAGTATGCAGTAATGTGAATATAGATGTAATATGCAATATATGTAATAACATTAATAAACTTTACAAACGATGGAATAAACATAGTCATCATTGCCCAACATCTGATCGAGCATATCATTGCTCTTATTGACTCTATGAAGGCATCTGACATAAATATGGCATTGAAAATATTCTAAGGTAAACAGATGTTAAGTTATGTTCTTTGGTGTGATATCAATTATACTGCCATTATATTAATGGTTAATTGCTGGGCTGTCATGTCTCGTTATAATCACAACAAAAAATCGACGATGGGGGTGCATCTACAAACAAATTTGATCTAAGAAAAGCATAGGCCTGGCCTATATATTTCAAAAAACGTTTTTAATATGTTTGAATCAATCAGTAAATATTATACCCACGCTTGCCCTGGGATCGGGATTTGCCATGGGAATTCCCATAAATATGCGAGAAGCTCTAATAGAGCTTGTTATTTTTTCTTGGATCTATTCCACGACTTCATAGTTATGATAATAGTTATGCAAGATATGATGATAATTACAGTCTTCATTTCTAAGAAAATTATGCATGGAATGATTGCACGCAGACATTATTTTTATCCTTACTAACGTGTTGCTGCAACAGAAGAGGCTTTAAAGTTTTAAAGTAAATTGGGTAATAAAAAATAGGATAATGTATGCTTAACTCTTGTAGGTAATGTAATTATGTTCGTTAAATGACATTAAATTTCTCATTTTGATTAGAAATCAGATGGTGTGATATAATGCACATGTAAAAAAAAGTGATGGTTTAAAGTCACCACTCTCACCCTTAATGGGGACTTGGACGGTGCTGACATAGTCAGACTTTAATCTGGAACGTTGTGATTTTAATCCGGATGCCCTTGCTGAGGACTTCCAATGACACTTTCGGGCCTCAACCTCTGGACCGAAAGATCGGTGCATGTAAGATAAAATGAAAACATGCCTGGTTGAGTATTTGATCCCCGCACATGCACATCTCGTCTGTTTTCAAACACGAGTAAATGTACTCAGTCCTTCTGCATTGATCACTTTCCGTACAGGTTGACTAGACACCCACATCGTATGAACCGGAATGTGCTGGAATATGCGCTAGTATCGCACATGTGCCAATACACCTGTATAGACTAAATACTGTTGACGATACAATTGCTGCACGCAGGCATCCACTCGTATTGGTTAGTAGGAATATTTCATGTGGGGAAGCATGTGCACTAAGCCTATCATGTTTATAGCAGGCTGGCCTTGCGCATCGATGGTGTTTTTAACTGTTTTATCAAACTATTTTTGGTCTGATTGGTTGAAGACAGGTACATAGCAAGGGCACATTACAATTTCTAATATAAGGAAGGTAACTTTGGTATTCGAAATGCAAGTTAACTGCATATATAGTGATCTGATATCAATTATGGATTGTACAGGGTGCGGCATAAAAAACGTGACTAAATTTCAATGTCTTTCTAATTATCCAACAGAAATGAAAAAATAAGGTCTCATTTGGTCATGATTTGGATCTTCAGATAAGATACCAAGAAAGTGCAATTGCGCTACCAAATTATTCAAAATCTTGACGAGATGCATTCAAGCAAGGATCCATTAGAGAGCCAAAAAAGAGTGATAAAGAAATTGTTAAAAATTAGTAGCTTGATGAAGAATTGGAAAATAAGATAAATCGCTGTGATTGGATTGCCTGAATTATCATATCCACGGAATATCATCGAAGCCGAAAACCTGCTTATATGCACCAGCATGCGAGCGATTTGCATTGAGAATGCGAAGAAAACCTGCACAAAAATTAGATGTCGACTGCCTTTTCAGCACGATCCTTTTTTCATGCTGCAGATTAAAATGAAATCGACAGTAGGCCTACTGCATTTGGTGCTATACTCTAATATTTTGAACCAACTTTTAGACTAATAGCTCATAACTTCATCGCTACTTTTGAAAAATTTAAGGTCAGACGTTGTTTAGATCAGGGCTGTGGAGCCGATGCGTTATCTCATCGGCTCCGGCTCCACGACACTGATGTGAAAGGCTCCGGCTCGGCTCCGGCTCCGACTTCAAATTCAGGTTCTATCTATGCTGGTTATCCTGGATCCGTTGAACGGGGTTTTTGGATAACGGTGTGGCCTTCAGAGGCTTGCTACAATCATCAAATTAGTTTTCATTAACAAGCAACGACTTAAGTTAATAATAAAAATGATAATAGCCTAATATAATGACAAATAACATACTTGTCATATATTTTTGCATGAATTGACTATCTCTGAAAGATAAAATAAAGTTATAGCCAGGATTGGTTAAATTAGATAAAGATCTCCCGCACTGGCTAAATATAAATTGGCCTAGCCTGCAACCAGTCTACTACGAGGCTACATTAAATAAGACCACATGAGTGATGATGATATACCTAATTAGCCGTCACAGGGGCCGAATAGTAGTATAAGCTTTTTAACAAAGCTTGAATATGAAACTGGATAGCGTATGCCTCTAAATAGCTTATAGGGCCTGTATCTACTCGAACATGGAAAGGGTATCGGCTATATAGCCAAATATACCGCATCAATAAAGATATCAATTGCTTTATTGAATATTAAAGTGTATATAGGCTAACTTAGGTTGTTATTGTTATTTGTTATTGCCTTTATTCAATAGTCTGTTGGTCCATGAATAATATGATCGGTGGGTAGCCCACGACTCATCATCTGTAGAAATTGTAATTTAGATAGCCTCATTGCAGTGTAGGCTAGAAATGTACAATTGAAAATTATACTTAAAAAAATTAAAATTATCTAATTTAGGACAAGTTTTGTAATTCTATGCAGCATACTTAATAAGTTAAGGTTTAACTTATATTATATTAATTTCGTATTTTTCATTATGGCGTAAAGTTGCGCTAAATAATTCATCAATGATTCATGTATATTATTATATTCAATTTATGTATAACACATTACCACTATTCCTCTGATGATGGTTAGGCTGATGAAACTGAACTCGGAGTATCACACAGTATGTTGCAGGGTGCTATGCATAATAAAAATTTGACTGCGAGCACCGAGCAGAAATCCCATCTACTTTGCTAGCTTTCGAATGCGCGTGCGGTTTAATGTCACAGACAATAGAAAAGGGAGGTCAAAAGGCGCCTTTATTGAGAGCGTCTCAGTCTTTTTTTATTGTTTACATATAAGTCAGCATGATATCAGCATAAAGTGTTGACAGACGGAAAAAATAATGATGAAAATTCTTGAAATCCACAGGTCTATGACATTTGGGGAAATATCATTACACGATACGGCTCTTGTGCAGTCCTCCCCCCCCCCCCATTTTTTCTCTGGTCAAAAGATGCAGCACCATTGGATGTCCGTTTCAGCATCACCGGTTTGAGTGAAGCATTCCGTGCTGTTGTAAAAATCTACGTGGGCAATTGCGATGTCATGGTCGAAAAATTCGTCAGCAAGTCAACATTGTAATTTGCCTTCGGGTTTTTCGCATTGAAATATGCCCTTTGAATTTTGAAGTCAAAGGAAATTCATTGTGAATGAGATACCTTAAAAATAATAGCGCGCTACTAGAAGTGGCTGGGTCGCTTATTGCTATAGCCATGTGAGGACTTGTAGTTAGGTCATTCGTGTGAGTGTGAAGAGCTCCCTCCAATCAAAATTGATCAAATTGAATAATCGATTGTTTTGAAAAATGTAGGTGGGGGACTGCACAAGAGCCTACAATACAATCTAAGGAAATTGGCATTGTCACAGATGCCAGTAGCCATACCGATAGATGATAGCCTACATAGTAACCGTATTAGATTTAAGACATTGCGCAAGAAATGTAGCTATATTATCTTTGCTGACTGAACTGGAAATGTGTACATAAATGACTGGCGACTTGTCTCTAGGAATCTACAATCATCTAGTTAGCATGCATATAACAAGTCTTCAAATTAATGGATTTTGGAGAATACGTTGTCAATATGGAAATTAGTCTTACGAAACATATGCAATAAAAAATATTACACATGTGTGTAGATATATAATAAATATAGTACAAAAGAAGGCGGCAACTGCAAAGAAAGATATCGTGGAGGACAGATCATTGGTATACTTAAAAGACATATCTTTAGATTTCAAATGATTTAATTTTTTTATGATGCCAATTAATAACTTTCAAAATTCTAGATTTATATCAAAGCTCAAACTATCGGAGCCGGAGCCTTTGTGATAAATCGGCTCCGGCTCCGACCAAAACCATCGGCTCTTTAAGGCTCCGGCTCCACAGCCCTGGTTTAGATATCTAACAGCCAGAAGAAAAACCGACAGTCTGAAGAGGGCCTCAATCCCACTAATTTTGTTAAGAATAAGATCATGATATTCTAGAAGTACGTACGATATTTTACTTGCTGTTGAAAGAACTCTAGTTTCGTCAGAGAACATAGTTGAATTGTAATACACTGTTATTACCAGAAATCTAGATGAATATCCCCTTGTATTGCGTTGTGGATGGAAATTTAGGAGTGTTAGCAATAATATGAAACAGACTGTACATGCCAGATTTCATCAGTTGTGTTAGGTTAGTGCAAATGTGCAGTTAATTATGAAAAATTATCGATTGTAATCTACGTGCGCATGTTTTTTTAGCTCAAAGCTGGAATACTACCACATTGATTTAAGTAGCCTGTCAATGTTTTATCATTACAGCAGCTTTTTAAGTGATCGTCCAATAAAGAGAGCAATCTAATTGAACTAACTGAGAACTAATTGAGAGTAACATTACATTATCAACCCTAATCAATTTCTGATGAAGCCCTCAGAGACGTATGAATAATGACTATCCAGATGATTTATATAATAAGTGTGATGAAAATTGATGTGAACGTTTATGTAAACACATTCAAAATAATGACACAACTTGATTACTGATGAATACGAGTATATTCGAGGATGATGAGGGACGGTGCTGTGATATCGAACATAACATTAAATATAAACTGATCACTTTTCTATGAACTTTTTATTAGATTATTCAGCTAGTGGGAGAAATGGAGTCAATTTTCCTATCGATGTGTAATATTCATATTTGCAATACATTGTGTCACAATGCGACAGAACATCAATCAATACTTATCCAAGAAGTATTTGTATGCAATCACTTTGCAGATTTTGAGGAATGATTTCGCAGATCATGAGAAAAAAATTTTTAACAGTCCAGGCGGTGTGGAACGAAGTTGAAAGAAGGTTGAGCTAGAGATTGTAGTAATTTAATTACACGAGTTGATTAGATTAAATTATCCTCAACAAGACATCAACTTTGAATTGGCCTCAACTAGCCCATATTAAACCATTTCAGCAAGATTATGTCCCCATTCCTTCATCAAGTCATAAAAACATTGGCGATAACATCTACAAACTTTCCAACGCAAAAACATAACACTTCCAATAAAACTAAAATTAGCTGAAATAAGATTACTCGAAATGTTGGCAACCTTCCTTGAAGCAAAGCAATCTAGCGATTCGGCTTTTGAGTTTACGGTTGATGAATTTCGCTGAATTTGAAGATCGCAGGAGGACTGACGTAAACTTTGAGGTCAAAGAGATCCGTCAAGATCATTTAACGAAATTTGTTTGATTGAAATCAAAGGGACGTGCTGTGCACATCATATGAGACTACTCGGAAAAATGTAGACATGCTAGTTCGATAGATGCACATGTACGTTCTCTCAAGATATTTTGAGACGCTTGTTGATGATTTGAATTTGTAATACAAAAAAGAACAACAAATACAATTGATTTTGCTTTTAATAGCCACTATATCAAACTAACCAGCGGCAGTCTATCTTCTCATTTTGGATTTTTAGTTCCTCACTTCATCACACTGAAGAAAAATCTGTACTACACGGGATAAAGCATGTCGAGAAACCGTATTAAATATCCACCAACAAGAAGATATATAAAATTGTGTCTTTTTGGTCGTCATCAATAAATTTGTACTCATGTTTTCGTGAAAATTGAGAGAGATGCATTTAGCTTCGAAGCAGATTAAAATGTGATTTCCAGGACATCAGAACTCTCTAGACTTTAGGAGCACAAAATGTTCATTAAAATTTAAGAGATTCGATGAAAATTTGAAATTAACAATATCTGGAAGTGCAATTTCAAAGCTAGCAAAGTCATCGTTTGAATGCTGAGTAGTTGTTGAAAATTTATGAGGCATGTTTAAATGTGTGTGAATTTCATAAGAAGGATTTTTGCGGAATTTTCTTCGTTTCGTGTTGGCAATGGTATGAATATCTTCATGACGACTCTTTTTAAGCAAAGAGCTGCTCCAACGCAAAGCAGACAACATTTAGCTACTCAACTGCTACAAATAGAACGATGATTGAGAAAGATTCTAGCCGCTTATCCTTTTTCCGTTATGTAATTCGTGTAGTACAGTGATGGATAAAGCGATTCCGGTAAAAAGCTCTCTTGGATTGGCTTTGAATTGGATCCGCACAGCAAAAAAACATCGATGAAACCTGAATATTTAAGTTTCTGCTATTGCTACTCAAACTTCTCCATTCTGAAACACTTGCTGAGAAGGTAGATTTCCTAACTTATTTCAAATTTCACAACGTTCAAAATGTGTACTTTAATCTCTTTCGTCCATAATTAGTCCATCATTAAAAATGATGGGATTTTCATGTTTATGACCACAAATAATTGTATGAAATGGAGTAAATTCAATGCAGCATCCGATAATGTTGACTGAATTGAAATTTCTGTAAAATAATTCCTACATTCACACCACAATGCTAAACTATGTGTCCGTTGCAGTTGCATTTTAAACATTTTTCTATTAAATTAAAACGTGAATTAGCGATAAAATTGCTGCACAGGAGACAAAAATGACGAGATGATGACCGAAGGGAACCTGCATGTGAAAAATTCTTTACATTCTCTGTGTTACAGTGATATCCTGTAGGGGTTGACGTTGTACCGATGACGGATTTATATCTCCGTTAAGTGTTCAATTATAGTGCGGCAGCCAGAATGAGTTTCTGCAGGGAACGAGGCCGAAAGTGAGACTTTCACAGAATGATGTACTCCCTATGCCTACTACGAATTGGCACGTCTGCCGAGTTCTAGTGAGTTCCTCTTCTTGTCAGACAAGATCAAAGAAAAACCACATGTAAATCCAATGGGACGCAGATTGCAGTTTTTGGTTAAAATGAAATTTTGAATGTTTTCTCTGATTAAACGAAAAGTACCAAGCCCAGAGTAATAATTTTTGACATGGAATGTCTTCAGGTCACATCCTTTCATCTTCATGCGCCCTGTCTATAAAGCTAAACACATTTAGATTTGGCGAGCCTCTTAATGTCGAAAAACATAAACATTTTGAGCAACTTTATCCACATTCAACCACATTCTCACATACATTGCCGATCAGAAGCTTCATAATATCACAAGCACATCATAGGAAATGACCCGAAGATATTTCATGCCAAAAATCATAACTCTGTGCTTAGTACTTTTCGTATAATCATAGAAAACCTACAAAATTTCATTTTAGCCAAAAACTGCAATCTGCGTCCCATTGGAGTGACATGTGTTTTTCTTTGATCTTGTCTGACAAGAAGAGGAACTCACTAAAACTCGGCAGACGAGCCGATTCGAAGTAGGCATGGGGTGTACATCATTCTGTGAAAGTCTCACTTTCGGCCTCGTTCCCTGCAGAAACTCGTTCTGGCTGCCGGACTATTATCATTTCACGTTTTTCACAGTCCCAGGCAGGTCACAATCAAATTCAGCATTCATGTCGATGGATTGATGCCTTTTCGTTTGCTTCTTGAAATCACCACGCCTGCAAATATTCTAGAAACTCTGAAATCTATGGTCTCGACGTTTCAGCAGCAGATGACCTGAGTGTTATTGCAATAAACTTTCTATTATTCGATGCGCTGCTTGCTCCGACAGTTTAATTGAGTTTCAGATATCACTGAATACGTTAAACAAAAAGACAAACCCTTACAAAGTTTCTTCAGAATGCCACCGACTTACGATTCATTACTTAGGAAAGTTCAGCCACTGAACATCGGAAATCCAACAAAAAAGCAATGATAACTATCCTCCTTCGCGATACGAAACATTTTCACAGAGACCACCCGCACGCAGTCTACCGGACGTTTTGAATTCTGTCTGATACATGTGGTACTTTTAAATTTGTGTTTTCCGATGTAATTAGGACTTATTGCAACGGAAAAAATATCAAGTTAGCGGAGCTGATGGATAAAAGGCCACTATAACTGATTTGCACATCAAGTCAGTTCCATGCGGATAGAATCACTGAGGAAGTAGCAATCAAAATCTGCTAGTTCGTGCTATTCGTGTAAATGAATCAATCCTACCGGCGCTGTGGCCTTGTGGTAGAGTGTTCGCTCTGCGTCCGGGAGACCTTGGTTCAAATCTTGGTCGGGTCAAACCTAAGACATTTAAAATATGTACAATCTATAATCTTACTAAACCCTCAGCACAAAAAGAATGAGAGTGGGACAAATGACAACTCGGCTACATGGGAGAAAGGCTCGTCGCTTAATGTGTTTCCGAGTATAAACAACGTTCATTCATTCATTTATCTACATCAAAATCAACAACGAGAACTGGTCGCAAATGTCAGTAATGACACAAATTCAAATGATTAAAATATTTGGTCGAAAAAAGGAAACCGAAATTAAGTAATAGTAGGAAATGTATCCAGCTGTTACTGATCAACATGCATTTAAGTATGGAAAGTTGATATTCTGGAAATAATACTAAATAATTTATTAGTACGCAAATTCGGTGAACTGTGTCTGAAAGTCAGTACGTACATTCATTGTCAGTACGGGGAAGCAGCAAAAAGTGGTATCAGTAATCGTCAGTTGAACAATTGGAAGACGAAACTTTCAGGCTGAATAATTTTCTGGTCTTTCATGATCTCAGCTTCGCTTCGATGAACATGTCATTGACAATAGTCTTCAGAAAGAAATGGCACTAACAATGCAGATGTGGTAATGCGCACTAACAATGTCCTTAATATGTTTGGATATCGCTGAGTGCACATTCAGTTATCAGGTATGAATATCGGTTGTCGCAATCAGGATGCACTCACAATGCGACATGGAAAATGAACCAATTGTCACTGGCACTGCGTCAGTGCAGGTTAACGTGTGTAGAGCACATTATATAATCAAGCTCTAACTCGGGGCGATTTATCATATACTAATGATACTTTTGAGATGGGATGGCCAGAAAGTTGGCTTAGGCGGTTTCGAAACCATGAATTCCACTTGAGTCGAGCTCTGGTGAAATGCATTTAGTTTGGCAGCCAGAACGAGTTTCTGCAGGGAACGAGGCCGAAAGTGCGACTTTCACAGAATGATGTACACTCTATGCCTACTATGAATCTGGTTGTCTGCCGAGTTCTACTTAGTTCCTCTTCTTGTCAGAGAGAATCAAAGAAAAACACATGGGACGTAGATTGCAGTTTTTGGCAAAATTGAAATTTTTTATGTTTTTTCTGATTAAGCGAAAAGTACATATTAAGTCTAGAGCCATAATTTTTGACATGGAGTGTCTTCAGGTCATTTCCTATCACGTTCATGCACCCCTTTCTATGAAGCAGAAACACTTAGATTTGGTAAGCCTCCTTATGTCGCCAGCCACAAGCTTTTTGAGCAGCATAATCCACATTCAACCAAATTTTCGCAGGCATTGCCGATCAGAAGCATGATAATAGCACAAGCACATCATAGGAAATGACCTGAAGACACTCCATGTCAAAAATTATGGCTCTGGGCTTAGTACTTTTCACTTAATCAGAGAAAACAGAAATTTTCATTTTAACCAAAAAAATGCGATCTGTGTTCCATTGGATTAATGTGTTTTTCTTTGATCGTGTTTGACAACAAGATGAACTAACTAGAGATCGGCAGACGCGCCGATTCATAGTAGGCAGAACAGAAGTTGTACATTCTCTGAAAGTCTTATTTTCGGCCACGTTTCCTACAGAAACTCGTTCTGGCTGCCGCATGTATTATTTGTGCAGTTATAAGGGGGGCATTTGCACCAATATTCCCTGATTTTTCTACACTTCAACAGATAACGTCAAATCAGGCAAACTTTTAAACTGCAAGAAGAAACTGATCGTCTAGCTATAAGTTTGGAGTCAACATGTTCTGTAGATATTGGTAAGAAATGTCCTGCCTAGCAATTTGTATTTCCCTGAGACAGTTTTATCACTTGTTCAAGTTTTTCTCATTTTCATTTTCTCATATGTCACTTTAATGTTTGACATTTTATTCTGATATGATTAGGTACAAAATACCTTGCGCATGTAGCCCAACCTAATTTATTTGTATAGCCTCAATCGCCTATGAAGGGTAGTGTCATTCCGAAGCGTTTAACTAAAACAGCACATCAACACGATCTTCGATGTACATGTTCCCACTGTGCCCATATTACACTGCCCGTAATGTCTCGATAAATTCAAAAATCAGACAAATCACGAAATCGGGTCTGAAGGGTAACCAGACAGTTTCCTTCAAACTTGCACACGATAATCAGCAATATTTGATAAGTATTCAATTAGTTATTATCAAGATTGTGTTGCTGACTTGCATGTATTTCTTGATGTTCTCAATTACGTTTCTCAATTAAAGAAGCACACAATGTGCCGAACATCACAATTCTTTATGAAATAAGAACACATTCTAAAACCTAACGTAGAATTATTTTGAGTCGTTCAAATAATGCTAGTTGAAAATACATCACTTATAACAAGCATTGGCTGCTATTTTCCATGCAACAAGTCCTTGGTCCGATTTGGGAAATCAAACTGTAGATCAAATTCATTCGGTTGCATGGATAATTTGAAGCGTAAATGCAAGTTGAACCTGACAACACAGTTTTCTTTGATGTTCTACAAGCACCACAAGGAAAAAATGATCAAATTATACTGAACCCTGTCAGTAATATCTTACATACACGCACCAAGTCATGATGTGGTGTCACTTTTGCAAGTTGAGCTGTCAATTCAACTCATATGGGGAAGAAATGTACATTTTCAGGTATGCTAAGAAGCTTCACAATATCTTAACTTTAATTGGCTGACATTAATATTTTATGAGTACATTCATTGAGAAACTGCTCAGATATATGCACTTGCAACGTGACAGGTGCTGTTCTCCGTCAATTGAAAAGATAATCAGATATTCAGAACAGTTAACCGACTTAATATCAGTCGATGACCAGCTGAAACATCGAATACGCTGTAATATGAAGTGATGTCATTGAAATTTCGAATTTTCACGCATTCATTGTCACTGTACATGAAAAAAACGAAAAAACAGTTGAAATAAAATTTTAAGTAAAGAAGTACTCACCGATAGAAATAAATAAATGCAGCTGCTAAGGGCAGAATAAATACAACGGCGGTTACCACTATGATTATTATTGGCAGAGTCAACCGTTCACCGGAAATAGATCCTGCTGAAAAGGAAAAAGGATTTGTTCGTCTCTTAAGCTAAATGTCATTTATACTGAGAAACATCATTCATGGTCGAAATTCGTCTCTGAAAATGTCATCAAATGCTCCATACTTTCATATTTCCGCTAACCAGGTATTGGGTCATTTAGATTAAGAAAAAACATGCTGCTTATTAATTTTCTTCCCGAAAATACAAAGTACTGTCTAAGCATTGTGCAAAACTAATATTAGAAAGGCCCTAATCTCATTTCAAAATTCTTCCGAAGTAGGAAAGACCATCCTCTCCCTCAGTTCTAGTAGCAAGAATCGGGAGATGTGGAGGCGTTAGTCAGTGCGATGCCATTCATAGATGTTTATTTCTATGCATGTGTTGAAAAGTTGATATTACCATAGCCCTCAGAGCGCATGAGCATTACTTTTCAGTCCTTGGTCAGCACTTTACAGTGCCCGGTCAACTTTGTAGTAATTGCGGTCAACACTTTGCAGTTAGTGAACTTTTAGGCAGCAAAGTATATTTGTGTCATGATATTCTTTTCTCTATTTATCATTTTGATTGTGATTACGTTGAATATCCTAGACAAGTGCCAAAATCTAGCATTTCAAACATCGGAGCATTGCAATATGCTCAATTGAATTATCCACCTTATGCAGAATCAAAAATATGAAATTGGTAAACGATTTATTGTTAACACAATTATTTTGGCTTTTCGGCAGATAGCTGACAATATTCGATGAAATTGACTCCATCGATCTTCGAATCTTTACTACTTTTATTTCCTACATTATCATTTCTGCGGTTCTTTTCATTTTGAAGTTACTATTTGGTTAATTAATAGAAGGTAACAAATACTTGACACCATGTATGATTCTGATCCAATTTAAACTCAAAAGTCTTCTTTTGCAATGTTTAGCAGCATATCGATGTCTATTCCTAGTCCATGGATAGAAATATTATGCAATTCTAGGTATGGCCATAGACTTCTTGATGTCATGGTATGACCATATATCTAGAAGTCCATAGGTATTGCCAACAAAAAGACGCTAGGATATCTAACATATTCCAGATGGAGATGCATGCATAGAAATAAATCTGCTACCCTCTCTGGACAACGATATCGGTCCTCGTACTCTGAAAAGATGACTTTTTAATCTTCGTGAAAATAATTATTACTTGAATGCAAGCTTTTGTCGTTAATTATGGCGTCAACTGCTGCACAAAACCTTTCAGTCTAACGTTAAGATGCTGCCAACTTATAGATTAACAATTAAAATTCATTTGCATGATGATGATCTTGAAGAAAATTGAATTTTTTAGATTTAGAGCTATAAATACAATATACTTGTCACTGCCACTTATAGGTATACAGCTACACATACTAAAACAGGTCTAGATAGCCTGGGGTCGCATGTTTTGCATGGCAAGTCAATCAGTCGCTCATCTCATTTAAATAATTGTTTCTTCACTTCTTCATCAAATGATTTACATGTACAGTATTTCAATCTTGAAGTCTGATCACTGTGTCACTACTCACTAAGTACGTTGGCATGAAATTTTACAATATTCACTGTTACACATGAAATTAAAAGTAATGTCTACTAAAACGATATTTGTCAATTCGCCAACATAATGAGAGCTTTTCGATGATAACACGTCATAATTGTGCATTACTGTTACTGAATTGAAGATTATGCACCAATTGAAGAATTTGATCACATGTTCAGTTGCTTCCAAAACTCTTCAGTAAAAATTAGTATGCATTAAATCATGTTGGAGGAAAACTTTCTCTTAAAATGTTAAATCTCTTTAAGTTCTTTTAAATTTCCCTGCATCCATTCTCCGATAATGGTTAAGTTTACAAAGAACTCGTTGTGCCCCAAGGGATGAAATCGAAGCAGATTCATTATCGAAAGATCAATTGCAATGAATTGGTGGATTGTTAAGTAGAGAATATTGATAATGTCAAGAAGTGCAAAGGGGAAACACGCCTATCTGAATAATGTCTTATCACCATTATAATTTCAATAAAATTATCTTTTTGAATTTGAATGATGTGAGTTTTACTTGACATTCTAAGTCAATAACAAACAACTAAGATTATGAGTCGATCGGAATTTGAACATCAGTCTGAATAAGTGTAGTACATCGAATGAGAGACAATGTTCAGATGTCATAATGATTGTGGTTCACCTCATCGACAGGGTCATTTCATCGACACTTAGATATCATGGATTTAAGTCATTTCATCGGCAGGTCTTTCGTCGACAGGGTCATTTCATCGACGAGTCGTTTCATCAATATCCATGTCCAGAGTCAGAGGACATTGGAGTCCTTAATAAATATCAAAGACACCATGGCTTGATGTCTATTAACTATTGAGTTAATTTATGTCTTCAACTATCCATGGATGCATAATACTCTTGAGCGAATATCATCCACCTGTCGATGAAGTGACCCACCTCCATGCTAATACATCCATAGCACATATGCAATAGAAATATACGGGCTATGCTAAAATTCCTACCTCTCTTCACCTGTTTTAAGAAGACCGAGAAGCTATAGAGTGTGCACTGTGTAATCAATTACGTAGTTTTTTTTAAACTGTTCCAATAAGTTTTTAAAAACATTAAAAATTTATCCTTAATTTATTATCTTTCACCTTAAATTGGACCTGCTGTTTACCCTCATCTTCTCCACTGTTGTTCCACCCGCTGGGTCATTTCTAGTATCTACTATAGTAGTGTCAATGATGATTGCAATTATTTTCTGCATTTTAATTATCATTTTAAATTGATCAATTCCTGAATTATAGACTTTTAGTCAGATAGTTCTTCCAGGAATTTCTAATGGAGCTATTGCCTCCGTTCGCATTCTTCAATATCCGGAATCTTCAAATTTTTCACGCGGGATCTTCGATTCCTTATGCGTCGTGTTTTACATAAATACACATGTATGTCTGAAAGTCTACAGAAGCATTAAAAAACTTCTCACATATTTTCACAAGTCAGAACTATTTTAAAATGTACTTAATCAGTCTGCATGTGATTTCCGTCTACTGTGATAAGTGAAATAGCCCTCAACAAACCTGAATCCTGGACAAGCTTGTGGAATTTCATGAATAGCACAAATGATAAACATTGCATTTGTTTCAGACCGAGTTTCATCCAGATACTAATAAGATCTAGAAAATCCCGATGATCGGGAAAGCTGAGACTCAAATGCATGAAGTTTGAAATATTTGTATTATTATTTAGAATAATTTCACAAAAAATCCGCAAAGTTGGGAAACTCGGCTTCATTTTGAGTCCACTTCGACATAACTCAACTACTTGCCCATCCATTTCAGATATTGCAGGCTAGTGTGGCCCTTACCGAGGACGTACTAGTAAATCCGTCTCAGGGACGAAACGCAGCTATTTCCTACTCAAACTGCTTAATCTGTGGAAATCTTTCTACACTTCTAAGCATGTTAATTGTCAATGAGATAAAATACGACCACTAGAGGTAACTTCATTTCAGTTACCATTCATTTATAATAAGCCTATCTATTCACCTGAAACTCTTTATCACTACAAATATGAAGTGATTACAATTTCACGTCTTAAAGTTACATAGTTCATACAAAAATAATTTGCAGCGTAAATTCAGACCATTTATATGAACCACTCTCACCGGAATGAAGGTCAAGAGATTAACATTAGTTGATATTTTAGTTGCTATGGAGAGAGACTGTAATAGTTCAATTCTTGAAAAAGTGATTGCTGTTTGATTGACACACTTTCAAGAGCACACAATAATTAACAATATATTGTAAGTAGAATAATTAAATATTGAGTTGCATCCAAAGTGTGACTGAACGCCGTTCAATTGAACTAGTCCACGATTTTCGTGAACTTGAACTGAACGGCTTTCGCATATTTCTGAGATGAACGGGAGTTGAATGCTCCGTTCATTTCTACACACGGATCGCAATTCACCCAAGGAAAAAAACGGAAAATCGGGAAAACCGGGGTTTGAATGCATAAATTTTAAATATTTACATTAGACTAATGTCGTGAAGAAAGGAAAATTGCGAGGCCTGCTTCTGCCTTTAAACGTTCACACATGAATGACCGAAATTATCTACTTAGAATGCTTCACCCTAACCTATTTTTATCCATAATGTCGGTGCTTATTTATTATCTTTTGCATATTACTACTTTTGAATAATGTCGGGCGCCAGACGCTCATGATGACACGCATGCAAAATATAGAATTCTTGGAAATCTTAGATCATATTTTTATTCTTAATATCTCTTTTATATGCATAGTTTTTCCACCAATATGCAGTCCGATGATTGGGTTGGCAAGCATACATAACGAATGTCCATCCGGAAAATGTTGCAATCTGAAACAATTAGCCTAAGCCATGGGTCGGCAATCCTAACCAGTCTACGGGCCATCGGAAAATGAAAGGTACAGTGCATTCTGCATGTGTCCGTAGAGCAATGATACACGGGAGTGAGACGTGGGCCGATCAGATCGTGAAATTGGAAAGAGCAAAAATGCCATTGGTCAAAGAAAGTGTGATGTATGGCTGATCGATGGACACAGGAATGAATACCTAAGGAAGAAGATGAACCTAAAAGGCATTTCCGATGTTCTGCACAGAAGAAATTAAGCTACAGTGACATTATAGTCACCTCATGAGAAGAGACTAAGATGACTGAATGAAAAGAGATCTTTTTAGCTTGATGTCGCAAGCAGAAGACCAAGAGGTTGTCATCAAGACTAAGGATAACATGTTAAAATGTCGTCTCCGATGATCTCCGAGCTTTGAATCTAAATCCAGCAATGATAAGCGACCAACTTTTGTGGAAGCGAGCTATCCGAAAGCCACAACCCGCTTAACGTGCGAAGAAAAGGACGGAAACGGAGAAGTTTAAAGTAAGTAATCAGTTTTACAAAACTTTGTGTATGCTTCGTTAGTCGCATAAGGGTAGACAATTTTGAAGTAGAGTCGCGGGCTGCAGGTTGCCGACCCCTGACCATTCATAGCTCATCATTACAGGTCTTGAACTTGTCATCAAACTCCATTTATCATCTAAACAGTCTTTGATATTGAAATGCATATCTACTGAATGTGAAGCTTCGAATTTTTCAATAAATTGTACATCGTGACTTTATACACAAAAATGTCAGCAAATAACTTCATCTGCTCGTACTTCGTTTTGAGAAAAACAAAATGCCTCTAATTACTACTCCTACTTAGGTCCCTTTCATGAACAAGAATAAGTTGTAAATAGTGGTCACATATCAAAAGTTAGAGATCGACTTATCCCTGGTTTCCCCTCAATTAGTTGTTGTACGAGTATGTAATCGTATATCATGGTATGTTGAAACTACGTATATCATCGCTACAGAAAATACATTGACGTACACGTAGGTCTAGTATTTTTCATTTTCTTTCAAGAATAATCAAGAGTCTTAAAGACAAAATTGATTACCTGACTGATCAAGTAAATCATAAATCATATCGTAATCAAATATACTTTGTACATTTCTGAAATTTCACTTTATTCGTAAAGCACTTTGGAATATCCTTGAGGGAGGTTCCAATCTAATTACCATATCACATCATGAAAATCGAGAGACGACGTTAAGTCTCGCTGTTTCTGAGATTCTGTGCATCTGATGCAATACGACGTAAAATTGATTCACTCATAAAATCAAAGCAACCTGATCAAATATCGAACCTACCCTTGTATCAGTGTTATAACGCTGCCACTTTGCTGAAACAGTATTCAATAATCCTGTTGAATTTCAAAGCCTATCGGATGAATAATAAACTAGCCTGCCTTAGTATTACAATCTTTCTAGAACACCTCATTGCATCAATGTTTGTCTAATAATTATTCTCAGATTTGTGGTCAGTAACTGTCAAGTAGTCTGTCATTTACAATTAAAAATACTTTACTGTCTTTTCTCCCTCACTGATGGCTGGACCGTGCTGACATAGGTAAGAGTACTTTCAGTCCGGATACTTTGGGGTTCGATCTCTAGACCAAAAGAGCCACATTTACAACACAGCACTTTCATTCAACCGGCTTCCATCGACCTAGAGCAGACAGGAGCATCACAAAGACGATTATCTCTTCGACAGCTGATAACTTCACAGCAGAAGTTTCATGAAGTAGAGAGGTCAGGAGAATACAGATTAAATTATTTTAAAGTACAAGACATCAAGTTGCAGAAGATTTGGCAAAAGCGATTATGTCTGTCTTGGCGTCAAGTGTCTGTTATTCTGTTCTGCCTCAGTTCTTGACATACCGAGGCGAATACTGTTGATCACAAAAATGCTTTGTGAAAACATTTCGCGCATTTTTTGATGATAGGTTCCTTGAACTTAAAATATCGGATAAATTAACTATGTACCCGCAATGATAAGTGTTATCTAGAATATCTTTGTGAACTGCTCGAATTTGATAATATTTCACCTGCATTCCGTCGTCAACTATCTGAAGATGCGATCATTGGAGTGAATTGATAGCATCCACTTTACGAATTGACCTTGACATGATTGCACCTGCTGCTTCTCATGCACTATATGTCGCTTACTGAAAGCGCCAAAAATACGAGTACATTTTCTCGAGTGCAGATGCCAATAACCGAAGTGCAGGTCATCTCACATAAATCAGAATTCTGACTATTTACATTAAGAAATCGGACAAATGTTAGCGTATATACACAAAACTTACATTGCCCTACAAACTTACACGTATTTTTTATGTATTGGCCAGATAATTTATAATTTAAATATTACATTCAATGAATAATCATACCATGCAAATAGCCACTGTTCCATGAATATTAAAACAGCAATATCAGTTGAATTAATGGATAAATTGAATAAATGTTTTCGTCTTTCATACTTTTGTAATGTATGTTTCTCAACAAAAATGCTATTTCGGATCTTTTTAGGAGTTCAACTTGGTTTTGAACTCATACAAAAAGGTATTTCTCATACTGCAGCATTTTCATATTTTTGACGCTTCCGTCTAGTATTCCTTGATTTGATTTGGAAACAAACGAGCTTCTACAAATAAAGGTAAATGTCTATGATATTCTAATGAAAACGGTTGGTCGCTGTTTCATTTGCTTAATGGAATTTCCTTCATAAACTTCTTCAGTTAAACCGTTTGACCTGCGCGCAAACATGAAACATGTGAGAATTAATCCAACAACAATGAAGCTGGAATGAAGATCATTAAACAAGATGGGATCGGTGACTTGTCAAATTCGATAGAATATTTCCTTTCTATCAGATACACAAGGAATAAATTTCTGAAATATTTCAAATTCATGAATGTCGAATGACATCTTGAGATCATGGAATCCATGTTAAACCAATTAAATCTGAATGTTTCTTCTTCCATTGCAAGTTGAGCTCAAAAAAACTTCAAAGAGTCGACACAACGTTCACTCAACGCTGCAACATATTTGTTATACGCAAAATACTGACAACATCTGTGTTTCGCCGTAGCACCTGAGATATACTGAATCTTCGATATTTTATTGCTGACGGAGACGTTGGCAATTGAATATAAACAGAAATGTCCCCGTTTTATAGTCTAGACTGATCCCATCAGTGGATAACTGATTCGCCGATAACAATCAGCTGTGCATCACTTGACTATCAGCTGTTCTGAAATTTTCAAGATTTTGCGTAATAAAATCCATGTTTCAATGAATATCTCTTGAGAAAACACAACACAATTGAAAGGATGGAAATATGGCTGCCAAGTCATCCCACTGCATTGAGATCTGAGATGCATGAGATCACTATTTTGGGAAATACCAGTCGTCACTTGCAAAAGCAAATTGCTGAATGATACGACTTTAATCATGATAACTTTCAAGTATTCCGTGCGCTTTTCATTTGTAAATAATAATTCAAAACACACTGAATACAAAAAGGAATGAAAGCACTATTTCCTCAATCTCGTACATCAAACAATATCTACAGGAATGCTTTATATAGGTAGAAAAACAACACCTGCAAATCCAATGCACAATATATTTTCCGCATAAGAAAACTCAAAAATTGAGTTTCTCAAAACTTTCGATTAGAAAGTTGACTCAAACATTTTATAGTTACATCTACCAGTGTATATATTTGGTATTACTTTGTGATGTCCGCGTTCCTTTTCCGCCATGGGAGTGCAACCCTTGAGAACCTACAGTCACTATGTAAATTATAACTTTCACTCTTTTACTTCAAGAAAGATAAAACTTGGTATATATGAATTCAAAATGGCTAAAATCGCTAAAATGGCGACTACCGGGAAAATATCCTACTGACACCAAGACCATTGTCGCGTTGAAACGAAAGAACCAGTCGTTGGACTAAGTAGGTCGTGTTCATTGAATCACTCACTTTGCTACCAATTTTTAGGACCATCAAGGTTGAGCACAAAGCTTCCCTGAGTTTCCACTGCAATTCCCCGAAAATCAATTCTTGGCAATTTGCTACCCTTTTGTCTTTGGCCTGTTGAGATGCTAAAACATATGGAGGTTTGCAGATTGCAAATGACTTGTAACCAGCGGTTGAAGTCACATCCCTTTCAGAGTGGTACTAGCGGAATGACATCCGGGGGCTTGCCATCTGATCATACTAGTCCTAGTGGTTCCAGAATTGCAGGAATCTCAATCGTTCAGTGTCTTGGTCATCATAATACGTCGCTCGCCTGTGCGAGCATACCGTTTTGTCAACCGTGTCTCCCCATGAGCATTTGTGTGGGTTACACAGAAAGCCCCAAAGCGCAGTCCTTCACCTTGAAAGGCCGCATCAGAGGATAGAAGTAGATATCATTATCATTTTCCCTCTGATGCTTTCCTTTGTATCAAGTCAAAATGTGTCTCACACCTAATAGTCTTGATAAAACTGTCTCGAAGGTTGAAATACAGCTTAGATAACAGAAGCGCTCCTATGAATAGCTGAAACCTGTGCTTCTGTTAGGATTTCATACGGAAAATCGACTGCCTCTTACAGTTTAAATGTAGGCTTGCTGTCACAAACTGCAAGTAAAGAGACACAAAGACAGAGAGAACAATGTACACACGAGTAATACAAAATAATAATGCGCCGAGCAGACGAAGTCAGATCAAATTCCTAATATCCGAACACTTCAAGTTATCGTCTCTAAGTAGATACTTGTCCGATTTGCAAGAATTTGTGTAGGTGGGTAGAAAATATCCTCAAATCTGAACTTATGTGACGATTGATTAACTTTCAGGAGTTTTGAGAAATTCGAAACCGAGTGGGGTGAGAGATGACCTAAAGTCATCTTTTTGCACATGCATGCAATTATATGTATCAAAACTGAAAGAAATCGAAGACTTTGGATTGAAGATAACAAAATATAGACTATAAACTGTCAGTTGACTAGAGAATTAGATACCCAGCCTACGAAGAATGGATAATGGACGAATAGATGTAAAATGAAAAAGTAAGTAAGTAAGCTCGTTTTTACCTTGAGACAAAGACCGTCAAAAAATGACAAGACACTGAAAATTTCCTTTTCGCTTTAAAACCAATGATAGTGTCCTACTTCCCGGGAGAAAAAGATTAGGTCTCGAAAATCAAGTTTATCCTCTGAAAAGTTAATAACCGCGACGGGCCTTCGCATTATTACAATGCATGGAAGAAATGTAAACGGTCTGACGATGATCCGCTAACAGGACATAAAGCTGAAAATTCTAATACAGCACATTTTCAACCACGACGGTCAAAAACGGTCTGTGGAATAATTTTCAAATTAATTCAGTCTAGATATTTGAGACGGACAACATCCTCAGTGTTGCTATTTCGAGAAATGCAAATGAATCCACTACACAGTAACAAAGACATTTCTTCAAAGATTTAAATTTCCACACACTTCAATCACTGAGTTATGAATGAAGGCAGAATGCCAAAGTGCACAGATCTTAAACATCAATGAAAATAGAACAATTCACATTTCTCAAATAAAACAATACTTTGATCAGCGAAACAGTTTTTCCATGCAAACTGCAATTACATTAGAATTGAAATCAATAAGATCCCAACGACTGACAAGAACAGTATCATCACTCTTAACTGATCACAAAATTCTCAAATCCAAATAATTCAAATTCTGTCCTCTTCATCCGACGCTTTAAGAGAAAGACAAAATACAGCTAATCTCATCGAAACATCTTGTTTATGTCTACGACTCAGTTTTCAGCCTTTTAAGACGTTTATGACGGAATTCAATATTTTAGGCTTACAGGTGTAGTAGCCTGGATTGCCAGTTATAGGTGCGAGAAAAGTCTTTGCGGATTTTTGATAACTTTATATTTAGTTATTGTATGGTGAATTGTTTTACTTTATTTTCATTTTTCTTTGAACAAACCCATCTAGAAATAAAAACTAAACATTCCATGTACTCATTGACATTTTTATTCTTCAAATAGCTCACCGTCATGCTCAATGCACTTCAGAAAACGTTTCTGAAAATTCCTCAACGAATCACGGTAGTACGAGAGAGCAATGTTGTTCATTTGTCGCTCAATCTCTTCCCGCAAGTCCTGAATGTTCCTGTAAATAAAACCTGGAGGATAAACCAATTGCCGCAGGTGACTCCAGAACCAAAAGTTGCAGGGTGTCAAGCCCGGTGATCTTGCTGGCCATTCAATAGGTCCTCTCCTGCCGATCCAGCGATTGGACAAATGAGTCTCTAGAATTTGATGCGCTGAAAGAGAGCAATGGGGAGGCGCTCCGTCTTGCTGGAGCAGAAGGGTTCTTCCAGTGCCACGAGAGAAATAAGGAACGACTTGGTTCAACAGAAGATCAGAATATCTCTTTCCATTCATGGTTTCTGAACTGATATCGTAGAGACGAAGTCCAGAATAGCCTATACAGGCCCACACGGTGAGGCTAGGAGTCTTGCCTGGGTTGGTCATTCTAATATTCGGGTTCGTCGTAGTCCAGAAGTGCACATTGTGCTTGTTGATGTTGCCTGTCAACGACATGACACACTCGTCCGAAAATGTTAGCTTTCGGAGGAAAGCAGGATCTTCTCTCGATTTTCTCCTCATTTCTTCACAAAATTGTAAGCGGCGGTCTTCGTCCCCATCACAAAGAAATTGAGAATATAGCGGCTTGTATGGATAATAATGTTCGGCTTTTAGAACTTTTCGGACAGTGAAATCAGAGATCCCGACATCCCTCGATATCGCTCTTGTCGAAGTTGAAGGATTTTCAGTGACAGCTCCAATTACCTTTTGCCTGTTTTCATCTCCAGATGCTGTTATGGGTCTGCCACTTCTGGATCGGTCGTGGGACAGGCTGCCGGTTTCAAGAAGTTTGTTCTTCCAATACAAGATTGTTCTCGACGATGGGGGTTCCTTGTTAAATTTCTCTCTGAATTGACGAGCACTTTCTTCACAGTTGAAAGAAATGGCCCACGATGTGCAATAAACTTTTTCTATTGTCGAGAATTCCATCACAATATCAAATTACTCACATCCATCAGTGTATCGAGATTATAAACACAGTGTATAAAATGTATTGATTAAAATTAAAAATCTCGTAGTAAGATTCAAATGTGAAATCTATGCTGGTCAGCAAAAATAAGTGGCATAGCTTTTCAAGGCATAACATTTATTAAGGTTAATCATCCATGGTTTAGTCCGTCATTTAATGATCGATCCTCGAAGTTAGATTTAAATTTGAAATCTATGGAGCTCAGCAAAAATGAGTGGCATAGCTATTTGAAGCACAACTTTGTTGATTTGATCAAAATGAGATCAAATCTCGTAGCTAGATTCAAATGTGAAATCCATGGAGCTCAGGAAAAACAAGTGGCATAGCTTTTTAAAGCATCGAAAATAGCACAATGAAATGCCGAGTTTACAAAACGTATGGAAAGTAATCAATTTAAATTTTGTTGATTGAATAGTATAAAGCTCACTATGTGTTAAATCTGAAGACTTGGCATGCATAATAGTCGAGTGACAGAGTTATCTACAAACGCATTGCCACATATTGGTCACTGAAGAAATGATATTTGATCATTGAATAGCAAAATATAAAGTTGACAGAAATCCGCAAGGACTTTTCTCGCACCCTGTATATCTATGGAATTTCTATGAATGTAGAAATCTGAAAAAAACTAAAAGTAAGATTCATAGGAGAGTGCTGTTGGAACAGGTACTGCCGCTAGATTTGATCAAATGATAAAAGTATTTTCAGCTGATTTTTTAGGATGATACGCTTTCTGCGAGCCCAAAGTGACAGGAAAATATAGAAATCCGAGGCTGCGAAGTGAACAAGGATTCTTCCAACGTTCTTGCTCGTCTGGTTAGACAATAATTTAATCTTCCATGCCTCAACCATATTCCTTATCATACGAGAATACTATCATTTGGTGACTTTGTAATGTCTAAAATGACTTTCCCCGCTATATGCCAAAATGCAATGTAAAGCTGTGCTGTTTGGTTTCTCCTCTCGGATTCTCCTTTTAGTTTTCTGAGCCTCATTCACGCTTTTCTGACTATTAAGCCTCCCATCATACTGTGCCCAGCTTGTGGAATGTGCTGCCCCTCTGCGGCAATGTGATGACTGGAAAGCGGTTTAACTAACTTTCGACGTATCTAATTGATAATGCATTCTACTGACATTGCTTCGTGTCATTGCTTCTTATCAGCAGCCATTCAGATTGTACTGAAATAAATTGCTTTGTTTTAATAAGTAAGTAAACAATTTATATTGTATTCAATTTATTCAGAAAAGAAAAACGGCCATCAACTACAACAACTGCTCTATCTTACATGTAGTTACTTCCAGAACGAAGCGTTCAACAGACATATATGAAAACAGAGTATCCCAGTCTTTCTCATTGGACTCTCTTCCTTATCTGCGCATTAAGATTTCATTTTCCCATGTATTTCTACCGGCCCCTTCATTGTATTTCTACGTCTGAATGACTTTGTGTAAGGTCAGACAGAAATGAAGCGACACTTTTCACATTTAAAGACTTGCCGATTAATTTCTTTAAAACGCATTCACGGATCAGTTAACGGTATCAAAGGAAAGCCTATTAGGTCATTCATTTAGTGCTGCAAATGACCTTTGATATAACCAAATAACCTCACACAGACCTCAAACAGAAATATCTTATCGAAGCACGTAGAAATATTCCTTCATTTATCAGTTCAATATCAGCTCCCCTTGCTTCCAAGTTGTGGAGGTTGATACGAGGATAAGGAGATATCACCAGATAACTTAGTAATAATTGTGATCTAAAAACCTTTGACGACCTACCGCGCGCTGAAATACCAATTGCAAGTTAATTTCAATGACCTTATCAACCTCATGTCCTGAACACTGGTTTTATTCATGAGACACAACTGTGAGAGTCAATGGCGCAATACAACCCCCCTCCCCGGGTTCTACCTGTTTCTTTTTGACTCTGTTTATCGGACTCAATTGAAGGCCCGGTTGCATTAGAGGCATGATGGGCTGAAATAAATCATCAGCACATTTAATATTTTTCTATGCTTTTAAGTCAGAAACTAATAGAGGCGAAGATTTCAATGTTTACCTTTTGAAGGCACTTGACAGCATAACATCTCTATTTTGAAAAGTGAACTTGAACATATCACAGAATTTTAATTGATATGACATACTAGTACACTTCACGTCAGCAATTACGCCCTTTTGAACGGATCACTATTTGCCGGTAACTGCTTTGACTAGTCTTAAATAAAAGGGTTCAGTGACGCCCACTTCTCAGACCTCTTCTCAGCTGATTTCACGGTCTCGAGGATTTGTTTCTCATTGACTGTCTATCATCAAATGATAGCACTGCCAACGACCTGATGAATAACCTACAGATTTTAGCTCGGTAACACTTGAATCGAAGTCAGGGTCTCTAGCCGATACTTGGCATTAGGGGGCTTGTGAAAGTAGGCTACTTTGAGTTGGATTTTCATTTGACTTTCATTTTTAGATTTATTTGGTGTAAGAAATACGGTAATCATCATCATCATAGCTTGCATCAATCTAAGATATCAGCATATTTTATGAAATATTTTATATATTCGAAGTCATGAACTTTAAACAACTGCTTTCAATGATTATATGCATTTATTTGCTCTTAAATTTGTGTAGATATTGAGTTTGTATTGAATTCTTGAATTATCAAGAGCATTATCCACTAGACCACGGAAGATAGATAGAAATAATAGAAACTGTTTATCTTAAGCACTGTTCGCCATTCGTTTTACTTACAGGTTTTGATTAGGGCTTAATTATCTTTGTAGATACTCCAATTGCGTGTTATCCTGTATGGCTACAGATTAAATCACAATCGCACCATTAGCGATGTCTTTAAAATATCACGTGAGTAGCTCCCTTAATCTTTGTCATAATATTCTGAAGACCCATTTATCCCTAACCTGTGCCTTGTAATTGCAACAAATTCCAATGTATGCCAAAGCTCGCCGCCAAGACAAGCCATCTGATCGAGATATAGAACACTTCTACACTACTCGCCTATTATTGAACTGTTGTCAGGCAATGTGACCCTTTTCACTGAAATGAAAGGATAGTAAAAAGTGTCAGCTAAAGTTGTGCCTTGGTTAGCTTTTGCTGTCACTTTTTAGTGACACTCAGAGGATAATAAGCTGATGAATCAATGCATTTGTCTTTATAAGCATTCACTGAATTGCTATTGTCTGGTGACGCACGAAGCACGATTATTGAAGGCATGTCTTTTCGTCCATTGTTTGCCCATTCATTTCTGATTCATCATGAATCGAAAAGTGTCAGCCATTAAGTTGCACGTGTAAACGCACCCTTTGATCAATCACAGATAATCCACAAAATCATGTTACAATTCAGATGTCAGAATCGCAATATACCATATTTTCGGGCCCTATATTCCAATCTCTATTCTCCAATCATTGAAATACATCTTCTACAGATGATTAATACATTTCATGTTTGTTCAGTTGTTAACTGAATCGGAATTGATACATATTAGCTGCTTCTAATCGTAGTTGGCTTGATGCTAAACCCTTAAATGATAAAACTAGTAGAGTCCAAACAGTTCTGAATATGTTCTTAGTCATTTAATGAGATTGTATCTACCTGACATGACTATACAAAGAACTTCCCTACGTCTCATTTTCAAATAATGATGCATTATACATTAATCAATCTCATTGTCAGCATTATCGAACAAAAATTATCAAATGCCAAATTTAGTAAAAAATAAACAGACAAATCTAAAAAATGATAATATCTAAAGGTTTCAACAACAAATTTCGGTCACCGGTGTGTTATGCAGAGTACGGTGTGGCGTGATCCACCTGATCAACCGCCTCATCAATCACGTGATGTTATTCATAAATTGAAGTACAGAAGTCAAATTACGAAATCTGTTTTCAGAAACAATAGATTTGTTTACGTCCGCATTTGCAGTTGCATTATTGAAGTCAATCTGCTGAATAATGTGAATGTCAATGAAGGTCTGATCGAGGAATTATGTCAATCAATGATAACTGTGCCAACTAACGGAACACGAAAGTCTGACCTGCTGTAAACATTCAGTTGGTTTTACTTCAAAAATACTGCCTTATGTTCGTACTCAGTAGACAGTCGTGTAAGAGGGAACTCTATCTGACACGTAAAGCAAAACTGGTTGACGGTCGGCGAGTTGGAGGCATAAAGGGGGAGGGGATGCTATGCTAAACATCAAGAAAAGACACACCCACACCTCATACCAGTGAAAAATAGATGAAGCCAGTTGTCATGTATATTCAGAGGAATGAACACGACCATACGTGAACAATTTCTATTAGCTGACGTATACGAAATGTATGTGACCGCATAGCTTGCAATGCATCCACCATAGTTGAGCGACCTGTCTATGTTATTTCAAATCCGAGTGTTTTTAGTAACACAGACAGTGAGTTCAATTACGGTGGAAGCACGATTAGCTAGGTCCTGCATGATATTGAGTTCTTGGACTAGTGCGAGGAACTGCGATGATATCTCAATACACACAATAGATAGGTCGTCAAGGCAAGAACCACTGTTTAAATGTACTGATGAAAATGCGAAGAACTTGAAGAACGATGAAGCATATTCGTCGTGTAATAGATCGCGACTCCTCAAAAATTGAGACGCCTGAGTTAAAACACCTCTTGAATTTCAATTGAAGTATGAAAATGAAGCCTCGTCATCTTTCCTGCACCGACAGTATAGATATTGTACTATATTCTGTATAGTACTGTATATTCTATCATTCCAGTACTAATACGTTTCCAAATCGGCAAAGTCAATAGAGTAATCGGTAAATGTAGTTTTAAATGATCACAAACTGATGCAATGAGTGTACATTTAGGCTACTTCCAGCATTCCAGAGCTGTAGGATTGATGAAATGTCTAAAAACAAAGGGTAATGAGAAAATTAAGAAACTGAAAGTATGTCATGATTCTTCATTTGGCAGACTTTTGTAATGGAACGTGTTCAAATGTTCAGTTAATATGCTCGTGGACAGTGTGATATTTAAAATATAATGAACACACATGTTCTTGCGGGACTGTAGGGTTTTGTCAAAATAAACCGAATAAATGTCGGTGTCACATCTAGGGATTGCAACAATACCGGGAAAAGTGACAAACACAGGTAAAGTTAGTCTATCCATCAGCTAACTAAACATTAATACTTGAAAGTGTGCGGTGTCTGTGGCGACTCATTGGTCTTAATCATGCCGAACATTTTTATTGAACTAAAAAGCGAAGGGGCTCGTGCGAATGAAGAAAGAAGCACAGGTTACTTGTTAATGTTTTACATCTGAAGAATGTTCATAGATGCCATTTGAGACATACTTGAAAGATCCTTTTATCTACGACAAATTCACATGAGTTTAGAAACAAATATGAGACTTCTCTAATGAAGCAAATTGCTGTAGTTATAAGATCGGAGGTAAGGCCATAAAGATGATTTCTCCTATTTTAATGACATTTGTTTGTGAACATTAGTTAAACTTATCCTTGAATCTACTCACTTTTGATTTAAAGAGAGACAGATACAGAGAGAACCTCAAGACATTTTTGAACATTTATTTCAATTTAGTGAACAAAACGCATCAAAATATCCAATTTAGATTTTAATGAGCATTTAAAGCGAGATCGTGTGTTGCTATAGAATCTCGCCGATAACACTTTTCAACCGTCTCTTGACGTACACTGCTCAAATGAGCGTGTCTCATTAACAACACAAATGCGACGAAAACTATTGAGATTAATACATATAATTATATCAAAATGATGATACAGGTACCATTATTGGATGATAGGTTCATCGCTCTGAAGACAATAGAATAAACCAACAGACAGGTAGGCAATAGCACTGCAGCACGTTTCTATCACCCTACAATTACTTGACCGTTAATGATATGATTTTATCATTTCAATCAAATGCAGAACAAAGCGAAATGACCATTCCAGAACATTGCAAGAACGTTCTACAGTATTGAAAAGTTCAGTGCCATTCTTGACCTTTCTGGGAGGAAGAATTATCCGACACAATTTTTCTTCAAAAAAGATAACTTAATATGAGAAAGGACATGTGGCTCAAAGAAGAGAAAGTAAAATAGCCTGTATAATCCAGGATGCAGCGAAGCATATTACAAATTATCAGCTACTTCCTGGGAATCCAAATCATGGTCATCTATGAATGCGACAACAAAGGTGAAAGTGTTGGCAAATCTGTTAGAGAACATCACCTGACTGACTGACCACATTTCTTTCATTTATTTTTTCATTATCGTCGCTGAAATTATATATAACTAATTATAAAAATAAATGAAATGATATCCTCCATAATAATCGTGAGCAATTATTGGGGTTCCTGGACAGTTTAATGAAATGAACGCTATCATGTTTGATAATTGAAGCAATGAAAATGTATCTTCTATGCTCAAGAAAGCTTATTCAAACGAATCATCAGTTTTTGAAAACGAAATGTTAACCTTCGAAGATAAAATCACAAAATCACCTGCAGAATCTTTAAGAGGTATGCTGGAATACCACAACGCTCGCTTGCAAAGGGTTGTGAAGATTAGTCATGCAAAATCAGGGAACGAAATTCACAAATCTGTGGTTATAAGATCAACTTTTAGATGTTTTCTTCCATGCAGTGGTCGGACTTTGCTAGCGGTCCATTTTCCTTATTATTCAGACAAGTGACATCTCACAGCTGGATCTTATTTTGCGCAAAAATGCTGAGTTAAGCGGCATTTCCATCAGAAGTACATGTGTGACAGATAAATCCTGAACTACACCCGATGTCACAATCCAGACTAGTTCCATTATAGTTAGCGATAGGCTTCGATATATCCAACCTCTATGGCTATTTTAGAATATTTTTCTCGTGACATACAAGCAGGCAGAAGAAGAAAATTTGTGATATTTTCCTAATTTTTGTAAGAGCTTAAAGCAAAAAAGATAAAGAATAACGCGCTATATCACAAGGTTGGTTCCAACGTTGTCCCGAAGATTCTCAACCGGATAACAGCTTGTGACTTATGGCTGATGGCTCATCACTTATGGCTTGCGGCCTATGGCTCATTATGTATGCCAGCTCTCATTGAAATTGAAGAGTTGGAACTCTATTTGCGGTTTATGGCTTATCGTGTGTACCTCCGGCTGGCCATAGAAGTCTATGTATGATTCTACACAGCCTTCATTTCTCTGAATTGACCTAGAAAGCCAACATGCCTACCGAGCCATCGCACATCTACAAGAATGAGCAATCCTGAGTCACTTACATGTATATAGTGCGAACTCAAATTCTTCAACTTATTCGAAGCCCACTCCCCATCCGTTTGTATGCTTCAATATGAATCCTCCTTTATGTAAATGCCTGGTTTCCCCAATCCCTCCACAATTCTTCAATTTTGTCATGACTATCAATTTTGCTCAATATCTTTCTTCCATCAACATCTTGGCAGATGAGAGATCTACAAAACAAGTTTCCAGGCAGCATGCATCAGGCAACGCAAGACCTTCGAGTGCTATGTTAAGCGTAGGCCTTACAAATTGAGCAGAAAGAACGCCTGAGGAAAATATAGGTGAGAATGATGAGGTGGAAGATAATGGAGGGATTAAAATTGAGTTGAGAGGCATTTAGTCCATAGACATCAAGCGTCGAAGCAAGTTGCATTGGTTTGGGACAGTTGACGAACTGACATTTAACATTTGAGACAGTAAGAAAGAAACATGATTGACTTCTACAAACCACTAACACGGTAGTTAAGATAACGCTCACAAAGTGAATCAACGATTACCTGAATAGAGACTCTCCGATAAAGGTGGAAGATACGAAGGAAAAGTTAAGTAAAGTCAGAGTTTCTTTGAATCAGTTTAAGGCATAGATATCAATAATGTTATAGATATGGTGTAACGCTGTGACTATGATTTAATCATCAAGATTGGTAAGAGCGTAAGGGTAACTGTTGAGCTTTAGACTCCCTCAGGCAGACGAGATAGAGGTCATATAAAGCTGTTAGCACATATATACAGGTAGCAATTTGCAACTACTAATTTTCAAAAGTCTCTAAAGCTAATATGACAATTATATGTTTTCATTGATATGTTATCGAAATTTAATGCAACAGAGAATGATCATTTTTTCCCTCTGATAACACTCTGCTCAGTTATCTTTCAATGCTTGAAGTTGACTTCACGGTACATCAAAGACAGCCGTCAGCACAGATCTTTAAAGATAATGCAAACAAAACTTCCGTGAACAATTTGCTCCGTTGCATCATTCGGTGTAAAACCTATGCTTCGCAGCTGAAAATCGAAGACAGCCGTGTGCACAGATCTTAGATGATAGTGTTGTACTTTCCTGGAACTTCTGTGAGTTTGCGCTACTTTATTAAGTTTAAAGTGTCTAGATTAAACACGCCAGAGATAAGAAGACTAATAAAGCTGATCTCAAGGTTGCATCTGTCGAGACAGGAAAGTCCACATGCTTTTTTTGCAGAGATTAGCTTGTCTGCATGTGGTCGCACTAATTAGATTCATAGCTGCTTCCACAAAAACATGAGAAGAAAAGAATAAGTGAAGGTACATTCTGCCTTGGACAATTTTCGTTCTTTCCAATAAACTGCAGATTTAGGAATTAAATTGATTAACTTGCGATATGTTACACGAGTTAAATCATCGCAGTTGATGAATCCATTTTTGCTCGCTTCGAAGTCATATACTCTGACAATACTGAACTATAACAACACACAATGTAATTTAATTACTTTGTATACTCGTAAGTTATCCGCTACTGTGGTTATTGGCATTTTTGTTGATAACTCGTTTCGTTTTTTGTAAATATGAGCTGTAATTTGCGTACACCCATGAGCGATGAAAGCCCGCTTAGAAAAATCTTCAATTTTTCAAATCGCTCGCGTGAACTACTATTCTCATCTTCTTTTCTATCAGATAAATGTAAATTTGATGTATCACAAAAAACAATGAACAAGAAATCTCTTTCTTTTGAAGTGCATGTTTCTTTGACCACTGGAGTTCCACAGAATGGATGTGTAACAGACAAGGTTTATGTACAAAGTTGCCAATTGCTTTCAGGTAGATATGCATCGATGTTTTTGTTCGCAGGTTTGGTTAATGATTACGTGACTGAGACATGTCCTCCATAAAAATGCATTTAGTATATCAGAGTTTTTACCAATGTAAATTCCGTTCTTTTGCGCTATATCTTCCATCGGTGTCAACGCTGTTTCACGTCTTCATAGGTCCTGACTGGCAAAGCTAATTTTTCATGATTTTAATTGATCAGAAATTCAGTCAATTACTGAATATTCTACACATGTCGATACATCCAGAATTATCCCATTTTCGCTAAGATAAATATGTATCATATTCGAAAATGATAGAACTCTGATCGCATGATAAATTCTCGCTAACGTGTCTTCAGCGCGTACCAATCGACAATATGAGATTGGAATTTCGCTAATGCGAAGATTGAAATAGTCTACATGTCTCAAGGTATGGAAGCGTCCGCATCCCTACAAAATTAAAACAAAATAGAATTTGCATTTGCATGCTTTATTGAATGCTTCTTGATACGGTCTCTAATATTACTGAATCAAATGAGCTGTAATGAAGATAATTGGGATTCCGCAACAGCACTGAGAATTTGCATACTATGCAGAAGCAAGGAACGTAACAGATCAAATGAAATAATTTTCGACTGAATGATAAATCAAATGACTGGAAGATTCAACAATAAGTGAATGTCAAGGTTGTACGCACAAATCTTCGGTCATATCACTTTGGCAAAATTCGCATATTTTGAATTTCTTTTAAAAATAGAACAACCTTAAAATGCAGTGCTTTATGATTTTAATAACATTGGCTGAAATAAGACCTTACGTCACAGAATGAAGTAGAACATGTTGCAAATAATTTCGCGAAACATTTAGCAGTTACTCGTCTAGTCGTGATTTGACCCTTAAACTGAATTATAAATTATGTGTTTACATTTCCAACTAAAGGAGACACTGACAGTGTTTAAAAGCTGCAATATAAATTAACCACATATTTTGACATATTCACATTTGGTATTACATATTTCGGCTGCTGTAATGTCAATAGGTATTTTCTAGCATGGTTTGAGTGATAATTGTTGTGAAATGGTTTCATTTGATAAAATGAAACCTACAGAATTTCCGAACCACTTTCCGGAAGAAAAAAAAACTGAATTTTCAAGAGTTGAGATATATCATTTTGGCCTGCATTCCTTGGTCCCGTTCGTCTACACACCTTATTTTAAACCTATTCTGAAAATTGACTATAGTAGAGTCAGATTTAACAGACATTGAAGCAAATTTTAGACGAGGATGCTTTTCACTCAACTTGCTGTCATTTCATCTAAGCAATTAACCGAAGCAGTCTTGACCACTATATGAAAATACAAAATTTAAACAAGGGAAAAATTGATGACAAATTTCATGAGCATGTGCGCATAAAAACGACTTTCATTTTCAACAAAAAACCGTTTCACCTTCATAAATCACAACGTCTGCACCGTGAAACTCAGTTCAACGTCTGGTGACATGTCTTAAAAAGCAATGATTATAAAGACAATAAATCAAGTTCAAAATCTCTCGAAAATTACCTGATAAAGATAAAAACAATCTACTTTTTACGTGGACAAGTGAGGATGTCTGATGAATTAAATCATCAGAATGAGCATTCACTATTCCATTTGCGAAGAAGCAGACAACACACTTCTCCGGCACAGGCATTTCATTACTTTGTGTGATTCTAGCATTAATGAAGCGCATGTAAGCAGTTGGTTAAAGTAGGCCAAATAAGAGACAATCAAGAAGACTGATTGAGTAAATGAAATGAGAATATGAAGATGCTCGTATATATATATATATATATATATATATATATATATATATATATATATATATATATATATATATATATATATATATATATTTCTAGTATGAAGCTTAATGGTGTGATATTAATGCCTTTTTCCCTTTTATCTGACCATTTCTACCTACTCATCAGGTATTTCTCAATAGTGTAAATGTGTTTCCTTATGAGAACCTCGATCAGGCACAGGAGGAAGGAGGAAATTGGCGAAACTATTTTGTCGATAGAAATCATTCAAGGAATTTGTGGTGATTTCATCATATTATTGCAAATGATTGGGTAAATTCAATTACAATGATTTGAAAATTCCATCAATTTTTGACTTCATTTGAGGCAGTTTTAGAATTACAGAATTATATGACCTTCGATGCTTCGCCAAAAGCTCACCTAACACGTATTTTCAAAACAGTCCTATACAACTATGCAACTGTCTGAATTGTTCTGTCTATCTATGCATAAACTGCGATAATACCCTCTTGCCTATATTTCGACAGTTCTTCTGATTTGCATTTCAGTTAATTCAACGTAGACAATACTAATCAGAAAAAAAGATGCGACGGAGATATTTTGCTAGTGTGTGTACACTGTGCATTTCATTCACAGAAATTATTGCTGTCTTGCCTGCGCGCTTAGGTCTATAGATAACATTCCGCAACGCTGAATGGTTCTGGTCACGGCCAGAACTAGACACAAGGTGCAAGAAGATCAATTTTCCATTGAACGACATGAGAATTCAAGTCTGAATTCTGACGAGCCAGAACATTGACATCATCTTAGGCGCACACAGTTAGTAAAATTAGATCATGAGGAGTCCAAGGTATGTACTTTTCACTTGGCAGGCAGGCTGCAATCTAACTATTCAGGTTCGTGTGTTCGCTGATACGAGATACTCCTGCAATGCACGCGCTTAGCCAATCACGTAAGCTAAAGGAAGATGAGTCTCTATATGAATCTCCATCGCTTACTGCCACTGCAGACAATGACTGCGACATATTAATGTCCGCTGTAGACATGCCAAAGCGCCACAAATGAATCCATTTCAATGATTTCTCTGAATCTATATGATTATCAAATTCTTAAACTTAATCAAATTCGATGATCAGGTGTACTGGAACGTGACAGGGACAAGCTTGTCAATATTATAAGTGAAGAAGAATAGTTGGTTAGATGTTAGTGTATGTTAATAAAAAAAATCAGTTAGCAATCACTTAAAACATATTTTAAATCATTTCACAAATCATCAACATTAATCATTTAGCGTGTCATCCGAACATCGATTGCCGACGACTTGTCTCTAACTTTTTACTTTACAACATTTGTATCGGCCTGTAAGTTGAAAAAAAGGAACCCTCTGTCTTTGTCTAAAGATATTATCTCTCGACATATGGTCAACTGCACAAATAATCAACATTTGCAGACTATTTCAGACAATATTGAAAATGAATATAGTGATTAGAATCATAGCTGTCACACATATTCAGCCACAAGAAAGTAATCATCGATAGATTAGTCCATCATTAGTTAACCATCACAAATTAGTTCAAGATAACAATTAATGCATTCACTGACCTTTAGAGGAGCTAGAGACCGATGTGTTGGTTGTAGCTGAAATAACATCGCACAGTTGGATTTCGATGTATTTCCAGTCATAAAAGACTACCGATAACATTTTCTCTATGATTTGTCAAATGAGAATCAAAGGATATGAAACTATGTATGTCTGAATTGTTGTCTATCTATGCATAAACTGCAATAGTTCCCTCTTACGTATATTTCGACAGTTCTTCTGATCTACATTTCAGTTAATTCAACGTAGACAACATTAATCCGAAAAAAAGATGCGAAAGAGATATTTTGCTAGTATGTTTACACTGTGCATTTCATTCACAGAAATTATTGCTGCCTTGCCTGCGCGCTCAGTACTATAGATGACATTTCGCAATGCTAATGGTCACGGTCAGAACTAGACACAAGGTGAAAGAAGATTAATTTTCAATTGAACGACGTGCAAATTCAAGTCTGAATTCTGAACAAGAGCAAGAACATTGACATCATCTTAGGCGCACACAGTTAGTAAAATAAGAACATGAGGAGTCGGCGTGAAAAAAATTTCCACTTGATGAATTTGTCTCTAGCTTGCAATCTAACTATTCAGGTTCGCGTGTTCGCTGATGCCAGACACTCCTGCAATGCACGCACTTAGCCAATAACGTAAGCCAAAGGGAGACAAGCCTTTATATCAATCTCCATCGCTTACTGCCACTGCAAACAATGGCTGGAACATATTGATGTCCGCTCTAGACTAACCGAAACGCCTTAAATGAATCTATCTCTGTGATTTCTTTGAATATAGATTTATTATAAAATTCATGATCGTAATTGAATTCGATGATCAGATTTACTTGCACGTGACAGTCACAGGCTTGTCAATATTACAAGTGAAGAAGAGTAGTTGTTTAGATGCTAATGTATATATTAGCCATAAATATCAATTAGCTATCACTTAAAACATATTTTAGATCATTAGATCATCAACATTAATCATTTAGCGTGTCATCCGAACATTGATTGTTGGACGCCAAAGGCCAGTCTTTAACTCTGTTTTACTTTTTACTTTACTACACGTGTTCCGTCCTATATGTTGAAAAAGTGAACTTTCTGGTTTTCTTTAAAAAATGATCACTGCACCAATAATCAACATTTGTAGAATAATCAAAACAGTGATTAAAATCATTGCGGTCACACATATTCAGCCACAAGAAAGTAATCATCGATAGATTAGTCCATCATTAGTTAACCATCACAAATTAGTTCGAGATAACAATAAACGTATTCACTGACCTTCGGAGGAGCTAGAGACCGATGTGTTGGTTGTAGCTGAAATAATATCGCACAGTTGGATTTCGATGTATTTCCAGTGATACAAGACTACCGAGAACATTTTGTCTACGAGTATTATTTGTCAAATGAGAATCAAAGGATATGCCAAATTATGAAGGAAAACCGGAAACAAATGAAACAGCCAGTCCAAAATTATTTACGGCAGTGAAATCGCATGTTACACGTTTAGAAGTCTACAGAAAATTGATCTCTCATTGAACAAACAAACACTGACTTTCAGAGGATTCAGAGACTGGTGTTTTGGTGGTCACTGAAAATATGTCATAGCTACTTGTAATGTCAACGAATTGAATGACAAATCGAGTATTCATCAATAGATAACTTATTAATAGCAGAGCCACCGATTTTCTGTCGGCAGGAGAAAAAATCAGAAACGGCTTTTTCGAGCAGAGAAAGCAGAATTTCTGTTATCATGAGAGATTAGCTAAATACGGCTCTTTTGCTTTGGCAATTCTAACACAGGTATCATTTCCTTATCACCAATATTGTGCTCTTAGTCGTAGAAATGTGGAGACGTTAGTAACAAACTGTTTTTGATTCCTATTTGTCAACGATTTCTTGCATGTAATGCATGAGGATACCAACTGAATATAATGATGTTGTCGGCTGCACACCAAAAGTTGAACAGACACTTTGAGTGAAATACTGCCTTGGTTAAATATGCACCCGAAGGTACGGAGTGGGACCCACAGCAGAAACAAGCTAGTCCAATCCACCCAGCACCAAACGAGGAGCAGCCGTGCACCACCCTTGGAGGGCGTGATATGTTACAATGAATGTAGGCACACAGGGACACTCCAGTAAGCCGACAAGGGACATAGCTAATCTTATAAGAAGGTCCCCGTCAAGCTCCTTAACCCCATTTCGCTTGTACCTGTGTCATGCTGACTTCCGACAAAAACAGCCCACTGCATTATCAGGGACGTGCTCACTGGCGCTGACTCTGGCATTCTGATTCTGGATTCTCGAAAGCATTCAGTGTTTAGAACGGTAATGTCAATGATTATCATATTGATTAATTAGTGGTGCAAATGTCCAGTATCGATCAAGACATCCGAAAATATTCGTTGGTACGTGGATTTGAGCAACCATCCTTTGAGGTACTTGATGAGTGGCGATCATGCATTTGCCTCATTTCTTCGCAGCCTCATCCACAAAGAGGTTATTTTGGAATTGAGCTGAAAAAATGGTTTCTCGAAATGACGGCAAAAGACCGCTGATCGCAGCCATCGCAAAAGTCAGTCTATACGTGTTACTTTCAAGTGCTGCTGCAGAGAGATTTTTTAGCGCGCACAATCTCGTCGCCACTGATCGTCGAAATAGAGTCCATTGAGTATCTTAAAATGCCTGTTTTACTCGTACCATGTGCAACAAGATCTAAGCGCATGCGCAGTTTTAAACTTGAACAATCGGCGTTGCATAGCAATGTGTTTTAAATCTTGTGAGAGAATTCATGCTATTTGAAATCATGCCAACAAACTTTAATAAACAGATAAGCCAAATTTAATTCAAGATTTATTTAAAAAGATTTCACTGGACAGGCTTACGTGTCATCAATGATTGTATTTAAGTTATTAATTAAGATATTCAAGAATGTAACTTTAAAAGTGCTTTGATGTATGTAACCGTAGTGCATTCACAAAACATGGTTACTTCATCATTGCATTAGATATGAAACAACAATCAAATACCAATGTGTCACTCGAAATTGTAACTAGGGGTGGACCGAACGTTCGGTTCACCGGTTTCGAACCCCGGTTTCCGTGATGTTTCGGTAGTTCGGCCGAACCTTAAAAGTCGAGGTTCGGTGCACCTCCAATTGTAACTTCATAAAAGCATCAATACACAGCACAAGTTAGGGCTGCGGTAGTCCTGCATGTCAAACATATTCGGCTTTAAGCCGAGTCCAATTTATGGTCTGAGCAGAAAAAAAAGAATTTTATTTTTGAGCAGGCAGAATTCATATTCTCGAGCAGCTGAAAATCAGAGTCCCTGCTTAGCAGAAAAGCCAATTAAAGGTGTTGCTTTAACGTGAAATTATTCGAGAGTTTGGAACTTCACAAGTGATTATCCTTGAGATTTTCTAAAAACTCATTTCACGAGAAATATTTCCGAATATTGACAAAATTCAAGTGTGAGGTTTTCTTCATATAACAGACGAATCATAAACCACTTCTCACAAGCAATTTGTTACACGAAAACTGATGAGTAACTTTGGAAAATACTTCAATGTTCGGTTTCATATCATAGCCATATCCCTGTAATTATCTGATAGTTCGCTGCGATGATATGAATTCATTCGCAATACGCGACATTAAGCAGACAATTACCAATCAATACGACATGAAATGAAACGAAATGAAATGAAAACCAATGAAATAGATTGAGTTACAAAAAATAGACAAAAATTCTAGGCTCTAAAGATTCAAGAAAGACAACCAAAAATGAATCATAGTGCTGAATATGCAACGGTATTTCATACATATTAAAGACATTTAATTAAATTTCTGTGGTAACTTTATCTATTTCATTAGCTTTCACATACCGGATTGATGTCTGTTATTGTCGCGTATTATGAATGAATTCATAGCAGTGAACTATCAGATAGTGCGAACGCCCACATTATACAATAATGCTTGTATTTGTATTAGATATTCACGGCCCAGGTAATTGGTAGTTGATGGGTTTAGAATATCACCCAGGAAATGTCGAGTATATTAAAAGACATGTAACGTTACAATCATGCATATTGTGGTCTAAACTTTTTTTTCAATTTTGCGTTTACTTTGGAACAAAAATGAAATTTATATAACTGTTCATTATCAGTAAGCAGCTTTATATTGGGAACCCTTGCTGTTTAAATAGAAAATTGAAATAATGGGCTGACAGGACTACACATTCTTCTCTGAGAAAGTGTGAACATACGAGTAGTAAGTCAAAATTGATGAGAGTGATCTAATTATCTTTCAACATGCGTGTAGGTTGAATCAGGGTTTTTTTAAGGCGATATACGCGCCCGATTTCGGCGGGTAAAAATTTCAAATGGGCGGGTAAATTTCGGATGTCAACTCGGACGACTGTCCATGTCAGTCACTGTTGTTTTTCACATGAGGCGAATAATTCGAATTATTTGCATAATTCGAATTTAAAATTTATTAAACCCAGCCCTCTTTCAGGTGTGGATAATCTATACGAAACGTATTTATGTTCGATTATGCGATTCGCAACCATCGTCAAGTTAACAAGTACAAAAACTTTCCTTCACTCACACGCATTTAAAAGTAGGAAGTTATCAAAACGGAAATACTATGTAGTCATGTAGTGGACCATGCCAAAATAAATTTTACTGGTTGCGAATGAAGAAATACATTCGCAGTGGTGCTTTCTTGTCTCACATAGCTTACTTCATTTATAGAATTTGCATCACTGAAAGTTATGGAGGTGTACAACTGTACAGTACATGTATGTATGCCCCCTATACGTAGTTAACAATAAATTTCGATCGTTAAAGAGAAACTAGGCATATTCAATTTTTAAGTAATAATTGCAACACAACTTTTCATCATCCATGACTTAACTAAGCAATTTGCAGACTTTTGCAGTGCAAATAACACATTCATCGCTTATCAACGGTTATTTACATTCTTTAACTTCACTTCTCATTGATATGCGGCACTGTTTCGTTGATCATCAATAGGTTCTTGTCGATGAGGAATGACGTTGCACAATGCAATTTGTCTTTATATAAATTGCAGTTTGCCATATTCACTGTGAAATCATGTAGTGTATTATGCATATGTTTTTACTGCAAGTTCAAGAGACAATTTTCCACTGTTCCTCTCCATCTTATCCAGCAATTGTTGCTGTGGACATTTTAGTGCATGTACGTCATGTAGGCATATATTGTACCACCACCTCTAATTTGCTGAATATTCAAAAGATTCAACTTTGTTTCCGCTTTCTTTTTACAGCTGAAAAGGAAATTGAAAGAAAGATCTACAAGCCTTGTTTTGCTTTGTTTTAGATTGGCGGGTAGAATTTGGGAGTGGGCGGGTAAACGAAACCTTAAAAAAAACCCTGGTTGAATTATTGGATCTCTAGAGAATGTCGGATGGTGAAATATCGAGAAATTCGAAAATATCAGCAGATTTCACTTGAATTTAACTTAATTGTACCTTACCAGGGTTATTGATGAAATAGCAAGAAAACAAGTGACTTAGAGAATAGAGTGGACGAATACCAACCAACTATTGACCGGTCGAGTTCCTTAAGGTAAACATTCGCCGTTTGCGTCACATAATTTCTATTCTGGGCAACAAAATACTTTCTAAGACCGTGCTGGACTTGCTCTGAATTTCTCCTAATCATCAATTTATTGAATCTTCCGTCAAAACATGGAACTTTGTCCATACAAGCTTTGTACTTAGGAAGAACTGAGTGAGGAGGACTTTGTTGATTGACTGCCATTTTGTCGGGACATGCTTCAGTGCATGCACATGTCATCATTTTGTTCAAATAGCATCAAAATGGAGAGAAATGAAACGAGCAGAAACTAGGGTGCATCCGGCTCAAAGTCACAATGAGAAATGTTATTGACAGTGCAAATCTAGATCTAGTGATCGGACATCTTAAAACACTTCAAAAAATTAAGTTAAGTCAAAGCAACTGTGATGGGTGTTGGACATTGTGCTTCAAGTAGAGAGTTTCACAGGTATTCCCATATAAGAATGCCTTAAAGTTTGTTTGAATTTCATCATTATCATGCAACACCGTTTCCAATTCACTAAAATAGAACTTCGCAACTCATCACCACAATTTCAGATCAATAATAAATGCATTTCTCAAATCAATAATGCACAATCTCAGATCATTTGTACATGCATCTCAATTCATTAGCACAATATATTCAATATATTGCATATAATGTATAATTCACTTTTACGAATAAGATTCTTTCAGTATGTATTATGTTATTAGGAACTCGATAAGAAGTTGTACCTTGGGTCTTGAAGTTGTAAATTGACTTTTACTTTATCTAATTATTACTGTTGTTGGTGGTCTCCGTGGCACAATGGTCAAGTGCTTGGCTTATCGATATTGCGGTGCTGAGGTCGAGCCCCGAAAGTGTCATTGGAAGTCGTCAGGAAGGGCATTAGGACTGAAAGATCACAACGCTCCAGATTGAAGTCTGACTGTCAGCACCGTCCAAGCCCCAAGGAAGAGGGAGTAGCGACGTTAAACCATTCATTCATAACTGTTACTGTCCACAGCATCTGACAAAAATAGCGGAATTTATTGAACCCTCCTTCTTAAGACAGAACTCGAGCTCTTCTGATTTATATACTGTTCTCTTATTTACTGTGCCTTATTTCAGTGGACTGATAAGATGAGAAATTGCAATACGAATTGTGATATATGACTGCTTCCTTGGTCAGTTGTCTGACAATGGCCTGAACCGAAAGACCAAAGCGCTCTCATAAATCAAGCCGAAATTTTTCTACTGTTTTTTCCACCGCCGACTCATAAAAAAGATTTCTTAAAGTGCCACGGAATACAATATAAATCTGACCAGCAGATCTTTTATAAAACAAATTGGCTGAAATCTTGTTACTCGTAGAAGACGTGTCATAGAATCTCTATCAAGTTTCTGATGTGGGCATAAATGAAGAATTTAGAATGAATTCGAAAGCGGAATAGAGCGCAGTCAGAATCGAATAGCAATTATTTCAATATAATCAATAACAATGATGCGTTGGTGAGTGATAACAGCAAACTTTGAAATTATGGTAAAAGTGAAACCAAAAACTAGAAACATAAATCTCAGTCTTGAATTGTTAACATCCCATAACCAAAAGAAAAACAGTCACCGACAAGTCATGAGCTAGTCAGAGATAATAATGCAAGCATTCACTGACCTTGAAAGGAATTCGAGACTGGCGTCTCGGTTGTAGCTCCTGAAATGCACATGATGCGCTTTCGAAATACTTTCATGATAAAGAGTTTTGAACCAAAAACATTGGCCTCTAATAACTTAGCTATGTCAGTTTAGAATATAATATACCATTTTGTGTTCTTTTCAACGCATTGCGGAAAGCACTAAATGGATATTCGTTGATAGTTTTTGAATGGATTTCATTTTCAATATTTACAAAGCACCATTAAATGTATTTCATTAAAAGCATTAAGGCTTTTGTACTCACCATGACCGTCTTTAATACTGGTTCCATTTGTGCTACTGTTCTTTGCATGGGTCTCATTCAAAATGCGAGAATGATGATTTTGATCAGGCCAAGGTTCCGGACGATTTTTCATAGTACTACTTTGTCTTTCAATTTGTCCTGAGGAAGGCAATGAAAGTACAGATATATAATATTCATAGTTCAATAGAGCATAGGAATCAGAAACGAGATCACCTTGAATTGTCTCCATCTAGAATGACACACTATTATATGTATACAGTAGACGCCGTTTATTAAAAACACATCGGGACCGTCTTAAAATGTTTTTATTAAACAAATGCGACTTAAAATTGAATCTGTAAATGATGGTGGGTAAAATCAATGATGGTGTAGTGAAAGTTAATTTACGAATTATCTAGATATTCGATAGGAAACTCTTTAGATATATGTACGTTCACTGTATTAACGATCAGAAAACCATCCTTTGCAAAACACCTCCATAACTTAGAAATTCCAATACAGTACTACATGTACATCACCGGAATTTCGGTAAACTGATTGATTATGCGAATGCACACAGGTCCTAGTTGGAACACTGTTCGATTGTAAGTTGTGTTAGAACTTGCTGACGGATAATTTGCGCAGTTCGCTTTCCATGCTGTTAAACTCACTGATGTCGAGCGAGTTACTGTTTGAGCGAGTTGCTAATAGGTGTGCCAGTGAGATAAAGCATGTGCGGATCAGCCTACAATGATCGAGCAAGTGTAATAAAGAGTTTATGAAAGAAACATGTTTATGTACTGTCACTCAAACTGGTAGTTAATCTTTAAAAGAAAGAATGTAAATGGAATTCTGTTTTTGATAAACGGGGTTTGTTTTTTAAAAGCGGAGGTCTACACTGAAGTTTTAATAACACAAATTCAGGACAAATCCAGGCTGTTTTCATTAACCGGGCGCTTTTATTATCCGTGTTTTAATAAGCGGCGTCTACTGTATTAGCACATGCTGAAGTTATGAGCATTTGCATCGGTTTCATTAGAACTATTTTCTTTTCGAGTGTTACAGAAGAATAAGGTAGATTTGATGTTACGCAGTGAATTCTGGGAAATCAAATTTCGGTTATTTAAAAATTAAAAAGAATATGATAGATAATGTAGATGGGTTCTCCTGATGTCTATTATACTTGAACGAAACGGCAAAAGTGGATAAATATAATGTTGATTGCTAAATCAAATTCTCTACTTCTCACTGTGCAAGCCCCAAATAAGGATCTCCTAAACACATTTCACATCATCTACAAAGGCACAGCTTTAATGCAGATACAGCCTTCAGGAAAATAACTATCAAAAACCTCCACATTTCATGTTCTCAATTTTCGCTGAGATGATGTTTGGCGGCATTTTCACATGAATAACTTAATCCTATGTCATACGGTAACCTCGCAATATGACTTCGAAAAGGACAATCTAGAAAGAACATGGATTATCATTATAGAGTATGTGATTTGAATGCGATATTTAAAAGACGGTATTTTTGAAATGGAAAATCTTTAGAGCACGATTTGAATGCGATATTTAAACTCCGATATTTTTGAAATGGAAAATCAATCGAGAATGCCTTGAATAGTCATCTGCACATTTTTGGGATTCAAAATCACCGTGAACACTTTGATCCAAAATTAGATCGTATTTTGGATTCGACAAAATTGAATAAATAATCTTTGTCTGTTAAAATTTTACTAAATCACGAAGTCAATAATTCAATGAAACTCCTGAATATCAAGAAAATGACATTAAATTCATGAATATGAATTAATTTTGCTTTTATTTCATGATTTCATTGTCCCTGTCTCATCCAACGCATGAAACCCAACTGACAAACAGTGAATGACAAGTTCACGAAAATTCTTAACGGCGCTCATTTCACGTTCATTTGCATAATCGCGAACTCCGTTCAGCTCAAGTTCAGGAATTAGTGCATCTCGTTCACTTCATATTCACCTTTCCCTTCCCGTTCATTTCAAAAGTACGTAGTTACCTAATTAAATGATAATTTGGTCAACGCTTCTTTCACATCTCCAAATATTTCAGTGTAAGATATCACGGACTAGATTATCACTGCAATTTGGAGAATTCCAAGCTATAAACTTACAGCACCGATAATTTTCCTTTGACATAATGGCAATTGCATGAAGACATACTTGTGTAAATCTATCTATAATAGATGGAACATCACTACAATTTGCAAAGATCAATCCTAAAGCAGGCCTACAGTTCATTGTCATAAAATTAAGTTAAATTGTCGCTGCTTTGGTTATAAGAATTAGGGTCTATACGTCTGCGTGTTCCCAGTTACATATGAGAAACGTCATCATCTAAGATTTCCAAGAATTGCATATTGTGCATGCGTGTCATCATGAGCGTCAGGCGTCCGATAGTATGGATAACAATAGTTTAGGGTGAAGCATTTTAACTAGGTCATTTCGGTCAATCATGTGTGAACTGTTTGAAGGCAGAAATGAACGGGAGCATTCAACTCCCGTTCATGTCCGAAATATTCGAACGCCATTCAGTTCAAGTTCACGAAATTCGTGAACTAGTTCGATTGAACGGCGTTCAGTCACATTCTGCTGGCAAGTAAGGTGTTTGATGGGATTCGTTCACTTTCAACTTATTGACAGTATTGGTTGCAGCCTTCATTGAAGGCAGTGGTGCCTCCCACGGGGACAGAATAGAACTGTGAAGCCTCTGCAGCCTTCATTGAAGGTAGTGGCACCTCGCAAGGGGACAGACTGGAGCTGCTAGCCTTCTGCATATCGAAGCTTATCCGACTGAGCTATCATAAGTTCTAACATTCATCATCATCATCATTGTCATCGGCCTGTTCTGTTCCACTGTTGGAATAAGGCCTCAGAAAGCTTCCTCCTTCTTTTCGATCTTGAGCTTCTCTCTTACAAGTTATCTGTCCACAAAATCTGTCGATATCGTCTCTCCATCTCGTTATTGGCCTGCCTCTGCTTCTTTTTTCTACAACGTGGGGTCCTGTATGTCAATCTGATAGTCCATTTATTGTCTTGCATTCTTATGATATGTCCCGCCCATCTCCATTTGGTCTCTTTTGCTCTTTCTACCACGTCCGTGATTCTTGTCTGCGCTATTATCCAGTCATTGGCCTTCTTGTCCCACTTGCTGATTCCGATCATACTTCGTTCTATCTTTCTTTGTCCTACTTTAAGCTTGTTCTCCATAAATGAGGTTAGTGTCCCTATTTCTGATCCATAGGTGATAGCTGGCAAGACATACATCTTGTACACTTTTCTTTTCAAGCACATTGGCTATCATCTGCTAACACGTCCTAACATTTGCGTATAAAATTATCGTATGACATTAGCCCATCAATATGATAAAATCAATTATAACTTCATAGCTAACTCAATGCAACAACTGAAAAGTTTAATTAAGTATTTAATTGCCTTGCTGCATTAAATTTGAAAAGGAATGAAAGAAACCGGAAGCGACAATCTCTGCGAATATTCAAAATAGAAAAATAACAATGTAGTTCTCAGGATTTTTCAACCATCAAATTATCGACCTACCTTATGAATGTGCATAGGAAAATAAATACCATCTGTTTGAAAGACACTGGGTTTTTGCAGCATGCAACGTATTCGGCTAGCGTTCAGAAATTAAATTGTCGAAGTGGGTGAAGAAAGTTAACTTAATCAAGAGAATTTAATGAAATACGAAGAGGATGAGAATGGTGAAGGTCCCTCTGTGAATAACATCTCACATACCGATCTATTCCAAAACTCAATAATAGTGGTTGACTAGCGATTGACTAATGATGAGATTGAGCCGCTAGTTCATTTGACAACTTCTGTAAGATATCCTTCAGTTTGGCTATACGATTCGACTTAATATCAAAGTTGGGAAATCTCAGATTAAAATATATCGGCCTAATTATAGTCATACTTGTTGACGGTCGCCAAAAGTGTTATGGATTTTTCATCTAATAAATTATTGGAATCTGCAGTTTCGAATCGATGTGTCGCATCATACCAAATGATTGATTGCTCACATACTTTACATCTGAATGCTTATGTCACAAACGACAATAGATAAGCGATAATGAAGCTCGTGAGCTCTATAATAACTCCAGGACAAAAAACATCGCTTGGCTAGGGACATAGATAGGGATATAATAACTAGATAGTCCATACGGCAGCAGACTTGTGATCATTTGAACTCCTCGTAAGTTTTACCAGTTTCATATGCGAATTTGAATATTGCAAACCGAAAACTACCTTGTAATAACCACCGTCACTCCAAACGTTCTTCTCATTCATGTCTTGAGCAGCCTTGTGCTTAGCACCCATTTCACATTCGATGGCAGGTTCAATGAGCACTCCACCACAATCTTCCCATTAGGAAACAGTCGAAGTGTTATTTCATTGTTTAGTCGCTTATCGTCAGCCAATGTATAAACATGGACTGTAAAGCAAATAAACAATAGACCATCAATCTGTTGAGGATTGAGGAGCTCCTTCCTGTCGATGTCAGTTATCAAACTTTCATTAAAGTGCACACAATAAATTATGCCACAGAATTTAATGTATTGAGTGACTTATCACATCAGTAAGATATTGATGACCGTCAATTATTCTGTTTTCAAAGCGACAAAATAGCGATCTTGAGACGGTTCAGTTAATGACAATCTCAAATTTCAACTCAAACATTATTGAGGCAATTACGTCGTTGAACAGAAACGATGAAATTCGTAGTGACGATCATTGTATTAAGAAACTCTTGAATTCACGACGACATAAGATGGCTAGTATGTGACAATTATTCGCCTGAGCGGACGAAACGGGATGATAAAACGGACGGGAATCTAAACTTTAGGTTAGTAAACTGAAATCCGCATAACCAACAGATGAGTTTCCGCCACTGGAGCATCTTTAATGTTTGTTCAAAACATAGAGATATTTTTTCAATTCGATTGTTAAAACTGGACTCAAGTGTAGATTTGAAGAGGCGCAGCATTTATGATAAATATCGGTATGTGCTTCAGGTAGTAGGATTAAGAGTCGTTGAAGGTGCAGGGTTCTAGTCTGTCCTACTGGGGAGTTGCCACCGTTCTCACTAGAAATTAATGACCCCAAACAGGGACGAGTAAAAATTGAGAGCCCAATCGCAAGGCTAAAATAAAACTCTGAGATTTGTAAACCGATCACTCATTAGAAAGCATTGAGGAATTTCTAGTTAACTATATCCAACATGTAAATGTCATCTCCAATTGTAATTGCCCGTTCACGATAGACAGGAACCAAATTTTAGCAACAGTTTAAAGTTAATCGAAATATATAGTATATATATGGTATATAGCAGGTTCGGGTTTGTCCAGTTCCTCTGGGTACACGGACCCGGACTTGGAGATTTCTTATTCTGTCGCTTATTTGCAGCTCTAATCATCATGAAATCATGATGTAAATTATTACCGTATATCATCTTTTAGTTTTGCCATTTGGCAACCATGCAGTGCCTTGGTAGGCTTATGGCTACATGTAGGTCTAATTGCTTATGACGCATGCCTATATAGGCAACACGTAGACTAGGCTATAGGCCTAATCGGCTACGACTATAGCTTAGTTTACGTGTATAGGCATACAGTCTCCGTCGTACGACTAGACCTACATGTAGCTATGTAGGACTAGTCAATAATTGGTAATCTTCATGCTGCAAAGTTATAGCCTCAACAAGTACTACGCAGCCCTACGGAATGCATTGCTACGTTTTAGGCCCTGGGCCTATAGTTTAACTACCGATGCATCAGGGTTTGTCGCTTATAGGCTTGCATTGCAATTACTTACAGCATAATGCCTAGGCTATCACAATCGGTCGCCTTAAAACTGGTAGGCCTATTAGGGGTATTGAATCTGTTGAATAGGTTATCATGCAAGCCTTAATATAGACCTAGATGTAAAGCGGTGTATGTGCAGCAGACCTGCCCTTTGTACAGACATAGGCCTGTTTTTTAATTATGGGAATGTGGAAAAAATTTCTGGGTCCGCGGGTCTGCCTGACCCGAAGTCGAGGAACCGGACGATGCGAACCCGGATTCAAACCTGACGTGGAACATCGGCAGAAGTAATTTGCTAGATTTCATTTTTAAAATTTCCTTAAAGACCAAAAACAATTACATCGAGTCAGATACTTTAAAACCATATTTACCTTTAACAACTATCAACTAATGAATAAACAAATAATGAATTTAATGCGAATGTGAAAACAAAAATTAGAAACTGACAAACAAAAGTTTTGAAATTTGGTAAGTATCAAAACATGAATTTGCTGACCTTCAGTGGAGTGATGTTTTGGTTGTAACTGAAATAATACAGCGCTGATCGAAATGTGGAAATATTGTCTCACACTCACACATGCTTAACGTGATAGTTGGACTAGAGTGAAAATGTCTGTCCAAAACTCCGGTCTCCTTAGATAAAAAGATATCCATTCTTAAATTCTTTGATCAATTACCGATCACTTTCATTTCATTTCTCAAATAGCGGTCAGGAACGCTTAGTTCGCTTTGTTTTCACTATCAGAGAGACAAAAGGTTTTGGCTATCTGCCCTAATTAAGAATCAACTGCCTCTCTGATGTTAACTTTCAACGGATCAGCCCTGTAGTTATATTTTACACTCTGCTATATCTTTCACTTTTTCATTCACAGTCTAAGATTGTGCCAGTGTAGTAAAGCTATACATTTGACGGCCAGGACAAGACTTCTGTCAATGACTGATGTGGCAACTTGGGCACCATGCAACACTAAGCATGTGACATGTAGCCTCGTCGGACCATTACCAAAGTGATTGCGGATGGGCTGTCATAATTTTGACGAATGAATGCTGACAAATAAAAACAAGATAGATCGGCTTTGAGGTAATTGATCATTTTTATGAAGATGGGATGTCAGTAGATTTCTTGATTTATCTCAACATGTCTATCATTTTCAATTGAAGTCATTTTTGATACAAACAATATTCACTTCCGAGTCACCTCGTGTTCAAGTTGATTGAAGTATCTAAATAATTTCAGCGATTTCTCTTTATTTGAATTATAAGTCTAATGCAACTAGACATGGCCTGCGTGATTTATGATTCATCAATCCAATGTGTGCTCATCTGTAACTTTACCTTTATGTATACATTAAGTAATTGGATTGTAGGGATTTCATAGATTTGTATAGTTCCTAATAAACGCAGAAGATTCACATACCAACCATAGTGATAGCATATATACAGTGCTATCAGAGGGAGATGTCATCATACTTGAGCAATTTAAGTGCAAAAATTGTTCAAGTCTGAGGAATCTATATATTGTACATGTATTCTATGCCCAAGTGAAGTGGCATTCTACAATAGCAATTTATACATCATATTCAATTGTAATGCAGACATATCATGGTGATCTCAAATGTATCAAAAATGGCATGAAATGCAATAAAGGTCAACGAAATATGATAAAATATGCCAGCACTGCAAAGCTTCCGAACAAACTGTTGCAACTTTTGAATTTGTTTGGCTTACATGTAGAATACGAACCGTAGTCATAACCTAAAGACACCAGTGATCGAGCCTTGCAATTCCGAGTAGCAACGGTACTTCATGCAGATAGAAAAATGGATGCAAATTAAAAGCATGTAATGCAAAGCATACCAAAATTCAGTCAATGAGTCTGGTGAAAGCTGTGTAATTTCTGTGGTTCCGTCATGCCACGGAAATGCACATCTGGAGTTTCAGATTCGATAGTCTGTCCATTGCTTCTTACTTACGATGCTGGGGTCAGTTTCAATGCTTCAGTAATCCTCAAAGGAAAATAGTAAATGCGAAATAGTGTCACTATCTGAAGTTTGAACAAGACAAATATAAAACTTCACAAGCATTATACAAGTAGTTAATAGCATTGAGCCGATCTGAAGAAATAGATACTTTCAATATCAACATTTGCAGACATCATATTTGTCAGATCTTCTTCCAAGTGATACCTTTGTAATTAGCTTCTTTATTAACAGATTATTTTCTGGAGAAGTAAGTTTCAATAGAATTTAATCCTCATGATAATTAAAATAAATCGTACAAGGTACACTGCTGAGGTTTCACTTCACAAATTCTCACCCTCTCTTTACAATTTTCGCCTGTTCATGTGATGTGAAAGCTCACAAAGTTAAGCCGCAGTTTGGCTTGCACAACCACTCCTCAATTTATAAGAATGATTTCAGCATTCGGTTACATGAACGTGGTGGAGACCTGATTTTACAGCCTTCGAACAAGCACGCTAGTACCACGCATTTCTGTTGCAGAATATTGCGCCCTTGTTTGGATGCGTAGTACCCATGCTCAAATAATTGACGCTGCCTTGAATCACAACTTACGCCTTATCTCTGACCTCAACCGATCCTGCCCACACAAACTGATCGTCTCCCTGCTCTCTGTGGCATTGTTCCAACAGATCTTCAATGAGAGAAACAATACCTACATCTTGCTCTGATACAGCAGATCCATCGCATCCTCTCCATACCATGATCTGTCAACACAATCCAATAAAACAGCTTCAATCCCGACAGACTTTGATGGATCAAATGAACGAATTGCACAGACTGACAACATGCTCAAAGACCTTGATATGCAGAGATGGAAAGAGCGCTGGGAACGCTCTACTTGCCAACTCCGTCGCTTTATTGCAAGTCCCACATTCATTGTGAAGCCAAGTCGTTTTCATAGTATCACAATTTCTAACATTTCTCCAAAAGTAGCTGATAATGAAATTCGATGCAGGGCATAATGCTTCGCACCATGTCATGTACCAATTCAAGCGTCCTCAAGATGTCTGCAGAAGTATCTAATATACTGCATTGGCAAAATCACAAATGCACTTGTTGAACGTTGTAAACAACATATTTCAAATGGTTCAATCAGATCAATAAATTCTTCAACACAAAGCGACAACATTTGCTGTAGATTAATGCGTAAAAACGCGAAACATGCCAAACGTTATTTCGAGATAGCACGATCGGTTATGATTATGATGAATGACCCAATGCTGAATAGACAAGACCAACTGTTGTCTTGCCGTCTCACTGTCCTTCAATGTTTACTCTTTTCTACTTAGCTCAGATATCTCATGTATTCCAATCATTTTATATATTATTATATGCTTAAAATTCGCCATGTTCAGTAGGTCAAAGTTTATGCTAAGATTCAATGACTCTAAGAGTGAAACTGCTCATTCAACACACACAATATCCGGATTGCAATCATATACATTGAACATAACAATGTATATATTCAGGGCTTAATTGTACATATATACCGTTCCCCAGTCCCTTGTAAGCCCTGGTAATCACATCTTCCACTTCAAATATCATTCTTCGATCAGAGACAGGTAATCTATTGCAAAACATTTTGCGCACATCATACAAACCAACGATATACACGAAACTGGTATATGCGTCATCACCTCTTGTTCAGACTGCATCCGTTCAATGCAAACCATTATATCGGAGGACACAGACAAACAGGTTGGCAAAGCCGACCACGTCGTCACATGACTCCTGCTTAACAGCAGACACTTAGAATTAGCAAGCATTTCAGAAACGAATAAGTTCATTGTCAATTATTGGCGATGTGGGCTAATTCCGATTTTTGAGAATTATAAGACGAGAGACATGCGTTTGAATGTAAAGAAATATCATGTAAAATGTGATTTATCTCAACTCTAAATCATGTATGTTGTCACTGCTGAATCCTAGGACACTCGGTATCACCAAAGAAAGATTAAATTTTGCAAATAGAGTAGTGATGTCTTCATCATTATTTATTTTATATTGTCTAATTGATAATTATCATGACTTGTCATTAATTGTTTACCGCTTTCATTTCATCAAGGAAAGCAAAGAAAATCTCAATTTTGTCAAAAACTTAAATTGTCTGACGTACAGATTCGACATAGGATGCACATTCCATGAAAGTCTCATTCAAGACCACGCTCCCCTGTAGAAACTGGTTCTGGCAGCCAGACTACATATTCTCTCGTTCGCTATTTCTTGCAATTTCAGTGAGTTCCATTTGAGGATGATAAAGGAGGGTCCGTTAAATTCGTGCAAATTCTTCAGTTTCAAATTTGTGTCGATGCATGCTGACGATAATTGCAGATGTTGGAAATCCTTGAATTACAATCAGTTAATGGTCTTACACTTTTGTGTGTCATAAGGATGCAATTGTTTTGCACCACAATGCATCTGATGCAAAATAATCGTGCATTTGCGCCTTTCCTTGCTTAGAATGTTGCAGATATCGTAATTCAGGTAGATTGAGCATTTATTGCCGAAGATGTGAGTATTAACAACTGTTTCATTATCTGCAAACATGCATTATCGGATATGATCATACTAATATTACAACAGGTATTTGACAACCATTCACTTATGACATTTCTCACTGCCAATCTCCGTATTTCTCGCTGATAAGAAAATATCTCAAATTGAAAAGTAGCATAAGCCAACATGCATGTTAAAATAAATTGCATTTTACAACAAAGGGAAGGTGCAACTTCTGTGAGAAATAATCATATCACTTAACACGTAGCTTTCTTATGATGGACAAACGAGAAGTAAATGGTGCAAATCCACGAATTCTTTTGGTCAAAACGCACGGCTATGCAGAAGCATTGCCGAGTGGCGTAAAAAGATACTTCGATATTTATAAATATAGTGTATTTCTCGTCTGTATTTTTGATAACATCACTGCATTGCGTACTTTGACTTAATCATCTCAACGTGGCTGATCCATTCGACTTGCAAATTGGCTGCCTACTGTGTTTGAATGGGTTGGAACCATAACAGCATCAGGGTAGAACATTCATTCAAGATACGCAGTTTTCATCTCAATCATGCAATCAACCACACGGAAAGTACACGATGCTAAACGCGATAAGATGCCAGAAGGGTGATAAATTGGACCACCACTAACCTCGTATAGATGTACAAGTGGCATGAAACACTTGAGCCGACATATCGAATCATTGCCACAGCATCTGACATTTGTTCAGACATTGAAGATGGACACACCGGACGATAGCACCGTTTTATCTCGCCAATCGAATCGAATTAGAATCAGTCAGAAAACATGTCTTTCGTAGAAGTAAGTGAAAGGATAATGTCATGATAATGATTGATGAAGGTGAGCATGAAGAGGTAAGGACCGCGTTGCCAAGAATGAATTGAGATACATTCAGATTTCAAATATCATGAGATCAAATACATCTCGACATCATCGTTGAAAGGTAAAGTAGAAACTAGTAGTCTATTTGATTTTGACAGCCGCGTAAAGCCTCTATAAATCCTTCGGGTTTCAAAGCAAAATTGTACAATCCCAAACACTTTTCCGAAATATACATGCGTCTCAATATTTGATTCACTAGCTCTAAATACCTTTAATAAATGTCAAATCGACCTTTTCTGGTTAGGCTTGATTATACAGACATATATACACTGTATCCAGAAATTTGTTTGTATACTGTTTTAGTGAAACCTCATGGTGATTTTGATGCACCAAATTGACAAGAGTGAGAACGAGAGAGATACAAAGCTGTAAACGCTAAAGAGCAGAAAATGTTGAACCACAGCATTAAAGGACGTTCAATGAAGCATGGATTTTCACATCTTAAATTTTACAAACTATATATTTACTCATTTTTAAGCAAAATATTAAAAAAGTAAGTTACCCAATATTTCGGTTTCCACTGTATGTGGAATAATTAAGTAAGAATGTTGACAGCACAATTTAAAAATGCATTTAAGCTTCAACCCATGAGTGCATGATTGTCTTCAAATAAAATGGTCATAGAAAAAATTATATTCAAAAAATTGAATAATGACACATTAGCTGCTTGTATTACCCAAACCACATTATCAAACACATGTGGCAGGAATAATAAAAAATATTCAGTTCAAATTTAATCTGAATAAAATCACTTTCAATTACACGGTACCTTGATGAAACCTTTCTACTTTGCCGCGTGTCCACCTGAGGTTTCAGTCAAAATGTGCCTCTGTCTAATGATTGCACGACAAAGTAAAACTTACGAAGACTCCTATTGACTGTCTATCATAAGCAACCGAACATGAACAAATATCGACTGTTTTTGGATGCACCCGGTACTATGAGTCCTAGATTCAACATTTTCGTAGAAAATTCTGTAATGAAGCTTAAATTACGTTACTACTCCCCACACTTGGGGCTTGGACGATGCTGACATAGTCAGACTTATGGAGCGTTGTAGTACTTTTAGTCCGGATGCCCTTCCTGCCGACTTCCAGTGACACCTTCGGACTCGACCTCTGGACCAAAAGATCGCTAGGCCAAGCACTTAACCACTGTGCCACGGAGACCACAATTCTATAACAGCACAGCAAAATGCCTATTTGGTCTAGTGTTTCCTTAACAATCTAGAGTTGCAGCTGATGTCAGCAAAGCTACAATGACCAGTTCATTATAAGTATTATTTTCACAATTGCAACAATGAACTCATATACGCGTATGTAAGCCGACAACATCAATCTGGTCTGCGAACTGATTTTGTTGGAAATTTTGCAGAAATTTTATCGTTCAAGCAATCGGTGCATCCATCGGAAATCAAAGGTCGTTGCTAGAGAATTTATAAACCGAAAACCTTAAGTATTACGCTCTCATTATATGGAACATTTTGGTTGTGAAGAACTGTGAATCAGATGCCTTCAAGAGCTTTATGAGTCGACACTGAAAATGCTTCTGTCCACCACAAACGATCAGAAGCTTTACTCTCTACCATGTCAGTTAAATGAATATCAATCAAAAGGTGATGCAAAAGATTTGCGTCACGTGTGCCTGTCGTTCCCTACTGTGTTGCAGTATACGGTTACGCGCCTGAGTTCATGGGGCGGGATCAAGTTTTCTCACACATGAGTTGTCAAAGCAATGAATGTTAAAATGTGCATTTCGATATTATTCGGCCTTGTAACTTATACGTCAGTCACATCTGCGTCTTTCTTGACAAAAATTGTATTACAACTAATCCCGCCTTGCATCAGGAAATAGCAAGTCCAAAGTGGGCATTTTATTACAGTATCATAAAACACTAATCAATTAAAATACTGCTAAAATGCGTGTTCAATAAAGTTGAATTATAGATTTCCATTTGCTTACAAAGAAAACATGCAAAATAGAAGGCCGTTGTGAACGAATGTCACAAGCATTTTTTCTATATAGCAACAAGATCCGGTCAGTATCTCTCGAATAACAGGCGTGAAGTTCTACATTTCACTGATCTCATCTTCTTATGCAGAGAGTAAAGATCAAGCCATGATCCGCTAGGCTGCGGTTTGGTAGCGTAATACTACGACGTCGATTCCCGCCGCGCTTACTCCCAGACAAGACAGACATCGAATCACGGATGGTGCGACAGACACGGGTCAGATCCGTGCAGGGACTTTTGGCACATGGAATTAGCACGCTGGTTACAAAGCTATTACACCTGTACATTCTAAATTAATAATGCATTCTTCATCCGTTAATCCGCAGTTTTTCACTTCATAAAAGTTTTCAGACAAATTTTTCCTAACTATGATCAGACAAAGCATTGAAATGTCTTAACAAATATAGTACAGCATTTAAAGTAAAAACTAACCCTTTTAGGCCAATTTTGAAAATAAATTATTAATAGCAGGTAATGCAAGGTGGCCATTCTTGTAGGATCAACGATAAGAGCCTTTGGATGCCAAAATCTTGTCAACTTATTAACAATCTACCTTATAAAATCGGCCTAAAATAAAAAATTGGGTCTAAAACGCGGGAATGTTTAACTGTTGTACTGCGTTCAGAATCATCTCCCGTCAGTTGTTCGTCTACATGTCTTAATGAAGAAGTTTTCGGAAGATATAAATTCTCATCTATCATCTTTTGATCAGATTTTTTCATGAAATGATCGAGGTACACAATCTGGCAACGCAATCCATGTGAAAAGAGCTGCTGGAAGTATAATGGAGATGGGGGGGGGAGCCTGTGTTCGTCGGATTATTTTTAAATATCGAAGCTTTGGTCAGATAATACTTGAGAACAATGAGATGAGAATCGGACCATCACAGCTTTCTTCAGCAACCATCCACCGCCGAAATAAAGAAAACATTAAAAAAAGTTGAAAGACGATGATGCTTTCCTACCTTTCAAATTATCTAAACCAATGCCTGTGGCCACTATAAGCAGTATGAATAGACTGTCCGTCCGTCAGTCTTTTCACAAAAAGTTTTGTATAGTTTCTGATAAATTGTGAAAAACCTGCTATACAACAAGACACCTTTTCTATTAGTTCAACTCCTTCCATTTCATTAATATCTTCATGATTTCATACACACAGCTGCTGAGTTAGTTCATGAAAGCTATCAAGGTAAGAGAAAAAGCTTGCAATCAATGAAGACAATCAATAACAATCAATTTTGTCATACCACCATTTGCGAGAAGACGCTCAAATCTCAACTGCTAATTTGTCTCAGAAAAAACTTCTTAAATCAGTTCTCCTTCTAAGGAGTCTCGATTCATCGCCATTTGACGGCGTGCCGTATCTTATGACCGCTACATTTTTTTGGACTGCGTTTTCAGACAGAGCCATGTATACATAGGAAATTAAAGCATATCATACGTTAACCTTGGTTTTGAATACCTTAAGTCATTGTATACTACAGAATTTTTTTGTATTTTATATTTTCTCACAGTTGAACTGAAATTAAAGACAATAGCTTGAAGTTTTCCCGGATGTCATTTTCCTTCGCCTCTGTCAATTTTGTACCATTGCATTGTCATTAGAATCGTAGCTCTCCTGGAGAACAGCCTCGAAGATAGCTATTGAGGTGGCAAACAGTACTTTCCCTGAAATTACTCGATTTTCCTAAACTGTTGAAATAACATAAATATAAATTCAATCCATCAATACGATTGATTCGAAGAGATTTCATGAAGCTGAAATAGGCCTACCAACATATGTAGATTATCCAAAAACATCTTAAAAGAAATTGATTCAATTTGAAGCTGCCATCTCAACATTGTGCTCTAATTTGATGGTAACACAGTTTTCAATTTCAATCAATTTGATTGTTTACAAAAATATATTAATATTCCTGCAAATTAAGATCGAGATGATTCTTGATCAAATTTAAATGAGGTGTGACCTTTGTCAGATAGGAAAGCACCACAGGAAAATACAATGAAAGTCCTTTAATTTGCTGTGTTTGAAGGTATAAACAATTGACTCCGATGAACTTCTGCCGTAATGTTGTCCATAAATTGTTAACCTGCAGGATACGGCAACAACATTAAGAAATAAATTCTAGAATGCGTCTGTTTCACTAATTATCAGTGTATCATGCAATGTATCATAGTTACAAGCGAGAAAAGGTATTCTATCAAGAAAACATGTGTCTATCGTTGGAATAAACTGAATATTCAGAATAAGAATCCAACGCATAGGCGCGAACTGAAGATAGTGCTTTGAAGTCAGCGCAGTCGGCAAATTAAAAATTGCAGAAAAGTTTATATCACATCAATGCCAGATGGAATTTGAAGAAATGAAAACTATTCCTGTCAAGCTGTGTTGCCCTACAATGCAACGCTACGAAGATGGAGAGTTATCTATTCAAAGCTGTCTTTCCAGTCCATTTTGTGCTTGGAAGATGAAAATTTGAGGCCTTCGATCAAGTGATCTTTGTGAAGTTTAAAGGATGGCAATGTAAGCAACCAGCATACATGGTGCGTACAGATAGATATGCACAGGACCTGTTTCTCGATAGAATTAGTTGATTTCTGAACACACTGAGCACTCATGCGTGTGTAAATCGATTTTGATTTTCTTAATTTAGAAAAGGTATTTCATCATAGTAGCATCTATTTACATTTATTCATTCTAATGATTGGATGCTGTGATAAAGCATCTCCCATACTTGATATGCATCCAATCTTCCCAGCGGCTCGTGAAACTGACATCATGCTTTCGTGTAATTGTTAACATGCTAATTATTTAAGGTCGTTACAATGAAATAATGAGAAATTCGTAATATCGTTCAAAAATAGTTGTTCAGCATTTCGAAATTAAAATTGCTTTATAAGAGGAAGTTTAAGGGAATTTTTCTTCAAACAGACAATATTCTAGAGATTCCGAAATCAAATTTCGAAAACAACAATGTCAATGAGATAACAAACAGAACACCTGAAAGTTGACATTTAGGCATTTTTCTACGAAAGTAATATATAACTGTTTCTACAGAGGCAGTAATTCTAAAGAGAAAGGGGCATGCTAGTCTAACCTTCAAATCTTTGAATACACATATGTCATCCGACTCACCAGTTTGTGATTCACATGATTCACCGTAATATCCTGGCTGACATCTGAAATGAGAAAAATCAAATTTTGTCGACTAATTACGGAGAATAATAGACATCAAAATATGAAGTTACATAAACATTACAAGTACAAACAGAGCACTGGGAAAGTGAAATAACTGATATTTGACACCATGACCGTCAAGTAATCATAAACCAGTGCATTAGATAAGTATTCAAATCATCACCCATCCAGAACGCGTAAAATTGGATTCCAATTTACATTAAGACTGCGTGGAATTATAAATTTAACCACGGAGTGCGGCAGAACCATTTTCAGATGTGGACAGGTTAATTCAGGTTGACTACGCTTCAACCTTGGATGCTATAATTTAAGCGTTGTTTGATATGTATTTATAATTGACGTCAATATCAAATCTGGCCACGACTAAGTAGTGCTTCGACTCCGGCCTTTTGGTTCAGTATGAAATCGCAGATCTTCACTTCCAACGAAGCCAAACACCTTCTACAGTGGCAGGTGCGGTTCAATTTTTGCGGGATTCGGAATCGTGCGACTCAGTGCACGATTAATCGAAAATCGTGCGATTCTGAACATTTTGAGATTTTCTTGGATTTAGTGATTAGAAGCTTACAGTTAGTCTGGGTGACATTATTGTCTTTAATTTTCAGACCATCAGCTTCATCATTAACTCGATAATATCCATCAAAATTGAGACTGTCAGAAATTAAAAAAAAAATTTGAAATTAAAATTAAAACCTATTTAAACATTAAAACTATTCCTATCCTATTATTCAATACGATTCCCTGTTTGAAATGTTTGAGAGTGTCGCATTGCAAATCTGAACACGCAATGCGAATCTGAGAAAATCGTAAACAAGACACAAGGAGTCTTGAGAATCCATTATTAGAAATCCACTGCATTTACCACGAACTACATACCATTCTCCGACTGTATATCTCACTTTATATCACATCACTGAAGAAACGTCATCGGTGCAACATATCTGGTGCATTCAATCCGCCTTTTGCGTACTCAAGTCCAAGGCTATGAAGACGGGGACAGAGTCTGCGACATGCCGGCTACCTTTTTGCTACCTCTTATCTTTATCATCAACTATATTTCATCAGGCATTTGCCGCCTCTTCCATCAATCTTGTAATTATGCACCAATCAATTGAAACCAAAGTTTACAAAGTAATAGCAAATTTTAGGCTATATTGGAGTACACTTGTTACCGTGTTTCAGTTCATAGTATGCATATTAAATGTAAATCAGACAATTAATTCTTGTCAATAACTTTACATGCATACAATGCGGAGAATTGAGATGAAAGGGACCTCCTTGCACTTGACAACATGCATGACCGCATAAATCGTGTATAAAACGATCACGCTTGATGCTATTGCAGAGAAAGATACATTCCGGCGATGTGTGGAAATTTCCACAGGATTCCCATAGAGATTTACTGTGGTATGGGAATGAAAATGTCGCGTCACACATTCAGTGCAATTATTTCAAATGTTGAGCGAGTGAATAGGGAATAGCCTAATTTTTTCCTCATCAAGCAAATTTCACAAAGAAGTACCTTAGCAAAAATCGCGCGATTCCTGGTTATTTAAGAATCACGCGATAAATCGAGCGGAATCGATTAACTGCGTCCTCTGCTGCTTCTACTGCGTTGACTTCTAACGTGTATTCGATATTCATCATCATTAAAACATCATTTTTTTCTTTAATATTGACCAGATTTGACTTCAGAAAACATACCCAAACCCCGAAAGAAAAAATTGAAGTGTTCATGGTTCACTAGCAGGGCTGCACACGATTACAGTGTTTCTTCGAATAATCGAACCCACGGTTACTATTCGAATCCGAAGATCTACGTAGACTGCCTGACAATGTAATAGTAGGAATACAGCTGAGTATGACATTCCAGATTTTGAGCAGCATGGGGATCGACATTCCCAGATATGCAAAACCTGAAATAAAAGGCAATACAACAAGTGCACTTCATTTCTACACAAGACGGCCGACTGGGCTGTTGTTTGTATTCATCACTTACATCATTACTAATGAACGTTTAGAAGTGATTTTACCAAACAACGAACTGTTATCCAATAAATTACGCGTCAACGGTTTGATCGGGCCTTCTGCAATCCACAAATGCATAACAATGTATAAAGAGAAAAATATTAGTGAAGCAAAAGCAGAATGTCTAAAGAAAACGAGGTAGACATAGTTCCTGGAAGTCAGAAGAATCTGGTATTGAAGTCAAATGATAATCGTTGAGTGATTATGAAATATTACGCAATAAAACAATGGCATTTGACAGTACAAATTGCACGAGCACAATGCACAACAGTTTCGGCAACGTCGGTTTAAGTATCACAAAACGTATCCGAACCCACCTTGAAATAATTCGAAAATGTCGATTCCAACAAAAACCGCTATATGTGTGTCAATCAAAAATAATTGAGGTGGGAAATAAAAAATACTGCGATTCCTAGTGCTTTCAAATGCTCTGTCTGAACTTTCTGGTGCATTGTAGATCAGAAGAACATCTGTCACGGCAAGCATTCTGCTGATATTTTGGTAGTGAAAGAGAAGGAATTTTAATCTCGCTTCTCTTGCCGACGTAAACATGAGAACGTTACATTCCTTCCAGATTTTTTGATGAAATTTGAAGATGATGCAATTTATCTTTTACTGTTAATTTTCCAAAGGAGCTTGATCTGTCAAATTGACATCATTATTTCGGCTTTCGTCGATAATCACATTTTACAAAAATCGAACAACTGAGTATTCATCTGACTCCTCGCTTTCACATGGTCGTTTCACTCAATCATACCGAAGAGATTGAAAATATACTCGAATAAATGTCGAAATGATTCCTGATCTGTTTAGTTTTGTGGATTCTCGAACTTAGTGCTCAACTAAGTTAAACTTTTAAATGATGTATAGATTTTCATGATTCTTTTCTTCTGAAATGATGATTCTCTGTCTACTACTTTCTCTATCAGTCGCAACTATTTGCATCTCTTGGGTATATGTTAATTTCAATACATTTATAAAATAAAGCCTCCAACAGATTGTGGCACGAAAGTCACACTCCTCGATCACGAACAGCAGCACGTAATGACCACGTCCACGGAGCATCAGTGTCAGTCATAATGTGCAGAATAGTTGCTAACTCAATTAGTGCATGATTGCTTCTTTATAGCATTTCATGTATTCCACACGTGAAACCTATCAAGCATGTTCAATCTCAAAGCGGCCAATGGAAAGTCTTCTTTTAATCGACTTTAAGTTTCTTTAGCTTCACTATAATCCAAGAGGATAGAATGACATGATTTCTCAAACCCTTCAATTAAACGATTAAGCAAAATGCTTCGTTCTTCTAAAAAAATTCGAGTGTTTGATAATTTATTACATATTATTTGATACTGCTCAATCTGTATTGATGTTTAAATGATCCTACTAAAGGTCAATTATCAATTACCATTTTTGTGGGTATCGGATGGAATAGCATACAAGAGCGAACAAATTTACTTTATTGATTTCAAGTTAAAAAAATACCATTTACTAATACTGTTTGCTACCTTGGAGTAAATTTTTGAAGCAAAAGTTTCTTGTGCTTCATACGATCGTTCATGATGCTAAAGGGCACTAAACAGAACGCATGTACTTGGCGGTTTCACCACACAACTTTTATATAATTCAGATTATATAATTTATGATGCGATTCAGCTCATCGCATCATATTTATTTGAAACAGATGGCGCCTTGGTAATTCAAAAAATGCAATCAGATACGCACAAATAATTTTGCTGTACATTCACTTAACATTCGTTCATTTTGTGATTTATAAATACAGTTTAGCATTCTAATACAGTATGAATCTAGAATTATTTCAGTCAGTTATTCTGTTGTACTCACCCTTTAATAAAACGTCATCTGCTACTAACGGCCGATGTTAAGGCATTTTATTAACCTAGAACAGGTAATTGAATTCAGCTGTAGCAGCAGCAGCGCTACCAGTGCAATTTTGTCAATCAATGCGACAGATCAGCTGTGTCAGAAAGCCTAACAATATGACAATAGCGAAAACTGTGGTCAGGATGGCCGAGTGGTCTAAGGCGCTGCGTTCAGGTCGCAGTCCTCTTTGAGGGCGTGGGTTCGAATCCCACTCCTGACATTCTTTTATATTATTCGGTAGCACGCATCTTTAGTTTATTATTTCTTATCAATTATAACATGATGAATTCTTCAAAAACCAAGTTCTCTTCAATTATTTTATATTTGAATGTCTTCAATATTTTATATAATTCATCATATTATAACTGCTAGTTGTTTTCTGAGAACAAGGATATTTCTTATCAAATTAGCAAGGGTTAACCTTATGCGAAACACAATAATTAATTAAATCATATATTGCACTGTACAGCAGGCAAAACCAATATGAAAAATAAGAAAGGAACATAAATGTGAATGATAATAATATTCGAATGGTAGGTATCCTGTCTAAACATAAGTATAGTAAGATAAAAATTAATAACTTACACAAGAAATCCTGGCAGTGTGCTACACTGTGTTGGGCAGTGCAGTAATTGCTGCATTTGCTTATATTGACAAAAACTTAATCTGCAAGTCTGGTCGCTCAGATATGTTAGTCATGCGTGCTTGTTTGACTAACGCGTGTCTTATCTATATTGAAATCTCGTTTGTTGAATAGATTTGTGATGATGGCAATGCTTCTTAATATTATGACTTGAGAACATGACAGAAAGCAGAATATATTCTTCGAGTAGAATAAAGCACGGAGTATACTCTGTGTCCAAGCCAAGGCGAAACGTTGGAGAACAAACATACTCGCTTCATTAGATATTTTGGTCGAAGTCTGTTCTCCGTCATCATGATTATCGGACCAATTAACATTGAAACTTGAGAACATACAGAGAGCAGCATTGATACAACAATCTCAGTCACGGGAATCTATCAGTTAAATGATATTTAAGCTTAGGAAGCGGCATGTTCAAGTTTGATGAGCCGATACAAATCAAGCCTTTTCTGACAGTCATTCTGAACAGGGCAACCAAAAAATGAAGAAATACATGCACATGCAGTGTGTTGGTCGACTTCTGGAAGGCCTGCTTCTGATTCTGTGAGTTTGCTGATAGCTTGTCATCATTTAAAGATTATCATTAATGCTTGATCTGACAGTGACTCTAATTTGAGATATTGAATGCGATAGCCTACTTCCTTCGTATTGAGGCACAAAAGCAATGGATTCGGCTATTCGGTTTGAAAGATCGGCTATCCGCATTTCTAGCAGTCGTAGACGAATTGCTCAGCAAGTTTGGTCAATTTAGAAACTTAAATGGCTAGCTGGTCAAAATCGGTTAACAACATTTATCGATATATAAACATTGTATGATGTACGCATCAAGAATGTTGTAATAATTATTTTCACGAAGATTAAAAAGTTAACTTTTCAATACGAGGAGCGATATCATTGTCGAGAGAGCGCAGCGATCAATGACATTGCTCAGAGTAATGAAAAAGGTTTTTCCTCATGCATGGATGGAAGAGTTTACTTTCCCTATCCTTGAGACGTAGAAAAACTATGACTTTTCCATTCATGCACAACTTTTCCGTTCATGGAGAAATATCCATTTGCATTGCTGTTTGAAAAGTTGACTTTTCTTCACCTGGAAAATATCTGGAAAATAATCTATCAATACCGGTATGTGTTCTATCTGTAATGGCCGCAAAGAAATTAGATTATATCTATTCTACACCTTTTCTATGTCTATTTTAGATCTTTGCAAATGAATTCCAGATATTTTCAAAGCTGAGTCTCTGATAGATATCTGAAATTCAATTGGAGAAATCTGAAATCCATCTGGAAAGATCTGAAATAGAAATGGAAAAGGTATAGTTGTCCCTGTTCATAGACATGCACAAAAAAAATCATATTCCTTCATTGTAAAAGTACTTTTTCCAATGTCAGGAAAATAATCATTTATCGAGCGAAGGTAATTTATTTCTGTGCATTCGTCTCCATCTGGAAGATGTTAGATATCTTAGCGTCCTATTTGTCGGCCACACCATGACATTAAGAAATCTATGACCATACTTAGCAATGTTATATTTATATGCCTATTTAGAGGTCAGCAATGATCCAACAGCTAGCGATTGGTACTTGGAATGTACGTACTATGAAGGATACAGGAAAACTCTATGCTCTGATCAAAGAACTCGAAGTATTGAATCTGGATGTTCTGGGAATCTCAGAAACGCGGTGGAGCGGAAGTGGTAAATTCGATTGTTTGGATAGCACTATCATGTACAGTGGTACAGATGAGCGAACTGGCCTAAGTGGTGTAGCAATTATAGTGCGAGGTAAAGCCCGGAAAAGTGTGATTAGTTTCAACCCCATCTCGGACCGTATACTCGTTGTGAAGTTTTGCACCAAGCCTGTGCCCACAACAATAATACAGGTTTATGCTCCTACAACTAGTCACGATGATGAAGTTGTTGACCTCTTTTATGAGAAATTGCAATCAGCAGTTGAACAAGTAAAGAGTCGAGAGATCTGCATCCTGATGGGCGATTTCAATGCGAAGGTTGGTGAAGGAGCCGAACCTTCTCCTGGAATTGGTCGCTTCGGTTTGGGAATTCGAAACGAGAGAGGTCAACGGTTAGCGGATTTCTCTACAGCAAACAATCTTTGCATTTTGAATACGCAGTTTAACCACCACAAGCGTCGACGATTCACGTGGACATCTCCAGACCAAAGCACCCGGAATCAAATCGATTATATGATGATAAATAAGAAATGGCGCAACAATGTACTTGATGCCAGAACTAAACCAAGTGCAGACTGTGATACCGATCACAAATTGGTCGTTTCAAAGGTTCAATTGAAAGCATTCAGTGTGAAATGAAGTAGTCAACCATTCCGTTTCAACTTGAATAAACTGAAGGATTCGGAAGTCCGGGATCAATACGTAACAGAAACGAACAACCGATTTGCAGCGCTATTGGAGACAGATACTACGGAGATGGAGCCGAATGATCTCTGGTCAAACATAGCTGATACCTTAAAAGAGGTTGCAACCGATGTCATAGGACGTGCCCCGAGGCGGAAAGTAACTGATTCTTGGATTGGCAATGAGACTCTTAAGTTAATTCAGGAACGAAGAGAAGCTCGGCGTGTTTCAGATAGCCTTTTGATTAAAAAGCTGAACAAGAAGATAAAGAAAAGCCTGCGTAAAGACAAGAAAACCTGGCTAGAACGACAGTGCGCTGAAATCGACGAGTTCGATAGAATGCACAAAGGCAAAGCACTTTTTCGAAAAATCTCCGCACTTACTGAACCAACAGTTACTGAAAAACAAAGTGTAATCAATGACTCCAAGGGTCTAACCCTCATAGAACCTAACCAGGTTCTAAAGCGTTGGGAAGAATACGCTAAGCAGCTTTTCGGTTCAAATTCACCGGTTTTTCATCAGGAGCTGGTTACTACGCCTCCAGCAGAAAAGGAGCCTGTTCCGCTGCTTGCAGAAGTCCAGAACGCGGTAAAGAATCTGAAAGTGGGCAAGACTGCAGGTCGTGACAATGTGCCTGCGGAACTCGTCAAGTTTGCTGGAGACTTTGCCACAAAAAGTCTTCACAAGCTTTGCGTGAGGATTTGGGAAACGGAACGTTGGCCAGACGATTGGAAAGAGCAAGAACTCGTATTACTGCACAAGACTGGCAATCCCAAAGAGTGTGGCAATTATCGCACCATTGCGCTTATATCGCATGCCAGCAAAGTCCTCCTCAATATACTGCTGGACCTCCTGCGCATGAAGATCGAACAGGAACTCCCAGAGGAACAAGCAGGGTTTCGACTTGGCAGAGGCACCGCAAATATGTTGACAACACTACAAGTCATTATTGAAAAGGTGAATGACATGTCATGTGGAGCGGTTATGACTTTCATTGATTATTCCAAGGCTTTTGACAGCGTGAGCCACGGTCAGTTCTGGGATATCGTGTCTACTTTTGGATTCCCTGATCACCTCGTCAACCTGATAAAGTCCCTCTACTGCAATCAGCAAGGAGATATTCGTTGGAACGGAGATAGCCAAGAACATGAGTGAAATGCAGGAGATGGTTGACCAGGTAAATGCCGCAGGAATTGAGAGGTTGTTGAAGCTAATTGCAAGGAAGACAAAAGTAATGCGAGTCGGTTCAACACGTGATGAAGATAGCACAATCACAATTGGGGCTGAGACTGTTGCAGAGGTTGATCCCTTCAAATATCTTGGCTCTATCAAGAAAAATGATGGAAGTTGCACAGAAGACGTCCGTGTGAGAATAGCTATGGCTAAGGCGAAGATGACCAGACTGAACAAGCTATGGGCAGATAGGGCACTACCAACAAAGCTCAAGATGAAATTAGTGAAGACGCTTGTGTGGCCAATTCTATCATATGGAGCGGAAGGATGGACGCTGAAAACTGCAGACGAGAAACACATCGAAGCTGCCGAAATGTGGTTCTGGAGGAGAATGTTGCACATAAATTACAGAGAGCACCGAACGAATGCCAGCATCTTCGAGCAACTGGCCACTACCCCTATGTTACTTCGACACATTCGGAAAAGGAAACTCTCCTTCTACGGTCATCAATGCAGGGAGGGAGGATGCCTTTTAACGAGAACTGTCCTGCAAGGCAACATGGAGGGCAGCCGGCGCAGAGGAAGGCCCAGGATGCAGTATGTCAACAACATCATGAAATGGACCGGACTCAACATGTACGAATTGAACTGCGCAACGCGTGAGCGAAAACTGTGGCGTGCCATCTGCAATGGGTCGTCCGAAGTTCAGCAATGAATATGCCGCATAATGATGAAGACTACTCAAGTCCTGTGTTTAATGAGGCATATGCTAAGTGGAAAGCTCTCGTGAACTTTGACTCATCAGATATTCCTGACAAACAGCGTCTTTGGGACAAACCAATTTTACAGAACATACACCAACGAATGATTGACTCCTTTAAGACTGTTGCTGACAAAGCTCGCTTTCTTGCTGTGTCATCCAAGTATTCCAGTGTCTGGCTAAATGCTCTACCTGTAACATCACTTGGACTAAGACTGACGAATTCGCAATTACGAATTGCATGCGCGTTACGATTGGGCATTCAAGTGTGTCATCCACATATTTGTGTGTGTGGGGAAGAAGTGGACCCCTCTGGTGTACATGGTTTGAGGTGTAAAAGAAGTGCTGGAAGATCTGCTCGCCATTATGAAGCAAATGACCTGATCCGACGATCTCTTATTTCAGGAGGTGTCCCTGCCATTCTTGAACCTCCGGGCGTTTCACGAACAGACGGCAAGCGCCCCGACGGTTTAACAATGATTCCGTGGAGGGCTGGCAAATGTGCTGTATGGGATTTTACCTGCCGTGACACTTTGTCCCCAACTTATGTGGAATCCTCAGCTTCGGGCTCAGGAAAGACGGTGACGGCAGCTGAACATCGTAAGCTTGCCAAATATTCGAACTTGTCGCCTACATATGAAGTCATTCCCATATGTATCGAAACTTTTGGGGCTTGGGGACCTTCTGCTATATCTTTCGTCCGTGAGGTTGGCAGGAGGGTTGAAGCGGCCACTGGGGATCCAAGATCCACATCCTTCTTGATGCAGAGACTCAGCATGGCTGTTCAGAGGGGGAATGCTGCCTCTGTTCTGGCTACCTTACCATCTGCCAGGGACTTATTTGAAATTTTTGATTTTTGTTAGATCTTGTTCAAGTTGTTCAATTAATTTTCATAGGTGATAAGGACTTAATTTCTGAGCTAAGGTAGTTTGTGTTTGCAGATCATTTTCTTGTATTTTTGGTATGTACGCATTTCTCTTGAAATAAAGGCATGAAACATTGCCGCATAAAGTAAAGTAAGTAATGATCCAACTGGAGGTCGCGTAATCGACCGACAGTTGGATCATTGATGACCGAGAAATAGGCATATATAATTACATTGTTCAGGTTATCTATGGTACTATGCAGAACTATGCCCAGTGTGATGTATCATATGGATGTATCATGGACGCCTAGATATATGAAGCACCATATTTCATTTCATTTTATTCTGCGTCAATTAAGACAATATAATACATACTTGGTGCGGTTATACCAGTTAATAAGTAGTGAATTTAAATTCGTAGGAGTATTATATAATTCTATAATTGCGGTTAATAAGTAGTTTGAGATATCGAAGTACTCCTATGAGATCATGACTGATTTTAGTAAAATCAGATATCAATGTTAGTCACCACTAAAAGCTATGAAATCGCAACCACAATAATGGAATACTTGAAAAATACTGAAAACTTTACAAACTTCATATACTCGCAAAAATACGAAAGCACAGAAAACACTATTTTGTGCTTTGATAAAAATGCACGATACAACCTGCATTGAAGTTGAACATGTTTGACGCTGTCGATATGAGTTCTTTTTTTGAATTGTTTACACTGAGATTAAGTGATCCCGGCCTGTTGTCAATTTGAGCGCTGCTGTTGAAATCATGAATTTCACCCATTCTTTTATAAGGTTTCAGTCCATCACTTGATCTATGACCAGTTCTTCTCATTATTTCGTGGTCATCGCAGCCGGATTCGTACAGTCTGGTTGTGCATGTTGCCCTGCAGCTGTGGTTTGTTTTATGTCCTTCAACACCAGATGCCTTGCAAATTCGTTTCAAAAAGCTTCTCAGGGTATTGTTCCCAATCGGTACCGCGCTGTACCAAAAAGTCGAATAGTTTTTCAGTGGTCTGAGGTAAAATACTTCAGTTGTCTTCGGTCGAACTGATAGATACTTTTCATAAAGTCTGACATGAGAGCGCTGAGGATTATTGTAGTAAAAGTTGTCAATGTGAACTACTTTTTTTGGTTCGATTCTTCTCTGTTTAAGTCCGCCATTGTACGTTTTGCTACACTTTTCTGAATAGATGAGCGAAGGAGGATCATGCTTTATTTCCAATTGGCTCGTTGATAAACAACGATGTTCTTGTCCACTGCGCATTGCGAAGTGCAGTCCATTTAGGTAGAAAAGTGTATCTTGCAGTTTCTGCGGATCAGTATCTCCAAAAGAATGAGTCCACAACTTTTCTTCATCTTCTACACTGATGATTTCAGCTTGCTTTTTACTTATCCCAGCACCTTCTGCGGTTGACAGCTTCATCGATAGATCTAATGCCTCCTGCGTTCTAGTAAATGCTGCGTCCTTGAAGATGTTCACCGGACCGATGTAGTCTTTGATTGTCGCATTCAAACCCGCCATAATAGAAACCAAACTGTCACGCGGATATCTTGTGCCATCGCGTTTCCTTACTTCAAGTGCGAATTTACTGAACCAATAATCAAGAGCATCTGGCTGCTTGATCTCACTAATTTGCTTTTCTAATTCATTTGCGAAATGTTCTTGTGGCAGCAGTTTTGTTATGCGTTGGCTTTGCCACTCAGTGAATATGTTGACACTCCATTTATTTCTACGGACTGTCGCTAATGGTATGCTGTCTTTTTTCAATGTTTGAATTGCTGCGTCCGATTGCGGCATTGAAAATCGTGATGTTGTTGCACAGTCCGGCGGTATTTCATATTGCTTCATTAATTTGTCTATTTCAGCTCCACTTAATCCTGAAATCATTCCGCCTGGAATGACAGAAAAATCTAGTATTGCGGTAGGCGCTTGGTCTAGCAGGTCCATCTTAATATGGCTGTGATTTATTCAAAATTGAATTTGAAGTCTATGCATTACATTCCCATCCTATATAGCATGACGTATGAATATTCATGAGATATCTAATTCTGACCAACTTTTGGACACAGATAGCCTACACTTTCTATGATACCAGTTAATAAGTAGAAAAGAGGTTAATAAGTAGGGAAAAGGTTAATAAGTAGTCGGATGTCTATCATTGAACTAGTATGTATTATAACAGATATTGCATGATTATTCTCAGGAAAAATAGATATTAACCTCAAGCCTGCGGCCTTCGGTTAATATGATATTTTTCCTTCGAATAATCATGCAATATCTCTTATATAATGACCAGAGTAGTGGATTTCAATGTTCAGAATTTACGAGTCCGAAGGACGAGAAAATTTTGATACCATTGAAATCCGATACGTGGTCATTATTATAATTTAGTTTACGTTCCAAAAGCTATCTATGGCTTGCTTAGAGGTTTTATTATTTATAGATCAATGCAACATTGAGTTTTATCCTAGAAATTTCTCGTATTAATATTTCTAGGAGTCCATGTATAGAGGTTTTCAAAATTTAAATGATATCAATGACAATATATAAATACCAATGCAACATTTAGAATTCTATCATCATAGAACTCGGCATCATCAATCATGAATAGTGAAAATCTTTCAACTTCATCAATAGTTCAAAATGTCCGATTTGCTGCTACTACAAGAGAAGAAATGAGTAAAAGTTTGATCGAACCAAAATCAAAGAGTACGATTAGTAAATCCAAGTGGGCACTGTCAATGTTCCAAAATTGGTTCAACCAATGGAAAATTCGTCTTGATGATGTACCTAAAGTGTTGAAAGATATTGAAGAATTTACACCTTCTGATCTAAACCATTGCCTTCAGTATTTTTTCTGTGACATGCGTAAGACAGACAAAGACAGATCTATGTATCCTCCACAGACACAAAAGGAAATATGTGCAGCTATTCAGTATCACTTCAATGATACAATGAACTGGCAAATATCAATTTTCAAAGATAAAGACTTTACTTTATTGAGTAAAATATATTAAATAATAATAACTAAACAAGTCTTTCAACGCACAAAATTATTATACTAAAATCGATTTCGCCGGTCCGGCTTGGTCACTTAGTATATAAACAGTTATATATGTTTATATACTAAGTGACCAGGCCGGACCGGTTTAGTTATTATTATTTAATATATTTTACTCAATAATGCTTTCGAAGTCTTTCTTTGAAAATTGTGTTAAAATAACAAAAAAGACTTTACTGAATCACGGAAAGTACTAGACGCACAAATGAAAAAAGCTGCGCGTCTTGGATTGGTGCAACAAAAGAAGAGAGCTAGTATTATTACGATCAACGACGAAAAGTTATTATGGAACAATGGAAGTTTCGGTTGGGCTAATCCACGTCAGTTGATCAACACATTGATATATTTCATCGGTCTGCATTTTAGTTTACGAGCGGGCGAAGAGCACAGAAATCTTGTGTATGTAGAATCCTCACAAATCAAATTGTTGTGTGATAATGACGGAAATGAGTACTTGGAGTACACAGAACATTTTTCAAAAAACAAAACGTTTGGTCTGAAAAATTGCAGAATGGATCCCAAATGTACTAGAGTATATGCAAGAGAAAATAAAGAAAAATGTCCCATTGAAATCTATAAAAGGTACATCTCACATCGACCTGAGTCAAATGGAAAAAATGGACATTCTGCATTCTATCTTGCAATAATCGATAATCCAGCTACGAATGTTTGGTACAAAGCCTCACCTATAGGTGTACATAGTATTAGGGATGTGACAAAAAGGCTTCTAAAATCGTTGAACCCATCAGAGTTTTATACCAATACAAGTCTGCGCAGAACTGCACAAACTCGCTTGACCGAAGCCAACATTGCCCCGGCAGTTATTTCAAAGAAGACTGATCGCATTAGCACGGCTGCAACTTCGCTTATGTGGATTCAGCAGTATTCGAAAAAAGAATGTCAACTGTATTACACGGTGAAAGTGAATCAACAAAAACGTTAATTGTGAACACCGAAGAAGCGAAAGAATCGAAATTAATCCACCGGAAAAGAAGATGAGAGTCGAAATAGATGGGGAGAAGAATAAGATAATCATAACTTTTGACTAATTGTTACAATGACGACGTAAATTTTCTTTCATTGTTATAATTGCATGTTGAATTTAACTTTTAGTGAGCATTAAATGAAATATTACTAGTAACATTTCATTTAATGTCATAGATATGAAATATATTGTTTGATGATTAAACGCTCAGAATTTATGATATTTTATTGGGGAATGTACCATAGAACGTAAACTAAATGTTCTGAGCTACATGGGCTATATAGAGAATGATCATAGATTTGAATCTTTTGCAGATCAAAATCTTGGAATTTTGAAGTCATAGATTGTAGGCTCAGTAACAATGTAGGAATACCAAATGAGATTTCAAGGTAAGTAATGTACAAATCAGAGGCCGCGTTAGCGTTAGTTGTTCTCAAAAGATGATTTGAGTATGTTTTCTCCTATTATTCCGAGGAGTAATAAACCTAATATTATCATTCTTGGTGTGCCAATCGGTGATCAGTGCTTTCCATCAACTTTTATTGCTTCTCGTCGGGAAAAAGCAGAAGTCCTTCTTCAAAAATTGCCAAGACTTGAAGATCCCCAAGCTGCATTAATGCTGCTTCGGTCATGCTCCGGATTCTGTAAACTCGCAAACATTGCTCGAGGTACTCCACCTTCAGTGGCATCAACTTGTTTGAAAGAATTTGACAATGATATTCGTCGAGCTATGGAAGAAATCGCAGGAATCCAGCTTTCTGACACGTCATGGTCACAGGCACGCTTTAGCTTCAATTTTGGAGGTTTGGGTCTGAGATCTCTTTCCGACCATTCAGCTGCTTCATTCATTGCATCTTACGTCTCCGCAACTCAAGAGCCATCCTAACACTTGTGTGAAGCTGTAAATGAATTTAACAGCAATGTGCAATCAGACAATCATCTAAATGTTTCATCTGTTTTCCATCAGAAACCCAAGCAGTATGTGCTATCACAAGCAGTTGATAAATCAAAATTTAACGAGCTCTACCACTGCCTACCTCCAGCCCACCAAGTTCGCCTTCTTGCTACAGGACTTAATTTCTGAGCTAAGGTAGTTTGTGTTTGCAGATCATTTTCTTGTATTTTTGGTATGTACGCATTTCTCTTGAAATAAAGGCATGAAACATTGCCGCATAAAGTAAAGTAAGTAATGATCCAACTGGAGGTCGCGTAATCGACCGACAGTTGGATCATTGATGACCGAGAAATAGGCATATATAATTACATTGTTCAGGTTATCTATGGTACTATGCAGAACTATGCCCAGTGTGATGTATCATGGACGCCTAGATATATGAAGCACCATATTTCATTTCATTTTATTCTGCGTCAATTAAGACAATATAATATCTAGCTTATGTGCGCTTCATATATCCAGGCGTCCATGGATGTATGAGAGTTATCGGTAAAATTTTATGGAGGTTCAATTGATAAATCTATGATATTCCCAAGTGGGCGTATTTCCAAGATTTCTATTCTAACCATCAAATTTTGATTTGTAATTTCATGACCGCTTATTAACAAATAGTACCATAGATAGTCTGAACAATGCATAATATTTCTATTCATGAACCAGGAATAGACAAACTACTGCACATTTCAAAAGAAGACTTTGAATTTAACTTTGATCAGAATTATACCTTAGTGTCCAGCATTTGTCACATTCTATAAATTAACCAAATAGCGACTGAAAAATGAAAAGAATCGCAGAAATGATAACAAAGAAAATGACAGTAGTAAAATATACGAAGATCGAAGGAGTCCATTTATCGAATATTGTCAGCTATCTGACAGAAAACCAAAATGGTAATGTCGATAATTCTGCTAATAATAAATCGTTTAACAATTAGATATTTTTGATTCTGCATTAGGTCAATATGATTAAATTGAGCACATTGTAATGCTCCTATGTTTCGAATGCTAGATTTAGGCACCTGTCAAGGATATTCACTGTAATTACAATCAAAATGATACATAGGGAAAATACAGTCATGACGTAAACATACTTTGCAGCATAAAAGTTCGCTAACTGCAAAGTGCTGACCAATGACTGTAAAGTTGAACAGGGACTGTTAAGTAATGCTCATACGCACTAGGGCCAATGGTAATATAAAGTTTTCAATACATACATAGAAATAAAACATTTAAATCCCGAAATTCCATCAGTTGCTTTGATGTGTTTATCTTGAGAAGGAGTAATTCGATTTAACAAGTCTAAACAGATACCGAATGTTCAGCAGCAAAATGGGTTGCTGGGCAAAATGGTCCTGAAACTCAATTTTGACAAAACTGTCCTACGGAAATCCCTAAAATAGAAATTAAATAACAGAAGCGTTCTGAGCAACACCTAATACGCATGCTCCTGTTGAAATTATAGCCGGAAACTCAATAGCCTTGACAATTCGTGGAAGTAAGCTTAAATGGGATGATGTTTCGTTATAAAGATAATAACGGTCTGGAAACTTTGGAACAGGCCACATCTCTGCCGTGAATGCAATATATGTAATAGAATTCGACATCCGGGTGACTACAAAAGGTGGTCAAAAAATGTGCTAGTAATTACAGGTCATGATGAGTTAGCTCCGGTGATTGGCTTTCTGTACAACATTTGTTGAAAGCAAAATCATCACTGCTTCTTTCACCTTTTCGCTACATTCATTCTCATTAAGATACTGTGGTTCTTGTTCCACGTTAGTAATGACTCAATAGCATCAACTTAATTGGCAATTCAAGATTTGATTAGTATCACAGGAAAATCCTATTAATTGCCTAAAAAGAGGTTTCAGATGATTAGTCTGAAAATTCAAGCAGTTACACAGTGTTTTAGGGGTGAATAATGTTTTACTTTCACTCCCTGCTCCATTACCGATTCGGAATGTCATGAATGTTGCCTTAACTTTTCTCTCGCACATTTTCAGATAAATCATTTGTGCAGTTCGTCCTACAACACATGTATCAGGAATTAATTACAGAATAGTGATACAATATTAGATCCAGGAATTCCCAGGCGAGAAAATCTTTTCGTGGTTTATTAGAGATATATAAATAGAATAATGCCATTGAAAGTAAAGTATGACCGCCAACGGTACACGCAGTAAGCAATGTGTTTCATAGGGTGTAAATGCAGTTCATGTCAGTAGCGCCTACCACTAATACTATTTTCTTCTGTGATGAATTAGACAAATAAAGCAGATTGTCGAAGCGAAAGGTCACACAATTGCTGTGATTTCCTTCCCTGTGCTATTTTCTACTATATTCATGCAGTAGAATGACGGAGACTTTCGTGCTAGGTTAATAAAAGCAGACTGCTGCACACCTTTACTGTAACTGCAAGTCTTAAAAGTCTAAAAATTACATTGAGTAAAGATCTCATCATGTAGAAGTCCGGGAATCTAAACATATCTTAACTTTCATAAACATGCATTATACAAGACAACTGGAGCATCATGTTAAGAGATGAGAATCAAAGATCAGCACAAATACTCCAGTACAGCTTTTTCGAAACTTTAAGAATTATTTTAAGGGCATCAACCCTGAGTTATCTCGCATATACAGATCCATTAAGCTACATTACAAATGCTTCATTACAATTTCGCTATTGCGTTTTGCATTTCTTCATTAGGTGACTGAACGGGAGGTTTTTTAAATTCACCATTGCTTGATTGAAATCAAAAATCAAATCTCTCCCTTTTTATGTCACGAGGTTTTATTGAAAATAAAAAAAAATGATCCGACGCGTTTCGTCTTAAAGACTGTCTCAAGGGTACACTGACACGGCTACAGAAATCGGTGATATCTACTAAGACGGCTGAATCTCGTTGGATTGCGTCGAAAATGCCTAATTTAATGAATAGATGTCATGAGCTAGTGTGAGGAGAAATCAAATCGGAGACCTGAGTATATAACCCGCATCATGTAGCCGTGTCAGTGTACACTTGAGACAGTCTTTAAGACGAAACGCGTCGGGTCATTTTTTTTAATTTTCAATAAAACCTCGTGACACAAAAAGGGAGAGATTTGATTTTTGATTTCGATCAAGCAAATGGTGAATTTTTTGTATTTCGCGCTTGCATTTGAGTCAAAGTCGAAGCCAGATGACAGCTACGAGGTCATCGAGGTCAGTCGAAGTCGATACTTGCTTATAACATATAACATACATTCATCACACAGAAAAGTGCCAAGACGCGGATGAAATACTTGAATCTTTGATTGATAATACAGAAAGTAATTTCAACCACTTGATCTTAGCCTACACAGTTGGCCATAAAACATGACCGCGTATTTTCTAACTCTTTTTCTCCTTGAATTTATATACACTTGCTGTTCGAGCACAGTCATCTTGACCGCGTTTGGGAAATGACCTGAAGTTGTGATTTCAAGCTTTACTTTTCAAAAATAACAATTCTTAGATTTGGTGGGTCCAAATTAGTGAAAACAGAGACATCTTTAAACGGACTGTCGTCGCTAAACCGTGTTTAATCGAAGAATCTTACCCACTCTTACTCCTCGTTTATTGCCTACATGGTTCCTCTTCCTCTGGTTTGAGGGTTGGACACTGAGGCAGTGTCAGTTGGTGTTGAGATGGATGGATGTGCTGACACTAAGAGTGATTTCATTAAGTAAAGAAAGGAAATTTCCGGCTGTGTCATGACAAGTAAAAGTCCTTCTATAGTGCGATGACTAGCTGAAGAACGCTTTCATCTTGATAACAGGCAATTTTTTTTATTTCAACATTTAAAATGTTCAACATTTTAGCATTGTAAAATTTGAAATTAAAAGATTATGAAGTTAACATTTTTAGTGCTATTTTAACATTAATCATTAGCATTACGTGCTTCACGATATATTTAAAGCAGCTTAAACATTGAAGCCTTAATATCTATATCTCTATCTCTACTTAAGAAAACATCATAGAGATGCAAACAAGCAAGCATTAAAGCACATTCTCATCACTGCTTGCCTAACGTACAGCAAAATAAATCGTATATGTAGAGTCTTCATAATTACTGCCTGCGATCGAGATGGATTTTGATGACGAAAGGAACATAATGGAAGAGCGTGTTTGATCAGATATTGCAAGATAATGATGTAAATGACGTGTTTGATGGCGTAGTTAGTGTGATAATGGAAAAAGAGGACTGACGCTACGTTTCTTTCCTAAAATTAATCTGCATAATTTTAATATTGTTGATCATTTCATCTTTTTGTAATTTCTTACAACTTCAACAAGAAAAACTTAAATTGTATGTAACTAAAATGCAACGTATGACCAAATGAAGAAAAGCAATTAATGCAACGTGTCCGCCCCTAGCCTGTAAAACTTGCCGGTCTTCGGGGTATACTGAAAATGAGATTCTGAGTTGTGCTTTGTGGCACTGAATACCATTCTTCTTGCACAGCTATTGCTAATTCTGCAAGACTGGCAGCGGAAGGATTGCTTGCTCTAATCTCGTATCATGCACACACCGGGTGCAAAGTAGGGTTCATAAGGTAATTAGTAACGATAATGACCGCATAAGGATAAATAGACTTCGCAAAATCATGCTTAATTAATAAATATCGGCATCATCATAAGCAACCGCAAATAAATCAGCGATCCTGAGCTAATGTATTGCATCTTATCAATCTTAGCATCTTAGCACATATTTAAAACACGAAAGCACATGTAGCTTCATGAGTTTGCTCTTGTCACATGAATGTCTTCGTTTTAAACCAGCTGTGTTCATTACACTGTTTACTAAATCACAGCACGTTATACGATAACACAAAATAAGAATTCTCATGATTGTGACGAAGAACAGCTATTTCAAATTTTATCATCGCGTTTACACCACATTGTAAGGAAACACACCTACTTGAAATTCAATGTGCGACTAATATTGAAATATAGGCCTATATTTAACACGAAAAAAAGTACACTGAAAATCTTCAGTGTACTGATCGTGTGTCTTATGCTATCTAAAAACCAAGTTGGACATTCTGAACATCCTCTGGATACATTTGACAGATGCTGAAGCTACAAAACTTTCATTTATTTTGCTAATTCATATAAATAATTTTCAAAGCCTACACAAGGGAAGTCCATTATTGTGCTGCTTATTTTATAGGACAATTAAATATATCACACAATCGATACTACAATCAACAATTTTTCTATTTCGAACAAGACCCCAGCTCAGGATTATTGCACACTGTGCTATGTTGCCAAATAAATTAGCAAAAAAACACAACTGCAAAGTAAAAAATGACTGGAATTCTAGACATTCTTGGTGCGATGAATGATCATAATTCACGTTTATTACAAAAGGCATGATATTCGCTTTTGAGAGTAAATCACAACACAGAAATAGCTCACTATCCTAACTATTCTCACACACCGTAACCTTCTTCGCTGCAAACTCGTCATGCCAATTCCTTGTTGGACTATTACCAACAAGCTTATCATATGCAAATGAATAGTAACCACAGCATCTTTGCCAAATTGCATTATCAAGAAAACAATGACATACCTACAGTTATGTTGCCAGTATTTAAGAGGCATTCCAAGAGACTGATAGAATTATGAAAATCAGCGATAATATCAGCAATTAATTGATGTATCAAGTGTAGCTCAGAAGTAGCAACCTATGAAACATACCATCAAATGCATAACATATTGTATCTCATCTCGTTTCCTACTTCACAAATGAAGCCGCCAAAGATGAATTTATTTTCATGCTCTCAAGGAATAACGCCTAAGCAAGAAATTACCATTCCCATGCTTGCAAATTAGATCCTAAATGAACAGAACAAAGATCTTCTGTTATTTATTATCATCAGACGAACAATAACGCGGATGAGATGACCAATATAATTCCCTGACTCTTTACTTAGGCTGAACGATTGAAACATAATCACATCACACTAGCATCCGTCGACGTTTTGAAAGTCGCCGTCAACAATAAAGATCGAATCTTTTTCACCAACCGGAAATTTTCTTGACAATTTCTTGCAGCATCCCATGTGAACACCATCATTAAAATTATTTATGGAACAGAAATAGAGTATTAGTGAATTGAAATGGGGATGAAATCGGAGTAATCCATATCTGAGCAACTTCAATAAGCAAGTACTGTTATCGGAAAAATTTGAATTATATCATTTGTTGAATAGCTTCTAACTAGAGCAATCCAAATTGACGATTGTGATTATTTGGTCATTGCATTTTGATTAGCATCACTTTTTGGGTTGAAGATGTTAAGGCAAATACTTCATATAGAGTCAAATAGATATAAGATGGCCGCCAACAGGAGGTGACTCTTCATAGTTGCAAACAGCAAAAAAGCAGGTCTCTCCTTACAACTTTTATTTCGGCCCCAAGTAAAAGCAGATTGGTTAAAATAGACACAACCACTATGCGATTCGAACTTCACTTTTCTTCATGGGGAAAATTCGCTAAAAGCCAACTGAAATAAATATAATTCGCTATGAAGCCAACTCAAATATACTTATAGAGTCACACTGAGTCTCGGAAAGAACCCATCCGCTTCATCAAATGTATTATCACAATCTTGCATAATTTTGTGAAACTTTTGATATTCGTGTAGTTTACAATGATAAAACTGTCTATAACCCTTCATGTTAAGCTCACAAACTGTGCTACACTTGTGCTAAACGCCTTTGGCTTCGAATCAAGATGAAGTTGAACGATGTTGACTTTTTTCATCTATCCTGCCAAAAAAGTGCAGTAGCAAAAATGGAGACTAATATAGGTACGCACTGTCTCTAGAATAACAACATTTATAACCGATAGACGATAATCATGCGTGTTAGAGAACCTGGATTTGAATTCAACATCACTGACATGAAACCAACCGAGAAACTAGCGAAATCCGCGTTGCTGCAGCGCCTCCACACTTAGCCCTCACCTTTCAATATGACCTAGCCACCTTTCCAATCCAGCGTTGATCAGCGAGGCATCCGTATTTTTATTTTTTCAACTACTGCACACGTAATCCATTCAATTCACAGTCACACCTCATGAACTCTAAGCAACGTATCGGATGAGTCACTGCCAGATAATGATTTGACTTGCAACTCAGCCTCATGTGCAGATCACTTATCGTTCCGAAGTCCGATATCATAGGAGAGTGTTACGCATTCATAAAATATTCATTTCATCTCCCCATAGGTCTCAACACGTTTGGATGGAACAATGCATTCTTAAAATACTATAGATCTAGGTCCCTCTTCTTTATGTACGTTTAACTTAAAAGCCATGCAAGAAAATTAAACTAGTGAAATTAGATTCGTCGCCTTTGTCGCTTTATTTTTGGTGAAACAGACGAAACTTTATCCTTGTTGTAAGCTGCCTAAATAGCATCATGCATAGCATGCTCAAGAATATATACTTCCAAAAAGCGCATGCAGAAAAAAGAATTTTAGGACTGACTTATGTTTTACTAAGTCTAGTATTTTATGATCCGGATAAACATTTCAGAAATGTTGAGATTTGTGTACATCTGAAAAAAACTTGTCAAACACCACTCTATGATAGCACATGAAGTCTTTTTTAATAGATGCACTACAAAATCCCTACGATCTCAGAATCATTGTTCTTGTACCCCCTGCATTTTTATTGACAACTATTTCAGTTGGAATGTAAGATAGGCATTCGATTTAAGCAAGAAGTGTTAGAAGTCTGACTTATCTAAGCGAAATTCTTACTATATTTCACCAAATCGGTCCCAAATCGATCATCAATTTCCCTGAGGCGAGCAATATTGCTTCAGGAAGCTAGCTTCGTTAAAGTAGTTCAAATCTCGGTACATTTCAGGTTTCCTTGGCAGAAACGGATCGTTCAGAAGCAAAGACGCCACAGTCAGACAATAAGGTTGACTTACAGCCAGAATGAGTCCCATGCGAGAAGAAGTATGCTTAAATGATCTTCCCTTCTTAATATATGATCTCACCGTAACAATTCGAATAATTCTCATAAACTTCAAATGGACGAATCAAAACATCAGAAATCTGCGATTTGGCAGGTTACAGCCGGTACATGTAGTGCGGTAAAAACATTTCCGAAAGAACTATTCTAATCATGTGATGATGTTGGTACTTTGTGACATTGATCAAGCAATTTTCCTGCAATAAGAAGATTCTCTTAAGCGCACGTTCACTATCGGTGGTATTTTCATGTTTTTCAATGTATCATTGAATAGAAGTGAATTGGAATCATGAATTAGTAGTTAGTGTAGATTGTAGTTAGAGAGTGGTTGAAACCGCCATTTCATTTTTAAAGACATATTCGGCATTTAAGTCATAAATTTACTTCATGACACAATTGTAAACTTTGTGACTTGCATCCCTAACCTCCTCATCCCTTGATTATTTTCATCATTTTTCGCAACTTCATAATCGAGTGCTGAAGTCATTTTCTGCTCCTTGGGTTGCCAGACTTCAATTTGTTATTTAGAATTCTCTACACAAAAAATATTTTACACATGAAGGTCAGAAGAGATTATTACGTGTACAAACTAGGTCACTACATATGATCAGAATATAACAAGAAGAAATAATGACAATCTTTATTTCTTGACTCGCAATACAAATGCAATTCGGTGAATGCACTTGCAAAACAAAGAAGCTCGTTGCAGGCGAATGGTCACAAGAAATCATAGGATTGACGCAAGGGAAACTGCACTGCAGTGCCACTGCCAAGCGAGTCGATCAAAGCGTTGCGTGATGAGATAAAGATCAACAGACGGCAAGTGATGCACCCATTATGTACAGGGCGAGCGAGGCATTGATAAGCAGTTGTAACGGTGATGATGACTAAGCAACTGTAATGCCTGATCACGACTTGAGAAATGGAAATTGCAAGAAAGCAGCTAATGTCAATAAATGAGATAAATCTATGGTAAAATACGTGGAAAATAGCAAGAAGCTGATGTTTGTAATCAATAATACTACAAGGTAGGTCCGGAGGATGAGGCTGAGAAACTAACACGATGGCGCATAAGTTTAGTCAGCAGAAGCAACAAAGCTGAAAGAAAGCCGCAAGCAGGAGCTGCACGGGAAGACGACCGCACAATGCAGCCTGGCTAAGGGGCGAATGAGGAGGAATTGGAGAAAGTCGGAATGCAGAAGCTTTCAGGACATTAACAGCGATTATAAGTAAATCCGAAAAGTGGTCAGAAATGCGGAAAGACAACAAACGGTGGATATGAATGACGAAGAATTCTTTGCTATACTTCATATCTACGAATATTTCTTCAGCCCCACCAGCATGAGCAAACTTCAACAAGAATTAAAGAAGAATATTGACGAGTACAATCAACGAAGTGAATTTTGAGGTCATGTGATTGTGAGAAAATAAACAGAAAGCGGATTGATTGAGACATTTGTCATCGCTTATTCCTCATCGTTGGAAATCCTGTAATTAGTGGAATTTTAAGTATTCATCCATGATTTAAAACATCCCTGACACTCAGTTGGTCTTTGCGTCAGAAGAACAAATTCAAGTATCAACTCTGTTCTACACTGGCCGTGCCACTTTGAAGTTTGAAAACTCGGGGGAGATCCTATCCCATCTTTGATGCTGATGTTCAGAATTGTCCCCAAAAACACAATTGGGACATGCTCGTTCTTAATGTGACATCAGTTTTTACCACCATGGTCATCTCGTCACTTTTAAAATTGTTCAAAATCAGTCAGTTTAAAATTGAAATTCCCCTATTTTTAAAGGTTGAGAACTATAAAAATGACCGGTGTTAACACGATCATTATAAATCCTTGATCCTGACATCAATAACTTGGAGCATGATCTGGATCCTTTTTCTACACTGTTCTACAACACAAATAACACAACCTGATCACAATGCAGAGAATGTGCTTATCATTCTGCATATGGCTACTCTATCATTCACGGGGTCATGATTTCCGCACTCTTTGGAGCGATTGCACAGAAACAACCTTAGGCTGACAAGTTTCCAACATTATCATTCACCCATTGAAACATGCTTGTCACTAACCAACTCACTATCTAACACTGTTTCTGTGCGGTCGCCCCTGGTTAATGGATAGTCATGTCCACGCAGATGTCATAACAGCCCCCATTCATATTCTGACATCCTAATTAAAATTCCTTCCAAGCGCCTCTATGTCACGAAGATGTGACATTGTTGCCTTTATAAAACTGCTATCATTTGGCCTTCTTTGCTAGGTTATAGGTAATGGCAGTGGCTACATTGATGAAACTATTATCAAAATTGGAATTTACTTGAATTATAGTTAAATATCATGTAACACAATTGAGACATGTATATCAATCTTAAAGAACTATAAGTTATAAAATCAGTTTACAGCTAAAAAATACTACATGATGATTCAGTTGTCTGTTAAGATACGGGTCACATCTTTTTATGCACAGAGTCTCCATAATTTTTAAATCAAAGCTATTAGAGGCTTGAGCTGGTATTTTAACATTTTCAGACGAGCATCTACACTAGTCGTCAGGTGTTGGCCGCGCCAATCGCCCGCTCCCAGTGGTGGATGGACACCGTGCACTTGGTGTGTGGGGACTCACAGGACCCACGAAGTGAGAGTTGTGTTTGCATGTGTGAGTGCAAGAGTAAAAGGTGTTTTGTTTTGAAAGGCTGCAATTAGCAGAGAGGGCAAAGAGGAGAGGAATGGAGAGAGGGGTATAGATATTCTTTCAATAGCGGCGCATTGTTAGTGTGCGGATTTTTGCGAGTGTTCTGGGAGTGCATCTGTCGAGTGTTTGTTTTGACTTGTGGACTGATTGTTGGGAGGGGGTTGAGTCATAGACATGAAGGCTTATGTCATGAATATGAAGATGAGCACATCATGGCATCATTTCCATAAACATCCGAAGAGATGTGAGAAAGAGACAGCTCTAAAGGCGTTGATCAGAGGACATGTTGGACAGGCGAAATACGTCACGTGCCTAATTCGCAGTTAGATCGCTTGCCTTAAATTCATGCAGCACACCCAATCAGAAAAAAAACTTCAGCGTTTCGTGGTGATTGTTTGTTTTCAATCGGTTCTATGCAACTTTGAAGCCGGAGGCACATGTAACTGACGAGAAATCACAAGTCTTAATGAGTTCACGGAGGAGGTTATTCTTGTTCTTTATTTAACGAACGATATCAAACCATGCATGAGTGCGGGCGTATGATTAATTGCTAAGAAAAAGATTGCCGGCATCTGTACTAGCTTCCTAATAGTACGAGTATAACGACTTTCTGTACACTTTGATGTCAATGAACTGTAAATACCTTTGTTGTGCATTGCCCGTGTTGGTTGTTGATGCATATGTTAGCGCTGGGGTTCCCGAACTCCAGAACCCATACAGTAAGTATATTAGGTAGAGTAGCAACTCAGTATTAATTAAATCCCTACCAAATGTGTATGTAGTTTCGATTTAATTAAATGAACACGAATGTGAGATATGTAAATTGTTACACCTTTGGAGAAATCTACACGGAAGAATAGCATTTTACAAATCATTCGTGTCTGACTATGTCAGCACCGTCCAAGCCCCCAGTATGTGGACCACATCTTACGCAAAGTCTATATAAAATCAAAAGAAATGAGATTAAATAAAATGACGCTTCAAGAGAGCCTCAAACTACTAAGAGCAAATTGCAGTTTGTTGTAATATCTTAATTAAATTCATTTTAAATTTTTTCTTGCAATTTGGATGCTTAGACGCAAAATTAGACTGGCCACAATACTCATCGAAAATTTTAATCCGGACCATACAAAATAAAGTTTGGAAACCCGAGTGTTAGTGCAACACTCCGTTATCAAACAATATTCAGCATTTTCCATAAATTGCAACCATGTTTGAATGTCTACATGCATGAATGTGTACATGTTTGAATGGTAGTGAGCGCACATCTTAAGATGAAGTCATTTGGTATGGTGCATTCTCAAGATCATGATACAATCTCGTAACAGTTCATACACCAGTCAAAAAGTCATTGGTCATCAGTCCAAGGAGATATGCAAAATAAATAAATAAACTGTTCTGAGTTTCATGTAGCATGGTTGTTGACATCGATGAGTGAACATGGTGGTCCCACTTACTGCGCCATGACATGCTGAGCAGTCTGGACCTGGTCACAAGTAAGTTGCTGATGTTTGGAGACCCCAGACGCGCGCTGTGGACGCAGAATGGTTCATTGCGGTACGCAGTAGGTTGAATTGTAGCAATGTTCGATGAGGGTGGTGGTGGCCTGCAAGTTTGGTGGAATTTCTGACGGTCGAAAGCCGCCCTTGTATTCCACATCGTTTCGCAGACGGTAGCAGATGCATGGACACTATACTAGTGCATCAGTACCGGATGCTCGGAAAAGACGGAAGGAGGAAGTGTTCAGCGCACTCAGCTTTCTTGTGCAGATGAAGACACGCTTTTTCCGGCGGTCACTCAGAACCTGAATACTGGTTCCCATTGGCTTCGCTTTGACGCGCGATCAAGCGAATTGTTTGTGCACTCATTGTTCGCGCTATGGGAACATCATTCACGTATCCGTGAAACGAAGGACGCAAATGTTGCTAAAGACGTTTTTGCGCAAAGTGAATTAGGGAATTCCGAAGGTAAAATTAGCATGCATGAGATCGATGAACCTATGTCTAGTGTTTTATGCAATGTGCTCGCCGGAAAATGCGGAGCAATACAATGGGGACTAATTTGATGCGGTAACTTACGTGTAATTACTGCAATACAGAACATACAGAACATGCAATTTCAAATTCGCAACAAATTTCAGCAACGTATGTGGGATGTAAAAGAGAGATACACCTGAACGCAACAATGCAAATCTATCAAGATAAACGTCCAGTCCCATCATTTATATCTTTCACTGGGAAATACGAATACATGGGTACAACTAAACTGTGCAATTATGTAAAAGAAAATATTCAAAATCTCTTACAAGCATACTTGTGTGCCATCAAATGGCCTAATAACGCAGCTGCCGCCATTAAAGCAAATAAGTAGTGTCTCACTGCCGCATAACCGATTCTCAATTCCACCTGAAACTGAAATAAGAGGACATTCAAATTAGAAGGGATTCGAAAGTGTCATAGGTTCAATAATAGATTTTATCAATAAAGTCGCGTCTCCAAGTTTTGAAATTGAAGTGCTTTTGACACTTGGAGAGGCAATCTCGAAATTCCTGCAGTTTCATGCGCGATTTACATGAATATACAAGTCAGGTTTCAACGCTCTTTAGATAACTATTGTAAATCTATTTCACATTTACCAGTAGCCGCATTTTTTGAACGGTGAGCCAATTGAAGCAGTTGTGCCGATTGATAATTTTGAATAAGAATAGCGTGGAGAACATCCTGCGAAATTTATTGAAGAAAATTGAAGTAAGACAAATTAATTAAAACCTCGTCATGTTTTGGCTGGTCTGTGCGAGAGGGACCTAGCTAGTGATTTGGACACGGCATGTGCATCAGCGTGAATAGCATTCATGAGAAGAGAGAAGTCAGAGAGCTCAAAGAACCAGAGCTAAAATTACTGGCGATTATCAGCAGAAAACGAGTTAAAATTATAGCGTCAATTGAGACATAGAATCTAATGACTTTCTAATAAGAAGACGTTGCCCATCAACGAGGATGCTCAACAAATTCCTAATTACTTCCTAATTCAATTTTCAGCACTAATTTCAAAATACGTTCGTCTGGCCAAAATCCAGTCTGAATTCAAGAACTTACTCAATCTAAGCAGCTTGATTTCATTAAGTCTCATTCACAGACTCCTTCTTCTTTTCGACGTAATATGGAGAATTTTTACTTTTCCGAATTAGTTCACTTGGCTGCCGGCCATGTGATAGTGGACAAAACTTCTTCATGCAGCTCATGATTCGCTTTAGGTCGATCAGGCACGAGTATGGCCTGACTTAGCACTCAATAAAATAAGGGCCGAGAATGAGACTTTCACAGAATGACGTACACCCTATGCCTACAAAGAATCTGCGCGTCTGCCGAGTTCTAGTTAGTTCTTCTTCTTTTCAGACAAGATCAAAGAAAAGCACATGTTAGTGCAATGGAACGTAGATGACACTTTTGGTTCAAATGAAATTTTCTATGTTTTCTCTCATCAACTGAAACGTACGCAACTAAGTCTAGAGCTATAATTTTTGACATGAAATGTTTTCAGGTCACTTCCTACCATGTGCATGTGATATCATCATGCTTCTGATTGGCATTGTATGCGAGAATGCGGTTCAATGTGGATAAAGTGCGTCATTAGGTTTGCCAAATCTGAATGTGTGTAGCTTCATAGATAAATGCTTATGAACATGATAGGAAATGACCTGAAGACATTCCATGTCAAGAATAATGGCTCTAGACTCAGTACTTTTTAGTTGATGAGCGATAACATAGAAAATTTCATTTTAGCCAAAAACTGCAATCTGCGTCCCCATCTTCTTCTTTGATCCTATCTGATAAGAAGAGGAACTAACCAGAACTCGGCAGACGCGCAGATTTGTGTTAGCCATAGGGGGTTCATTATTCTGTGAAAGTCTCACTTTCGGCCTCGTTCCCTGCAGAAACTCGTTCTGACTCGCAAAACTTCTTCGGCTACATTGCACATTTTTTTGATACACCAAGAAAGTTAATCATTATAGTCCGGCTAGCGCATCCATCAAGGAAGGCGACAATTAAAGTAATGAAACAATATCTGTGGCAAATCGTGCATTCCGTTTATTAAGTCTGCCAAAATTATATGAATGAGAATTTCACTATTTCGAACAATCTCCAGGACAACGAAATTGCTGAAATGTATTTGAACATATATAATTATATTTTAAAAGCAAGCAGAAGTTCTGTGGGTTTTGCAGTTTTCAGATGTCACGAAGTCACATGCTAAACAAAATGTCGCAAATTTCACACACATAATTGTAATTGTGCATCTCTTGTACTCTAGCATAGACCCTTCCTAAATACAGTCCCATGTAGAAAATACCCACCCACAATATAATTATGACATAGCGTTTACTTAATGTGCTGCAAACGTCTTATCATGACTTTCTCGACATTTACACTGGGCAAGGACTTTGAGTATCTGAAGCCCTCTAATGCTACGAGAACATACTTGTCATAGATATCGGCCATAGATATTGATGGTTAGCCTATACCAATAGTCCAATAGCAGCAATAAGCATATTTTGTAATTATTTAGATACGTTTAGAATCATTTCCATCCCACACTTTGATGTCAAGCATCGCTTCAGCTGCATTACGAGTAGCTGTCTAGATAACCCACATATATAGAATTTCATTTGATATTTCATAATGCCAATAAATTCAGTCTTATGCATTTTATTGGGGCTGGGCAATTTTGCTATCTGGGACTGTGATTGATTAAACTAACTATCGGTCCATTAGATTACTTACACCCTGACCTTTACTGCGACCAACCAACAGTAACAATATTGCCTATGCGAATGCAGCAGGGTTGGTCAAAATCAACCTGTTAAAGATAAAAACCTGATTTCACTCACACAGCGGGCGGGCATATAATATACAATTCAGTCAGATCATTCATTAGACAATCATTGTAACATGCTCGAATGCAACAATATGTACTACTGTATTTGCATTGATTATGTAAATGTATTGTATCAAACAATGGTACAGTAGGTCAAAACATTACACCCGCTATCCGGATATGTGCGCAGACAGCGTTGAAAATTAAATATCCAAATGATTTCTTCTTGAAAACGTCAAATCTCTGAGAGACAAGGAGATTGGTTGAGGTCTGATTTTATGATGGCCAAATATTTGGTTTCTATCGACTCAAACTGTTTCGAGTTTATTGAAAACTCTTTCAACCTCTACATGTCATGCGGCAAAAATTAAAAAGTAATGAGAAAACATCATTAACATAATCGTAAATCAAATTTATCACAAAAACAATTTTTATTATTATTATTACAAATTTGTTTATTATTATTATTATTATTATTATTATTGCTACAAATCTATCCAAACAACAATTCATAACTCATTAAAACATTACCTTTCCTGACGTAGTGTTCACACGAATCGCCTACAAATCCGCGCGGACATCTGAAATGCCAAAGTTATGATCTGGTCTCAGTGGCATAAATTTCATCGATATAAATGAAAATGAGTGGAACACGCAGTCTTGAAAAAGTCTTGAGTAAAAAGTCGTGATCCTCTATCAGATATTCTGTGAAAGTAAAACCACTGAATAAATTTTTTTATGAAATTGAATGAAATGTTTCTTTATCCCTATTTTGCCCTGGGGATCTCCATTACGCAATTTTTCATGTTGCTCCGTTAAAGTTATCTGAAAAGTAATTTCTGGCTAGCTATTTCTTCTTTTCCCTTGCAATTGCCATCTAACAATCGAATATGGTAAATAACGTTCCTAATAGGTCCTCTCTAATTAAGAATCATTGCTTGATGACCTGATGTAAGTTGAGGCATCATCTATTTGACTTTTCTTGAAATATGGTATAAGTTTTGCTTAACAAATGATTTGATACTCACAAACATGGATGTTTTGAAGCCGCTGGATAGCAAACGCCGTTAATTTGACATATATCCTGAGTTATATTGCACGGCATGGTGCCTGAAAGAGAAAACACTCAGTAGGATTTTATTATAAATTATCTTCACAGCTATTTAGTAAAATCATAGAATAAGAAGAATTTTACACTGTAAAGAAATCGTGCAGAAACGGGACTGATCGCGTAATACATTCTACGGGCAAAATGCAGGTACGTCGGAAGTTTAACGGGATAAATCTCAACTTTCTTTAAACAAAGGGAAACCATCCATCAACTTCATTGCTAACTGGAAAGCTTGCGAAACTAACTTTACTGAAATTAGTTTTACAATTTATTGTTAACAAAGGATATACTCAGATAGCATTTCAACCCAAGCTAATTGCAAAAATTGTTTATCCACATAAATGGAGGTGAAATATGCCCATGTCACTCTATATATCCATCTTTTATCCAATATATTTCATCCCTACCTGAGATTCTGGCAAGACATGGTTTCCGGAAACTGAGGACCGGTTTTTCTACTATAGCTACAAAAATAATACGAGTCAGAAGTTAGCACATGATCTACATAGTATATAGAACATAGGGTACATATGGTATATGGTACATAGTATATAGAAACATCTGGTTGCCAAATAACTTTCCATATTGAATTCAACTTTCAGAAGTAGTACTCTGCGTGGGAATCCAAGCAACTATGAAAAAATCTTGATAAAGCTAACAAAGGACGCAGCAAAAAATGTAGTGAAGTTGGATAAGAAATTGCATGCCTCCTAGGAACCACGGAAGTGAATTTGTTGTTTAGTTTTACGGAATCATGAAGGAATGTGAATTTGATGATGAACGACAAATTTTAGACAGAAAGAAATATGACCATTTAGCGTTTCGGACATTCGCAGTGGCCGTTTTCACAGATGATACTAATTTTTTTAAACTGACACAACTATTCTTATCGGTATCAAGTAAACTTTCAAAAGGCATATTAAAGAAAATCACACCAAACAGTAAGTGAGTGACGTATTGATCATGCACGTGAAAGAAAAAGAAGTTTGATAATTTCGACTTATTTTAACCTTGTTATCCACTCTGACTTCGGTGCATCAGCATCTTTGGTAGACAGTCTGAGAAATTCCATCAGAATGAGCTTTTAGTTCACTTACGATAAGAAAGCTTCATGCCAAACACATGCAATTATCGAAGATAGGGTACATCTGAGTTGGTATGTAGGAGATGTCGCATGGAATCTAGAATGATCTAGCTTAAACTGGATAAATATATGTGCACAGAATGATCGATTTACACGATTCTACAATAAACAAATTTTAATTTCTTTTTCATTTTTTGTTTTACTTAATTCACTCTGAGAAAATCAAAACAAATACTTTGCACTTACAGATGTCATATCAAGTTTGAGTTTACTTTTCTTGTCGTCATCACTATTTTTTACTTCTTTAATGAACAGAACACGAACAGCAGAATCGGTGAAGTGGAATAAACTACGGAATTCCAATCTCATGTTTAGACTCTGAGCAAGTGTGAATCGGAATCTAAACGATGCTAAAGTGCATTCCAATAATGTACACGTATATAACTGGTTACATTCAACTTTGTGCGACTTTCTGTTTCACATGCAGGAATCCCAATTGCAAAATGTGTGCTTAAAAACGGCAATTTGAAGCTAGTTACCAAACCAGATAAAGGTGACACTGGTTCTCAATGAAACTCGTATGTTGAGGAGATGATAGAAATCAATGGTGATAGGTTGGTCAAATTTGACAATTAATCCAAAGCAAGAAGATTCAACAAATTAACTTTCTTCAAGCGCAACTAATTTGTCAAAGAAATTGCACACAATTGAGTTAATTATGAAAAGAGACACCAAAACATTGACTTCATGACATCAAATTCATAGAAAGGATTGGAGAACGCCATCAGTCTTCATCAGGACCACATCAATTAATTATTCAAATTAGTAAGCATTATATTCTATTATAAATGACTGTTGGGATGATTTTTATCATCGTATGAGATTTGTCTATCAAAGAAACACGAAGCTTATGTCCGACTTCGTCGCATTTTTTCAATGAGCGGATCACAAGTGCACGCTTTATCTAATTGGTTAGTTCAAGACTATGCATTGCAATCGGCTGTGATTGCCATTCTAATCTCAACAGTTTATGCAGAAATTAAACATTGTGCTTAAACTCCTGGGGGGAGGCTTAGGTCTCCAAGCGTAAATAAAATCAATTCTTTAAAATCATTATTCAGAAATTAATTTTCGAATGTTTAACTTTGTTTACACCGAGGACTGAGATTATCCGGAGTTTTGGAATCCCTAGTGAGCATGGTAATCAATCGTAAACGAAGAGCAGTTTGTCTGAGCGATCATGTAATGCAATGCTGGTCGAAGCTGACTAGGCTTTAATCACCCGGAAACCAGGTAATGCCAGAATGATTTAGCACGAGGTACCACCCTGGCACCGGCACGTACATACAATGAACTCCTTGCTGGTTCTTAAAATACTTACTTTAAGAACATAATAAAATTGGTAACAAACCTTGACGTGATGGAGAAGCTTCGATTATTCCAAATGCCATCAGGAAAGCATGGATGATAATATACACGATCATTTGAGAAATACCTGAAAAGCAGGGTCAAATTTCAAGGCACACATGACATTAAATGAGAACTTCAAGAATGTTATTAAGTATTCCGCGAGTTCTGCACACTAAAAATGTAGTAATAAATACTACAGGCAAATTATATGTAACTGATATCGTGCACAAAAGTCACATCATAAGTTCAGTCACCAGCAGAATATGCGAGTATTAAGAGATAGAGAGATTCCGGCATTATATTACATACACCTACATATGCCATTCCTACATAATATTTCGAGAATCCTGTTATTAAATTCTGAATTAAAGCGAGCAAGGTGCATGTGAACATGATTGCATGCTAAATGCCGGAAATCGCAGCAACCACGTTATTAATCGCTCTCTTTTCAGGACTAGCAATAGAATCTTTGTTAAAATTGTCGCTAGACTCGGTTAAAATTGACCTAAACATGATGGAATAATGGAGAAATCATGTCTGATCATATTTTTCAGACATGTTGGTTAGATCGACGTGTTCCATACAGTCCAGTATGCACTTGTAGTCCAGGCAATCTACAGCGAATTGCATTCCATCCCGTCACAAATTGCAATAGCTTCAAGAGTGAGTTCCTCTTGTAGAGGAAAAATTCCTTATCAACATATCAAAAATCTAGGCATGTCTAGTTAGTTGAGCACTTTGAACTTTTCAGTTGAAGTCACTAGCCTTTTCAAAAAATCATTACCGGCATTGGGCTTCAATAAACACGTTCACTCCAATGAAATCGCAGATACAGATCGCACCAGCCAATCAAAATGATCCGTTGCTACTTTGTCTCACTTACTGCATTTACATTCCACATGTCTCTCACTACTACCAGCCTGAATTATATCCTTTCCCAGCCGTTAGATTTCTTAGTCACTAGTTCAAGAACAATTGTCTTGTAGCTATCTGCAGATGTAAACCGACAAAATTTTGAAAATTTTTATCGCTGTACAATCCATTTTATAATTGCTTCAATATGAAAACGCATGCAATTACATAGAATGATTATCTTTTAAGTCAAAATTCCTTTTCTGCAAGAGTAACCTGAAACAGATAAATAGGTTATAATATGTGTTTTCTTACTTTTCATCTAGAGAATTGAAATTTCATGCCTTTTTATGAGAGAATAGGCCTTCTTTATTTGTGTCAAACTTATTTGTGTTAAATTTGTGTCCCAAGTTATACAAATCTTTATGAATCACACCATACAGGTACCTAGGAAAGTCATCTAAAGGCAAGGGTGCGTTTTCGATCTGGCGACTTGAACACCTAAGCGTTTTCACAAGATGGTAGTCGTGAAAAGTAATCGTTTATTGATGGCAAAACTCACAGACTTGTAACTTAGCTTGTAGAAATCTGAATCAGTATGCATCTGCAGATAGCTACAAGACAAGTATTCTTGAATTAGTAACTGAGAAATCTAGCCGCTTGGAATGGACATAATTCAGAACTAATTGCTACCAAAAAGGACAATAGTTAATTCAGGAGAGCTTCAAAATAATGGATAAGCCTGTTTGCAAAAGTTTTCATGATGATTTCGGAGATGAAAAGTATACCGATCGCGATTGTCTTTGTCTAATCTACTTTGACCAGTCGAATGTCAGATTTCTGCACCCAAGTAACATCATTGAGATCAGAAATCTTACAGATTGATTGCAAACATCACTTGGGAAGCTGTTCCTCATTAATATTGTCAGCAAATGACTGGATGATTCCGCTGAATTTTTTGGTGGTACCACGACTGGTAATAACACGAGCGATATCCATGTCACCGACACGAAACTCGTTAGTAATTGGCGTAGGATCAAAATCTGCGTAGACCATTGAGAAAGGCCGTCGAAGTAATTGCTGATTGCCTCAAGTTATCCACTGATGATCCGCCTGAACACCGGTCATCTTTGATGCGCTCTCAGGAATATCATGTAACTGGTGACCAGTATAATAAATGTCACGGGACGACAAGACCGTACCTACAATTATGCCGTTACACTCTTTGCGACAGGTGTCATACTGTTGAGCACTATGTATCTAGTAACGTCTCGAGCGAACACAGTCCCAAACATCCGCTTTGCAGAACCGCCGACTCCGTCACCATTTACCATGAACCATCACAAAGAACTTCCAGCTAATCCGTTGACTTCTCAGAATAGATGTGATGAATTTGTGAAACGATACTTCTTCGTGATCTCAGCTCGAGTCTTGGACATTTTTCGGTCACGAATCACATAGTAAAATATTTTCCATTGCTTTATACATCACAGTCAAGAATATTCATAGGACGCCCAGAGCTACTAAAAATAGCGCAACTTATACTCCTGTTTCATGGGAAAATCCTAGATATCTAAAATAGCTTATTTCTTTTACCTAATACTTAAATCTGATCCCCTATCTTAAATCAGTGATTTTGTGGGAAGCCCCAGACTACTAAAAAAAAGCCAAACTTGTATCATCCACGTTCATGCTAAAACATTGACTACTTAAAGTAGGGTCTAGCCTTTCCGTGTATTTCTCCACCTAAGACGTTCATCTGTTCCCATACTGAATAAATCAGTCTTAAATCATCATGGGAATCCCTGGACTACTCAAAATAGAATATCTCGTGTGTCAAGAAGATTTCTTGGATACTTCGAGAATAACTTACAAGCAATTAAGACCCAAAATTAAGCCTAACCAGGAGTCCTGTGCGTGTAAATTTGCATCATTACGACTGACTTTCGTGAATTAAGTTGTATGTCAAAAGAACGACGAATACCAGTAGAAATTCGATGTCCGACACGAAACAATTGTTAAGAAATTCATTCTCTTTCTTCATACAAAAATGTATAGAATGCGTTTGTGACAGATTTGTTATTTTCATGGAGTCGGACAGAATGTTCGCTCGTGACCGTGGTTCTCGAAACTTATGAACCGCTGGCGATTAAACGCTTCTGGATTTCTTGTCAGCATTAAAGATGATTAAAAAGTAGCCAGTCTATTCAGTCAGAGCAAATTTTGTGATGATACATTCAGAACTTTGGAGGTTATTAGCGTTGAGACCTATATTTTTTTCAAAATAATCGTGTTGTTTTGCGTTCGTTCGTGACCACTTACACCATTGTATTTTAAATTGTTACACACTCATTTTTATATTGCCTAGGCTAGTGCTTTATGAGCAGTGACCATAGTAGTCAATTCAAATTATTTTTGGTTGTCACCGGTTCAATAGATTTGGAATGACAATCAGAAATGTAGCAAAATATGCAGCAATATTCGTTCTTGACAGCGTGGAATTGCCCTTAAATGAGACACATATATTCATTTATTAACACTACCTATCCACGGTGTTAGCAGGTCCACTCATAATTGGATTCACCATCAACGGAGAGACCATACCGAGCAAGAGCTCTCCACCTAGCATCTTTCGTTTGGAACGGAGATAGAAGAGTGGGCCCACCAGTCAAAGATCATCACTGATTGACGAAATTCACGATTCGTTTCATTCATTAATTAAACAACCGCTGTTATTTGAGCTGAGGCATATTTTGCTTATCGGCTGTCTATTTTGCTTATCACTTCAGCTTTTGCCACTTGGTAAAATCCATAAGTTTTTACCAACCTCTTCGGAAAAACCTGACAAAAACTCATTACCAGTGTAACCCACAACCGTCCATGAATGCAACTCATGCGTTGAATGAGGTTAATTCAGAAAACTTGGCGTGTCACTCTAGACAGTATCTGCACAGTGCAACAGCTCGTCCTTTTCAGATCTCTCACACTACCTTTAGTTTCGTTAATATGACTTGAATATCATCTCAGCAGTCTTCGCTGTGAGGAGTTAGTTTCCCCAGAGCAATTGAAGCTCTGACCACGAATTATCGCTGTCCCTGCTGTCGAGAGAAGGTGCGATGCACTGTCTCCTACCGCCGAATTTCATGTTTCCAGAGATGAAGGAAATACCATCTAAATGGGAATTCCGATTACACGGACAATTCGAGTTGAATCTTTGATGTTATGCGCCGCGGCTGTGCGCTTTCCACCTACGAAGCCATTTTGCGAAGCAGCAACAAAGGGCAATTAGTGCTGAGGAATGAGAGTGTGACGTGTACCATTGGCGAACAGGAGAATTGCTGGAAATCTCTTCTTTGCGACTCATCATCGCCACCAGAAATAGGCCGAGTCCATCATAATGGCGGAAGTTGATCGTGGCGATGATCTTTTAAAAACATACTTCAGTTCAATGTCTTATGAAGAAAATTAGGCCGGACGGCCCACCCCAGATCTTTCACTTACGAAGTATGGTAAGAAAGCTTGTCGGATAACTTCACACCACATCACATCAAGCGAACGGGTTGCTCTGCGGATCTATCATTTTAAATAAATTGCTTTGCTGGCTTTGCATGTTTTTCAGCAGTTATAATTCTATGCACAGCTACTACAAATGATTTATTGATTAAGTAATGAATGGCACTAATCGGATAATAGTTCTACTAGGTAATTACAGTGTAGAAGCACCAAACCACAAGTCCATATTGATACTGTATTACCATATACTTATGGTTTGGTGCATGCCCTGTAAATGTTTGCACCACACGACACTGCTCAATGCATATACCAGTAATACTGTGCTGATTTTTTTAAATGAATAGGAGTCATTTCTCCTGACTTTGTTGATAAAAATCAGTCGTGATAAGCTCATTATGTTATGAATTGACCGTCAATATAAGGTCTATATTCACAGAGTTCAAACCTAATCATGTAGGCGTATTGGCCTACTATGCAGTGGCGTCTCATGCAGTTCAGCTCCTGTGGGGCGCCGTTCAAAGTCCTTCTCAATCTTCATTATCCAAGTGATCGTAACTACCACAATTAGCTATATTTACTAAATTATAACATGCCAAGCTTGATTGCTCTTTTTCAAATATCTAACTGTGATCCCTTAGTAATGCGGAACTCTTTTTACATCCTTATTCAAGAAAAAAAGTGAAACAAATTTGAAATTCATAGCACGTAATTGAAATGCAAAAAAAACTACTTTCAAGTTCCTTTGTTCACAATTTTGTGAACGAAATCAGATCCAAGTTGGATCTTCGCTCATTTAAAGATCAAAAATCTCAAGAACTGTTCAGTGATTTTTTCATTGAAATCTGGAATGTTGGATACGAAGTCTTGTGAAACTTTGTCATGATCACCGATGATTCGTGACCTTCACATGTGAAGATTTCTTAATCCCATGGAATGTTGAGATGAAGGCCTTCTTGAGCGAACTATCTGATTCATTTTAAATGGAATCAATACAAGTAATGAGACCATGAATAACGGTCGGATGCACTTCACATACACGTCAAGGCTTTGCGAATTAGGCACAAGCAAATACAACAGAGTGACATTAATTTGACTTCCAAACACACGTGCTGTGCTCTAACTAATTAGAATGCGCGAAGCTGCATCTAAGGGACACCGTGAGGGCGCACCATCCTTCCACGATTTAAGAGTGTGATGCTGCCAAAAATATTCGATGCATGATCAATAAAGCTTGTATGAAGCGAGGCGCATAAATTCAGTGTCACATTCCACGAGACAGGGAGGGACGATGACGTCTGAGCTACTTGAAAAGCGTTTATGACTGATGTTTTGAGGCAATAGGTAAACCTGTCACTGATCACAGCAATTGTGTTTTCACTGAATGACATCGATTAATTTCTAATAGGGCTGCGTCCCAGGCTGCATTTGGACGAGACGCTATTGCCTCTATGTCTCCTCTTGCGGCAGGCCCACGTATTTTGTTGAACACTGAATATTTACGTTGTATGCTATGTGTATTTATGCTGCATGCGTGACATTGCAAACATTTCCTTGTCCACATGATGACAAGTTTCACGATGCAGGTAATAATTTTCCTGGGTGGAAATTATAATCCTGATAAAATCAGTCAGGCCTTCCATGAAGTCAGTCAGGCATTATGACATCGCATAATAAATGGATTTCATCCATCATTAGGTATTTGCCACTATGTCTTCAAATCTATATGCATTGTCAATTGCAGAATCTAAGTGATTTTTTAAGGATCCTGGGTGGCTTGCTGTCATGATAACATAGAAATTTTTGCCTGCTGACTTTACACTTGACGAAAACTGGTTCGGCCATAGAAAGTATTTCCACAAAAAAAACGCATCTCTGTCCATCTGGCTAATGCTCTAATCTCATAACTCAATTGGGAACGTTATTATTAGTAACGTTAACGTCAAGGTAATAACGCAGTAATAAATTATAACTCAACGGAACTAGTGTTCTTTGGCTGCCATCTTTTTCATCATGACACGAACAGCTCTTGTAAACCGCAGACCATAAACAAGTCATTAAATAGAAAAATTTCCTATAGAAGTCAGAGCTGCCGATTTCCTACTCAATCGACCCAAACAGCTTATGCCACGCGTTGCCACTCTCAAGACAGTAATGAGCGCCTCATGATGAATCTTCTTCGAAATTTAGGGTCCAGCTAAACTTGCAAAATTACAATGTTAACATCCAACGCAAAAAGTAAGAGCATTTCCACATGTATCCGCACAAATTATGCTAAGTCCATTAAGAAGTCGCTCCATCGACTTAAGAGACTTCAGGATGATTGGCAAAAACGAATACAAAAACGTTTCTGGTCTTTTTTCTCGTTCACTATATGGTTCACAACATATCAAATCAATTGAAAGACAAATAAATGAAACTATCACAATATCATGACTAACAAGAGTTAGGCACGGACCTGTTACGATGCACTCAATCTTCGTAGGATTTGGGAGTAGCTGAATTACCCATGCTGCTTTTCATAAAATGCGCCAAAAAAGTCGATAAAATAATAACAATACATTGGTCAATTGAAAGACAGTTGAGCAACGGCAATTAATTAGTATGCACGCACAGTAAAGGAAGGTGCCGAAAGCGAAGGATGAAATGCATGAGGCGATCAAAACTCGATGCGCAGTTGCTATACTTGGAAGCTCGATCTCTATTTCCATTCTTTTGCTGCATCACTGGAATGGCGTCCATCTGCTTGCTAATAATATTTACATGCATTGCTGAAACATGCAGCGCTGCAGAATAAATCTTCCATCTACTGGTTGGAAGACATTTACAATGGCGGTAAAGGTTTTGAAAAGTAATTTGTGTGTATTGATGTTAGAGATTCTTCATCACAGAACTCTATGACACATGTTCCTTGACCTTTTCAGTTGGTTCCAGCAACAATTCATTTGGCAAAAGTGATGTTTGAAAATGCCTCTTTATATTGCTGCCTGACGTCGAATTTGATCGTGATATTTGAACGCCTATGATTTAACTGACAGAACGGTCTTGACAAGTCACTGCTGCGCTGTAAACCACTGACTCTTAGTTCAAAAACCTCAAAGAAAGATAGATTCCTACATCAGCAACCTGACAGAAAATTGTCATGCCTCGCTCAATGGGTGACAACGCAGTGATAGGAGTCGGTCAAGTAATAATCAAAAACGTTTTATTGTTTTAAATTGTAAGGTGACGGCAATTCAATTTTTCGAAAGTTCTTGGAATCAAGCTAGTTTATCAGAATGTTCCCTAGACCTCAATGCGTCAACCAACCCATATAGTATGCTTCAAACGGCTGCATTTTGTGCTGCCTGTGCAAGCGATGTAGTAAAGAAATAAAGGCAATTGCATATCTGAAGTATTTTGTATCAAAAAGTTATTGCATTTATTGCCTCTTGCACTCAGGGTCTAGAAATTTTATTCCTTAATTGCAGTGGATAATTAATGTACGGTGCAAGATTCAGTAAATGCCTGCTTCGTCTTCTATGTTTCTGATGAATTCAACAGACTTTTAAAGCGAAGCAAGCCTATTTTGTAACTATATGAGACTAAAAAAATAAAACAAAACTCTAGTAACTGTTTTCTCCACTGTTGATGCTTCATATCTTTTGCTTATTTAAGAAACGTATTTCAATTTTTGTCTAGTCAATTACCGGCTTAGCTTAGGTGTAATGACCGACGAGATGAAAAAGCTGCCGGCTCATTCGGCAAAATGTTTTTTTTAATTCCTTCAACATTGATGGTCAGTAACACGACTAGACTCACGAAATTCAAGGGGCAAACAGACCTTCAATTCTTGATTCCTAATTCTGCAATCAATTCTTGCCGGTCGTTATATTAGATTGATGGAAGCAAATTCGTTCAATGCGCAACAGGACGGGATTGACATGCACCAAAAGTAATATCACAGACAATTTTTCAAAAAATGCTAGCAGTCTACAGGTTTTTCTCATTTTACGCGAAAGGATTATACTCAGTATATTTTTGTGTATGATTATGAATATCATTAATTTAGGCATTTCTTTTGATATCCTTTGATTTAAGTAGATCATTTGAATATATAAATCATTTATTCGATTCTCTACTTAAGAACTTGTTTCCATCCCATTTTTACACTGGCTCTGATTCTTTTCAATAGGCCTACCAATTCCAAAGGGCTCGCTTGAGTGCTACACGCAATGACACTCAGCCAGTTGCCTCAGGTTCACCCAAGGCGCAACTCTGACTCCTTATCTGTTTGCTACGCATGTACTTCTTACAGCCGAACTTAGACAAATTAATGATGGTGAAGTACGCCGACGATGTTGTGATATCACTACCATTCTATCAAGAGCACAATTTATTTAGAGGAAATAATTCAGAATGGGAAATTCATGGCACAAAATCCTGATGTATCAACCATGGTTTGAAATTGAATGAAAATAAGTCAAAGCTAAAAATGGCAACAGCGAAAACCTGCTCTGTCGATTTCGCATCTGACGTGTTAGTTAATGAGCAAAAATTCTTGGCACAATGTCTTCACGTGATTTGACGAGGAGTGGTCGCACAGAATTCAATTGGAGAAAGTCAAGTTGTTGCATATTTCCACAGAGGCGTGTGAAGAATTATCAAAGTGGGACTATTCAAATTTTTGAATAATTTCCTACAAGTTTTTAGATTCTCTGCTTCTGATGATGGCCTAAGAGGAGGCCGAATTTAATGAAACGAATAAAGATAATTGCCATCTTCTATAGGGTTCTATGGTTTCCAATTGAATCTCATAAGAAAAATAACTAACCAATGCCTATTCAGCACTGAGTGTATCAACTTTCCTTCTTTAGAAAAAGAAAAATAGCTCGAGTCCTTAAAACTCTCTTCTCTAAGCATTTGAAGATCATCACGTCATCTTCATTTTCACGTCTGAAAAGCTCGTCGCACAGCCAATTTTTTCATTCCACAATGCACCACTTTTTCAATAAAATACTTCACGACAATTACCACAAGCAATTTCCCAGAGCACCTTATTAGAAAATTCTTATGATATAACGTGTTGTAGTAACCTTTCAGATAACTGTTTCCTAGGCATAAGATTTTTCTGTGTAAAAAGTTTTGATTTTGTAAAGAATGATTTCTCTTCATAATTCAATAAAACACTCATTATTATTATTATTATTACTATTATTGTTGTAAATGCGTGACCATCTCTGCCAGATAGTCTAGATCATCTATCCGAGTAGAAATTAGGTAACGATGGAATATCTAAAGATAACTTAAACATCCAGACTCAGCGGTTTTGTAATGTAGACTTCTTTCAATCGTTGCTATCTAGTATTTCCTTAATGGCTGCATATTCAGGAACATTTTAGGGCAGCAAGTCTTTTCCCCAAAGTTGGAAGAATAGACACATTTCCCGCATTTCGGTCACATGTAGCCATTCAATATCAGATATTGGACATATGTCGCAATAAGTGTATGTATGACCATTTTGATCCGTGGACGTTATGACCATAAATCAAATAGGCTTATTAGGTCAGTGTCGATCGGACCCTAAGTATTGACTAATTATTCTGTAGGCCTGCTTCAGGTTATTAACAATCTCTGAATATGTGCACATAGGGCCTATAACCCGTTCAACTCGAAGAAATCTATCGTGTTTCCAACTTTTGAAGCGGATGTCGAAAGGCGCTCGACATCGTATTTTAAAGAACTACTACACTTTCTTAATGATATATTGATTAAGTTGTATTACGAACGTAAAGATTCTTTTTAATTTGCTTTTTAATGTGTTCATAATGTTATTCAACAGGCCTACAAATTCGATTATTTCCTACACGCGTGCATCGAACGTCAAAGACAAAATCGCATTAGAAAATCATACAAAGCTTCTTCTCATTTTTAGCGAATCAACTAGACGAGAATTTTCCCGTTTGAAATAGTCCGTTTTTATTTACTAAAACCCGTTGGCCTTATTCATTGACTGATTCTAATTAGCATTGGGAGCATTTTCAAAAATCATTCCTCTGTAGTTATTTCATTGTAGCTGCATATAAGGTGATCGAAGCAAGACACTACTAAAACATTGATCATCTATACAAGCGAGAGAACTAGAGATTCAAAAAAATCTTCTATTGTACTTCTAAATGCACATTATTGTTAAAATCATGCAGGCAGTGAACATGGCTATCGTAGCCTGTAAACGAAAAAACTAAGAAATTGAAAAATTGCGATTTCTAAATACGCAACATGTAAAATTGTTTAGTAGGTAAAGCCATCCATATCCATGGTAAAGCTCACAGATTTTGATCTTTATGGTTCGGCACAATTTGAAAATTCATTGCGATTGTGAGAAAATTTCAACTATTACCCTCCGTAATAATACAATTCCGTGATTTGAAAATCTAAAACATCTGGCGAATGCACTGCATAGTGCCATGGAGCTACAAAACGTGTTTTAATCCAAGAACATCCGAGCAACAAGAAGAGAGTTGTTAAATGCTCTTCAAAGATCACATGGATATTAGACCAAATGCTGTTCGGATAACAATGATCAGGAAAACGATGTTAGGATGGATTACTTCTTCGAGTTCAAGTGATGAGAAAGCTGATCAAGATATAGAGATTGGTGGATCCCGGATATGACGAGATCGACATGGACCAGCGTGCGTTTTCACTAGTGTTTCGAGTGCAAGAACCGATTTGAAGCGAACTAACTATGCAATAGAATGGAATTTTTGACTCTAGAGACTCTAGAGTAGATGTGCTTGAAATTTTACAGGAGTGGCATTAATTAGATCTTTACAAGTAAAATTATTTAAAGTCTTCACGTGCACATTATAAAGGCACTGCTAATTGGAAAGTGCTAATTTTAGATATTTCATGTCGATTTAACTAAAGCTTTTAATGTCTTTAAATGCTTTAATAAATTGATGAAATTTTAATTTTAATTTAATGTCTTTAAAGCTTTTAATGCTTTTGATTAAGCTTTTGAAAGTATTTAGTGCTCCTTTTTCGCTGGGGCGTTGCTCTCATAGTCAGACTTTTCAGAAGCGTTATGCTTCTAAACCGGATGTCCCTCCTGCCGACAACGACACTTTCGGAGTTCCACCTCTAGACCAAAAATTGACAAGGACGTGGACTTAATCACTGTGTCACACTTCAAACCATCAAATTCCAAACTTACTTAACATTATAGCAGGGGTCATTTCATTTGTAAATCCAAAGAATTCAATATTTGCATTTTGTAAAGAAGACCTCGGGTAAATATTGCAGAATTTTCGAATGTGTCTTGTTCTATAATTATCCTGAAGAGATCACTTTTCCTGAATTATTTCTTCATGTTTCAAGCATATTTTCCATTTTTAGCAAGTTGAAGCTTGCCAATTGTTCAATTTTCATGCAAGTGATATGTTTCGTTCATCATATTTTACATTTAGCTACCCTTGTTATTGCAGCTCTCCACTAGGCTTGCTAGAATACATTTTGCGCGCTGAAAAGCGTACGCCAGATTTTTCAGTCTATGCGATTTTCCGCATTTTCTAGCTGTGGCACACGATGAGATATTATATAACATTCGTTGTATATTCAAGGATCATGACCCGACGCTACGATGCAAAACAGGAAAGTGTTTCAATCTTGCCGTGTATTGGTGGTCTTTGCATTTGTATCGTAGAGCAAACCTCTACTCCGGTGCTTTCAGGAGGAAAGATACAACCATTGACTACCTAGTACCTCGCCTCTTTGTTTCTGCATGCGATCAGCGAAGTGGAGATAATTTTGTCTTTTGACGGCTGAACTACTGGGCACAAGTTTAGAAGTAAATGCAATGCATTTGATAAATTTGATGCATTGTAGTAATAGTTGCTTTCAATTACTAAAATAAAACTTTCTTTAATGCCAGAAGTATGAAATGTTGTTTCAGCGGACCTTTCGGATCCAGACACAATATCAACGCAGATGGCATTAGAGTTTGCACCCAAAGCGCCTATTGATAGTCAACGGAAGAGGGAGAGCAAACTTTTATTTTCATGATTGGAACCAGCGTACTTGTCATTTCAATCACCTGTGTCCAACCTCACCGAGAACATATTGAGAAATGTGAATTACAGCAACGTAGAGATGAACAGTCTCTTATTTTCGCATTGAAATTCTATATTCTTTCATCAAGGTCTGAAAGCGGGACGAAGAAATTCAGGCCAAGTGCAAATATCTAATCGAAGCATGACGCAAGGATAAAAGCTGCATTCGTCGAGAAGCGCTGATAGACTAATTTTAGTGAATCAGAATTTGCTTATTATCTCTGGATCAGAAATGCATGTGACAGAAAGTATAATGGTCTGGTGGAAGACCTACGGAAACTTAAGATTCTATTTCTTCATAGACTTTTGTACAGCATCAATATGATGTTCAGGAAATTCGTTTTCATTTCTGAATCATGCAATCTGAAAATTTACCTTTGTTGTAAATTGATTGGTGACACATGCCAGTAGCTTCTGAATGACATGGTGAGATAATGTACGACATAGTTGGAAGGCAACAAATGATTGAAGTTTGGCATCAACATACATCGGGTAGTCTGTCATTTTGATCAACTTTTTAGTAATCGATACAGACTGACTATCGGGCTCGGATAGGATTTGCACACATTTAACTAGGTGGAGGCATGTCCTAACTTTTCAAATCTCTGTGAAGTTGCGAGGATGTGTTTTAGACATACTGGTGTGTTCTATCTAAAATGAATGAGATGAAATAAATGTCAGATCAAATTGTCAAGAAAAATATTTGCGGCTAGTAAATCTCGAACCTACGATCATATCTACGGTAGACATATCGATCTGACAATCTGAGTTAACTCAGCTTGCATGTGACTGATTTTTCTCTTTTCTCCATCACACATCAATTGTCACATCAATTATAAACAATTTCGTCATAGTTGCGACTGCCGACATTGAGGCCAAGAAATAAACTACAAGAATTGACTGTATGAAAGTATATGTGAATAAGCTGTCTGAATAAATGACCTGCATAGCCGTCAACTGCAATTTTACAGAAATAAAAACGTCATCGATGTAGAAATCGATTTGTATTTCGTTACAAATGTATCAAATGATTGCAGTGTCAAGAAAGATCAAACAAGCAGTTGAAAATTGGGATCACATTTTGAGACCAGTAGCAAACAGCGACCGGGATGGTTGAATACTGAACAAGAATAAATAATATGATTTTGTCATTATCTCAGTGAGTGCGCGCTGTGGACAAGGGAATCGTGTTTAATGACTTTGTGCTTGGTCCTGAACAGAAACGAGGTGAACTTACTGAGGTTGAAGCCAATTCTGGTCGTTTTACACAAGAGGAGTCAGCATGCTTCGACAAATAACTCTTCAGGGCGAATCGCTTGCCACATCGAGAACATTGATGAGGCTTTTCGCTTGAATGTGTCTGGATATGGGCGCGAAGATTTGATTTGTCTGCAAATGCCTTCCCGCAGATGTGACAGGCAAATGGCTTTTCTCCCGTATGTGTTCGAACGTGACCTGCAAGTAATATAAGTCGAACGTGACATAACAATAATGTTATGTGTTCACTAGATAATTGATGGAGCGATCTGATTTAACATTAAGTTTCTTAAATAGTTCATTTTTATTCCAGAATGTACGTGATTAACCATTTTTGGACTGAGTCATTTTTCAAAAAGCGGGATTTTTTTCCAAAAAATGTTCTTAAACCCAACTTTGGGCGTTTTATAGGAATCGCATGAGGATGTGTGAGGCACCACTAAAACCGCGTTGATCTCCTCTGTCATCTGGTTTATTTGGCTTCTTGGGGATAGCGCTGCTCCGCAACGTTGTTCCAAAAAATTTGGGTCGAAATGGCAGCTGCAGATGCCACTACTCGTTCGAAGAGTGACCTTTAGATTCATCACACATGCATGCTAATGCGTCCACTCCACATACAAGCGTTATGATAAGTTGTGGCAAAAACTGTCACTGATTTTCATGCTTGAAATACAAGTACCAGTTTATCATTTTCACACTACTAATAAGCTGACTAAGCAGTAGTAAGCTTATTACTGCAACTTGTAGGTAGGTAATGAATTCAGCAATACAGAACCGTCAAAGCGACTAATTACTTCAGATTTTCACATCACATGCAGTCATGAGTTGAATTTACCTGTGCCCAACAATCCCTGGAAAAATAGTTTGAAACTCGAAACGTCGAGAAATAATGTATATTATACATTTTACCTTTTCATATAATTTCTGAGCGACAAAAAAGTTAGGGGAGAACAAATATTTTAGATTATACCTTGCTCTCAAATTTCAAAATTTTGACTATTTGAAAATGTAATTCAACACTTCTCACAAATATGCTAATTGGAAAACACATGAAAGTAAGGAGCTCAATGAAACAGTGGATTAGCATTATGAGCAACAGTCAAAATCTTGATGATCTTCCATATATAAGATAATGTTTGATGCTACATGTAATATAAATTGAATTATGATTGAAGGAGGATGCATACATGCATATATTACGATCGATGCTTGCTGGAATCTCATCAGAAGTTTCTAATAAAAATCGTGATTGTGTTTGAAAATCTTTTTTTTAAAAAAAAGGGTGAACTAAAACAGAGGAACCTGTTTTTTCTTGTTTTTTTCAATTCTGTTTTTATTGATTTTCTATCCTAGCATTTTGCATCATTTCGTTTTAATTGAACAATATAGTAACATATTTACTGAGTCGGCAACGTCAAAGGATGCATTGATGTGTGATACAGCACTTGTGATGTCGATAATACGTTATTCGCGTTTACTATAGTGTATGTATCATGTTACTTATTTTTGCCGACAGCAACTTCATTTCTTGGGAGACATCTTATTAACTTTCGCATTCACTTCTGTTTCAAGTCATGGATGAACAGTACGATTATTGATTCGCTTGTCTTGATCAGCCATCGCTTTGAATAGAGTATCATGGACTCAGGGTGCCTATCAACAAGTCTATATCATCACTCTACAATACTGGCATCTCAGTCATAGTTAAAATTATTGACTTTGTTAGAGAGAATCTGGAAACAGAGATCCATCAATACACCAAATAATGTTCTGTAGTGACTCACCTTGTAACAGCCATGGGCGGCTGAATTTCTTTCCGCAGAATGGACATGTACATGATTGATAGTGTGACTTGAGATGCATTGCATACGCAGAATTAGAGAAGAAATAATCTGAACAAAACGGACACTTTTTTGAGCACTGAAAACCAGAGGAATCGTTGGGTTCTGTCTCCGCTGGAGAAACACAATTTGGAGATTTCGATACTGCAATTGAATGCAGTCCAACACGGTTAACTCCAAATGGCGCAACAGTGGCAGAGGAGACTCGGGAGAGAGATAAGACCAAGTTATCAATATCTGGTTGTTCCAAGAACGGTTGCAACATTGGATTTTGGACAGATGAGATAGGCGACGCCCGTGGAGAGATGGTTACACCGCTTCTATCAGATTCCTAAAAAGTTAAGATGAGAAATATTAATTGACTTCATAAGAATTTATTCATCTCACTGTTCATCGTCTAATGCCTAGCTAGTCAAAGGCATGAAAGCAACAGTTTTTATTACATATTTAAAATAGGAATGTAAGTTTGACTCATTTTGTCCGGCACTTCTTTTATTCTTCGTAGAGAATTATGCGGCATAGCAACGAAGCCGCATCGTTCATAAGGCTTCAGATAATCAGCTTGAGGTAAGTATAAAATCGATTGATAATTCACGACACCATTGATGATAGGGATGACAATAAATAAGGCAACTAGACCCATGTATTTAGAGATGAGAGCTAACAGCAGTATATGTGAATCTTCACATGCTGCACAATGAACAGACTGTTATTGCTATGTTAGCAATAATTAATTATCAATCAATTAATTAATTGATGTGATTAATCAACGAATGTGCCACAATATATAAATTCTTCTTTTAAATTGCCTGTCTAAGGTTAATTATGTCTGTAGTATTTAATGGACAGATCTGTAGCAGAACTAAAGTTTTTTTTGACGAGCCCCTGTCAGGAACGGTGTAGCTTACAGACTGGAATCGGCCGGTCATAGACTTGTATTTCCAGGCGCTGACAGGTTTCTGCAAGTTGACTAATTTATACATTATTTTACTTTTTATCCTACATGAAGGTATATTACTTATGTTGTTGCAGTTTATTGTGGCATCCAAAGCCTGAACTAATTGAGGCCAAATGTCAAAATTGAGATCATAAAGATGAAAATTGCTCCTTGAACAACTGAATTTGAATTTTATGAAATAGAATTGAATTTTGCGACGAAATCCGCCAATCACCCTTCACAACACTGAATTCATGCAGACCACTCCAGAGCGTCAGTACTCACCGATTTCAAGTCCAGTGGGAGAGATGGCTCCGAACTCGTCCCAGAAACTGAATCTTCGGTCATCAGAGTGGAATTCTCAGTGATATTGACTCCTTCACTAACCGCTGGAATAGATAATGAATAAGCTTGTATTCTAAGAATTTTAAAATGTTTAGAGAGTTAATGAGAAACTTATGTATAAAAACTATCTAGAAAGGTGACAAACCGCGAAGTGATTATGGATCTAGCCGGCCTGGATGGATACTAAAGCAACGGCCTCCAAAGCCTTATTACAGGTTCAAACAATGGCAGTTGATAGGAGTAAAAACATGACCTTCTCAATAACAACGTTATGGTTTAAAACATGGCAGTCACGTAAATGAATAAATTTTGCTACAAGTTACGGGGTAAAAATGTTCTGGCTAGATTTTGCCCGTAAATAGGAAGAAAATTGTACTTTCTCAGATAAGTTATAATCAAATCTCATAGCTTTCGATGCATGAAGTAGGCAAATAAGCAATTAAATTTGATAGTCACAAACCCCATCGATTTCAGCACAAAATCATATCAGATATATTCTATAGTGTGTCTGTCTAAGCGATCAATAGATAACTGTTATGGAAGTCTCAGGAACCTATGTTGGAGATACAATCAACTACCCCCACTGTGAACCTTACTGACCTCCATGAATTGTATGCTGGCTTTATAAGATCTGTCTTTGAGTACCCCTGTCCATGATTCGTTGGCATGAATCTCACGCTCTCACAAAAATTGGCAAGACCAGATAGAAGAGTACATAGAATAATTTTCATGGATGACATTCAACTTTGTAAGTGATCCCCTGATGTTTTGTCAAGACATAGAGATGTTATGTGTAAAAAGGTTTTTATATGTGTCTCCATGAATGAAGACCATGTCCTGAGACATTTGATCCTACGCACACTGTAGTACAGTGGAAAATATGTTGTACCTTTTTGTCAGACTGTGAAACGGAAACGATATTTTATTCCTTACGTTATTAACTTGATGAATATATACATACACTACACTACACTACACTAGTATGACTACACAACTGATGGACGAAACGTACAGACGAGGGCCCATTGCTTGAATGTTCATACTTGCAAGCAGAAATTTATTATAAAAATAGGACTTTAGGTCAATTAATATATTAATGGAATTTCCCGATTTATGCATGACACTTCAACAGGGGCAAGGACAACAGATGGATGCAACGGTATATAACAGAAAATTCTAAGATAGATGAACTGAAATACATATTGATGCTTGGCTTCATAGTGTCAATAAAATTTCTCTCCGATATCTTCTTCTCGGCTTGGTATTAGCAGATCTTCACTGTTAAGTCATAGAAGTACACAAAAAACATTTGTATATAAAATTAAATGATAAATTGTTGCAAATTGCACATTACAAAGCATTTTTTGATAAGCATCACATGTGCAATGCATTTGGCACTAGAGAAAACTCAAGACAAGATTCACTTCAAAACTAAAAGGTGCGATAAAAATGTGACTTCAATTCCCGATTATAGACCCCCTCCTACTCTCCATCCACCATCATGATAGTGGGTCGGAACCAAATGAATCTATATCTCAAATATTTATGGAAGACTTTGATGCAATAATAATTTGGCAATGAGTATAGCCAAATATATGTAATAATTTTTCTTCACAAATAAATATTAATTGACTATTTTTATGTCTTTATAGAAGGAATTGACACTGCTCTTTGCGCAGCATTTACGGAATTGCAGCACATTCGGGCTGATTTAATTACTGTAGTTGTAATCAGCAATGTTTGCTAATGAACCTATGCGTCCATTATACGGGAGGTATATTGATGCATTGCTAAGCTCCAGTAAAAAAGTCTGAACTGTTGTCTTCGTAAAGTCGGATTTGGTTGATTTAGGCGCGCATATACAAGCCTGATGCACCTCGTCCTCAAACGTTCTCATGGGCAAATGACTAGCCACACAACTTGGAGAGAGAGTCAAGCCACTTCATGTTTTCTGTTCAGAAGTTTATTCTAGGATATGTGGCGATTTTCAGTCCATTTCTTGCGAACTGAATTACGCTGTTTACTTACGGTGGAAAAGTCAAAGTTCCCGATTAGCACATCAGTCAGATTGCTGTGATCTTTCTTAACATGTTTAGTAGACAGGGCACCTTCATCAGCGTACGTGCATCTATGTTTCAGTAGTCGAAAAGCTTTAGCGATATAACTTTTATTGCAGAATATACTGTTAAAAGTTTATGCAATGAACATTTAGACCATTTGGGTCTAATTTGGATCAAAGTACAGTAAAACGCTCATCACACTGATATGCATTTTTGGGAGAAACACGTGGAACTGTCACTGTCCTGGAGAACGCTTGAAGATGAAACGAGTCAGGCGTGTGCATAAGTTTTAAATCAATAAATCAGATCGAGAGCATCCATAGCATGCTTGAAGGGCCGTACCCTCGTGATCAGATGCGGCGCTCCTGACGGGAAGACAGCAACAATATTTGATTGATATTAAAAGAAATAAATCATTTCGGATCATTTAGCTTGCTATTTTAGTTGGACAGGCAGACCTGGTGCAATCTTAATTTGCCTCTATTCACTCTGATCAGTTGGATCGAAGCTATTTACTGCTATTTGGTTCAAGACGTCATAAAATCAGTCATTTATCTGAGTGAAAGTACATCAATTGACAATAATCGTAAATAAGACCTTGATTGAAGAGAATGAGATGGAGAAAGATAAGGAAGGAGCAAAACAACTTTGATGAAGGAAAAAAGAAAGAAGATGGCTGTCACAACTTAGCAGACGAGATCAGTTGAAGATCAACACGGTGCACAAGTCGTCACAATTTCGTGTTTATCACTGTCTGTTTACCCTTCAAGTAGGGTTCCCATCACCTCCGATTAGCAGAGGGTCGGCCAGATTGACAGGTCCGGAGCCACGACATGCAACATTTGACAGCGACAAGATGGATCGACGCGCTCCAAATTCTCTCCCATGCCTCGCTAATTAATTAATATCACAGCGAAACGCCGTGGGATGTGGTAACTGATCAAAGGCGTCAAAAGTCGGTGGGAAATGTCCTCCAGAGTTTGACTTTTGGAGGATCTGACATCCTGCTGGTGGCTGCAACAGCTGTTTGGGATGTTGAATTAAAAGGTTGCAGAGTGCCAGTTCGCCTGGGCATCGAGTAGAAAATGTCCTCAAACCTGAACAATCTAAGCACAGAAATTCCTTGGCAGCCGTAGACGCTACGGTTCGCCCTACAAGGGCTCGTCAGTGCGGCTCGGAATGAACCAAACAAGCTTAAAATATCTAGAATGGTTGAACAAGCTGAGGGAGTACATAACAGTGCGTTTGCTTATCCAGGCTTTGCCGTACGGTTCATGATCAAATGATTACAGAGCACCAGCTTGCTTGAGCATAGAATGGAAAGAAAGGCTTCCAAGGAATTTTTGTAGGCCCTACTTAAATTATTAAAAAGTCTGAGGACATGTTCTTTGCCCAGGCAAGCTTGCATACCATTTGTGGAGCCCAAACTTTATCCTGGTCGCCAAGTTTAATTCCAAAATATGATTGATAGGCACGTTTTATGAAGCTTGTTACTTCATTCCTGTTAGATAAAAGTGTACATTCACCACAAATATAGCAGAAAACGTCAGGCCTGTTTTTGCAAGATCTTCTGGTTGAAGTCATCCTTCAGCTGCAAAATGCGAATGTGTTATTCAAAATTCACTGACGACATCCATTAAATATGATGACAAGTCTAAAAATAGCATATGACTCTTCGATTGAAATAGAAATTGCTCTGAAAGCTTGCCTTCATTCGTTGAATTGATTGACAAAGTGCAGCAAAGAACTCGCTCCTAGACTGGTTGAAAATCCTCTAACAGAGTGAATGAACAAACGTCCATCAGAGTGCAAAAATATCATAGAAATGTCATAAGCGATGAATTCAACAAGGTATTTGAGCAGTGGAAACATTGATGGTGAATTGCATATTTTCAGATGGGCAGCATTTTAGATGATCAGATGTGACGCAAAGATCTTCAGAAATTGCATTTTTAGTCTAGAAAATAAAAGAATGGCTACATGAACGTAAGAAAATACCGGTACATGAGAAGTTCTGGATCATCGCATAGGCCAAAACTTGAAAAACCCAAAATATAGCTTAGTTTAAAAAGTTGACCTGATTGAGCAAATCTGAGGTGATTTTTGAAATCAACACACTTGATTTACCCAAAATCAGGTAAAAACACTTAGACTATTTTTTCTTTGTTGACCAGTGTAATCAACCGCACGGCAAAGCCAAGATAACGAAGAGCAGACTGTTAAGCGGTATTAGATATTTTACCCGCAACTTAGTTTGGACCATTCCGAGTCGCACTGACGAGCCCTTGTAGGGAGAAACACAGCCTGGGGGAGACAGCCTGCTGATCGCGTGCATATAAGGTAATCGCATGGGTCTTCAGTGAGGAGTTAATTCAGCTACTCTGAAATTCATTTTCTGTTTTCCTCAACTACTTCACACAGGGACGTAACCAGAAAATGAGTTTTTGGGGGATCAGGATGTTACCTGAGGCACAAAAGAAGCACATTCATTTTAACGAAATATTGGATATACTTCGACAAAGACCATCATAACGATTTTTTACATTAATTAAATTAACTTGCAACTTCTTGATTTCGCATACTCTTTTCTAGCACATTATGTTTCATTCCGACCACGTCAATTTTTTGATTAACTTATTGATTAGTTCTCTGTGTCCTGTTCATTCCATAACACTTCAAGTACATAGCATTGCAAATGTTGCTATAGGATAATTTTATATCTGCATGAATAGGTCCTAGAGAGATGCAAGCGGTGTCACTACATTTTCCAAGAAAGTAACTCAGAGAAATTCATTACAATTCTCCATCAGTAGCTATTATTCTGATTTCAGAAAGTTAAGTAGCCTAATTGCAGAAACTGTAAATCTTCGATGAAAGAAGCTGCACATCCGACATTGCATTGAGGTTTCTTTACCTCTCTATTGGTGAAAGCGAAATCAAGATTGAGCAATGAGAAGCGCTGAGGGCTCCTTCCACGCATTGCCAATTCGTTTACGAATTCATCTGGTGTTGAATCTGACTACTTCTCGGACACGGGTGACGACTTAGAGTAATGCACTTTCAATGCCAACGAAAGGCATGCCCGTCACGGCTTCACATTATGAATATCGAATTCTGTTGATGTTAGGTTTGCAAAGTTCGGACTCTTATTTGACTTACTAATTGTTCAATTATTCAGCATTTGCTAAAACGGTGAGTGTCCCACTTGCCCTGATAGATGAGCCTCCTTTGATTCGCATATAATATGTATACAATCAGGCGTGTGCAGACTTTTAGAAAGGTGAGACCAAGTACACTAACAGCAAATCTGAAGCTACGGGGGACATTGGGGGAGGAGTCAGGACATTGCACTGTTTCCCTCCCCTTCTTCTATAGTAGTCGTAGTCCGGCAGCCAGAGCGAGTTTCTGCAGGGAACGTGGCCGAAAGTGAGACTTTCACAGAATGATGTACACCCTATGCCTACTACGAATCGGCACGTCTGCCGAGTTCTAGTGAGTTCCTCTTCTTGTCAGACAAGATCAAAGAAAAACCACATGTAAATCCAATAGGACGCAGATTACAGTTTTTGGCTGAAATGAAATTTTGAATGTTTTCTCTAATTAAACGAAAAGTACTAAGCCCAGAGTCATAATTTTTGGCATGGAATGTCTTCAGGTCATTTCCTATGATGTGCATGTGCTTTTATCATGCATCTAATCGGCAATTTATGTGAGATTGTGGTTGAATGTGGATAAAGTTGCTCAACATGCTTGTGTTTGCCGACATTAAGAGGCTCGCCAAATCTAAATGTGTTTAGCTATATAGACAGGGGTGCATGAAAATAAAAGGAAATAACCTGAAGACATTCTATGTCAAATCATTCTGTAAAAGTCTCACTTTCGGCCACGTTTCTTGCAGAAACTAGTTCTGGCTGCCGGACTATCAGTATCAATGAACATGAAGTAGGCCAACTCGTCAATAGTGGGAGTAGCTTCACAGTGGTTGTGTACGGACTGTAACATCTGCAAAAATTGTATTTTTAGATATTGCCACACGGCACTTGTTGTCATGCCGAAGAATATTTTCTGAATTAGAAAGGTTTCGCGAGTAGTCTAAATATTAATTGAGCATGTCAAATCCAGAGATGGCTAGACGCTAAATTTCGAAGGAGTTAGCTTATTAATTCGTGTACGTGCTTGTACGTAGATGGGCTGTACTGTGCTGCTAATGACTACTGGCATGCATGATATCAGAACATGGAAAGTTTCTTCATAAATAACTTCAAGAAGCTCAAGACACTTCAAGACATCAGCACTATACATCCGCCGTAGTTTCGGATGATTTGTAGATGATATTGTTTCGCGAGCAGGAATTATCAAATATTAACTGAATTTCAATGATTGCTTAGTAATTTCAATGTTAAATAATTGATTCCTCAGCAATTCCAGTTTCAAATAATTGATGATGTGATATTTCAATGAGCAATTAATTGATTGCAAAAATTTCATATGTCCATTAAGCAGCATAATATTAACTGATTGACTCAAGCTGCTGTTACAATAAATTGTTTGCTCATAAAGAAATCTCCTGATATATTTGTACGCAATCATGCTAACATTGGGTCTGCTCAGTAGATAATTTTTATGCCTCTTTAATATCGACTGAATCATTTATTCGACCCGCAGCATTTGATCATGAAGAAGCTCGTAAAGAGAATTCTAGAATCTGGACCAATTTTTTTCTCAATAGTCCACTATTCGCTCGAAAGTCTGCCCGTGACAACAAGACGCGACACGCGAGCACACGCATCAGGAGTTCATTAGTGATTCAACAAGAAATTTCAACAAATATCAAGGCCATCCACGAGGTGTCCAATCTCTGCTTATAGGATTCTTGATCGATGTCAATTAATGAATCGCATAGAATTTCAATTTTAATTGATTTTTTACGAATGCTGATTTCAATTGATTGATTGAAAAAAGAAATTATGTTGCAATCAATTTTTGATAGTCTCTGTTCTTAAGTGTCTAGCATTCCATGCAAATTTTAACGTGCGGAGGCATTGTTAATAATTACAAAATAAATATATTGCACATTCTTGAGTTGTCATTATTTCGGGGCATATGAGTGCATAACAGGAATCGCCACGTGTATTCTCAAGCAAGTCTGATCTGATCATGCACACGCACATGTAGATAGGGGACCAATGTCACAGAATTCCCCCTTGAATGCACTATCACTGGCTATACGAAGTCCAAGAATGTGTCCTTATGGGGCTATCAGGATTAAGTAGTGTTTCAAATGTGTGCAATTCAAGGATAGAGGTTTTTAGTCTAATCTAATCAACATTGTCGACAATAATTGCACATAGCAATCTTCAATTGATGTTCAACAATCAATATCAAGCAGGTCTGCAGAAATCAATCATGCAGAACACACGCAGTCTAGTTGTCCTGTCCGGAATCAGTATGACTAGATATTTAAGACTTTTTGAATATTTGTATGCATCGATACATAAGCAGCTTAGATGAAGAAATTCAATTTCCAAAGCTTGTTACCAGTGCCGTAACTGTAAATCACGCCCCCCCCCCAAAAATCGCGGGCCCCAAATGCACGTAGCCGAGTTCCGATACGCCATTACCTCACATTCACGTGTTAAATAATTGCTAGTGCAGACGCATGTGTGATGTGTGTGTGCGTATGCGTCTCAGGTGTGCGTTTATCTATGTCTTTATTTCTTTATGGCCAATGAAGAACGATATCATCTGAACAAAACTTCCGAGTTGTTTTACACTTATGCGCTTTAGTCCGGGAGCTACCAATATTTTCTCCATAAATTCGAGCACAAAAGGTTTGTTATCATGGAAGTGTAGATCTTGAATCGCTGAACCCCGAAAACCAAATTCTTCTGTGCCACAAACAGTCTCGTTCGGTCAGGGTTCAAGCTAACAGATGGAAAAAGTCACATTTCTTGCTAAATTCACTCACAAGCGTAAGAAAAAATATCAATAACAAATCAAAAAAATGAGAAAATATCATATCAGAAATATGCCTATGGGCTGAGTGAGATGTCATAGATATATTATATCATAAAAAGCAATGGAGGTATCAACTAGAATACATAAACCTATGTAGCAAATGTCTCATACACGAACCGTAATGCATATTAGGTGAAAAGTTGAAGTGAATCGCCCAGTCTTGCAGTATTTGCCTTATTGAAAGATGAAAAAAACATCGAAGGAAATCCATGGTTTTCACTCCAAAGGACACCTCTGCTTTCGGATATGCATGTAAGACTACTTCATATTTTGATTTATCAAAAATTTCAAGGGCTTCAATCCCTAGCTTCCTGAAAATTTGATCGCTTGTTCTTCTAGAATAGGTAGCTACTAAAAAGCGAAGAGCTATGACGATGTTGTTAATTATGTGATAAACTTAATTCGTAAACGTATGCAGACATGTCCTCAGCCCAGTCTGTGGACCTATATTAATTCTCAGCCGCAAAGGCAAAAACTGCTTGATTTCATAAATTCTCCGCGACTAATTTGCAGTGTATTCATATTATTGTATATTTTCATGATGTTATATAAAACGTTGTGTTGTGCATTCCGATGATAATCATCCGCATTGATCCACATTCATCCATCTGATTTCTCGTTGTAGATAATTGCATATTTCGCTTGTCATTGTTTTAAGTGCCTTGTCATGTTAGTCAATAGTGGTCTGCTTTTCGTAATTTTGGTTCGATTGTTCGAATAAATATGCAGTCTAGTTAAGTTTCCATACTAGTGCCTATTTTATCAATCCTCGCTCAGGCCTATTACTCGATTTATTGTATCATAGTGCTAAGAATTATCGGTACTATTGGTTATCTCCACAATGTTTTCAAATTTCATTGTGGCAGAATTCTGTCAGATTAATCAATCATCATAGCAATTAGCACACATGCGCGCAGCTGAGGATAGCTTCTACAAGCACATGAAATTCCATGCAATTTGAATTATTACTTGCTGAAAAACAGTCGTTAGGGTAAAACGTAAGTGATGTGCGTTTGACAGAATAATAAGTACTGCATATTTTATCTTTTCGAAGCTCAGGAGTGCTCGCATGCATCTCTCTCTCTCTTTCTTGCCTGTTTTCTTACTGGATGTTATCTGAAAAATTCAAATGACCTCTGAGGCCCCTACTATTATCGCTATTAGTCGAGAATTTTGGGAAGTTGAAATTTGACTAGTCGAAACATTGGGTGCAATACAGAATTTAACAAGCAGTTTTTGGAATTTTGCCTCCAAAATGAATTGTAAAAATGTTGCGCAAAGAGAACTTTTTACTGTTTAAGTACCGGTACGTCTGCTAAGATTATGGCTGTGCTTTAAAATCGACCGAAGGTCGACGAAGGCACGCAGACCGACTAGGGAGTTGCGGCCTAAATCCCATATACGCCTATGGGTCTGCCCTCAACTCTGCCTCAAGTCATATCTTTAATACAACTCAGTGTTCTGATTTCACAATGTTGTTCACCGGCATTGCATAAACAGCTTGTTGATCCTTCGTGTCTTCATAATTATCTAATTCAAATTGAGGAATACTTTTTACTTATCAATTGCATGTAATGTTATAACAGATATTTTCAGATTTATTCAGCATAGACTTAGTGATGAATCCGTGTAGCTCCAATTAATTTAAGCAGACAGTCATCACCATGCAAGTGTTAAGATCTGCAAATAGCGACTGCTTTTTTTCGTAAGTTGATCTCAGGGCAAGTTTCGATTTTTTCAGAAAGCTGATCATCAATTTTTGCAGCAAAAGTTTTCCTCTGAGTAGACTTTCGGTAACTTCTCTCAAGGTGATTCAAATTTCAAAATGAACTAAATTTAGATTTGAATTCGTCTACTTTAATGCACCAAGCAAATGTCTGAACTTTGGTGAATAGCTACGCATTTTATTTGACTGCAAAGATAATTGCTAATATTATTAATGGGTGATTTGGTTAACATGCACGCTTATACGGTACACAATGCAACCTACATAAAAGTATAGGAAAAACAACGTGCATGCAGCTATAGTAAAAGGTTTAATGCAAGTCAATTCAGAAGAATATCCCACCCGAAGTAGCTACTGAAATCAATACATTTATCTAAAATCAAGTTATTGTGATCTATTTCACCATTTGTCTGTTTTATTGAGTGCAATGTTATATCAACATTTGTATAAATCGTTTACACCATGAATTTAACGAAAAAAATTTTTCTTTTGAATAAGTACGAGTAATCAGTGCAATTATACAGATTGTACAAGTTCACAAAATGGATTCAATTACAAAAAGTCGCATTCCTTCTTTCATTTATATTTTTTGAAGAAGCAGAGATAAACTCAAAGTCAATTTTCCATTTCTATTTATATGTTGACACTAAGGCATTGATAGTCAAGCGCACAACCCAATCTTGTTTCTTAGTACAGCATGTTACATCCAATGACCATGCTTGCGACGGATGCCCTAACAAATCATGAATATAATTTCATGCAGATTTTGCTTCGTTTTTCAACCGACTGAGAATTTCATTTTGTGTTTCAACTAATCAATTAAGATAAAATGTAAACATTTGTCCTCGGCCATTGAAAAGCAGTGGTTTTTCGCAGTCTACATTGGTTTAGATTTTAAAGCCGTCAAAGCGCTGTTGTGTTGAAAATATATCAATCGATTTCACATGAATACACAGAAAGGTCATGCTACGATGAAAATCATATAGACAAGAACTATTTTTACGTGGATTTTTATACATGCAATTTGGTTTTAAAAAGCTCATGAAATGTGTTTAGTGTTTTCAACATGAAGCTGAGATTGAATGAAACCGAAACTTAGCGTGATATGTTAGCCGCATTTCATGAGCATTTCTGCACCAAATTCAATGCATAGTAATTCACATAAAAGTCAGGCTCCGCTGCACTGAAGTGAATAGAGTTGTGCATTTAATTTTCTATGTTGTCTCCCGCATCAAAACTCACATTTAAAACTCAGGTTGGTGCAGACCTGTACGTGGACCAGACTGATGATTTTGAGCAGAAACGTGCCTGGCTTGGAAATTTGTTTCCATTTACTTGAGGATTGAAATAACTTAACACAAATAACGTTGTGTTGAAGTTTATGTGAGCAGACATTTCTCAAAATGGCTTCCATTTTCCAAATGTGCACGAATCACGCAAGTCAAAAGAATTTCTCAACGTCATTTAGAAGTAGCACAAGTAGAGTATGGAATTTTAATATTTTTCTCGTGACAGAATAGATTCTTAAAATTGTAGTTTTCGGCAACTGGATCTTGATATATATATAATTCCAAATGAACCCGGTTGAAAAATGAATCAAAACACCATTTTTACTTCCCTGACCGGTTTCACCTAATCTTGGAGGCTTGTCAAAGGGAATGAATATATTAAACAAAAAGCAGCATACAAATTCAAAATGAACACTTGTTGAGTTTAGGCCTCAACATAGAAATAAAAGCATTCTCTTTACGCTCACGCTGTAATTTTGATGCGCTAGGACTTAACTTATAGATAGGAGCCGTTGTGAATTTCATAGGTAAGTTATTGGCGCACATAGAGATGTGTCGGCTCATGTTCAGTATTGCATATCTTGTGTGTGTTATATGTTGTCTATGTACTGCTAAGCGGTTTCTAAACATGTCGCCTGTTTGCCCAATATAGAATTCGTGGCAACCTCCACATAATATATACGTATATTATATATATATATATATATATATATATATATATGGAGAAATGTTTCTGCACGCAAAAAATCAAAACAGCAATTTAGTACTAGCGCTTTCAATATATCTTCAGGTGCTTAATATTAACAAGTGATATAACATACAGGGAAATAGGCATATATTTAAAATTCACTGGAAAAAGATATCAATGTTATATCAGTAAAGAAAGTCATAAGGAATTCAGAAGTGGCCTATAGATATCAATGAAATATTTTTCTTTTACCTTGCGTTCAATATCATTGTCCGACCGTATCTTATAGAAAGGAAAAATGTCAAAATTACCGGCTCCACAATAATACATGTGTTTGCTTACTTTAAGTTGACGATATTCTTCAGTTTTTATCTGTTGTAAACTTCCTAGACGTTTTAATAAAGAAAACTGATGATAAAATTTCAACGGACGTATATTATAAGCCAACCGATACTCATCAATACCTCCATTTTAAGTCTTGCCATCCTAGGCACACTAAAAGGGCCATTCCCTACAATTTAGCCCGACGTATTTGTGCAATTGTTTCTGATCATTCAACGAAAAATGATAGATTACAAGAAATGAAAATGTTTTTGGTCAAACAGCAATATCCTTCTAAATTAATTGATGACGCGATTATAAGAGCTAAGAAACTCAATAGAACTCAACTTTTGACAACTGAACAGAAAGATGATAATGATATATTGCCTTTTGTTAGTACTTATAATCCCAGAAACCCTGATATTAAATCCATTATAAACCTTGTCAATTCCTCATTACAAAGCGATTGCAATACTAATGAAATCTTCAAAAACAAAAAATTCATACATAGCAAAAGACAACCAATCAATCTCAAACGCATATTATGTAATTCAACATTTCTATCATATGAAACTCATGTTGTTACCAAATGCAACGATAAAAGATGTGGAACTTGCGAGTATATTACGGAGGGATCATCTTATAACTTTAATGGCAAAACTTTCAACATCAAACACAATATGAATTGTAACTCAAAGAACTTGATATATGTAATGACCTGCTCAAATTGCAAAGCATTTTATATAGGAGAAACAAGTACAACATTACGAAGCAGAGTACGTGTGCACAAACAACAGATAAACACTGAAGAATATCGTCAACTTAAAGTAAGCAAACACATGTATTATTGTGGAGCCGGTAATTTTGACATTTTTCCTTTCTATAAGATACGGTCGGACAATGATATTGAACGCAAGGTAAAAGAAAAATATTTCATTGATATCTATAGGCCACTTCTGAATTCCTTATGACTTTCTTTACTGATATAACATTGATATCTTTTTCCAGTGAATTTTAAATATATGCCTATTTCCCTGTATGTTATATCACTTGTTAATATTAAGCACCTGAAGATATATTGAAAGCGCTAGTGCTAAATTGCTGTTTTGATTTTTTGCGTACAGAAACATTTCTCCATATATATATTTATATATATAAATATATATATATATATATATTTCGATAGCATTAACTTGGCGTGCTTTATTTCTTTATCTACCGGTTTTTTCTTCATTTGTAATATGCTGAGTCAATTTATCATTAAAGTTTATTGTATCAATCGTTTGGTTATCTACTGCCAAATTATATGCTGCCAAATTGTAGACCATTCTTAGCTTAAGACGAAAATGTCACTCGAATTCATCAATTTTACAAGTACGAACATTTGATATTGAGAAATATAAACCATAAATATGTCAAAATGTTGTAAAAGCAATGGGGCATAGTCTATGTATAGGCAAGGTATTAATTAGAGACCAAGTTGACTTAAATGAGTGGTCCGGACAGGGCCTGAAAATTCATACCCACAGACATGAAGCTGAATGGAAAAGTGAAGACTACTTCTGATTGAGTCCGAAAGAGGAGCTAGATTTCTGTGCGAAATGCGATTTTCACGGTTAGAAACTTAAATAAAGGTGGTGAAAAAAAATTATATAAAATGAAAATATAATTGATGAATAGTCTAAAATAAGAAAATGCAAGGTATTCATCAGCCAAAATTATTCAACAAAATTATTTCGCCAATAAGTTCGAAACTTTGCAGACACCATTTCATGTTTCTATGTTTATTGTGCTTAAACATTTATTATCAAAACTGAACGATTTCTATCAATTTAAGCGCTTTCTCTCAATTAATCCTCAATGATAAACGAAGACTATGAAATGGACACCATAACATAGACTCAATTATTTATTTACTAGAAACGCAAGCAATACAAACTATATATAATATGACAAACAAGCATTTACAAATCTCCTAGCTTTGCTAGATATATGAATGTTAGATAAAATGTGCATATTTCTACTTGCTCAAAATAAAATTTTGTATTGAGTGGTTGGTCTTCGGTAGTGACATGACAATTCTTTCCATTTACAATTTGAAAGCTTTCGACAAACTGTCTAACCAAGCAATATTATTGACGCATATCTTCAGTTTATTTTTTTCACTCATGATTATGTGGATTGGCAACCTTCTCAGGAGATTCCAGCATGCTGTGAACAATTAAGTTTCAACGTCAACTTCTATTCACAACGGTGTCCCACAAGAAGCCTTTTGGTCCACTGTTTTTTCTAGCAATCGATCAATTTAATCATTTTCTTGAATCCCAGCGTTTGATTTGCGAGATTTGATAAAACAAAGAGAGAAAGCATCTCATTAATACAATATTGAGATCAGTGACACAAATTGTCTGCAAATCTAGCCATTTTTCAAAATAATTGAGCACTCCCTTTTTTATAAAGCCGAAGTGCAAATATATTCAGGTAAAATAACAGGCATAGGCTACCCAACATTTCGGTCGTTTTGACCTTTATCAAGGGATACACCATATGCGAGAGAAGTCAAGATGCTTGAACATGAACATTTGATCATGAGTGCAGTATACTATTTCATCATGAAGATGAACTTTGAACATGAACACAGTATAGTTTATGAAGATATGAAAAATGCATTATCTCAACATATTCGATCTAAGCACAACAACGTTGCTATGACTATAAAAAATTTCTATGTGATGATAATTGAACATCAAAGTAACCCTGTCAGAACTAGAATTTCAGAAGCTATTTTCATCGATTTACTGAAACCAACTCTGAACCGAAAACTTGAACAAAATTGAGACAGTGAGTGGGCATTCAATTTAATACCGTATTCAATTTTGCTATTTAAAAGCTTGTCAAGCATCTTGCCTTCTCTCGTATATGGTGTAACCCTTGGTAAAGGTCATGACGACCGAAACGTTGGGCAGTCTACCTGTTATTTTACTTGATTATATTTACATTTCGGCTTTATAAAAAATGGGAGTGCTCAATTATTTTGAAAAATGGTTGTATCAGATTACCTCCAGTGTGCTGCTATCAATTTTGTCTACATTATCATGATGTAATCATGTATGTAAGTAAGTAGGTGTACATTTGAAATAAATGAAACACATTTTTGTACACAATAAGTTCACAGATCAGCTGTAAGGATCAATATGAACATAATAACAATTACTAGAAAAGTAACAGTGGTATCGGCTTGAAGGAGGAAAGAAAGAGAAAAAATTCAAAGTCCGATAACATGAACTGTAGCATGCGTTATGCTGTTTATATGTTTTCGTGCAACATTTGCTGCAAAACGTATATTGGTTCGACTAACCGCCCCTTCTCTCCGCGCTATCATGAGCATCGCAGATCTATTACTAATCTCGACGGTTCGAGTGCTCTCACCAATCATGTTCTTGTTAATCATTCTAATTCTTTTATGACCATTACTGATTTTACCATTGATTTTCTTGACAGTCAGACCGATCCTGTACGCACTAGAATTTCTGAAACAAACTGCATTGATTCTTAAAGCCTGAATTGAATAGGAAACGTGAGCTGATGAACATCAATCGTTGTACATAAAGACTGAAATTTATTATTCTTGCGTTCACCAGCTACCCATGAGTATGTCTCTGTGAGACGAAACGTCGGGTTTTATCAGTCACTTACTTGTTTTTATTTTAACTACATTACCTCATCCTGCAATAAAAGTACAGGGAGCAGAATAACTTGTTTTAACATGGATATGAGAAAATTCAAATCACAACGTTGAGTTATGGCGACGACAAGACCAATGAAATGATCGCAGATTAATTAAAACCACTGTCAATAAAAGTACAGTATGTAGAAGATATTAAAACGAATGCAGCTATAGTAGACAAAATGAAAATTCAAAAGGAAGATTCTCAGAATAACGCAAGCGCGGGATTTGTAGGCCGAGAATCAGACCCATTGACTGCGGGCCGGGCCGCAAAAATGCGATTGGCTTTCAAAGCTGATATATGAACACCTTGATAATGGACAATTATTTATCTGCGATTAAGTTTAATTTTTGATCTATGTTGTAAACCTTTTGTTTCAAAGACGGTCGCTTACCTCTGTTCTGTCGCCGTCGCGTGCGTGAATGATAACGCACATGCAGAAAGAAAAGACCACTGGGCATTGTTCTTCCTTTAATGATCCACGCTCGAGTTTGGGTTCGAACTGTCCGCCATTCTCTTCTTCTTCTTTTTAAGGTGTGCGCGCCGCTCCAAGGGGAGTGAGGCGGCCTACCGGGATGCACATCTCGGTTTTCCCTCCGCAACAGCAGTGCGCACGCCCGCCTCTGACACCCTTCGCAAAGTGGGTGAGTGACAGACGCAAATTGAAGGTAAATGAAAAAAGTCTTGTCTCCTTTGCCTCCAGTTGATTAAAGGATAACTCTTGCTACTAACTGTTACAAAAATTTGACAACAGTATGTCGGACATGTATTCTGCAGTTTGAAAAACATGCATCGCAAGTGTTACTTCCAATTATCGGCACGGAACACTTTTTCTCTCCCCTTTGCTATCCAACTTTTCGCTCGCGCTTCTGTCGCCTTCATCCAAGAGATAGACCGCCTGTGGCGCGTTGGCACACACACTGCACGCGATGGACAGAGTTGCCCACTTGCCCGCTCGTGTGTGAGGATTGTGTGAGCGGTATGCAAGCACAATGACCCCCGTCGAGTCGAGGCGGTCGTCCCAAACGTTAGCTGACCACTTAGGGCCACACCTGCCCCGGACATCAACACTAATGATGCGAAATTAAAGCGAGCAGGCCACAGCGATGGTTGGGCGTTTCTGAGTGTCGCCTGCAGGGACAAAAGATTCGAACGTGTTGATCTGTCTGTCATCACACGCTTTTTTGAACTACCTCCTGGAGCTATGTGTCCCGTCTTTTCGTGTTATCTTTCGATGCCGCCTTCGCTTCCTGCAGTTAACACCTACTTAGATTTAATAATCAACATGCTCCGATAATCGCCTGCGATTTTTCCGGAGAAATAAAGTTCCTAAACAATTAAGCATTTATTAACTTGATGTAGGATGTGACAAATGGAACAGGCTTATCAAGATTTCGACTATTTCCTCCTCTCTGTTTAAGCAATAAATTAGCGATTTAAAGCTGAATAACGTTTATTAGGGAAAAACTACAGACATGCTTCCATATGACATAATCGGAAGGTCACCTCTGCTGATCGCACCAAACTCAAAGCTTGCATTTGCGCGAGCGCGAGCGATCTGGTTGTATATACCCATTATCCGGCCTTGATTCACTCAGTTTTGTTGTCTATCACAAGAACAGTTGCATATTTGGAAACCGAATAAATGTGTTGCATGTGTTGAAAGTGAAAGTGAAATGTTGCTTAACCTGTCAGTCATGTCTTTTATGAATTTAGGTCTATAGTAAATTTTGTGAACTTGTTGCTGTCACTTCCGTTTCCTGGAATACCTTCTCAGCCGACAATAATTATTAATAACATTTATTATGAGAAATAAAGCTTCATCGCATAATCAATTAATATGAGTGAGAAGAAGACGATTGTGAATTATAACAACTTGAATTTGATAACGTTGTTGATAGCTCTTACAGACTGAACATTAAAGCCAAAATATGCATTTAATACTTAGCGCCGCCCAATATGAGCTGTCTAAACTTCGACTGATGCAAGTACAAGCAGCATGAACAACATGAACAACCGTGAAGTGCACAGATGGGTAAGTCGTTGAACAACATCAACAGTTGGGACTTGGGCAATGATCAACAATAGCATCAATTTTTTTCAAAATAATTTGTCCACACCTGGAATTTCAAAGAAAACCATTTATTAACACGAGGAATTTGCTCATTGCTATCTCCACGTCAAAAAGATAATGGAAATAGGTAAAAAGGTCATTTGAAAGAAAAAAACTTAATGCTTAAGTTAATGCCAACTTCACCGGGTAGGAAAACGAATTTTCCTGCTCAAATAAGCAACTCAGCATTCACAAATGAGCCATTCCCGAATTTGTCCACATGTTTTCAATACTTTCTGACCTCTCAAATATCCTAAATACTCATCTATGTACCAAAATATTAGGATTAAGCTAATTCTAATGGTTAGATTAAGTCAGTGGTACATAGATGAGTATTTAGGCTATTTGAGAGGTCAGAAAGTATTGAAAACATGTGGGCAAATTCGGGAATGGCTCATTTGTGAATGCTGAGTTGCTTATTTGAGCAGGAAAATTCGTTTTCCTACCCGGTGAAGTTGGCATTAACTTAAGCATTAAGTTTTTTCTTTCAAATGACCTTTTGACCTATTTACAATATCTTTTTGGCTTTGAGATAGCAATGAGCAAATTCCTCGTGTTAATAAATGGTTTCCGTTGAAATTCTTAAGTGTGGACAAATTTTGAATTATTTTGAATGAATTAATGCTATTGTTGATGCTAACTTCAACGACTTCAGATGGATATGATTTTTGACGCTGCGCTGCCCAATTAATTAGAAGTCCAGCAGTCAGAACGAGCTTCTGCACGGAGCGAAGCCGAAAATAAGACATTCACTGTGTGATATACACCCCAAGGCTACTGTAAATCTATTCGTCTGCCAAGTTCTGTCTGGTTCCTTCTCCTGTCAGACGGAATCAAAGAGACACACTTGCAAATCCAAGTGTGAATCAGACTGAAGATACCGATGAAGAATAAGATTTTCTATGTTATCACTGATTATGTTAAGTGTGCTGAGTAGTCTACACCCATAACCTTTGTTCAGAAGAATTTTAATTACGTCACGGAAATTATGCAATCTAGATGTCAAACTGCTTAATCAACTCTTTCGGTCTGCTGCAACTTACAGTATGCTTTTGATAATATCTACAGTATTCTCAATGGATTAGAAAGCATTTTTAATATGCAAGTCATGTTGTCAAAAAAGTACTGTTCTCACGACCAAAATTACCCTTAGATTCACTATAATTGGAGTACACTGTGCCCTGTTGCCTAGTTTACTTGCATCTCACTCTGTCTCGCAATTAGGACTCTAGTAATGCTGAGAAGAGCAAACATAGAGCCAAATATTCTGCAACTCAAAAGTTAGCAAAAGTCACGAGATGTCAAATCTGAAGATCTTTACTTTGACATTTATCAGAAATATTGCGAGCGTATTTTTCCAAATTCGGATAGCCGGTAGCAGACATTCTAAAAGCCCCCACAGGTTACTTCGATGGCGTTAAACTTCGTTAAGTTTAACGGATATTTTGGACAGCAGTGTCATGCTCCCTGCGAATTCGGGCCTGCACAACTGCATCACATGAAGAGACAACTGTGCTGTACTAGAGACGGACGGATCCGATTCCCGCATGTTATACCGACGGCATAGTTTTACGAAATTATTTCTTTGACTTTCATTCACGAAATACATGCAAGCCAAAGATGTGTTATACTAAATTTGTTGTTTATGAAATTACTTGTACTATTTGTGATCAGATGCATATCGGTGAAACTTGTAGGACTTTTGCTACGCCTTTCAAAGAACATTTATTTGATATAAATTCTGCGATTTTTCGTCATCCCCTGAAATGGAAATTGCTGGATAGAAATGTGAAGCATCCTAATGTCCGTCGCTCTATAGAAGCTCTAAATATTAGAAGAAATCATCGACTATTAATGAATGGATGCATAGGTAGGGAATTAGACGTGTAAAGTAGCCCTTCTTTTTTTTGTAAATTACTCTGGTCATAATCAAATTGTTTTACTTACTGTTTGGTTGTAGCAACCTGTTTCTCTTTCTTATACTGTAATCATTCTGTTTGTATATATGCTGTTTTATTCTTGGTCAGCTACTGTATCTCATTTTCTGTTTTTAGCTGTTAGGGTTGGTTTAATCAATGTTCGACATCTTCTTGCTGCGGTTTTAATGTACCTGCCCTTGAAGCGCTTGCTTCAAGATCATGTGACGTTTGTGATTGCCACTCCGTGTCCACTGTCATTTCGTCCATCTACATCACAATTTCACTGTTAATTTCACCTGATGACGGCTTCGACCGAAAATTTGTGAATAACGTCAATATATTCGACTTCTCTTCGCATTACTCTCCTTCTTTTTTGACATTCATTCACGATGTTATTGCCTCACGATTGCCAATTTGAGGCCCTTCAGCAAATATACGTTTGTTATTATTATTGCTTTCTTCTGACGTTCTCATCTGCTTTAATTAACTTGTGCGATTTATATTCATCTTCATCGTTTATTGCTTTAAAATTATTGCTTTAAAAATTTGTCACCTCTGATCATGTACGACGGTCTGACGAAAATTCAGGAGACACTCAACACAGTGTGAGAACTTTGTTTCAAATTAGAATGACTACTTTTAAAGAAAATCTTCCACATTCATGCGTACATCTGATTGTATAGCATGCACAAATCGATCTTCTCAATCTCTGTTCCCATCTCTGAAGTGCAATCATTCTATAGGCCTAGTGCAACAAATTGCTCAAGAATCCTGAAGGCGATTAGTTTGTGATAATCTAAGACAACATGCAAGCACATGTAATTTTTGTATGTTTGCGCAATGCTTTTGCAAATTTTCACTTCAATTGGCTTACAATAAAGATATTGCAATCGAACAGATAATTGCAATTGTTCAATGACTGTAATAAGCTAATCAAAACCATCGTCAGATGATCTCAACCGCATAGGCGAAGTAGGCCTACTTCATATATCGAGCAGTACGATATCACGCATGCTGAAGCGGGTCAGTTGATTTAACAACACAGCGCAAACGAAGAAATGCAAGCAATGTGGCGTTGAGCTCAGTCCTCCACGTATACGGCTGATCTTGTGAACGAATGAGAAAAATTTCTTCGGATCATGTTTATTGATTTATTGTCCACATATGCAAGTTTGTTGTGTATCTAAATGAAAAATTAAATAAGGTGCACTTCGTCAGTCATGTATTTCAACTAATTTTGAATTTCTGTGGATGCTGGGAACCTATAAGGGTTCATTGCAACGACGACAAGCTGGAACCAAGGTACAAAATATTCAAAAGTGAATTTCTTCTGTCCAAAATTGATAATTCTCCTAAAATTTCATTCAATCATCCCCAATCTGTTCTTTTTAACACATAAAGGGTATTTATCATCTCTAGCCAGATCATCTTCGCACTAAAATAGCAACTCAATATTTTAGATCCCCAATTTTCATTGCATGTAGGCCTATTGGTGTTAGATTGATTAGTGTATTAGTGTTGTAGTTTTACCGGTCATGTTTGTTGCAAGTATTAGTGTTGTAAATTTACCGGTGTTCTTTATTAAGAAATGACCGGTAATTACAATTATTGCCGGTAATAACCACCGGTCATTTTTCAACACATCGGTAATTTTTGATGGTTTGAAATTTTTTGAGAGCCTCAAATTATGGTAATTTGAAACAAAATTGTTACAAATGGAACAGTTTCTGCTATTTCATGGGAGTTTTATGCGCATTTTGTCCGATGCTGCAATGATCCACATTGGCATCAGCATTCAACATCTGTGGTATGCCGCGTTAGCGGTATGAGTGGAGATAAGCGAAGAGGCATTCGATAGATCTTCCAAAAATTTTGTTAAATCAGTTTTCTATAGGCTTTTATACAAGAACCTACTAGATTTCGATGACTTGGAGCAATTAGAGACTGGAGAGCTCACTCAGATGCTGCACCTACCTTACGGCTGCCTTATGAAAATTCAGATAAATACGGCTTAGTTTTCGAAAATGGGATCTTCATTTTCAGCAAAAGAAACTGCATATTATAATTGCTAGCCTATAAAAAAGTTGCAGCTGTTCAAAATCGATTATTTTCAAAATTTTAGAACTGAAATTTTCATAAGAGCCGTTTAAAGCTAACATTACGAATCAATTATTTTATCAGCTTGAATCTCGATCGATTATTTATGACTCTAGTCGTCAGTGGACCCTGATGCTTGGCTGGAAGAAGGTCACCCAATGCACAGCAGATTTCATTTCTTCATTTTGAAATGAAAAAGAAATGACAAAGAATTGAAAATTTTGGCCATTTTCATCAAAAATCGCTTGGGCATAGCGACTCTGAGGTAAGAACTCTAACTAAGGTAGTTGTTTTATGAGAGTCGTGTCTAATGGCAAAATAGATAAGAAAATGACGATATCAATTCTGTCGAAGTTGGACATCGTGTTTTCTGGGGTGTAGTGCTTTAAAAACGAGTCACTGAATCACATAGCTGTGGATTAGCCTAGGCCAATGAGAGTATTCCCGGAGGACATCCATCTTATTCTTATCCCCCTTAATAATCTTCCCCCTCAATAAACCACTGATCGGAAAGTAGCGTGCAGTTAGTACATACAATTAGACATCAAACTGACTTTTGGGACAGGTTTGGATTTATCCTAATTGTTCAAAAATTTGCTCATTCCAACATAAGCCACTTATAAGCTTAAACAGCATAATTAAATAATCGTTTGATTATTGGCTAATCAACAAAATTGGAAGCTGCAATCTGTGAATAATTAAATATTCAACTTCATGACAGAACTGTGTCATTGAATTATTATTTTTTAACTTGTCTGTGATAAGCGGTGCAGACACTGAAGAATCTTCCTTATGTGTCCATGGTTGCGCTTGCGGCATACGCTGTGCGACGTGATCAGCTAACCTGTCTCCGTTTTAGACACTCAGTCACTATCCAATTTCATGAATTTACTTATTTTTGTCATTTAATCCTTCACATGTCAATTCCATCTTTAACTAAACATCTCTCTCATTTACTTTCCCACCCCGCCCATATTTGCCTATTTACATCGTGTTTTGGCATCATATCTTTTCTTTTGCGTCATCTCTACGCCTGCTGGGCGGGAACAGACACATGGGTGGTAGAAGATGAGGAAAATATCCATTCGGGTGTCAGAAAACACAACATTTGCTTCTGAATGTCAGCGCCAACTGCGCCGATCGCCGATGTGTCGGGCACGAGGGCGAGTGGACAACAACTGCTTCATTTCACTGGCGCATATCAAGGCTCAGGTGTGCGCGTGAATGGTTGGACAGATTACCTTGTTAACAGGTCGTTGTCACGGCGTTGTTTTAACCAGTTATTAGAAATTAATTTATTTACATCGATACCTTATGCCCGGATTGCACTGTGACGGATCCACGCAAAATTAAGTTTTACTCAGTTTGAATCTATTTGTCACTTAAAATCAGTGAAATATTTCATAGTTAGTATATCTTTCATGATTCCTTAGACGAAGAGCAGAGGCGCACTTAACCTTCACAACGATTTATCCCTATCTATACCGGGCGATCTTGGCCCCTTGAGCTGGCTATATTCATTTGCTCTAACTCATTTGCTGATTTTGGTAATATAAATAGCAATTCAAAATATAAAATTACCAACTTTACGCTTGCTCTTATCATCAGTCTCTCTCTCTCTCTCTATCCATCTCTCTTTGCGCACGCTTATGTGTGCTTCCTCCTCATTGCATAGTGCTACACGCGCTGATGTTAAATGTGCCATTGAAGTCTTCGGACATAAATGTCACATTAACCTTTCGTTCAAAAAATGAATAAATAAATTTTAGAAGAAATAGAAAACACAGTCTACACAGAAAATAATAAATCGGAAAGCAAATTATTGACAAGGAAAAATAACAAAACGAGAAAAGTACAAATAAAATCACCAAGGAAGTCTTAAGGACTACTTCCGCTCTTTGTGGATATACCGAGAAGGACCCGATAAAGTTACTGAAAGTACAGGAATAGATTTTGACAAATTTACGGAATCTTTAAAGTTTTACCGAATTTTAGCTATAAATTTCCTGAATGACTGATACTCATGATGCCAAAGTGATTGAAAGTATATTAAGAAATCACTTGTGACTGCAAAAAAGAGGATAGATAAGATTGATTTGTGCATGGAACACAACTCAAATATGCCTGCATGAAATAAGGAAGACTTCAAAGTTCCTTCAAAGTTGGCCATTTCAACATGATATTCTACAGCTCTAGGTTAAGAAAAGGGGTTAAGAAGGGGGACGACATGGCTATGCCAAAAGAGTTTAAATTTGTGGAAAAAAGGAAATGTGATCTGTTAAATGTGCCATTACCACCAAAATTTTCATTAGAGGCAGTTACATATCCCAATGCTCCATTCGTCTACATGACATAATTCAATCTCAGATTTATGAAGCTCTACACTCACATTGGAAAAAAAGTTGTCACACAAAAATGTCAGCAAAAAGTTGCAAAATTCAGATATTAGAAAAGGGTAGGACACAAAAGGGGTATCACAAGTTTGACCTTCCAGAAACCCAAATCCAGCGAAATTTCGTGAAAAGTTTCGCGAGATTCTTTTAAGTTTCTTAAAAGATTTTTTAAGATTCTATTAAGTTTTTTTAAGAAAACTTAAAAACTGAAATCCACAATAACATAAGTCGATCAACTTAGTTTTGAAAGGACAACAGCGAAACTGCGACAAGGGGCCGAATCTCCCCCAGCCAGGATAGTGTTAAGGGCACTGTACAGGGAGTAAACCCCTGCACGCATTTTCCCCTCGTCCTCATTAACTATAGACATGGTCAAACCAGTGGGATATGTTCAGATGGTCTTTGGGACACCCTCCTCTCCGTTCGACCCGAAAGCATAGGAATATTGGTAAAAGTCATTTGATTTCAGTTTGTGGAGGCACGCTGTTTGCAGAATGTCATAGGTTACCAACCGATCTTGACAACTTTCTTGACGTACAGTATATTGCGTGTTATCCTCAACGTACTCAGCACTGCAAGTGGCAAGAATCTTTAGACAAGTCTCACTCCAGATACTGAATCCAATGTCATTTACCAATCGCCTTATACTTGCGGAAGTAGAGCAAGTGCGTCGGTCGAACTGCGAGGAGGATATCCTAAAAAGCTTTCTAAACATGTCCCACGATGGCTGGTCAGCGGTGAAAAATGCTTGAAGGTTTCCAATAATATCACATACCATCTTCTGAAGCACTTTATGAAAGAGACTCAGTTTCCCATTTGTACTCAGAAATTGTTATTGATGTTGATAGGTATTACACCGGTATCATCAACATCACTCCCTTCAACCTATTTTAGCATGTGATATACACAAATTGCTCACGAATACTGGTTAAATTGCACAGCCATGCAAGTGATATACAGAATCTTGGAAATTCATCTAAAAATTCTGGAGTCTCCCCTGACGTCATCGAAACCATGCTTCGGTAGTTGTGGTGTGTGTTAAATCCATTTCTGTACCACATGATGAGACATCATAGACATCTTCTCCCACAGCTCAACAGTATGAAATCACTTGCTTCGTGTAGAAAGCTTGGCACTAACAAGTCTGAGACTGCCCATTCGATGATCCAATTATCAAATTGCCCATATTGAAACTATTTTAAGTTAATACAACACTTCATTTAATTTTGGAATGTTCTGTAATTTGCAAACGATGGATTTCTAAGCTACTGACCATTGATGGCATTTCAGTGCGTTTATTAAAGCATGTAAGATTTGCGTAGACATTCAAAATTTCTCTTATTTCTTGTCGCAGACCACTTAAGGGGCTATGAAAAATTAAATGCAATTACTTGTTATCATCATTTGATTACAGACGACCTTCTTGATTTCGGATTTTCGACTTTGACATTTCACTTTAGCGAATAGACTGCATACATACTTTGCTTATTATTTTGGGTAGTAAGTGAATTACACGTTTTTTTAGCGAAAGTGAAGCACACTTTTGTGCTTTCTTGCATTCGCAGTCAAAATGGGAATCCTATGACAATGAACGTTCGTGCATATAAATCCCAAAAGTTTGACATTTGTAAGCAATGGATAAGTAAAACATTAGATTTTCATAATAAATCCACACTTAGTAAACCTGACAAATATGAAACTCAAGTCTGGCAATTCTCAATATCAAAAGGTGAAACTTTTCAAACTAAACTGACTTCAGCAGTCGAACGATAGCAATTAGGCTACTGCATCAAATGGTTACTCTAATGTCTACAATTACAATTGGTTATATAGCAATTGGTTACTCCATCTTTGTACGTTTTCTGCAATAGGCTGCATGATTATGACGAATATCAAGTTTTCCATAGATTTTTTGTCCGACGGTTAGTGTCGCTAAAGCTTTACTGCATGAATGAGCTGTAAAGATAATCTGTAACCTGTCTCGATAAAGGCGACCCCTGAAAAGTCGACAAGTTTAATTTCATTTTCTGTGTACATATCTCTTTTTAACATTGAATTTAACCGTCGTGAAAAATATTTCCATTTTCATTTTGAATTACTCTACCGATCGATGGCCAATAACCAATGAATGCTTTGTGATTTCAGTTAACCGGGAAAACACATTGAACAATTTTGTAGACTGATTATCTGGGTGGGAACCGCAACGAAGCATGCGGGCGCAAGCATTCATGATTGATACATTTTATATTATGTATTTCGAGAAGATATGTTGTGCTCTAAGTATGTCTATATGTTGTAGAGATTCCAAACCAAGATATTTTTGTTGTCTTATCGCTTTATGATACTTCTTTCAGACGTAGTCATATTTCGTTTTTCAAACCAATTGGTGAGATACTAGACCTCAGTATTTCAAGTATTTTATGGATGATTCAAGATGATTACCTCTTATGATCTTTCTCGATTCAGATTTAAAAGTCATTTTGAAGCTTATGTAATTTAGTATGTCTTATATTCAGTGATTTTATATAAAATGCTTTACGAGCATGTAAATATACGTAGAAAAAGAGTTTTCTGTAAATAAATGTCGAATGTTATGTCAGAGCTTTATAACACATAGTAGAAAAGTAGAAAGAGAGAGAGAGAGAGAGAGAGAGAGAGAGAGAGAGAGAGAGAGAGAGAGAGAGAGAGAGAGAGAGAGAGAGAGAGAGAGAGAGAGAGAGAGAGAGAGAGAAGGGGAGAGAGAGAAAAAGAAAGAAAGAGAGAGAGAGAGAAACAGAAAAAGAGACAGAAAACTAATGTCTCCTTTAATCTAGACTTGACGCATCCAAATTTGAAGCTATAAATGACCCAACAAGCATTTCAGATTTCCCCTTATCCGAGCACTGCCAAGATCAAGTGTCTCTAGTCGAGTATCGAGTCTGAGCCTGATTGTGGCTCTGCATCATCTTAATGCCAGTTTTATAGAACAGAATGTGCGATGCTTACTTAATATCGAATGTTCAGTTAAATTGAAAACATTCGCATTTTCATTACTTTCATTGTTTATCCCCTTGATGTGCAGAGAAAACGAGTTCCTCACATGCATAAAATTGTCCTGCGTGGTCATCACATTTACTTCTTCGAGTGTTGAAGAATAAAAATGAAACATGCAGACATTACGGACATGACAGACACTGACATGACCACGAACTCGGTGGACAGGCGTTTCAGCCACTGGCGATACATGTTTTCCAACTGTCCCTGTCGAAGAGAACGATTTCTTCGATCATCATTATCGATGAGTGAAACTTTTCCTGCCATAACACGACGGAGTCAATTACAGGAGTTAATGAATGTAATTACTTCATTACAGAAGAAAGTAATTCTTTAACTGCATCGTCATGTTGAAACGTACTTGTATTTTGATAATATGTAAACTTATTCATCGGCGAATCAGCATCACAATTTCCGCAACTTCTGGAGGGAACTTTGAATGAATACCAAATATCAACAATAAACTAAAGCACACTGCTGCGTTGTGCACGATTAAGCTCGGTGAGCGAAACGTCGCATAATAAACTAGCAACAGGGTATCCGAAGACGTTTTTGTCATACTTTTCAATCAACTAAAAGTTAACATGTCAAGAAGTGGATGCGCATTAATCAAGAGATTGAAATAGATTAAATTATAACAGTTCAGTGCATTTTATTGAAAGAATAATGCATTGTAGATGTGTACTGCATACTGTGAATACCAGAGATGGACAGTTCACAGGTGTCCGATATTTACTGACAAGGTTAGTGGATTTACAGTGCAATCTCACCGTTTCCATTTTTGCCTGATTCCTGATTTACCGTATTTATCATGGAAATATGACACTCTATGATTCTTAGAACTTCAACAGACTTGAACATCGAAGACATTACTATACTGGAGACACGTGTGGCTTGTGAGTGTAGGCCTTCTTAGTAAAAGACACGTTCTTCGGACTTTGACAAGCATGTTTTTTTTCGTTTTAGACATTTTTCTGTTTTTTAAGTTGCGAGAACGTTATTTAAGTTTTATCTTACAAGACTTCTGAACACTATTTTGATGTTTCGTCTTCAATCGAACATTATACATTTGCGTCATTGAATGTCTTGTAACTGCACATTCATTTAGAAACTGTCTTATCAATATGACTTATGAAAGTTTACAGTTTACATTTACAGTCACAGTGACATAAAAGGACTGTTATTTCACTTTTCGAATTTTGAAATCATTTATCCAATGGGCTATAAGCTTCATTTTCAGCCCTCATCAAATTCAAAACACATAGTTTTAAAAAGGGAAAAGTGCATTCATCGTTTTAACCACCAACAAGGTGAAGAATTGTTTGCGCAAATAACTGGTGAGCAGCGCTCATCTTGGGCTAGACATTTTCGCCCTATGCTTATTTACATAATCTGCAACTGGGGAGCTTATAAGCAAACTATGTAGGTCCATATGTATATTGAGACCATTAAACTCCAGATTTAGCTATAATATAACAATTTATAAGATTATAATTGTTATTTCTTGTTAAGATGTACAAATTTTTCGATTGCCGGTACCATCCAACAATCATCTTCAAGTACAAGAGACTACGGTTAAATATAAGGACAGTTCAAGATACATGGAATTAAAAATGATATTTGCGATTGTTTGATATGACAGAATGCAGATATGAATAATGTGTACTGGATTACATATCTTTACCAGTGGCAAAAATATATTGACCTAACGGAAGGAAGAGCTCTATGTTAGATGACGAAGTGAAAAGATTGAGAAATTGTTAATTTGTGATCCAAAAAGATAGCAGGAGGCTGTGTTGCACTTTTTCACTTCTTTTCAGGTGCTGACGAAATGTTTTATTGCGTCTTTTCAGTCGAACAGACATATAGCTTGTCTCAGATGCATAGGAAGGGGAAATGCAGAACACTTTTATTCGTTCATTGATTATTGCTTCGTTTTCGTTTTGTTGATTTCTTGTGCTGTTACATTCTTGCATTAGAAGATTTCATTGTTTGTCAAAATCCTTCTCGTGCTTGATGCGAGTTGATTCATCTGAAAATCGAGCAAAAATTATTCTCTTTTCATTTAGAATGAAATTCATTTTAGTCTTTGACTAAGTTTTTGACTAAGTCTTTGACTAAGACTTTAGTTTTAGAATGAAAGCCTATATATTCTGTATCCTGTCTGGTATAGATAGGCCTACATGAATGCCAACTAAAGCTGGAAAATAAAAGATAACATCTGTCGTTGTCAGGGCTGATTCGTAAACGCATTATTATAGCCACGAAACCGGTTTACCCCTTATGTTAGCCGGTGGTCACTGTTGGAAAAAAATTGATTTTTTCAATGGCTTTATTGATAGTTGAAACGCATGATGCTACATATCAATATACATATATCAATGGACCTATTAGCAAAAAGTCTTTTCAGAATATAGCCTCGTGCTTCTGACTGTCACTCTCAAAAAACTTCCTTACAAATACACAATTCATGTACAACAAAAGGCTTCCAGTTCCTGCGCTCTTTCTTCTGAAGTAATTTTGCCAATGCAGGTCGCGGATCAAAGATTGCCGCTCCTGAAACATTCATGGCGGCGGAGCATCTTGAAATCGGTTAAAATGCAAAACTAATTCTCGCAAAGGACTTCTATTCTGACAACGTTTCCTTTTAACCAAAACATATCGAAGTGTAAAAAACTACTGGGTAATGTTAGGAACCAATTTATTGAATTTTATTCCCCCTAATTTTGACCCACATCTTTAAAATGCACCTCAGCTTATATCCATCCAACCATTACTCAGTTCCACCAACATCTGTCAGTCCCTTTGTGGCCTACTTCCGGCCACTGAAAGTTGCCTGGAGAAATATCGTGGAGTGGAAAACAACTCCAGAGAAATCCAGTCTAGACGTCCTAGATCTGGATTCCCAAGGAAGATTCCCAGTAGGCTAAAAACTCGTGGAAAGACTTTAGAGGCTGAAGATGGACGATCAGATCTCATTGCAAGATTCAATGGCATTCTACCTCTAGATCGATATCAGGTTCTTCAAAAATGCTTCCCGAGAGCCAAGAGCAATTGTCTAGAATTGGTGAGTCCATTGATGCGCATTTGATTGATCTTCATCGAGAATCAATCAAATCTTCAAGATGAGCCCCGACACGCAGGCGAATTTCAATTATTCCTTGGCGGTCTGTCTCTGAGGCTGTTGATTGATCTTCAGCTGACGATGAAGAGTCAGATGTCGATGCGGATGACTGTGTTGACTCGGAAAACACAAACAATGAAGAAAACAGATAAGTTGGGAATGCAGTGGATCTCTACCAAGTTGGTGATATTGTTTATGCCAACCACGATCATTAACCATTTTCTGATAAAATGGTGGAAATTGAAGATGAAGAAATGAAGATAATGACAATTACCAAATCGTGAATGGACTGGTGGTGATCAGAAAATTAAGGAGCAGCACAGTCTGAAACCATCGCAGAAGAGACGTTCAAAAAGTTGAATGCAGTGCATTCATTCCCCTAAATACGCTATGTATTGTTGAAGCTATCAATAATGATCGATCTTCGATAGTGTGATCGTTGTTTTGCGTCTATGTATTCTTTTTTGTGCATGTATGAACCTATCTTCCTTTCATGTGCTGTGATAACCAAAGACAATTGAATAATATATTATCTTTGGTGATGATGAATAAGGGGAAATTACAATCTTGCCGAAGTGTCTAATTATTTCAGAAAATTATTTATAGAAATTAACTATGTATGCAGTTGTTTTCCAATACATCTCATAGGTAAGAAATCCATCTGGATGGTATTTTAAGTTATCTGGCTGGATGAAGTTAAGGAAGACAGAATAGATTTATGTTGCTTTAAAAAGTAGCTCAATATATGTAGAGGCGTATATGTAGTTACAGCTAATTTACTTACTCTATATGGTGTGTGAAATCCGCTTTTGCCATGGAATCTCAATCTAGATCCTGGACATACTTTTATGCTTTAAAATCATTGCTAAAAAGTTTTACGTTTAAAAAGTTTATCATTGTTAAAAAGTGATACGGTTGAGAAGTTGAAAAGTGGGTCAAAGTTCGGGTGTTATAGTAGTATGGTAGGAAAAGCGAAGATCTCTGGCAGATCTCCGCGTGCCGCTCGCCATACCCTTGATAGCGCAAAACCAGGCAGTGTTGCTAAGAAATATAATTTTATAGGCACCAAATATTTCGCCTGTTAGGCTTCGACTGTGGTGTGCACTGAAGTTACAAGCAAAATTTACACATTAAGTATCGTACGCTAAGAGAACTTTCAATAACAGAATCGATTCACAATGACTGACAATAAAAGCTGATCCCAAATAGACAATAAAAGATATCTCGATTGATACTGACAGAGTTACATGCAATCGGCTGACGTATGCACGGTAGGAAGTGCGACATAGATATCATCATAGAAATTGACAACAATAAAACCTCTAGAATGGAAATTAAGCTTCATGCAATGCACAATAACGGCACATAAATCGCACGCATTTTCACATAGATGCACCTGCCAACGTCTGTATCATTGGGTTAGAATCAGTCACATGAGTAAATCGAAGCTTTTAATTGGTTCTTCATGCCCCAACTTAGTTCCCCCGGATGTACCGCGACCTTGAGTCAATTTCCATTCTAGCGAACTTCAGATAAACAGTTTATTTCTATGGATATCATGCAATGCAATCATACAATGCAGTGCTTAAACAGCTAACAGGATAATCAGGTGAGTATCCAGTGTATGTTAAAATGTTACGTGATGACTGACATGTAAAATAAAGAAAAAATCAAAAAGAAATAAATCAAAAAAGCATCAAAGAAGGTAAGTATCTCATCTCAAAATGCAACGCAGATTCTTATCAGTTTTTTGTGACAAGCGAACATGCACATTTAAATCGTTACATAAATTTTTCACTAAACTGTTCAGCTTGGATGTACAATCACTTCGGAAAGTGACAAGATTGATCGTGGAATTTTGAATGGGCAAACTTCGATTGAGTCCAGCAGGCAAAAGCGAGTTCAGGCGTTGGATCCACATTCTTTCTTTTTGAAGGCGTCGAGAAAGGGAAAGGCAACGGTCAATGGCAAAAAATTGGAAGGAGGAAAGGTCGCAAGATGAATTGAAATGTGGGTTCATAGGTGAGTTCGGACAATTTGAGGATATAGCTCGTTCGTGTTCACCAATGCGCTGTCGGAGGGGTTGCGAAGACTGACCGACATATAAAATTGAGCAGGATGTGCATTTAATAACATATATGCAGTGAGTAGTATCACAGGATAAGTTAAAAGAAATATTGTACATTCGATTACGTGAGTTGCGAAAAACTTTCACACTACAAGCAAAACGGCAAGCTCCACACCTTCGACCGTCACAGCGAGAGAACCCGGGGGACCATTGTGGAAAAAGGCCAGACAAAATAGAGGCACGTTTGACTGAACGTCTTACAAGTGAACGCGTGATTCCTTGAGATCGCCAAAAAGGAAATACCTCACTACAAACAGACCTAAAATTCTCATTATTTGAGGAATGCGTAATAAAACGTAAAATTTGAGAATAAACGACACCTTTATGTACATGATAGGCATGATGTGAAAATTTGTTCAAAAGATGATGACAAGAGTTGTCTTTAAAAGCTACTCGATAGTCGAGCGTGGACGAATCATGCGAGTCACGATAGATTAAGAGATCAAGGAAGCGAATTGACGTGGTGTCATAGGTGAGATCAACTTGAATATGGGGGTCCACAGAATTCATGTGATCACGAAGTTGGAGCAAAGAGTCAAGACCATGATCCCACAGAATGAAAATGTCATCTTGGTATCTCTTCCAAAGAGACGGGGTAAGATGAAAAGTCGAAAAAATTGTTTCCTCCCAGTTGCCAAGGTAGATATTTGCGAATGATCCACCGAAGGATTTTCCCATGGCGACGCCCTTTGTTTGCAACCAGTAAGTATCGCCAAAGCAAAAGTCATTTCGCTCAAGAGACAGTTGTAGGAGTTGCAGAAGAGCCTCGTTAGGACGCTGCGCTTGCGGATATCGAGCAAATGCTTGAGAGACCCTGTTGATACCCTCATTGATGGGAATATTGGTATACAGGGATCTCACGTCAAAAGTGCAAAGTATCGAAGTTGGTTGAATAGTTGTGGATCGAAGGACAGCAATTAGGTGGCTAGAGTCCACAAGAAAGCTCGGAAAACTGCTTGCTAGAGGGAACAGGTAGTATTCGACGAGCTTGGCGATGTTGCTGCTGTTGCTGTTTACATCTGATACTATAGGCCTACCAGGCGGCCTGATTGGAGAAGGCCACAGTTCTTTATGTGTTTTCGGAAGCATGTCGAAGTGACGGGAGCGAGAAGCGGGGTCAGGCATCAGGAAATTAAATTCCTTTCGATTGATGACTCTGGACGAAAGCAGATTGTTCAAAACGTCTTGGTATAAGGAGTCAGAGTCGGAAAGCAAGTCAGGCAGTGGAGTGTAAAAATTGAGGTTGGAAAGATGGTCAGTGCACTCGTCCATGAAATGTGGAGAGTCCATTAAGACCCAAGATCCACCTTTGTCGGAAGGACGGATGATGATGTCCTCGTTGGAGCGCAAAAGCGTCAAAATGTCAGATTCAGAATCGGTTAAGTTGTTTGTCGAGTTGCAAGAATGATGAGTAAACAGAATGGACCTGGCAGCAGACAGAATGCGACGAGATGCTGAATGTACTGACTGGGGAACACGAGCAGCAGGAGGCCAAGCAGATGAAGACCGATGACCGAAACGGCAGGATTGGGTCGCGGAAGATGGCAACGAAACAAAGTGCCAATAGTTTGCGAATGAAGTCCGTGAGGAATGCGTAGACTAGACGATGATTACACGATGTTGGCGTAGGAATAAAGGACGGAGGATAAGATAATAGTTTTAGAAGTGGATAAGACGCTGGGACATGTACACTTAAATTGCAAGTTGACTTCAGCATGTGAGAGTCGAGCTTCTCAAACGCTAGTTTAAATGTGATTGGATAAGATTGTACACAGATAAGCAAGTTTCGGGGCTCCAGGTAGCATTTGTTGAGGAGAATGGATGAGGAGCAGCAAGAATAATGGAGTTGGACGGGTGCTTGCTGCGAAGTTCAGAGAATAACTGTTGATAGGTAGTTCTTTCGCTGTGAGAGAAATTTGCAGGGAATCCACAAAGAACAACAAAACGCGTTGAGTTGGGAGAGATGACGTTGCAGCGACTCAAGAGGCTTTTCAAGCCGGTAACCATAGTGACGAATCGATTGCGACGGTCGAGAAGCCTCAGGCACACAAACACTTTGCAGATCGACGAGGATTCCGGAAGGCTGTTGACCCTGGATCTCATCGCGGAGATGCGACCATTGGGAAGAGCAATCACTTTGGTAAGGCCAAAGATAGGGAAGCGCTGAAGGTTGAAGTCACCAAGGATGAAATTGTGGCAGACTTGCAAACTGGAAAAAGTTACTGGATGAAGTTAAGGAAGACAGAATAGATTTATGTTGCTTTAAAAAGTAGCTCAAGGGAGGAATCGGAAGTGGAGAATGTTAGGCACATATGTGCGCTAATTACCTTGGTATGCTCTAGCCAGTAGCAATTGTAAGAAAAACTACAGTTGTAGTGTGTGACATATGTATATGTAGAGGCGTATATGTAGTTACAGCTAATGTACTTACTCTATATGGTGTGTGAAATCCGCTTTTGCCATGGAATCTCAATCTAGAGCCTGGACATACTTTTATGCTTTAAAATCATTGCTAAATATCTTAGTTAAAAAGTGATACGGTTGCGAAGTTAAAAAGTGGGTCAAAGTTCGGGTGTTATAGTAGTAGTAGTAGTAGTGAAGTGTATATATTTCATGAAAAATAAAAATCATTCAATACAAATGCTAGTACAAAATAACGGGGACAAAGTGTGACATTTACATACAAATAAAGTTGCAGTTACTCAAGAGTTCAATCTCAGCGTTGGAAGGACATATTGAAGTCGAGACAAGCTTTTATAAAAAATGCGTTGATACTTCTAGCGGTGCGAAAAGCGTCTATTGCAAAGTGTCTTGAAAAAGGTAGACGACGAGGAACAATTTCTCTCAAAGGATGAAGTGGGTTTTCACAAAGGATGAAGTGGGTGTTACGGAACGAATTATCAAATTGCCGTCAAATTGCATTGTCGCGCCTCGAATTTTCAATGACTGAGCGACTTATGATTATGACTGGACGACATAAATGTCGCCCAGTTATTACTTTGAAACAATTGGTAAAATCGGTAGGACACTCAGGGAACAGTGAAGGAGCTGTTGATTTCAATGGTTCCTTCTGAGGAATTTGCGATGATCTCCCGTCCGTCTCTTTTCATGTGAGTCGGTCGACCCATGGGTCGAGCATGCAGTCGACGTTGTTTTGAAGTCTCTATCGCATTGAAATGCTTCCCGCACACTCTGTGATTCTCATTCGCAGTGAAATATTTCCATTCAGTGTAGAGTAGGGTCTGTTGGAAACTCAAACATTGAACATTTCTTGACGAATTCATTCTTTCTGGGCTCATAGCCACTGCGACAATGAGAAACCCAGCTCGAAAACACCATCGGTTAAACGTTGTCTTGAAAATATATGTTACATGGTAGTGCACTCCATGAAGAGTGAATTTGACAACTGGAATGTCTGACGATCAGCAAGACGAATAGTCTAGGAAATAAAATACATTAGACTCTATAGACTATTAGACTCTATAGACTCTTAGAATCTATAGACTATTTGGATTAGTCACAACTTACATATAGGTATGAGCATAGACATCGGATAACATTATTAGGATCCTAATAATGTTATCCGATGTATATGGGTATGAGGGATTGAAGAGCATCTATCACGCTATAACATGCAATGAAAATTGGAAGGGACAGCTTATCGCTCCATCTATGTCATGCTAACAGCTACAACAGCGCGCGCGACGTAAACCCTTCTGATGTCAAGGCAGTTGTTCTTCTCGATGCACTCTCTATGAGCCACTCAAATTGTTTGTCTACTTACAAAATTTATACTATCAACTTCTATTTATCTTTAGAATTGCGCTAATATTTTTTTCCTATTCGTGACGCATGTGACGCAATGCGAAAATTCCATTCAAATCCACTTCCTATTACCTCCAGGAATTATTGTAAGTGAACACATAGGAGGTTCGATGCATGTCGTTGACGAATAGGACGACGTTTATTCAATTTTGTCCTCAACTGATGCATCTTTAATTTCGTGTGGGGCCAGTTGAGTGTATTCGTAGTTTTCTTCATTTTGTATCTCAGGATAGAATGAATTTTCGCTAAAACGCAGCTGGTGAAAGCGTCCATGACACATTAAAACAGGTTAACACAGTTATACTGTCAGTGATTATTGTATGGAGCCTATATTTTAGTGGAAATGGGAGTGTGCCTAATAATTGACTGACTAATGTCAAAAGCTGCATTTCTCTACAGAAGTTGCAGTTAGATGAAGCAAATCACTAAGATACATTTTAATCTATTAGAAAACTGAATTTGAGATGCTCTTTCGCAGCCATAAATGTTTATCACATCCAGAGCGTGTCATTCTCCATCGGACCTTAACGCGATGATTCAAGTATTTGTGGAAAGTAGGCAAGAAGCCCTCCATTCATTCCTAGGTCACTGAAGTGGCGCGACTGGAAAATTGATCATATGCAGACAAATTTACCGCAAGTTTTATTTATCTTTGTCCATGTTCTTGAAGTTGTTGCGACATAACGAAACATTTAGATAATGAGGGTCATCATTTGCAATGGCACCTGAAGCAATTTTACATTGGTGTGGCAAGAAAACCGCACATGTCCTTTGGTGGTTCTAGGTAGATATGCGCACCCATCTGCCATCTAGCATGCCTTGTTTTGCATGCTAGAATTTGGTGCGGCGTTATTAATCGATGTAGACTAACATTTGAATTAGAAATAGGGGAGAGTGGGGTAATTTGGCACCTGAGGTGAATTGGCACCCACCCCCTACAGCCTTTTTTAGGCTCTGTATCAAAAATCCGTAATATACATTTGAAAGCACTATTATAGTGCACACTTGGTATATAATAATTATGTTCTCGGCAGACTTCGTTTTTCCTCCACACATCAAAATTACGTTTACCTTAGGTTAAAAAATTTTTTGCATTTCTGCAGTTTTTGGGTTTTCTTAGCAACTGATATTTACCGGCAATACACGTTTTCTGCTAGCTAGGTCAATAGACTAAAAGGTCACATGAATGAAATTTCCTAAATTTTGGTGTTCTCGGTGCGTACGCCAGCTGTTTTCGATAAAAAATGAAATGGGGTGATTTGGCACTCGGACAGTGGGGTGATCTGGCACTATATGATGACAGCTAGTTTTGGGTGTACCGAATCTAGCTTAATCCTGCTATTGAAACTGAACTAGTAGGACATCCATCAGGCCTAAATCTTAACGCATCATCACTGCAAATTGCTGCTAACTATAACCGATTAGGCTTATCTAAAAGGGAAAATAACTCAGCCTATAGCGATATGCGTTTTCCAAGTTGATTTCGATTGCCTACTGCGTCAGTTGGAGGAGCCGGAACCATATATTTCGGCTACCTGCCGAAATATCAGTGTTCAATTTGCCGAGCCCGTAGACATATTGGAAAAATAGCATGCTTGCAGTGTTTCTATTGATAGCATAGCCTACTCTTGTTTTGTATTGTTCAACTGTGTAATTTTTTCATCGATTTGATATATATAAAGATTTATTTTTACTATGCATATTGTTTTACATGCGTCAAATCAATAAGATTCAAGGATTGGGGATGATATGATATAATAAAACCACATTTCAGAATTATCTACATAGACATACAACAACTAAAAATTATGACATAGGTGCAACAAAGTCGAATGTGTGTAGTTAGTGCCGGTATATAATCCTAATTAGTAAGTCAATTAGTTAGTTTTTACGGGTCTGCGTATGTGCTTGTTTTACTAAAAACGCAACCTAGACTAACGGCACATACCCTAGTTCACAAAATAGTAACAGCGGTACATCGTGGGGCAAGTTATGGGGGACAAACTAGAGGAGTGCCAAATCACCCCATCGAAGTGCCAATTCACCCACACATTTCGTGAATTGGCATTTTTGTAACTTTTTTTGAAACGAATATTTGAAGAGGAAGGAGTCCGAAGCGAAAAAAATGTTTAATATAAAAAAGTTAGGAAATTCCTTGAATATTAAGGTCATTATGTTTGAATAGTAAAAAAATACGTTGTTTGGTAATGAGAGCTAATTTAGTGTTAGGGTGCCAGATCACCACACTCCCCTATCTGTTGTGCTTTGCACTAATACACATCTCTCATTGTGTTTTGTGACTACATATAGCTCATAGCCTTTGCGCATCGCATGCATGTCTTATATTCTCATGAACCGACATGTATGATGGCCCTACATTTCAATGTAGGCCATATGATGGAGTCAGGACCTTAATTCAGGACTAGGAAGGTAGTTAGTTTTGTCTAGGTTGTACAAGATTTGAGATGGTTTTCTTATGCTTAAAAGGTGGGGGAGCTGCATCAGTTTCTGATAATCCATACAATTGATATTTTCTATATTCATGGAATCTTCTTGAGCTGTATAGGCTTGCCTACGGTACTTAAAATATGCTTCAGCTTCTCATGGCATGCTACATGATAAACCACTTGTAGGCATGTGTAATACATATGTTGAGATATGCTTTGAATGTAGACACTGCTGCATGAATTTGGAAATCATATTATATTATCAGTTATTAGAGAGTTTAAAGATTTTGTGTCTCAGTCAGAATTTGAAACACAATAGTCGCAATGCTTTGTGACAATGGGAAACTTGCGATGCAATAACAGGAGACAGTGCTTTGGCCTATGGTCACATTGGTCAGTTGTCTTAACACCGACCACTATTCCGAACACTGCGTTGTCAGACACTCGAGAAGAATCTTCACATGACCTCGTATTTGTCAGTTCTTGTACCTCGCACTTCAATTGTTTCTTGAAAGAATGCGTATAAAATTTTTTTTTTGACTTGCCTTTTCATCATAGTAGTACAGATTTTTTGTCTCTACATAATATTTTTGATTGATGCAACAATGATTCGCTTTAGTGATGATTTTTTGTTGGTGTACTGACATTGATGTATAAGAAATACGTCGATTCGAGAGAAAGTTGTACGGTAGACAAACATAAAAGGCATGGAAGGATAGGATGGAACATTTTTTAACTTTGAATAATCGACTTGCGCAGTTGGACTTTTTGATTGACCTTTGAAACTTGCCATAAGTATATCCATCATTGCTATAAAAGCAAATTATCACATGTAGGAAGATAAAGGGGTCTTACTAGAACATGAAAATTGACTATATGAATGACACTATATAACCCAATTCACCGGAAACTGACTATCAAGACTTTTTTATCTGTCATCCAGGCAAATGCCCTAATACCAAAACTCTTCGTACCGTCATGAAATCTAGGAATGGCGCCATTAATCCGATTTTTTAGAAGCTTAAAGCTCGAAAAATTCAAACTCCGGATGAGTGTTGAACATGATCGCATGACTCAATCTTATGTCCAAGTTGCTTCGTTAAGTCGCTAGAGCTGAATGAAAATGCGTGATGACGTCATTGGTGAACTACGCGTGAAGACAATGGCATAGGAGCAGGATGGAAGAGTGCAAGCAAGCGCCAGATTTCAGACACCGACGAATGAGTTGCACTTTTATCACGTGCACTGACGAATAAGCATGAAAAATGCAAGCGCATAATTTCATATAGCTGCATTTCATTTCAATCTGGAGATTCATTTTAAGTTTGCTGTAAAAATGATGTAGTGTTGTGTCTTCGGATGTACCAACAATGCCAATACTGCACGTAAAAATCTAAGCTTCTATACAGATTTCCAACAAAAAGCTTCCTTGTCCATTAAATGGTGTCGAAGCATAAGACGGAAAGACTTAACTCCTTATAAACACGGTCGTGTACATTTTGACTACTTCGCCAAAGTCGACAAGATAAGGAATCTGTGGTATGCTACGTTGTCTGACCAATATCGAAAGAATCATACTCTTTTTCGTTTGCGACCTATCGCACTCCCATGTATCAAAATGACTTCTGTCTCAAAGTGATCTCATTTCAATGATTTTGTACTAGAATAATATTCAAGACTTTATTTAGAAACCCCTCAAATTAGAATCATTAATTTCACCAATAAACTTTGGATTTGGAGTCTGATCGATCATTACAGTCCGGCAGCCAGAGCGAGATTCTTCAGGGAACGAGGCCGAAAATGAGACTCACAAAATGATCCCTACTACTAATCTGTGCGTCTGCCGAGTTCTAGTTAATTCCTTTTCTTGTCAGACAGGATTAAAGAAAAACACATGTAAATCCAATGTGACGCAGATTGCAGTTTTTACCAGAAATGAAATTTTCTATGTTTTCTCTTATCAGCTGGAAAATGTGAAGTCTAGAGCCATAATTTTTTGACATGGAGTGTCATCAAGTCATTTCAATCATCATCTTCATGAACATTTGTAATCTTTTGATGTGTCTTGTTTGTCTATAGGAGGTACCTAAATCTAGTAACAGTGACGGCAACCGTGTTTCGCCACTATGATTCAGCAAAACAACTTCAGCTTGGATTTAGCGAACCTCTATAGATTACTTGACATTTGGACCTGAGCTGCTCTAGATCCTCATTCTCAATCAAACCCGAAAGTAGGAATTACGCAAAAGCAAATTGAAGGAAGGCAACATTATCTTAATTTATGAAGTTCACATGAATTTCTCATCACGTTGCTATGAATCGGGCAGCGACGTCCGTCTACTTTAAGGTCTATGGCTCGAAAGCTTTGTGAACAAGGCTCATGCAAGTTCGGATCCGAAGGGGGTAAAACGCATACCGAGTTCACACTTTGTAGAGTCTATAAGTTATTCAAGTGTCAAGTATGTGTCTGCGTGGCATGCATCTATCTAGCATGAGTCGATGGTTAGAAATCGTTCTTAAATAGTGTGAGTTTGCTATTTGATTAATTTACACTGCTTGATTAATTTACAAGAATGTATCTTCTTGAGATTTCGGAACACCTCTCCGTTTTATGATGTGGGATTGGCTGTCGAGGCACGCCCTTCGACCAAATTATGTAAATTTAAAGTTTAATTACACGCTCTAATGATTCGCACGGTCAGTTTTAATTAATTTAGGCTACTAAATAGTTTAACAATTTGCAAATTAACTGATAGGTGTTATTTAGTTTGTAGAATATTTTTATTTATTTGAATTTATAATGTTGTCATATTATCTTTATGAATTGTGTATTTACATTCAGTGTGGCAGGGGAACTTATTATTATTACCTATTTCTTACAATATATTTATCATTTTTATTTATTTTTCAATGAATATTTACGCATAAATGATCTGTGATAATGATATCACTCACACGTGATAGGAAATGACCGGAAGACAGCCCATGTAAAATATTATGGCTGAAGGCAATACTTCTCACTTGATAAGCGAAAACATAGAAAATTTCATTTTTTGCCAAAAACTGCAATCTACGTCCAATTGTACTAACATGTGTTTTTCTTTGATCCCGTGTGATAGGATGAGGAACTAACTAGAACTCGGCAGATGTCCAGATTCATAGTTTTGCATTCGCAGTCTACATCTCTCTATGAAAATCTAATTTTCGGCCTCACTCCCTGCAGAAGCTCGTTCTGGCTGCCGGAATATTACGATGCATTGAAATATTCATATCATCTTCATTTCAGACAAAATATTAGGCCTACCAAATATGTGCTTGCTACCGACAAATACATAAGCATTCATTGTTTGTCATAATATTGAATGAATAAGATATGAGTCCAGAAATTGTCAGCGGAATTTGATAGCATTTTCCCATTATAAGGAGGACCTTGCATAAAAAGAACTCCGTTCATTGTAAAAAGCAATCTGCTAAATCTAGTTGATTGTTATGCATGCACATAAATTTCTCTCTCAAAAGTATGGCCTGACGTGAGAAAAAACTCGATAACTTTCCATAACTTCTCATTGACAATTGTTGAAACTACCAGATCATCGCACAGCAGCCTTAGTCAGCGACTCGTAGCGGTCGGAGGAAGGTTGTTGTTAATTCACTCTCATTGGGAAGATCATCAATGACGGCATCAGGAATTTTTGAATCGCCTGTACGCTTTGACGATTCGGCTTGAGAGACTTTAGTGGACGGATTCAAGCAGCTCGAGTCAGACCCTCGATTATATGCAATAAAATGGAAGCCGAATGAGAAGGTATACAGTACCAGTATTGCTATTGTACAATGTGTTGCTACACCCTTATCTTGCGACACGTAATCTTATTAAGCTATGTAGTGCACTTTATGTTGATGCAAAATTATATGTCTCTGCATCAATAGCTTGTGATACCCTAAGATTGCTGTAAATTTCAAAAACAAGAGTAGTGCGGAAAATGTAGGCCACTCTAGTTGCTATAAATGTCACTCGTAACTCTGATATGCATGTAATTGCAAACACCCAATTAATCACATCATACCGGGGATCGATGATAATATACGGATGAAATCCAAATAATGACGGCACTCTAAATCAAATTTTTTGTGATTTTTTTCGAAGCCCTATTGCAAATAGCTCACCGGAAAAAAATCATCGTGTTCCCCGAAATTTTTGAAGGTGTATCCGGGTGTGCTCATGTAGGCTATATCACAGTAAGGCTAAGTCAAGGTACAGCAGATTCGACTAAGATATTGCTCATTTTGTTTTTTAGTATTACTCGTAGAAAATTTTGAATAAGAGCAAAACTCGCCAAAGATCTGCCCTTTCTATCTATATAAGTTAATTTGAAATCGGTTCGCTGCTTCACTTGTTGAGCCCTGAGTTTTTTCGGCTGGCATCTAGAATGATTTTTTTCGATAAATTAACTATAGTTTGCAATATTGATAGCCGACACAAGGCACATGCGATAGGTTGATATTGGCGATTTCTGTTGATCTGGAGATCAAACAGGTAATTGACAAGATCATTGCCTATCATACTCTTGTTTTTTCATTGAAGTGTCTGACGAGCTCATTGACCATAGATGCTGTTGGTGCACTCCTGGTCCGCGCGATCTGGTGCGAATTTCATGTCTTCCAGGAGGAGGAAAAGTCTTATGTAGTCCTGGCCATTTTTTTCACGTGTCATAAGAGTTTCCTCATGTTGTGAAAAGTCAATTTAATCATTCGCAATTATATAACACAAGTTGCGCAATTTATCTATGGTCTATTGTTTGAAAAAAGAAAGCAGCAGTGTTTTAATGATGATGTCAGTTTAAAGATGCTTCAAAAAATCTCACTTAGCATTCATCTTTCATGTATATTCATATAATTGCTCCCCGAATTTTCCTAAATTGCTGCTTGCATAAAATTACGCGCACTATTAATGACACCAGGACATTTTCGGGCAATTGGACGACCTCGAATTTCCTACGTTATCGCCCTCTAAAATCCATGCTTGTGTTGCATAGTTGCCACAAATTTCATTCGTGTTTAATTTTGTGATTGAAATATATTTCTTGGTCACGTACTTGTATGTTTTTTGGATTGTCATTTAATGTGTTAATTTCAAGTTTCGCTTTTGCAGGTGATTTCAAAAAACTCATAATTCCTGGTGGAAATACCTTCATGCCACCTCCTCGGAAGAGGCAATATCCCCCGGTGAGTTAGCTATCTCATTTTAAGAATCAAGTGTTTCTGCTAGCGATACCAGTAGATGATAAGTGAAGATCAGCAGTTTTTCCCGCTCGTATATCCGATGTATGCATCCAAATGTCCGACGTGTGCATCAATTATCCGAAGTGTGCATCAATTATCCGATTTGTGCATCAAATATCCAAAGTGTGCATCAAATATCTAATGTATGCATCCAAATATCCGACATCATGCGTTGATATTTCCGATTTTTTCAACGTATTTTTAAATGATTTACTGTGCAGCGCCTATGCACGAGCATGATGAAAACAGTAAATAATCAAATTTCACGAATTTTGAACCATCATGGAGATGCATAAGATAATTTTTTGAGAAAAAATTTTTATGGGAATTTCCATACTCCGAGGCCTGAGAGAGGGAATCTGGTGCCCCCCCTCGACCTATCTACAATACTTCAACTGATTCAATTGAAGTGAAATGTCACATGCAGAATCACTGTCAAAAATGATGATATCACATGCACATGAGCGGTTGATCTATCCTCAGCACAAAAAGTGAAAAAGAAGGTGATTAAGAAAGTGATTAAGGCTCCGAGGTCCACTGAATCCCCCCTCAGGCCTCTGAGGATTAAAATATTGTATGGTGCAAAAATAAATCGACGCGAAATGAATTACAGATATACTGCAGTTAGAAAAAAATCGTGTCAAGTAGCTTAGAAAAGATACGTTACAAAGTAATATGATATGAAAATAAAGTCTCCATTCGAAAACCAATGACAATTTCCTTTACTACATGTATGCTTATTACGTATTATAATGAAAATGGATCAACAAATAGCAATGGCTTAAGTATCAATGCACCCACAGTAAATCATTTAAAAATTCGTTGAAAAAATCGGAAAATTCAACGCACATGTCGTATAATTGGATGCGCATGTCAGATAATTGAATGCCTGCTTCGGATATCTGGATGCACACATCGGATACGAGCGGAAAAGACTAGTTTCACTAACTTGCTACGTCGTAATTTCAAATCTTAAATAAACTTCAAATTTTGCATGGATGATCCTTCAACAATGTCACATGACTCCATCTGACATCGTTTATGGCTAATGTCTGACGTGGCTAACAATTACATTAAAATGCTTCATGTAGCCATAATGCAGCGTTTTTAACGGATTTTACACTGTATTTCTCAGGCATCCGACAGAAATCCCATATATAGGAATTCCCCTCACACAAATCTACAAATTTATCCCTTTCTCACACCACACGTAGTCACTTACTATATGAAAATTTCCATTTCTACTGCATGTGTGGATGATAGCCAGTTATCGCCTTTCCAATCCGCACTGACGAACATTGTTGGACGAAATGCCGTGAAGTCTTGCAGTTGACAAGGTCTTTTATGCAGTTTGTGTCTTTTAGGCCACTTTCGACTCTCATGCCAGTCAGTCACCGAATGGCTAAATCACTTCCGTTGACTTTCAAATTTTTCGTCATGTGTGGTAGTTCGATAACTTTCATACTAATTTAAGGAAAATACAAGACTTCTTACAATGACTACTGTATGGATTAGCTTCATTAATGATTAAGGTAATTGACGGAGGTCCTAACTTATGCCTTATAATTTTATAAATTATTCAGTAGCATTTCACAGCGCTTTCGACTGGACACGTAAATCCTTTGTCTCAATAAAGCATCTTGTCAGACAGTACTATTCCAATAGCATTACTTTGTTCAATAAAGCATTAGTATAAAAGTACAGTAGTGCAATAAAGTAAAAGTAGAAAACTTGGTCCGACCGGATTTTGAAGTCTGTTGCATGCTGATGATGATAATATTTGCGCTATGTTATATGTCATGCTTCATATTATAATGTAGCAATGTTGATATTACTATTATGATGAATGGTCGTAATTTAATGGGATGATCAACAACAGAAAGACAGAATAGTTTCACTTTATTTAGACAAAATCAGGTGATGAATGTACGCTATTTAGTGTATAGATTGGTTTCTAGTTTAACTCCCGAGCTCTCGCGTTGGGGGCAATGTATGAAGACTATCAAACTCAGAATCGTGATTTTTGCCTTGCTTGTAAAATTCACCTTGAAATGTTCTTTTAATCAGCAACTTCTTTGAGGACACGACAGAACATTTGTTTCATTGGTATAAATTATTTTCTGACTCTTCTCTACTGTTCTTCAGCCTCTGGTTCCGTATTTGCCACCAGTCTCCAACAATGTGGATTGGCGAAATCGATGGCCAGTGGCAACTTCTTTCAATGCTGTGGCACCATTGCCCCTTCGTCAAGGTATTGTAACGGTAAGAACAAATAAATCCTCATTGCGATTGTTCAGTTCACTTTATAATGTTGGGGTTTATTTCTTACAGAACTCAACAGAGAACAAAGGCGAAATTCCTGGGCCTGTTGGCAATCACGAGCTGCTGAAAATACCAAATTTTCTTCATCTGACTCCTCCCCATATCGCCAAACAATGTGAAGCTATTAAAAGTGAGATACTGGAATCCCTAAATTGATGTTCATTTTTAGATAACCTGTTTTGCTGTTGACTGATGTTCAGTTGTCCATGGATATTGATAAACTATTTAATCACTTTCCACCGCTCGATGAAATAACGCAGTTGCCACAAGGGCGTGAATTTCACGATTTGTGCATGTAATGCGTGGGAAGGTTGAATCTGGTGCAACTATTCTATTGAATTTCATCCTGCCAGCCGCATCAGTGGCTCGTAGCTCAGTTGGTTAGAGCACAGGTCTAGTTAACCTTGGTCATGGGTTCGAATCCTACCAGCCGCGCATCTTTTGCATGGCAATTTGATCTATCGTTTATTTAATTTCATTGTTGTTAATTGTTGACCGAGAATATGTAAAGGAGTTACAAGGCGATAAATTTTGCTTCAGATCAAGTATTAACTTCTTTTAGATAATATCCTCGCATCTCAAAATTCACGTATAAGTTTGGTGTCCGACCTGGATTCGCTCATCAATACCCCCGAATTGTAGAAGATCAAGAAAATCGTTATTCAGACGAATTGTAGAGCCATCAGGCAATCCAAAATATGCAAGAAAAGGTGGGAATTACCCGTTTCATGATCGCGAGTCGCTTTAATGGACGAGCAGTTAAGTTTTATGACTTGTGAAGCAAGAATTAATTTTCGATTGATTTGGAGGCGTAGATTTACATTGAGTATCGTTTAAGGACGGAGGGATTTGAAAATATGCTAGCAAATTCGGGAATGAGCCATTTAACAATGCTGAGTCGTTTGCATGAGCGAGCAAATTCATCTGGAAAGTCTACGAAGTTAGCATTAATGACAGCATTAACTTAATGTTTTTGTAACATTTTGTCTTTTTCCTGTATCTTTTAGAATTTAGAGTATTGATAAGCGAATTCTAGGTCGGAGAATATACACTTCTATGTGAATTTTGAATTGCGAACAAATCATCTGAAAAAATTGATGTTTGAGTTGCTGCTTACTTCATCGCCTTAGGAACTACTATGTAGCACTGCTGCACCGAAGTGACTATTCCCTCTCCAGTGACGTTGTTGAAAATGAACGATATGATGTCAAATCTTGTGACTTATTCTTTCCACAAGTAATGTGAAGATTATCTCCATTCTATGGCATGTTGACATTTGGAGTCCTGATTCTTGACTTTAGTCCATTGACTGCATCTGTAGACAGCATCGATGTGTGGTCGGACATTTTACAATAGACAATACATGTATTTGTTAAATGACATATAATTACATATTTAGGTAAATGTTCGTCTTACCATCCTCCACATGCAGCATGACATGTATAAACAAAAAATTCTAATTTCCTGAGACCTAGTCTTAAATTGTGAAGTTCATGTGAAAGTGTATGTGTCTGCTGAATGGTAATAACCATAACCTCGTACATTCGCTCCTCGAACAGATGAATGAAAAGCTCAAAAGCTAATCATCATTGATTAATCCCGTAGAAATGAACCTAAAAGATCAGTCGAATGATGCATGAAGGAACTTCCTAATATCCGATAGTTCAAATGTTGCATATTTTTCAAGTGAAAATAATTATGCTTCTTATGATGTTTAGATTTATGATAAACTTTAGTATTTTCATAGTAAGAAGCTTGTTTTATACCTACTGGTTGAAAGAATGACTACAGTACCTGTCATAAGTTTGGAAACCCCGCGTCCCAAGTCAGTGATTTTATGAAATTCATACTGCATTCACTCGTATCCTAATTTTTTGTCAAAATTATCTCACTCCACAGTAATAACCATAGAAATGGATGTTTCCCTCCTCTGCTTGTCTAGAGGAGACATGACGAAATGCCAGTGGCACCATGGAAGACTAGCAAGGCGGGTCATGCTCCGAAGCAAAATTCATTGTTGAGATTGAAAAATGAGAGTAGATGTGGACTGGGGAAGCTGTAGATTCCGCTAGGACTGTCCGATTCCAATTATTCCAGGTGGGACATGAAAATTCAGATTTTCGTCTACAATTCATCTCGGGTATTTGACCAAATTTGACCGTGATCGGCTACAATTAGGTGTGCGCTTGAAGCCTGCTATTGTCATAGGCTGTTGCGTTTCCACTAGGGGCTTCGATTTCCCGGGAAATTCGTTTCCCGGGATTCCCGGGAAAAATGTTAAAAGACTGTATCTGTATAAGTAAGTGATTTTGAGACAGGCATTATGTCTTTAGATGTAACCTTTATGAAACTGAATACTGACGTCATCATTGAAATATTATTGTTTAGGCAAAACTAACTATTTAATATTATAGAATTGATACTTAGATATCAAATAATAATAATTAATACTACACTTAGATACAAAAATCACATAGTTTTTAGTTTGCGTCCTTCAGTTTTGAGACTTATAGTGGCCTCTCAAAACGCACATGGCGTTCACACTTTTGTCGCTAAGATTAGATCTCAACTTGGTGATGAACAGGCCTGCTGCGGAAAAGGCTCGTTCCGATTCCACGCTCGTCGGCTGAATCGAGAGCAAGGCCTTGTGAAGATTATTGAGATTATACGTTCGCTGCCCTGTCGCCTCGAAGACAGCGAATTCTTTGGAAAGAGCCGAATGTAAGTTGGCTGAAGAGATTGAGGAAGATTTGTGGAGCGTCTTCTCCAGTTTCTCCGCTAGCGTGAGAGGCTGCATCTCCACGTCTCCTGTGTCTTCTTCTCCGACCGCGTTGTTTTCATCCGTCTACAATTCAAAAACAATGTTAAGTGTATAGTTCATAACTTTAAGTACATTCGATTTTAGCGCCTTTCTTATCTCTATGTGTAACTACTTGCCCACTTGAACAAAAATAATTTAAGCACCTCCCCATGAATTACAATTGTGCTACAATTATGCTTGGTCTCAGTTTTTTGTCAAAAATTTAATTTTGCAATATTTTGCCAACTCACTTTTTCTTCCGTATGTGCTGTAAAAATCCGCGAAAGAAGTGACTTGGCCAACTGCAACATGCTCGTCTTGCTCGCCATCTTGAAATAAAGTTCGCCATTGTGCACGCTGGTAGGGTCATCCAAGTATTTCAGTAAACTGACGAGAATCACCTGCCTCCTCTCCTCGACTCGGTTCACTATGGCGTCCCTAATCATACATGCCTCGTCTGAGTTTTGACTATCTAATTCTTTGACAAGGAAAGACAGAATGTTGTCTGCGGTAAGAAGCGATGCATCGCGGCGGTTCAAAGCATCCAGTGACACTTTCGCGGGTTCGCGTGCAGCCTCCAGTTCCTTAAGCCTTCGCAGCTCTATTTCAGAGAGACCAAGGTCTGTACTGTCCAGGTCGATCAGCGCCTTTTCCACGGCCTTGTGCACTTTAAGCACTCGTCTGAACCATGGCCAACATGCTATTCCAACGTGTCTTCGTATCAAGTTGCATTGTTAGTTTTTTCTTGAATTCGGATTCGATGTGGCGCTGCAGGGTGTCATTGCGCAACGGCGACACTCGGAAAAACCTGACAAGCTTTCGCGTTTTCTTTATCACTGCATGTAGGCTTGGGACCAGATGTGGCGGAGGGAGTGCATCGTCAACTACTGGAACAGCGCAGCCGTCTTCATTTTCCAAGTCTTCAACAAGTTCGTCGCCATCATCGTCCTCAGTCTCTTCCTCAGAGGTGTTGTGCAAGACCTCAACCTTCCGATAGATCACATCACAAATGGCCAAGTGGATGCTGTGGCTGTAACACTGCTGATGCTCAGTCCCTGTGATGGACCCCATCTTCACCATAACTGGAGCGCCGTCAGTAGTGACGCAAACGATGTTTTCAGACATTAACAGACCGTACTCAGTAAGACGGGCGTTGAGAAGGTCGAGGCACTTGTCTGCCGGAAAACTGCCGGGCATGCGAATCATGCCAAGATTCAGGAACTTCCCGCCTGCTTGGTGCACGTTTACGTTCATGTAACGTCTATTGCTGGTGCTAGTGAACTCGTCGAGCGTTACGCTGAACCTCTCGCCCTTGGACTTTATCCTCGCCAAGTACTGGATGTGCTCATCCTTCACCTGATGGAACTGTTTGTGCACCATGTCCATGATAGCGCCTCCGCTCTTCGGCAGTTGATGACCTTGGCTGCTCAGTGCTGATCGTAATGTTTTGCTGTGCTGGATCATAGCAATCGGCATGCCATCTTCTGCCACTAGCCGTGCTACCTTCTCCTGTGTCGTCTCCTTCTTGACGAAGTTCATGAGCATACCTTCAGGAGATTGTATTGCCTTTGGAGTTACTGCCGACGGTAATACTGATGAGGACGACGAGGAAGTTGACGGCATCGTGGTACTGGTTACTGACGATTTTGATATAATAGTGCTACAGATGTCGTGAATGGACTTCAAGTGACGAACAAGTCCGCTTGTTGAGCCTCCTGAGGTCGACAGGACTTTCTTGCATACTTTGCACTTGGCGTGCTCATTTCCTTCATCCTTAAAGTGCAACCAAACGAACGAGTCTTTAGTTCTTTGTTTAGGCATGTTTTAGGCATTCAATGCCTGAAAAAAAACACAGCGAAAAGTGAATTTCTAGCATTATGGCAGTTATTCAATAAAATACGATGTCTACTTACGTCAGATGAGCCGTGATGGATCGGAGAAATTGAATGAACACTTGATTCGCCAGTACAGGAAATAAGCCAGCTCGTCGACAGTCGCTGGTAAAAACCTCAGTTCTAAAAATAGCACGCTCTGCGGTCTGGAGCAAAGAGATCAAGACAGGATCAAGAACGCGCTGTTTCCAAGAGTAAGCCAGCTCGTCGACAGTCACTGGGAAAACCTCAGTTCTAAAAATAGCACGCTCTGTCATCTAGAGCAAAGAGACTATGAAAGCCCTGTTTTCTTGAAACAATGACCGAGAATATCTTTGGTAAAAATTGAGCCGCTCACGGCTATACGATTACTACTGTCCTTCGCTGTTTCTAACATATAAAATACGATTCCTCTTGGTCATCTGGCAGACATTTGTCATGATAAAACTAATGATTATATTGAAAGAATGTAGTATCAACCTCGATAATGTATGTATGTTATTAATACTATGTTAAATACTGTATGTTTTAAAAAAATGGAATATGTTATTGGACAAAAGTTTTGATGTAATGACAAATTTCCCGGATTTCCCGGGAAATCGAAATTATTTTTCCCGGGAAAAGGCCCTAGTTTCCACTGATTGCAAAATATGTGCTTGGAATGTCCCCTAGATAACAGAGATTCTATGGAGATATTTTTTAATAAACTCTTTAATGTAATTTTTTTGTTTTACAAAAATGTAAAATGCTAAATATATCTGAAAAATTTTGCTATATAAGGCATTAGAGCAGCGTTATTTTATATAAAAAAACCATAAATGGAACATAGGCTAAATTATTAATCTTGATCTGGGACACAGCGACAATAGGGGTTAAAAACAAAAAAACTTCTTATTTTTACTAGAAGACCAAAAACAGAAAAAGTATTAAAATTGAGTGAATGAAAATCATGAAAGCCATAAACCATCACTCCTCCGCATCGATTCGCATAAAAAATTGGTGTCATCAACGTGTAAATGTTCATCAACTTCATTAACTTAAAAATAAAAAGTAAAAAAGTATAACTAACTACTAACTAATGTAATATATACCATTTTTGACTGATGCCCCATTTTGTTACATTATTTTATTTTTTACACACCATAAAAAAAACATATTGGTAAAAAGAAAATAAATAATTAATAACTAACGATATTCACATCCCGTAATAGCAGTTAATGATTTTAATGATTATCAGATATCTAGGCTGTCAATCCCATTCGAGCTTACTGCATTGTCGTCGTCATAGCGATAGCATAGATAGCTTACTAATACGGGTGTATGTTCTAAGCATAGAAGTAGATAATAGCACACTAGAATGGAAGTTTGATATCTTGCCTATGTACAATGATGCATGGACTCCTAGATATATAACACCTGGACTGAGTCCATGAATGATGGCACATGGAAAAATCTATGGTTTGTAGATCAGATTCGATCTAAAACATTGTATCATAGTCAAACTATTTGTCAAGTTGGTTGTGGAAGTTGTTGACACCTAATTACAGGATTTTCATGAAGAGAATTGCAAATGAGATGGCGGCATTGTTTCATGTGAAATAGCCTACTATTCCATGGATTAATATAGTGTGTCTATTTGTAGCAGTCACTGACAACTATTTTCCAATGTTTCAATATTGGAATGCGAATTAAAAATTGGTTCACAAAGTCATAACTGAAAGTGGTCGGTGTGCTGTTTGTAAGAACATCTGAAGAATTCACAGATCGAAAGTCTAATTATTGGATAATTTCTTCTTCAAGCGGCTAAGAAACCTGGCGCTTTTCTGGAATAAACACATTGAAAGTTTCTTTACCGACAATCATTTCTCAAATAAATTAAATGTCGCTGGAACTTTTCAATTAATCATTGAATGACACATGTGATATTTTGGAAGCTGATATTCGAATGCATGTGGAGATTTTGAAAATTATTCAAATTTAGTGAACAGGAGAACCCTTTAAAGTAAAATGAATACTCTAAGATTTCTTGGCCTCTGATTTCAAGCTGGATTTATGCATGTTCTGTAAATCGACATCACAAGTTGAATAAGAGTCTGATTATGCTATTGATAGATTATCGGAGGGATATATCAAAATGATGAACGTACAGAACGTTTGAAAGGATTTCCTTCTTTGTCATCCTGTCGGCGCAGCATTTTGTAAATTCACTAATGCTTTTGAATACATGATCTTTGGACAAGGGACAACAATCCAGATCAAGAATTGGCTTGATAAATATAAATGACAATCAGAAAACAGGGAAACCAGCTCGTACAATTTGCATTTTGCCCCAACTAAGTTTCCCCGGCGTGTGCCATAATTTTCATGCAGTTTCCATTCTAGGACTTTCTATGGTATTGTTAATTTCTATGGTTCTAAGTATCAGTGACGAGTCATCTCATTTTCATTTCTGCATTGCAATGGGATCAGGAAAACAACTAACTGACGCACAGAGAGGCGCGATTGTGAAGCTGAAAAGAGGAGGACTCAGCCACAAGATGATTTGCATACAGCTGAAAGTTTCAAAATCAGTTGTATCAAAGATTTTGAAACGATACAACATGGAAGGAAATTTCTCAGTTCGTAGCCGTTGCGGTCGACCTTCCAAGGTATCCAAACATACAAAGAGACGAATGAAGAAGGTCATATCGGCAGATCCTTTCCTAACTTCTAATGATCTCATCCGAGAAGTATCTCCTCTACGGTGTGTGTCTACGGAAACAATTTCTCGTGTTTTGCGGAAAGACATTAACTTATGGGCTCGCAAAGTTCAGCGGAAACCTCTAATGACGAAAGCCCATTTGCAGAAAAGGAAAGAATTTTGTATGCGAACAAAAGATTGGACAGCTGACGATTGGGGTCACATCATGTGGTCAGATGAGTCTAACTTTTATTTGTTTGATCAATCAAGGTGGCGTGTCCGAAGACCAAAACAATCTGATCCGTCCGATCATCGGTTTACACAACCAACGGTGAAACATCCTCCGCACGTGATGGTATGGGCTTGTTTTTCCGCCACTGGAAGAGGAGGTTTGGCTATCTTACCTCAGAATGTCAATATGGATTCATCAAGATATTTAGAAACTCTAGAGTCTCATATCCTTCCGTTCATGACGATCCGAGACGCAAGCATTTTCATGCAAGACGGCGCACCGTGCCATAGATCAAAGAAAGTCACAGAATGGCTTGAAAATCATGCTATCCAGACTCTGAAGTGGCCACCGAATTCACCCGACCTAAATCCCATTGAAAATTTATGGTGCATAATGAAAAGAAAAATCAACAAATTGAAGATAACCTCCATCATGCAGTTGAAACAAGCAATAATTGATCTGTGGACCCAACAAACTGATCCAATGTTGTGCAACAGACTTGTGGCATCAATGCCTTCAAGAATTCAAGCAGTGATGAAGAATAAGTACTATCCATCCAAATACTGATGTAAGTAGCCTGCCACGATAATATAATATAATAAAGACATTCATAGTCACTTCAGAAATACATGTAAATTTTGGATTACTTTGTATAGTTTTGATTTAACAAAATTATTGCTTTCGTGTATGGGGTTTCCAAACTTATGACAGGTACTGTACAAGTGCAAATTGTTGCAGTATGATGTCAAAAAATAGTTAGAATTGGGTGTGAATTTTGAAGTTTGACATGAAAATGTCGACCAGGTGTCCGTGTCAACACCCAACCTAGGAAATGAGCAGTTATGTTCGCGGATGGAGTTTGTCCATGAGGATAAAATTAAATACCTGGGCATTTCCACGCGTGACGGAATCACTTTTGAACCCCTATTTCTGGATAATTTTTAATTTTTGCAGCAAAACATTGATCACTCGTTTAAATTATGGTCCTATTTTCCTCAGAGCATGTCTGAAGAATTCTACTGTGCTATTCAGATGTCAAAAAAGGATTCAGATTTTTTTAGAGACATGTTTAAAAATCTTGAATTCTTCGTGACGGAATCACGCAGAGAATTTTCAATTTTTAATTTTCGTGAACCGAAGCAAAAGTCTGCGAATCTAGAAGTTCAATTCGCACATGCTCTCAGTATGTTTGATAGTTGGGCATGTATATACGGATGGATGAATATTTAGTTCAGATGCTGTTTATTCTCTTAGTATGGGCTGTGTTAGTCAAGGATGTCATCGTGATGGAATCACTCTCCGATTTGCTCTTACAAAGTCAAATGATTTCTTCCATGCCATTCAGAATTTTCAATGTATTTCATCCAACCATGAAAACATGTCATATTTACAGCCTGAGCCGCCACGGAAGTTAACATTCTTCGACCAATTTACACCCGAGACAAGTAGGTCTATCTACATAATGAAAAATTACTGCTAGTAGTGGCATCCAGACATGTATTTTATCCGATTCTCAACAATAAATTACGTGCAATATTAGGTACGCCTACCGGTACCGTTGCATCATCAAGTTTGAAAAAATAATGTATTCAAAATGTTAAATCATGTCAAAAATATCGTAGTCCTTCACGAATTGCGGAGATAGTAGATTGGAAACCGAACTTTCTCCCTTTTTCAATGTTGACAGGCTTCGGCAGTTTCCATATGCTTGCCTCAGAAATACAGTCAGTGTCAACCCCAGATGGAACAGTATAAAATATGTCATCACGAGATATGTCATCTCTTTTGTAAAAGTCAATAACTTGACTCTTAACTCATTCTTGATCCTAGTGTATTCAGTGCCTCCTTCATCTGGAATCCTTCAATTTCCGTCAAATCTACCAAAATGGCCCTGCGTTTATTAAGTGAATCTGGAAGTGCATTCATGGCACGTTTTGCGGCTTTACCTACTGTATGGACTGAGGAGTATAGGAATGTGTGGTGTTACTATTTCCTTTGTTTAGTTGTTTCTGTGCTTCATGTCTCCTTTTAAGTTTATTTTTCTCGTCTTCAGATATAGTGCTCCTTCGTTTAGCTTTTCTAGACCTTTCTCTTTATAAGTATTATGCAAATCTAAGTATGCCCGAACTCTGTCACGTCTTCTCTGTTGACGCTCCGCGGCAGTGCAATCAATGCCATGTTTGGAAAACTATTCTATCCTGCAAAAAAAAGAGTTTTTCGTCCACTAACTAATGAATCTAGATCAAGTGACTAAGAAGCACATTTTTCTTGGAAAAGCATGCAGGATCGACACCGTTTCCTTATTGGCTGATGAAGTCATGAAAAAAATGAGAGCTTTTGTTGATATATAGATGAGTTTGAAGGGGAAATAGGGCACGTTGCCGCTAAATTTATAGTCAAGCATCAAGAAATCATTCAGAACGTATTTTGTCATCAATAACGGTTTAAAAAAATCATGTAAAGTCCCGTTTTATTTTCTCTGTAGCCGAGATACGCTTCTTGGTTGTCCTTTTGACATAAACATAGCTAACAGATAGTAGTCACGGCTGCTAGAACTAATATTTCTTAGGTTTCATTTTGATTGACATCAACACAATCATGTCGTGTAGGCCTTATACTCTTGATGGCTCCCTGTGAAATGCAATTACATGTACTATAGAAACACATGGAAATTAGCCGCTACCGCACATGCTAACTTGTATAACTCTCTTAGTTTCCCCTCATACTTAACTCCTCATGTTTGCAAGGTGAACTCGAAGCTTCCGCTATTCTTCCAGTAATTCCATCGAGCGATTTCGTCACGTGACGGAACCACTTTTCCATTACTACTTTTTACACACCCGAGAAAAAAATTAGCCTAATCTAGTTTATTTCCTATCAAGTGAATGCAGAGAATCTAGATTTTCAAAGAAAAATATTTGAATCTAGTCCTGTGAGATAAATAATTAGTATTTTTTCGTGACGGAATCACTTTTTTGACAGACTATGAAGTAGGCCTAGATGCATAAAGCAGTAAATGCAAATTTACTGGATTTGAAGTACCTCAATATTGAAGTTGTTAGCCAAGAGGGCTCAACAAAGTATTTATGTCGAAACTTATCAGTCTTAAACCTGTCTTAAAGGTGATCAAGTAATTGATAATCATGCATTTTTTAAGATTTATTTGTGGGATTTTGAATTACTTACTGTGTCGAATAACTTATCAGCAGGTTGATCAGACAAATAGAATTTGAAATGTCATAATATGTGTATGAAAAATATGCCAGTGCTCATGCGAAAATTGAAACTTGAAATTTTTACATTTTTTCATTTCTCACGTGGAAATGCCCACCTGTCACTTACATTTACAAAGCAATGCCCACAATTGTTATACTCCTTTGGTAAAGGCTACTAACCAAAAGTTCAAATTATCACCAAAACATGTTTTGCAAAATATGGATATGTACCAATTAGCAATCAGCTTGATAATAACCACGAATGTGTCACCTCAGTAGACGTCAAGCTGCTTTGCTACTTTCATGTTAAGTTCACTTCAGATTTTGTGACATTTCACTTTATTATTGAATTAGTTATACTTTGAGAAAGCTTGTTTTCTTCAATAACACGTTTGAAGTCATTGTAGGAGCAATTTGGACATCCATGATCCATGTCTACGGCAAGCCGGATACCAGCCGGTCGGATTTCTTGTTTTAATGGAATTGGAAAGAACCAATATTGGAAGATATTGATTTAATTTTCTTTTCTGTTGCTATATTTTTATAATTTACTAGTAAGGCCCCCGGACTTCGTCCAGGATTTATATGCATAAGTATGTTAAATTAAGACAGTGCACATTGTATGTATGCACATTGTTGCATACCAAGTTTACCAACTCATTCGCCTACACTGATTGGCTGTCTTACCATTTAGATCGCGTTCTCATTGGCTGTTGTTGAATCCGTCGTGAAACATTAGAATCAATGAGACGCATGTCTAGCGAGGCAATTTTTTAAAGCAAATGAGGAGTTCATTTGTAAATTTAATGTAGTTACTTGTGTAATTAATATTTTTTCGGTAAAAATTTACACAAAAGTCTACTTTTCTCTGTAATTATGATACTTAGGGAAATGAGACCGGGCGGTTTTAACTACAAATTTTTTGTTCTATTAAATGGTAGTATCATATTGGCGTAAAGTTTCATGGTTTAGGAGGAGTTTGTCGGCGTTTTGCATTTTATATATAAGATTTCAGTTAACATCCAGTAAAAAAATTGAAATTCACACCAGCGTCTATGTACATAAGTCTGTCTGTCATAATCAGGGATTCGGAGTCGGAGTCCTATCATTTTTGCTGGAGTCGGAGTCCTATCAAATGATAGGACTCCGGCCTACAACTAGACCCGAAATATAACACAAACAAATCATTTATTCTCGTGCATAGCTGTCACTGTCTTGATGTCAACTTTCTCCGTCAAACAAAAGTACAGAGAGAGCAGTACATGCAAAGTTTGCAATAGTTGAGGAAATGAACCGTGATAGTGAAAAAAGGATTGTCTTTTCACTCGGTGATTTAATAGAGAAGACAAGCCTTCCTAGCCTCGATCACACCTACGCACCAAAGGTCACATCAGAGACAAAAATGAAATGCTGGCTTGTTTGAGAACATTACCTCTTGCCGTCACGTTAATCATGTGTGATGTCTCCTCCGAAGCGCCTATTGAAATCGAAAGTGTACTCATATTTTTTGAAGAAGGATGGGGATTTTCCTGCCTGGTAGAGACTGGAGAAAACCCGTGTGAAGCACACATCAACAAAATGGGAGGAGCCGAGTCGCATGCATCCAACTTGAAGCGACATTTGATAAACTTTCATCCAAATTGATGCAGCAATTATCACTAAAGATAGGTTCAGGAAAGCCTATAATGATCTATGATGTAGGTTACCAGTTTTTTCAAAAAATAGGCGACTCTTGCCACCCGGAGTCGGAGTCCTATCAAAAGCCGGAGTCGGAGTCCTATCATTTTGATAGGACTCCGCATCCCTGGTCATAATGACATATAGGTTGAATATAAAAGGGGACTTAAAGGGCTTTAAAGCAGGTAGTATTGGGTTTCATAGTACCAGTAGCATCTTAATGATTACCTGACTAGAAGGGAAAATGTAGGACATAGCATTGGATTGGTAATATTAAAGGCTTGAGTTATGAGTAGATGTACATGTATCATAATATAGCTGTTAAATATTTGGATGAATGTGGATTTCAAATACAATACTTTGAATTTTAGCATTTTGGAAGAATTGCTGTCCAACAGACGCGCTGAAGTTGCAGCATTGCATAGTTCGTGTTTTCTTCGCGTAATTAACTTTTATTTAAATGATTAATGCAGTTTTTTCCAAAGTTAATTTGTGTTCACGTCTCCAATAAAGTTCAGAGAATTCGATGCAAGTTATCAATGAATTTCTGAATTAACCTCTAATATTCAATTGAAATATTTCCTATTTTGAGTCTTGAATTTATTTTCAAGGAACTCAAGGTTAGCGTGTCAGGAGGCGCAAGTATTTTTTACGCCTTGCATTAATTAGTAGTCCAACTAATTCACTGAAATGATACTTTCCCGTTTTCGCTAACTACAAAATTGCGGCGAGCAATGATTATTCATTAATAATCAGTAATATTCACCTTCATCTGGAACCTAGAGGGCAATTGGAGCATCTATCTTAGAGGATCTATTTCATACGTTTGCTGCTAATCAAAATAAAAAGGAGCAGATGACAGGTCATTTCACTCTGCCCCATTAAAGGATGTTTTCATAATATTGCTTGATAATCGTTGTTGTTAATTTATGATTTATTCGAAAATTAAAACATATTTTGCAAGATTTTCACTTCAAAGTATTTTACATGGTATTTTCACTTTTCATGTGGCATCAGTTATTTAGGACTCCTTGTTTACTTTGAGTTAATATTCTTCGTTCTACTTGCAACGTAAATATCAGTAGAATGCTGGATTATGTATAATTCAATATTGTGCTCAATTATGTGGCATGTATGCGTAATGAACTAATAATAATGTCACAGAATTAGATTCATCTGCGCGCGGCTAATTCTCTGACCTTGATGTGGTTTTTTAAATTCTGGTTAATTAGCAGCTTAATCTACGGCTCCGTCTGTTACTGATTTGGTTTTCTATAATCATGCGGTCAGATTGCCGAGAATCATTGAAAGGAATCATGCCTCCCATGAAAGTCAAAATTTCAGAATCATAGTCAAAATAGCTGCAGAATTATTTTCCATTTATCATGAATAGAGTCTGCTAACATTTGATCGCAGCAGTTTCGTGACATTTCTGATATTATTCAGACTTTCTTAGTTCCTATTTATTCATTCTCAATATAATGATAATATGGTTTAGTTATTTCATTATTCGTTTTCAAAAAGTTGCATGATTTTTCTCGATTATCTTTAATTTTCGAATGGCTTTTGCGTTTACTCTGCTTTATTACGATAAATGCTAGGATTCAAGCAAAGGAAGGCGTGCATGGTAAGAAGGAAGTCACAATACTTGGTAGTTATCTTTATGATTGTCACGATATTCATTTGCATTTCATTCAAAGTCATAAGATTCCTATTCAAAAAATAAAATTTAAGGTGTTGACATAATCAGACTTCTCTGGAGCGCTGTGATACCGCTCCATTCGCAGCTCCACCGCTATGGCGCGCGCAGCTATATTGAGACCACATTCCAATTCATATTCAAATGTTGTAATGACTTATGATATTCATTTTGCTGGTGAAGTCCTTCATTTAAACTTTTTAGAGTATTGTACCAAATGGCCAAAGGGTTTGAAGACCGATGAAATTCTAGATGAACATTATCCTGTGGAGATAACCACTCAGGACTTCGTTAGAAATGGACAATCCATCAGAGACGAGAACGCTCGTTTTGTTACAATAAAAGTTCCATTAAAGATCTTGAAACTCGATACAAGGGCGTTGGAAAAACTTAAATTGTTAGCTGGAAAAGACCGGTTGTCAGGAAATGGTGAAGATATGTGTCTGGTTTTGACATCAGGACGTTGCCCAACGAGAGCTCAAAATTACGGCTATCTTCGATATGTCCTCAATGCTTTGACAGGCGAATCTAAAGTGAGTTTTTGGAATATTTTTCTCCCTTTATCATCAACGGTCACCGTCACAGTTTCCACTCCTGCGCTTAATCAACAAGTTCTGTGCTATTGCGCTCTTTTTGACTTATTTTTCTTGTTATTTATTTGATAAACTCAACTTTCATTTTTGAAATGTGTGCTAGGCCCTCTTACAAGGCTGCCAACTCTCCCGATTTTTCGCTAAAAAACGCCTGTCCAGATTTTGTCCCGATTTTTTTGTTACGATTTTTTGGATTTTGAAATTTGGATGCTGTTTTTGTTGTCGAAGTTAGGTGTTGTGGTCAGAATATCTTGCATACACTGTAGTCACGTGCATAGGATGCCTCTTGTCTTCCTTTAAAATACTGTTTGCACTGATGTAAAATATACATTCGATTTCTTTTTAGGAAAAAATGAGTGTAGCAACATAAAGAAATGCTCTATTTGCACAAACTCAAGAAATCGTCCAACTCGACACCATAAGACTTAACTTGCGATTGTTTAATTTAGATGAATATTTTCGCATGCTATTTTGCCAATTGTCTTTTCTCATTATCATTTCATTATTTCTTATTATTCTCCAATTGTATTTTCTCGCAATTAGGCCTGATATATGATATGTAGCTGACGATCGAGGTATGCGAATTGTATATTCATAGTGTATCAAATCTGAAATTTCAGATGAATCATATAATTGGCTTCTTACGCTTTTTGCAATTTTTGTTTCTTGCTAGTCACAATGCGGTCATTTTTATCTTTTTACGGGGGAATATTTTACTATTTAATCGATTGGTTGGGAGGTGGCGAAACGGAAATAGTCGTTAATAAGATGCAGATACTTTTCTTATGTCACAGAATTTCGGTAGTTCACAACTGATACGCGTTTATGTCTACGAAATATAAGAATTATCGACAGGTTAGGTTCAACAAAACAGATGAAAGACAAAACACACATCAAAATGCTGTTGCTACGCATAAAATGGAAGAAAAAAAATTATGATTTTTGTGTCCCGATTTTTAGCCTACAGGGTTTGGCAGCCGTGCTATTATCTTTTCATTTTGTTTTCAGCCCAGAAAGCAAATTTCGAACATTAGATGCGAGTTATCAATGTATTTGTTAGACGATTTCAGACGCTATACTAGGTCATTTTTAATATATACCCGTATTTAAATTTCATAATTAAGGTTGCACAGCATTCGGTAGCATTCAAGATCCTTTATTACTGAAACTGTATTTGCTTCTTACCTGGAAACAGGACCAGCATTATCATGTCAATGATTTCACCATGTGCACTCGAGAATGCATGGTATTCATTTCCCACCGAAGTCAATCGTCGACCTCTAGGTCGAATGGCGAAGTTGATGAACGAACAAAAGTAGTCCGACTAAACTACGGATATTCATGGAATTCGGAATACACTGAGGAGCTCAAACGTTGCCGCATATCAACACTGACGGCGAGAGAACTTTGAAGAGGTAGCGAGCAATTGTGCAAGATGCGTAACTGAACTCAAGAAGAAAATCTATCTTCGTTTAAACATCGTAAGTCATGGAACTATGGAGATGAGAATCGAACTCATAGAATTCACCCACAACGATGCTAGAGCGACCTTCTAAAGTCGACTAGCTGTCAAAGATAGAAGCTTTTGAATGAAGCTTTTACGTCACTGCTCACCATACTTGTGGCTTGGACGGTGCTGACATAGTCAGACTTATGCAGCGTTGCAGTACTCTTAGTCCGGATGCCCTTCCTGCCAACTTCCAATGACACCTTCGGGGTTCGACCTCTGGACCAAAAGATCGCTAGGCCAAGCACTTAACCACTGTGCCACGGAGACCACAAGAAAGAAGAAATAGAAGGGAGAATTTGCAGCAACAAGAGGTGAAGAAAGGCCTAACGCATTATTCGTTGGAAAGAATTGGTAGGTGTGAGAAAGCGAAGACAAGATATGATTTGAGCCGCTGCATTGGATATGAGGGAAAAGGCGATGAGGCTGACGGAGGATGCCAAGAGCGTGAGCAAGGCAGCAGTGGAACTGGATAAGCAATACCTCAAGTTGCCTCACAAATACAGTCTTTACGAAATTAATGCCCATTTCTGAACAGTCCCGTCGGAATCCGAGTAGACCTACTCAATCCACATCCACACATCTTCGTGATACGTTGAACGTCCAATTCAGATTTGAAGTAGCTGTTTTTCTGAGGCGAATGCACAGAAGAATTGTTTGATGGTGACTTCTTAGTGACTAACAAATTTCTAACAGTAATTCGAAAACAGTAACAGAATTAACAGGTTAATTTAATAATCTGTTAGTCCCTAACCATATGGAGGTACACAAAGTAGTTGTTAGAGTTTTGTTTTAGCTTGTATGAAGAATTCTGCTTTAAGCATCGGTTGTTATGAGACAAGCGAAAGCTCTAAAAAAACTCATCACTGATGATGTTAGCAATGTATGCCCCGTGTTCTTCAAGAAAACCGAATCCGACCGAAAAAAATCAGAAAATCGGAAAGGTTTCGGCTTTTACACCTTTCGTTATTTTGTTCAATTTTCCAACACATATATTTGATATAATGAATGACATTTTCTTTAGCATTGGATTCATAGTTACCTACCTTCTGTGTAGTACCCGTCAATGAAGAAAATTGACGGCGTCAGCGTCAATTGTCAAATTATTGATGCCGTCAACCAATCCTGAAATTGACGGCGTCAACCAATCCTGAAATTGACGGCGTCAATTTTGCGTCATACTTCACCACCTGTTTTGAATCTCAAACAGTAAATAGACTATTCCAGAAATGTACTATACTGTATGTAATTATGAAGTAAACGATTTTGGTCTCTTGTAAGCTATACAGCGCCAGCCATCTTCACGACAACTTCAACGGCACAGTCATCTTCTGCAGTAATGAAACTTTGTCTAAGTTTGGCGATTCGACCTCAAGTTATTTTGTTGGAATCTTTGTTAAGCGAATCGAGTAACGACGAAGGCAGAAAGATTGGACAATAACTTTTATTATTGTATAGTCGTCCCTGCTGTGATGAACTGATAGTGTCATCTCCCGTACGTCATAAGCACGCGCACACGCAGTCATTGCCGACTACCGATCAAATAAAATGTCATCAATCCATTGTGTAGATGCCGAATCACACTGTGTCCACTTTACGCGTGAGCATGCAGTATACAGAAAACTTTCAAACTGCTTCAAGTCTACAGAAAGCTCGAGCGACCAAATCTTCCAACAAATTTACCCTCTGTGTTCTAAAATTGACGCTGACGCTGTTTTTTGGAGGCAAATTGATGGCGTCAACGTACAGCACTGCCTACCTTCATTAATGTTAATAAAATTCCCTCTTTTAAGTGAATAAGCCTTAGTCCACCTAGTCCTACCGGATACTCATCAGTTTTATTTTGTGCACTATGTGCTTAATAAGCTCATTTGATGCAATTTATGTCAATGATTGAAATTTTATCTGTGAATGATTGTATCTGTTCTCCGGATAGAGGACAAAATCAGTGCATAGTGTCATCATACAAGAATGACACACTAGTAGTATTGGGCGTCACAAAATCATATCAACTGATTCATCACCACAGAAATGGAGGTCCCGCTCTTTTTCTTGTCTGGAATAGACATTTTGAATCAGCAACACCCCGAACTATTAAGGTGGGTCAAGTTTTAAAGGAAAATACGTTCGAGGGTGAGGGAATTGAGACCAAAGGTAGACGCTTATCGCTGCAGTTTCCGTTAGGATTGTCCGATTCCATCAATTCTTGCTGTATATGAAAATTCAGATCCTCTGGAACATTTCATCTCGATCATGTTTGGTTGCTCGATCAAAAATGTCGAAGTTAGCAGGCGACTGAAAATTACTGTCACACTACTTCAACTTTACTCTACGCACATTTACAGACCTAACTTCACTAACTTGAGCAATAATATTGTCAGCGCATCATAAGACCACCGAGTAACTGATGGGAGTTAAAGTCAGGCTAACCGAAGTTGAGCGCACCGCATGTTATGTATGTTACGCAAAACAGATAACTTATAATAAACAAAGTTTACATAGTGTAAGTTTATATATATAAGGTTCGACAAAAAAAGTGCATCAACATCTATTTATCCAGACAATCATTCACATCACAGATAGTTACCATCTTCCTCTATAACTTTCTCAATATGCCACTGGAATTCATAAAACTCCTTCTGTAACTGGGTGATGGTCATTCCAGCAAGAAATTGTTCAATACATGCCTCAATTTCAGCAATTGAGTCAAAATTGCGTTGACGACGATGAACTTCAAAATTTCTGAAGACATGTCGATCGAGCAAGTTGTAATCTGGTGAATAAGGGGGCTGTTTCACTCATGCCTTCGTGGTCGATCCACCGTCGAACCTGCATTGCTATATGTGGTCTTGCATTATCATGTTGGAAACACATCTCCCAACGAGGTAAATTGAGTTGCTGCTCGAACGCTGCACACATGTTTTGCAGGAATGACAAATATCGATCACCATTTATGCTTCCACCATCATGCAGCACTTCGATATAGGAGAATGACTTTGCATAATTGAGAGCAACCGTTATGAAGACCTTTCTATCGGCTATTGTCCTGCGCGATACTTGAGGTCTGTCGCCTGCGCAATCGACCCAGACTCGGTTGCATTCTATGGGTGGGATGCTTTTATAGTAGACCCACTTTTCGTCCACGACGACAAGTTTACTTTTGATTTGCCGACGTCGCAAGGTTTCCAAAATGCTTCTGCCACACTCAATACGTTGCTGCTTATTTCGATCACTCAGTTCATGCGGTATCCACCGACAACACAAGGATTTCTTATTCAGATGATGAGAAAGTATCCGATGAACTGACCTCTCCACAACACCTGTCTGCAGTGAAATGTCAGCACAGGATAAGTGGTTGTCATCTTCGATTAGTTCTCTCACCTCTTCGATGTTTTCATCGCAGCAACTTGATCGTGGTCTTCCAGATCCTTTCTTTCGTGTCACCGTTTCACGTCCCTCGACGCACTCTCTTACTATTGCTTGAATTCTTCTCGCTTTCATGATGTTCTTCTCACCTCAAACGTTAGCAAGCAGCTGATGAATTTTTGTTGCTGAGTAGCCATTTTGAGACGGTGTTCGGATGAAGAAGTAGACATCACACTGCTGAAACTCCATGACTATCAGGAAAGAAAATTGGATGATTGATTAAGAGCATATCTTATGTCTATGTTCGGAGATAGTCGGAAAGCACTCTAGAGGCATGATGATCGGGAATCAAAAATACACTATGTTTATATCTATGATTCCAACATTAAAGCGTATGCAGTGCAGAGAATAATGCCATAGACATCGCCTTTGAATAAAACTTTTATGAACTTTTAAATGAACACAATCAAACACCATTAAATCTAAAAAATCAAAGGCTGTAGAAAAAAACGCAGTTTTTTTCTCGAACCCTATAGATACATGTTCGCATTAAAAATATAGAGATAAACGTGATACTAATATAATGATAATAATAATAATAATAGAACTTTATTGCCAATACAAAAGCGGTATATGACATGGTGTGGTACAGTACATCAGGCATCATACAGAATCAGGAAGAGGAAGAAAACTTTACAAAAGATTTGTTGTACATGGCGCTGGTTCTTTTCTTAGGGAGCAGAGTTCTTTGGTGACGGATGGTGCAGGACAGTTCTTCACGAATTACAAAAAATTGGGAGAGGGGATGAGTAGACTTATTTTTGACAATTTTTACAATCAAACGCTGACAGGTTTCATTCAACATGTTAGTAAGGGAAGGATTATTTACAACGCCAGCCCAACGCTTGGCCACACGATCAAGTTTCTCTAGTTTCCTGTATTTACAAATATTCAAGTCACACATGGCCGGCCAACAGAAAGCTATATGGGAAAAAACAAAAGACATGTAGGCGAGCCAGATAGGCGAGCCAGTTCGAATTACAACGAAGCCTTTTCACAAGCGAGAGACCGCGACAACACCTTTTGTACAATTCTAAAAACTGGCGGTTCCATGATAAATCCGCCTCAAAGTAAACTCCTAAAATTTTCAGAACTGAAACGCATTCAATAACATGATCGTTAATATATACAGTTTCAACAGAAGCAGTGGAGGAGCGAGAGATACACATGTACTTGGTTTTATTTACATTAATGGACAACTTCTTTTGGAGGGACCAGGCAGAAAAAGCATTCACAACAGGTTGAAAATCATGATATAAATCTACGTTATTTAGATGGATGAGGGTAATATCGTCAGCATATGCAATAATCTTGGTTTGAGGTAAAGCAGGGAAATCATCAACAAGCAGAATAAAAAGAAGGGGACCTAAGATAGAGCCCTGAGGCACACCACTACTAACTTCTTTCCAAGGAGTAGCAACACCATCTACAAACACGCGTTGCTTCCGGTTACGAAGAAAGTTACCAATAAAGCGAAGCGGAAAGGGGTCACAAGCAAACCGATCAAGCAGGGTCTCTAAAAGAGTTTGGTGACTAATACTATCAAATGCCTTTTGATAGTCAATGGCCAGGATATTTACAAAGTTTTGTGGGTTGGAGGTAATATGTTCAAGAACAGAAAGGCGAATGGCTGAAACTGCATTTGTGCAACCCCCGAAACCATTGGAAACAAACCCAAATTGGCGAGTATCAAGATCGTGATTGAGGGACGGTAAAATAACGTACTTTTTGATAAGTTTTTCAAGGATTTTACTGGGGAAGGGCAATATCGAGATGGGACGAAACTCAGAGCTATCCTTCTTTGGAGAGGGGTGACATTAGCCAATTTCCAAGGGCTAGGAAAGGAACCAGTGCGCAGGCATAAGTTATACAGTAAAGTAAGAGGGGTGACGAGGACGTCAGCAAACATGCGATAAAAATATCCGGGGAGACCATCAGGACCTCTGGAATTAGATTTAGAAGATGTCATAAGGTGATACACTACTTTTTCAGTGATGGAGAGAGGAGGACAAGCAGATTCATGCATGCGGTGATCTTTAAAAAGATGAAGATCCGATGATTGGAAGACGGTTGAAAATTTTTCATTAGGGGAAGAGGCTGATGAATTATCAAATGAGGCAGTTGTATTTTGTGACCGGTTCAGTTGGGAATTGATAGATTTCCATTTATCCTTAACGGAAGAAAAAGCCGTATTAGAGTAAAATTTCAGCTTAGCTTTAGATGATTCGCTAAGAAAGAGCTCCCTCAATAATGAAAAAAAATTTTGGGTAATTTTGGGTAGTTTCCTCGAGACAGAGCCTTGTCCCTACAGTCAGAGAGGGCTTTTAAGGCGGGGGTAAGCCAAGGGGGGTCTATGGAGCGCATTCTAACCGTTTTCGAAGGAAAATAAGTCTCATAGCAAGAAAGGTGAAGTATTTGAAAATCCTCAACTAAGAGATCGATAATAATTGTTGGTTATTTTACCAAATAGGCCACTACGCAAGCACGCTCTTCACTTAAATTGAAATTTGCAATCTTGCATTTATAATTCAATGCAAACAGTCATATTTAAAAAAAAGTCATGGGTTTCAATTTCTTTCTGAGTCGCATCAATTGAGAAAAAACGAAGCTGAACTGAAACCGACCAATCTCAAAATTTTAAAAACGCCGGACACGACTTCGCCGGAGCGATTTTGACCAATGATCACAGTCATTGTAGGCACTGAAATGGTCGGTTGTTTGTTCCTCTCCCAACTACTTACAGCAACAATCCATGTAATAAACCGGTGTGCTATTGATGATAATAAAGCTTTCCAACAAGCACGTCAGAGAAAATTGTGCAGCAAGAAAGCAGCAAGATTAAAACGAAGTCATAAGCTTGACTTCTCAGATCGGTCGGATGACGAAGCAAACGCTATCTGCAATGAATTCAGTTATGAGTGCAAGACACTCAACACCAATAAATTCTGTCACTGAAGTGGATTTCTACCTTGAGATTGAAACAGAAATGGTCCGACAGGCTCTCATAAAGTAAGCGCATTCCAACCAAGATTGACGTAGCCTGCAAGTGCGAAGTGTTCCAAAATTAACGCATTTCTTCATTTTTACTGTAAAGACGAGAAGTTATATTTGTATATCATTCTTAAAATGATATACAGATTAGGAATATGGTCTGGTTTTGATGTTTGAAGTAAACATTCTCTTCGTATGCGCAAATTTGTACAAAACACAGCGTTGCCACACCTGCGCGGTAGCTGCGGATGAAGGGTTTGATCTGCGCGTGCGCGGAACCTGCGCGGATGAGCCTGAATCCATGCGGATGAAGGTCTCAGAAAAATATTCTTTCATTTGGTGTTATAAATTCAGAAGAGATATGTTTTTTGAAGTACCGATAGCTTATTTCTTGTAGATACACAGTAAAACATTTTTTTATTAGAACCACTACTTTGACTTTAGTTAACATGATTCAACTATTAAGCTATCGATAAATATGTAGGTAGTAGGTGACTTAGATTTGATACTGATAAGGATGGTTTGTTAAATTTAAATAACGTTAAATAATATTAAATGACGTGCCTTCATTTACTCGCACTTACGATAGTAATAATAGCAACTTAGTTTAAACTCAAAACACATTGGCGTCGAGCCTGTTATTGATGTGGTTGAGCTAAAATGGTGAGATCAAAAGAAACAAATAGGTTAATTTATTTGTAAATTGACTCACGTGCGCGGAAGTACCAACCAATTTCGCTTCAGAGACGAAGCCTTCAAAAGTTTGAAGAGAGAAATCGATTTTCTTGTGAAGTGACCACAGCAGAAATATAGTTATTTTACTTCAACAACATTGTATCTTCGTAACCCACACCAATTTTTTTTAAGTGCGAGCTGCACTAAATAATTGCTCAACCGGAATTCGACCTGATATTTTCAAGTAGCCTTGATTGATTTTCCATTTTCGTGTTATTGTTATGTTTACTGTTACAGTGTGTCTGTTATGACATCTTATGTGACTGTTGACGTTTTATATCAGTTGCTATGCTTTAATTATCGTATAGAGTATCACAATTATAGACGTTCTATTATTCATACCTTCATGGTATTGAGATCTTAGTGGAGACATGAATATTCTGAAGCGTGTAAGCTTTATCTTACATACGAGTAATTTGCATACTGTCCTTTTTATAATAAGATGACATTATCCGTAAAAAAATGTTGCTGCTGAAGCAAATTTTCTTTTTATTTCCATAACATGTACTTTATCAGTATTAATATTTAATGTACAGTTTGATCAGCGTATTAAAAATCAAATCTTCACCAAGAAGTAAAAATCGGAAATGTCATTGAAATCGCTCACAATTATACGATATATTTTAGCACGGTCAAGAATGCTGGATGTTTAAAAACTTATACCAGGCTAGAAACAAGCTTCCAACAACAGAAACTTTCCTTTCGCAAACATTTTCCATGAAACAAATTTGCAATCCACTGCCTGTAGTAGATACATGTAGTTTCCAGAAGACAGAAGACTGAAATTGGAACAGAAGATTCGTCTTCGTGTTTGAATCATGGTTGAACTATTTGTTTGCTACATTTTATGATTTCCTCAGTGCGCGTGCTCATACTGCGGAAAACGACTTGGAAATTGTCAGAGATTTTTCTATGCTTAGTAATTTCAGCATCTTCAGGTCAACCATGTGTTTTCGAATTCTGGGGATTATATATTCACGTGTCTCGCTGATATCACAATTATCACATTGTAGACTTAAATCTGCTTCAATGCACCGATAATGTACATCGTCTTTTATTTTTGTTTCAGAAAGTTCATGAATGGGAGAAAACTAAGAATGAGATGGACAGATTGACCTTCGATTGGGAGAGCAGCTCTTCGAAGAGGAAAATCACACAAGTGATAAAGGAATCTGATGTACGTGCAACGCAGTTTCATTTTTTATATGGTAGACGAAAATGAGTTATATAAGTTATCAAGAAAAATTATATTGAATTTGATGTTTAAAGTGATCATCGGGGACAGTAGCAATAGTAACAATAGACGTGTTCTTTGACAACTCATATCTGTCGCAGTACATTGAATGTCCAAATAGAGGGACAACGATTGAGTCAGTAAAAGACATGAACTCCCTTGATTCGCCGACCGTCTCGAGCAAGGAATCGAACCGAAGTCCACGGTGTGACGTAGCCCAATGACATGCTGATATGCTGTCTCGCTACAACATGAATGCTGGTAGCATTCTGTCAATAATGATAGGACAAGAAGCTGTCGATATCACTTGGAGATCTGCCTTGACTGGCATTCCTTTTGCACCGTTAGTGTGGCCTAGTGAAGAATGTGCGAGCTCTTCTCCACCGTGGACTTCGGTTCGATTCCTGGGTCTGGCGAGTACGATCTGGGAATCAAGAATGTTGGTGTCTTTTATTGACCTATTCGTTGTCTTTAAATGATTATTTTTAGATAACATACGTGCGTTTTTTGCAGAAAAGCGTCAATAATGAGAATCGTGATATATAAAAAAATAGGCCTGATGAAACAATTATACTAATAAAAAAGTTAAAATGGTACATATGAATTAGACATAGCACGAGGGAACGAACTGTGTCACGAACAAATACACTATTTGACAATTTTATCATTTTCGCTATAAATGATGAACTTGTCATTGCTGTTAGACAGACTGGCACAATGGACTTCTGTGAATTTTGAATAAGCAAAATAGGACATGAATGATGTAGGGTATGATTCCTGTCTCGGGTGAGAGATGAAAAAATATCAAAGCTTTTCATGAGCCGACCATACTCAAGTAGTGTAAGTTAGATCAATTACAGATCACAGTAGAGGAGACACAGATTATTTTGCAAGCCCTTGATGTAGTAATACTTCGCTAGTAAAACAGTGATGCTTAGTATTAAGATGCGATTTCTCACATTCGTCTTCTCGTGTTACTGAAAGAAAATCAATAAAAAATGACTCTCCACTGCTTTAGTAAACATTATATTTTTTAGAATTCTCGAAATTTTTTAGTACTGAAACTGAAAGTTGCGAGGTACTATCTTAAAATTTACACAGCATAAATGCCACATTGTAAATAAATCCTCATAGTTGCTGTGGAGCGCTATTTTTCATTCGTGTAGCTGTTCCACACGGCAGAAAATTTACATGGGAATTCTGTGGGATTTCCCATACACCGCAGGAATACAGCATTTAATACATGTACAGTAATGTGTATAACATGTTTGTATAATTTGCGATTCCTACGAATAATGTACCGTATTTCTTCGCATAATAGCCGCTCTCGAATAGTAGCCGCACTTCCGTGTGAAAGTTTGTAATGGTAGCCGCGGCTACTATTCGAGGTAGTGGTTGTGGAGAATTTAGCAATGCCATACACATGAACACCCATTTCCTAAATATTACAAGCTTAATATAGATGAACAATGTCTGTATCTTACCTATTACTGCATTATTAGGCTGTACGATTATAACACGAAGACTTACATTACAGTGTGCGAATGAATATACCAACTACTGTATATGTAAAATGTAACATCAGGCTTTCTTTATGTCTACTTTTAAATTCGAATTTTAAACTAGATATACCGGTAATTTACGTAGACCTGCAAGCATTAATCGACTTATGATGCATACTTAAGTAGGAATGTACAGCCACTTTAAGTTGAGAATGGACAAATTCTCCTCCTCAAACTGTGTTAAGCTCTAAGGTTTCTGCCCGCCTAATAAGCTCTGCTCGCGTACCACAAATTTCGCTGAATTTGCGTTCTACTAATTTGCGCTGAATTTGCATCCGTATTCCGTACCATGAGCGCGAAAATCAAGTTCTATGCACGCACATGATTTACCAGTGGTCAGCAGGTTAACAAGGAAGTCAATTTCAAGTCACAATTTTTATCTCATCGCATCAGTCAAGTTCATGGGACTATTTAATAGTAGCCGCCCTCGAATAAAAGCTGCACCCGAAATGTGTAGTTTTTAATTGTAGCCGCGGCTATTATTCGAGGAAATACGGTATCTTGTCAACTACATTAATATTAGCCCCCTATGGTGTTATGTCTCCGTATCGTAATCATGTAAATGTATTGATAGAAAAATTAGTGATTGATTTAGATTCAGCATGTTCTACTTTGCTGTTTATGAACCGATTAAAAACACATATAGCCCACACTTTGTACTCTAGGTAGATTTATTGATATTTTGTAAATGTCTTAAGCCTTATAGTGTGAATTGACTGATCCATAATTATACTTTTACAATATTGATGGAAGAAACGGTAAATGTCGACAACCATGCTCGATAAAATATGGCTGATAAACATCAAAGGAATCAAAAGCGACATTTCTGCAAACAACTTCATGTACCGGTGGCTATCGATAACACATTAATAGATACACGACTAACTACGCGTACATCACGTTTAATAATGTCTCTAACTTTGAGTATGTTTGCCGGTGTTTTCTATCCCCACTCGATCCATATAGCCGTCGTTAAACAAATCGACTTTTACTATTGCAAGGACGTTCTGTCAATAGTGTCATATAACTCGTCAAACTCTAGCTGATACTACATATGGTCGAAGTAATGCTGTGGAGACTTCGATAACATTTAGATGTTTCTTGTGGCCATAATATAGCACTTTTGATGGTTTCGAACTTGCATTTCACAAGTGTCTCGTAGAAATCCCACACATGGGAATTCCCATTTCCATGGCTACTCCAGCCACTCTCCCCCTGTTAGGACACGGTTAAATTCAATTTAGTTTATACGGTTTCCATTTACGGGATTTTGCCTCGTTCTGTGTTTATAGATTCGTTGCCGCGGCTTTATCAGAATTTATTTTTTCCGTAGATGATGGCTGATTGATCCTTAGTGAGATTAGTTCAAAACTGTAGGGACACGTTGCTTTTATTTTTGAGCAGAATTAGTGTAAATTGTGAAATTTGGGTTGTGTTTTTCCCTTATGTGAATCTCCGGTGCAAAATCATGTACAGGGGTCATGGACCATCGATACAACGCAACTGCGTATTGAGAATGTTTGGGGATTTACCTTCAGTGAAACCATTCCGAGCGAGTTGGACATCCTGTCTTCTCGCTTCTTAAGCTTTTTTGGAAGTGATGGAGAAGTATTTAGATGAGATTAATTTCTCATATGAATTTCAGGCTCTAGTTCCTCATAGATTCTTTCGAGTATGGATGAGTCACTTCTTGACGACCGTACACCACACCTGAAGTATGTAAATTGCGTGTTTAAGATGTAAAAACTCGGGCTATGCGAAATGTTTTCTGTGAGGATTTCAATTCATTCAGTTCATTTCAGGTAAATGGTTCCTATACACTACAATAATTGCTCAAATGTAATTGCAATTGATTACAGTTGTTAATTAGTCCGTTTTTCAATTATTTTCCAATTACGTAGCAATTATTTTCAATAATTGTTGGTACGCAATTTAGATTTTGACAGGAAGTCTCGTGGCAAATTTCTTTGAGAATAGTTTTAACGATTGCTGTAGCATTGCATACAGTATGACAACGAGGGGAAATTCAAGCTGCGTGGTGAATAGATATTTGATAGAGTTGACTGCGGTTATTGCAATTACTTATGTAAAATATTTAATTGCACACAAGTATGGGTGTGGATGCGTTGACCATGTCTTCCTTCATTTGCAGAAAGTCAAAGCAGTCGAGGAAGAACGATCTTCGGATATCGATTCGTATGGCCAAATTCTATCCAAAATTGTGAATCATGGAGAAAGTGATGAAACTATACAAGAATATAAAGACAGTGTCTTGAAACTGCTAAAACTGAAGAAGACCACCGCTTGAATTACAAAACATTTCGCAGACGATTTGTTTTTGCTAAACTGTCTTTGGGATGTTATGTCTTGACTGTAAGTTTCAGCTAACGAGATGATTGTCGTTCCTGATCTGCCGTTAGTAATTATTCCTGCACGGGCATCACATGATGTTTGATGGCATCGTAGGAAGTGACATTAGCAGATTCACAATTAAATTTAAGAAAAAAGTGATGGTTAAAATCTTTAGCTAATACATGCAGGAAAAATGACCGTTCGCCGCAGTTCAGCACGGGTTCCTACGCACGCAGGACATCCTCATACCGAAATTAGAAAAGGGATAGGTGGGCAAGTTGAAGTCATGGAGAAAGTGAAATGATAAATTCAAATGGAGTTGGGTTATGAGCCAGGACTCGAAATTCTAGTGAGCTTAGGAGCGTATATGAAGAATGATATACGGTAGGCCTATGCGTCATGCCGTCTTCACCATCAACTTTATTGTGCATGATGCTATCTTCTATTTTACAGATATTTGATAATTAAATGATCATACCTCTCCATTGACATCTATCAACTACCTCACCTATCCGACTGAAGGGTTGTTAATAAACTCGTGCGTTTGTTCTGATAATGTGGGATATTGAAGGTGATTGCCATGTTGTCTCACGGCGATTCAGTAATAATAGAAAATTATCTTTCAAATACAGAAATCACCACTAAATAAACATGATTAAAAGAGATTTCAATCATTGCCATCGTCGCTGAATTATATAAATAATCATTTCTTACATATGGATTTCCCCGTTCAGACAATGCTACAAACAACGACGTTATTGACTAATACTGTCATTGAGAGAGCTTGTTGGAGATCATTATGGAAAACATATGTTTTGATTCCACTTTATATCCATCTGTCTCTTCAATGAATCTTTATTGTCTCTTTAAGTACCAGGCACTTAGTCTTTTGTCTCCTCAATGAGGTGCAATGGTTAATTTTTTCATTCACTGTCTGAATTTATGGAAATTCAGGAAGTCAAGGACCACTTCCAACCGTAGTCGATATCGACTTGTGCGAAACACGTGCTATACATGCATGCATTAATGATCACGAGTTGCTCAAATCTTTCTTGATTATAACGTACAAAGTAATGAAATCCATATCTTCATGATTTATTTTGCTCTGCAAACATTGACAAATGTTGGTAATAGGTTTTAATGATAAATTGACCAAGTGCTTAATTTCAAGCATTAATGCTTAATTTTAAGCACTTTTCACACTTTTAGAAAATGGACATTATTTAGTATTCATCACACAGAAAACCAGCCGACAACTCCACAACTGTAATCATCACGTTCAAGTATAATACGTCCTAATTTGGAATCCTCTTATCGGTCTTGCTTTTTTGTTTGACATCACTTTGAACAAAAATGTATTTTTGAAAATATCAGAAAATTGTCATTTTTAAAAGCTATACGGTTTTTATATTTGACAGTAGCACTGTAATAACTTACGTGAAATGCGATGAAAAATCAGAAGAAAGAAGCTATAGAAGCTTGGGGACTTCAAAATGTGAAATTTTTCCATTTTTATGCTAATTTTCAACATATTTTGTTCGATGAAAAAATGTTTTTATCAACATTAATGTGTTTTAAAGACGCCAAGCCGTTGGGATTAGTACAGATTGATGGAATGTGTGTTCATAGAAACATATGTAAGCGCAATTATAATTGAATACATTTCGTAGCCGCTGTCGCTGGTTAAATATGAGAAGTAAAAGTGCTTAATTTTAGACACTTTTCTCTTTTTAGATAATATAGGGCCTATACCAAAGTGTAGGCACGACACCAAAGCTAACTTGGTAAATAGCTAAACTTGCTATTTTTAATGTGTATGATATGCTTTCACAATTGTTGCATTAGGCCTATATCGGTTATACCTGGTGGCTATAATCCTATAATTTTCTATAAACTTTCTATAGCGTAGTACCCGGCCTAGTTGCCACAAGGGCTTTTATAACATATTTACCTAAAGATACTGCATGTTAGTTGTGCTACACAACTTGAATAAATCCTCAGTGATTAGGAAAAGTTATGATTGATGACTCACATCATAAAAATTATTCTAGTTCACATAGTAATCAGATGGTAAAAGTTCTTAATTTTAAGCATTTTTGACAAATGTACTCATACTTCGTTTTATGGTACGCAAAATGGCTAAGTAATTACCAGTTTTAGTTAATCAATCTACACCCCTAATGTATCCGAAAAGAAAAACACTGTTTCTTCTAAATATGTCTCTGTTTACATATCTGCGAAATCTCAATCAATGTACCGACAGGTTTACGAGTATGCTTATTATCAGCCAAATAAATCACGTAATTTGTATAATAGAAGACTCAGGGAAAGTCTATTTAAACTCATTTTTGACGTCGTTTTGGGGGAAGTCCTTCTTGTGCTTCGACCAACAGGGGCGAGTTGAGTTTGGTTTGCAGATAGGTTTTTCTCAGAAGACACATTGAAATGATGTTGTGTTTCGCTCACTTTCAGCATATCCATGTCGGCAAATGTAGCATGGCTTTGGATGAGGCAAATGAGCTGGCCTATGAGAGCTCTGCATCAGATCTTGAGGAACGCTCAGAGAATCTCTTCTTGTCTCATTTCCAACTTTCATCATAGTGAAATGGAGAAGACTGTTTGCTAAATTCATTTTGAAGTCGGCATGAGTCAATTCAGATTGTCCAGGCTTAAAATATCTGTACGCCAAGAAGGAATTAGTAAAAATGAATCCCAGAACACCACATCCTGGCGTATATACGGTGAGTGTGTTTGGACAACATCTTCGAATCCTAAAGCACCAGTTCTGAAGTGATTGAATACATCGATCGAAGAACAATACTGCAAATATTCCTCGGCTACCTGCGGTTTGAGTCACCGTGATGCGTTGTTTTCCTGGGATTTCCAGCGATCGCAGTAGAGCACGTTGAAATGAACTGCTTCTTTAAATCCATGAAGCTAACAGCCTGGAGGTATGTGTCATCAAGTTTCGCGGCATGAGCTATCCATTCCCTTCGCTCGAGTTCTCTCTCATTCAGTAGCTCTTTCGGATAGTTCTTGCGTGCTGTTTTTACTAGCATGATGGAATATAGACCATACTTTCATCAATGCAGTTGAAATCTTGACGGAACCGAACCAAGAGTCTGCAATCACAGTTCTCCCTGATCCATGATAGTCCTTTGTCAGTTTCAACACTGCGGCTGTGGTGGCTCCGTATTCTGAAACGTGGTGTTTTTCTCGCATTCTCTCTTTTCCTTCGTTTAATTCTATCTTAAGAACGATGTTTGACCGCGCGTCCGACATATCCCTGATTTCATTGCCGATCGGTCGCGGTTTGCGAATAATTTTGACTTTTCCAGTCAGTCCTTTATGGTAAGATTTAACCATGCTTTCGTCCAGACGAAGCCGGTCCCCAGGACTAAGAGCGCATTGGAAGTTCTCGTTGACGCTGTTGATGAAGTCAATGATTTGTTCATCGGGATCTTCTGCCTTCGAAAACTTCAGATACTGCAGCACTTGTTCAAATCGATTGCGCGAAATGAAAGTGCCAGATTTCATAGAAGGAAATATTCTTCTATTTTCGTTCCACCAATACATACTTCTATTGTCATCGAGTACATCATCGCAAACACTTTCAAGAGCTCTTCCGTAGTAATTGGCGAGAAGTTCTTGAAATTTTTTCGAGTATGGGCATTTCTTGCTGGTGCGCACATTCTGTGATCGGAGAACATCAGGAGGCAACAATTCAATCCAAATTGACGTTAAGTTCATCAGAAGAGAGGACAATGCAGGGTTATGGAATACATGTAGGTAATTGGGAAAAGTGTGCAGAATTAAGCACTTTTTTATAGTTCACTTCCAAAGAAATGATTGCATTGTAATAGCTTAATTTCATAATTCATGTTTCTTTAAAATTGTGAAATACTTCTATTATACATTTATAAGTGAAAAAACTGAAATATAACCTTTTTTATCATCTGACCGCATTTGGTTATTGAATGGCAATCTGATGAATCCTCAATCAACATTTAGGCTACTCATATGAAAGTCATGATGATATCCTGATATAATCATATTTTATCATGAATGAATATAGTTGATCATTATGGTTGATTATCACCCCATATCAATGCAGCTTTAACTCATATTCAGGTATTTATACACATACAATTTCAAAAGGAACTTGAAATAGGAAAGTGCTTAATATTAAGCACTTTTCTCTTTAATCTATGATAGCAATTTTAGGAAAAGCTATCAAGTGTGCATACTTGACTGCTATACACATCATTCGTAAGATATAGGCCCAGGAATTAGCAAAATATCAATGGCTTGGCGGGTTTGCTTCAGTGTAAATTTCTGGCTTTCGTCGTTTTCAGACGTGTGAAAAATACCTATACTTTTCCTGTTAATTATAAAATAAAAATATTGATTGGTTTCTCAAGCCGTTGCCTGTTGTCTTTTATAACAATTCATATCGTTCCTCTTTTGCAGAAAGTGGTCCAGAGTTATTAGCGGTTGTAGTTTTGAAGAAATATGCTTTCAAAGTGGAGTGCTTTAATTTAGAAAAGTGCTTAAAATTAAGCACTTTTGTACCTATCTTTAAAGGCAGATTTCCATCTTCCAACTGCTTGTGAGCGCTAGCCGCTTTGGGATGTCACCAAACATTACCCTAATAAAAAATCCTAAAAGTTAATCCACCTTGACGGCTTTAGTTGCAGAACTAGATAAAAAATACGAAATTTTTGGCTCCATGAAAAATTGACTTCTAAAATCAACGTGTTGAAAATTCATGATATCAGTTTCATAAAAACGGTTGCATTACACAAATCGGCTATTTTGATCATTGTCAACAAAATATCATTATTGACAGGGTGTCTCTAACTAAATAAAGTGCCACAGCTTCTTTTCAAAATGGTTAGAAAAGTGCTCAAAATTAAGCATTTTCGTGGTCAAATTATCATTAAAACCATGCTTTTTCAAATGATTTAAGATATGAAAAATATGCCATTTTGTTTTCTTATATACCAGAATTTTCCATCGTTTCCTTTCAATTGAAACAACATTTGAATAGGTCGTCAACTTCAAAAGCTGTTTTACAAACATCATGTTTTTCAGAATCCTTTGACGGCAATTGGGCTCCCCAAGACCTTGAATGGTCATATGATTTGTAGGGGTACACAAAAAATTGCTCATTCTTGAGCGAATGGTTGGTTAAGATTGTATTCATCGTTTTCATCAAATATTCTGACAACATATCAAGAAAAATAGATTTTTGATCCATATTTCAATAGCTTCTGATATCACTTCCATCTATCGAATGATTATACACTGTAAATAATAATGATAATAAGTAGGGGAGATTGGGGACCTATGAGCATAGGGGACCAAAGTGCATCTGCCAGTTCGACGTGATAAAGACCGAATTCGAACTTCTTCTTCTAGTTGAGTAATTCTCTAATCAAACATGACTTTCAACGGAAAAATCAAGATTTATCTCAAAATATTTTATTTGGTAGGTCTCGAAATGCATTTAATGCAGTCGAAAGTAAATTTTTGAGTCTCCGTCGTTTATTTTTTCTAAATTTCATTCGTCAACATTGTGCCTAGAATAACAATAATTTCTAACATTTAAGGCATCTAGAATTGTTTCATAATTCGGGGATGGCATCTGTATACCCAGTTATTTGTCAATGTTGGTTTTTTGAAAATGAGTTGCTTTGGGGTCCAAAGTGCCCTCTGAAATGGGGACCAAAGTGCAATACATGATAAATTTCCTTTTTTCCTTTGTATTTTGCAAACCATGTATTCAGTGTCTCAACGTAATGAAATAAGTGTATAATTAAACCTTAAAAAATGTAATTTAAGCCATCGCATGCAGCCCTTGGACGTCTGCGTCTATGGTCCATTTCAGACGTTCTATGTGAGTGAGTGCAACAATCAAATGCTCACTCATCCATGAAAACCAATTGCTATTCATGACGTTGCCTCACTAAGTTCAGCTTCATTTTACAAAGCTTTTACGCCCATGAATATCGTATCGGGCTTTCAAAAAGCCGGCATATTCCCAGTCAACTCAAACGCTTTCAGCTAAGGGGATTTCCTGCTATCCATTCCCTCCGATCGAGTGCTTGAACTTCGCAAATTGAACAACCTTCTACAAGCACAGGCCCAATTTCTCCTGCTGATGACGGTGCCCTGTTGACGACGAGGCGTAATAATTATGTGAGCCAGTGTTACCTGAAATAATCAGACCTTATCCGACGAAGGCTCTGTCTGAAAAATGCAAACACAAACGATCAGGAAAAAGAAAATCAACTATTATCACCGATATGCCCCCGGAGAATGATGCATCCAAAAGTAACGAAACCAATTCTGGAACCCAGGACTCCTCAACTGAAAACACGGTTGAACTTCAACTGGAATGTGGCGAACACATTCTGGTTGAGTACAAGACAAATGTTTTTAAAGCGACATTCCCGACTCCTGTCTGTTTTTATTATGCTATATAATGAACTATTTGCATATATATTCAAAAATCGACTTTTCGGCAATTTTTGTTGGTAGACCTGTTAGTTTACTTTTTAAAAAATGATTATTTACTGCCTTCCTACCAAATCCAATCTGTTGAACCATTATAACCATTTTTGTCCGTAAGGTCATTATTTTCAGAAGTCAAACACATCTTTAAATTGATGAGAGGAAGGTGGGGTAGGCCTATAGGCCTAGGCTTATAATAAAGATTTTACCCTGGGTCAAAATATTAATCTCATTGAGAGAAATGATTATCATTTTAGAACTCAGTACATCCGAATTGACTATAAACAGTTAATTAATGTAATAAAGATGCGTCCAAAAAGCAATTAGCAAAAATCGCTGTAAAAAAATTAATTCATTTTTTGCCTATTGATAGTTTTCATATCCACTTAGTTACTAATTCACAAAAATTAAATGAATACAGTAAAAATCATAGAAAAATGTGTTTTGGCGATATCTATTGTATAAAATGAAATTTCCTTGCGCAAACATGGTTTTTTTATTTAGTGCACTTTGGTCCCCATGCAGTGCACATTGGTCCGCGCAATAGGGGCGTGCAGGGTCGTTACATGTTACGAAAACATGTCTTGTGCAAAAACTAGATATGCTAGAGTTACACTTCAAAAAATATTTTATTTGTGAAGATATCTTTCACATGTGTGTAAAATTTTAAGTTCTGATTTGCAATAGTTTCGTCAAAAAATGAGAATGAGTGAAAAAATGCACTTTGGTCCCAAGTCTCCCCTAATAAAAAGCTTTATGACAGACGGATTACAATTGATGAAGAAAAACAATTACGTAATTTACTTAGTAAGTCAGCCAGATAGGAGTGGAGTGGGGGATTGATGATCCCCACCCCATACACACAGAAAAACCTGTGGGTATCCGCGCACACCCCACCGGATGAAACCATTAATTTATGCTACATGCATTTTTGTTCGCAGGCCTAGCTAGGATTGCCGATTTCCAACTACCTCAGTGAAACTTAAGGCATGCTATGATTCGACGCGCAGTTTCGGAGTAAAAAAATGTGTCAGCTTGACACAAAGTATATTCAAATATACTTTTACGATGAATGCTAATTGATTTGGGGTATTAATGAAATGCGGTATACTGATAAAAAATTGAAAATAGGCTACAAAAAAGATTAAAATGAAGTCGACAATTGTACATTCATCGGTCATTCGGCTGACAGTGAAGGCGGAATTAGAACTCATCGATGTAGCGCACCCGCAGAAAAATCTACTTTTTCGAATGCTCCCTGCTATAATTTTGGTGTAAGGTTAGGCCTACTGTATGAATTGCAAAAAGAGCATATGCACCTTGGTAAGTATTGCAGAAGCGAAATTAGTACCACGAATCTGAAGTATTCGATACTTCTGTTTATAATAGCTAACTACGATGAAGTGGGATTATGTTTTCCGAGGTGAACTCCCAAACCCTGAACTCTAAATGTAGATAAACATTCAGGTTTACATGTAAAAATCGAGAGAATTCTTTGAGTTCTAATTAAAAATTAGTTCTATTTCAAAGCAAAAATACGATATTTCATATGATGTGTGCTCGCATAATATGCTGTTTTCTAGTAGATGTTCCAGCTGGGTCTTTATAATTGTTCAACAGCAGAAATTTGTTGCTGAACAAGTTTTGTTGCAACAAAACTCTCTAATCTTTTTTTTAAAATTGATTGATAGTTCACTTGCTTTCTTGCGCTTTTTTAAAAGTCTTTATAGAAGGTATTTACCCTACCGTTGAAATCAATGCCGGCCTGGAAGCCGTTATTAGGCCAGAACAGGTAGGCCTATAGGCTTACCTTCATCACCTGACTGCGTGCGCACTATAATGTATGGCTTGTCCCTTACTGAAAACACTCAAATAGCAAAACAGTAGGCCTATTCTATCTTATTGATTAATAATTGTAAAATAGCTTCACACAATTCATTCATACAGTGGCAGCATTATAATGCAATAATGTAGTGAACAGGATCAGTTTTGTGTTCATTGATAGATGATAATCTTCTTCTTACTGTAACCTTCCTTTTCAGACCTCCTTGATAATTAGTCATTCAAAATTACTGAATTCAAAATCTGATTTGGTTTTGTGATAATAAAGCTAGGTTGATGATAAAACTGTTATTGCTTCTAATGAACATCAAAAATCATGATGATCCCCACCGAATCCCCATAGACATGCTATGGGAGCTATGGGGATGACCTCAATCCTCATACCCATGGGTACACCCACAGAATCCCTATTCCCACGGCAACCCTGCTAGATATGCTAAATGCGCATCTCAGATTTGCGCGGGTATGTCTAGAAATTTACATAGGGGTTGTGTCAATGTTGGTAGATGATAACGAGACCTAATACTTATTCCTGATATTAGAGGAAATGGCAGCTACTCAAATATATTCCCATTTTTCAAGTGAGGTTGCAACTCAATATCTAATCATCCTAATGATGTGAATTTGTCATTTAATGTTTCATGTTACAAATCAGCTTGTGGAATCTTTCCATATTTACGTATGGAAGAGTGCGCAACGATGCAGCAGCATATCTTTCATTGAAGTTATACCGTGTGTCTCAAAATTCCCCGGAAATGGAAATCCACAACAATTCTTTCTCATGTTTGTCAATTGCATGCTTTTATCGATTACTTTGGTATTAGTTGATTGCTATGACATATGAATTCTTACCGCGCTCTATGATTGCTTGATTAGTTGATTGCTATGACAGATGAATTCTTACCGCGCTCTATGATTATCAATCATTAGCTCATGATTAGCCTTACCATTAGCTGAATTTAAATCATAGCTACCTTCCTCTGCGCTACACCACAAACTGCTTCACACGTCAAGTTCATTCTTACCATAGAAATTAACAATACCATAGAAAGTCCTAGAATGGAAATTGCATGAAAATTATGGCACAATCCGGGGGAACTTAGTTCGGGTAAAAAGCAAATTTTGCAGACTGGCTTTCTTGTTTTCTGGTTGGCATTTTCAATTATCAAGTCAATTTGTGATCTGGATAGTTGCCCCTTGTCCAAAGATCATGTACACAAAAGCAATAGTGAATTTACAAAATACTGTGGCGACAGGATGACAAAGAAGGAAATCCTTTCAAACGCTCTGTACGTTCATCATTTTGAAATATCGCTTCTATAATCTATCAAGAGTATAGTCAGACATATATGCAACTTGTAATGTCGATTTACAGAACCTACACTACTCCAGCTCGAAATCAGAGGCCAAGAAATCTTGCAGTATTCATTTTGCTTTGAAGGATTCCCCTGTTCATTATATTTGAACAATTTTCAAAACCTTTGCAGGCTTTCGAACATGAGCCTCCAAAATATCATCACACTATGTCATATAAATCATTTAGTGATTAATTGAAAAGTTCCAGCGATAATTCATTTGTCTGATAAATGACTGTCGCTAAAGAAGCTTCCAATGTGTTTATTTCAGAAGAGTGCTAGGTTTCTTGACCGTTAGAAGGAGAAATTATCCAATAATTAGAATTTTTATCTTTGAATTCTTGAAATGTTCTTACAACCAGTACACCGACTACTTTCAATTATGACTCAGTGAACCAAATTTCAATTCGTATTCCAGTGTTGAAAAATTGGAAAATAGTTGTCAATGACTGGTGCAAATAGACACAGTATATTAATCCATTGAATAGTAGGCTGTTTCACATAAAACAATGCCACCATCTCACTTAAAATTCTCTTTATGAAAATCCTGTAATTTGCTGTCAACAACTTCCACAACCAATTTGGCAAATAGTTAGACTATGATATAATGTTTCAGATCGAATATGACCTACAAACCATAGATTTTTCCATGTACCATCATTGTACATAGGTAAGATATCAAACTTCCATTTTAGTGTACTATTATCCACTTCTATGATTCTTACTGCATCAACCCAGATGGATTATTCAATCACAGAAAAAGTTTATGTTACCGCGTGGATAATATCAGGAATGACACTCCACGACAGCATGGATAAAAGTCAACACTGCATGACTGGAAAAAGAAATTACTGGCAATCTTTCAAGTGACCGACCTCGTAGCGGCAGACCTCGGTCAGCAACCAATGATGAGAACAAGGAGAATGTGGTGACTGCAGTTAGAGAAGATCCAACTACGTCTATTCGGCGCTTGTCCTCTGACTTGGGAATTTCTCGACCTTCCGTTCAACGAATTTTAAAGGAAGAGAAGTTTCACCCTTACAAACCTTATTACTCGCAATTTTTGTGCGATGGAGACAGTGATCGAAGATTGGAGTTCTGTGAGAAGATGATCGTGAAAATGGAGAACGATCCGGCGTTTTTGCGAAAGCTGACGTTTTCTAACGAGGCTACCTTCAGCCTTAATGGCTCGGTGAATAAACACAATGTGCATTACTGGTGTGAAGATAATCCAAAGGTGAGGGTCTTGAATCCTGGAAGAACGGAAACACTTTGCGTCTGGGCTTCCATCAGCTTCTACGGAGTCGTGGCCTGTGACATTGATCAACGTACGATGGCAGGGGCCAGATACAATGACATTCTAAAGCAGAAAATTGTGCCATATTTTAGAAGGCATCCGCAGTCGTTGTTCCAACAAGACGGTGCCAGTGTCCATTATGCCTTACAAGTGAGAGAGACTTCGAATTCAGAACTGTCTGGTCGTTGGATTGGAAGGCGGGGACCGATAGAGTGACCAGCTCGCTCTCCCGATCTGACGCCATGCGATTACTGGTTATGGAGCTACTTGCGGTCAAAAGTTTATACACCTGGTGAGATATTTCCAACGATTGGTTCTTTGAGAAATAAGATTGAAAATGAGCTTGACGCCATTCCACTTGATATGTTCAAAAGAATTTTTCGTGATTTTATAAAACGAAATTTGTCTTCAGCATCAAGGTGAACTGTTTGAAGAATAGTGTTTGTGCAAAAACAAATAAAATAAAAGCTTTTGGATAAAATAGGCCAATTTTCAGTATATTTTTCGTAATTTGTTGTGGATTTCCATTTCCGGGGACTTTTGAGACACACGGTATCATCGCATCAATGAATTGTAACTGAAATGATATCTTGTAGTGTACATGTATATTGTGGACGATTAGTCATGAAAAGTCTAACGAATTGAACAGAAAATTCTTGATAAACTTTTTCATAATGTATTTGGTCGTTTTGTAGCATGAACCTAGTGACTTTCATGAATTAAAAGATAGTTCAATCACAACGATTGTCATTTGTTGAAAGTTGTCTTTTAAAGAAGAAATTATAATCATTTAGAAGCACGCTGGAATATCACTCTGCTCCGGATCGTTTGCAATGGATTATGAAGATTCACACAAAATCGATCAGAAATCTGCGGTCACACAAACAACTTTATAATTTTTTTCATGTCGTCTATGGGCTTTGCTGACGTTCTGATTTCATTCAAATCCAAGCACGGGACATCTCTCAAATGGGCATTATGGCGCGTAGAAAGTTTTGGTTCTATAGCTTTTAAACCAGAAGTTGGCTCAGATAATGACAGAGATGTCCTGAAGTGGACCCGCTGTCAAAGTCCAGACTCCCAGTTAAAATCCCAGTTATCTACTGTCCTCTCTAGACATACCGAGGACAATAGCATATATATCGGAGATGTCTGATGTCACTGTCCTTGACCATCGGTTTCAGCATATTTAAGATTCATTTGCTTCCCAGAGTCCTTTCTTTGTAATCAGAATAAAAGGCATGGCGGGGTTCCCTCTCTCTTCAATGCATCTGTTTAGCACAAATTAAATGGACAAGTAGCGCAATTCTTAATAGCACTAATGTCTCTTTATAAACCTTCTCACAGCGGCTGCTGACACCGCTATACTATCGACCTCAGAAGGCGCAAGACGCTGAAAGCCCGTCACAGTTTAACTGGAATAAATTTTATTATCACCTCGAGACCAAAATTTCCTTTCCCGGGAGTTGGACATTATGAATTGCCTTTTTGCAAACAAATTAAATGGTCGGACGGAAATGCTCACTCATGGCTCACTCCATAGAGATCCGCTTAGTTCATTGACATACTTATTCGAAATAACTTGTAAAAATGTTATTCGTCGTAAGAGCAGCCATCCTGGCTCACTTTGGATCACTCAATGAATCTTACTATGACCCCTACAGTCCGGAAACTCGACTTCCCCAAATTGACTTGTTTGGTGATTTGATGCAGCATGAGCCATGTGCGAGGAGCCGCTCTCTTTCGGTTTGTCGGATTTCAATGACTGTTGAGGAGAACAAAAGTCGTTTTCGGTGATCACAATATGAAAGGATTTATTAAGGGTGGCGGAACGAATTTTTGATTGGGGGGGGGTCCAATGTGCAAGTACACCAGAATGTTGTATTCTGCTGTGAACCTACTGCATGTGTTATGGGGGGTTGAATGAATTACTTGTACGATAGATTAATCTTTAAATTATTATAGTGCTTTCGTTTTCGGCTAAGCAACTGCTGTTATTCAATTTCATTCTTTTGAAAATTCCATCAACGATAATATTCAAACCACTATTTCCTACAGTACCACCAGTATTCGATTTTTGGACCTGGACATTCATCTTTCTAATAATAAGTTATTACATCGTATTGGATTAAAAAGCACAGACTCTCACGACATCCTCCCACCTTCCTCTCACCACCCAGAACACAACTTCCATGGCATAATATTCAGTCAAGTTTTACGATGCGTCTCACGATCTTCAACATATAAAGATTTCAAAGCGACTAAAGAAATGGATCGCAATAAATAAATGGATATCTCAAGGTTATATCCGATCACTAATTCGCAGTTCTGTCAAACATGTATTACCGACAACTGGACAAAGTGAATTTTATTGGCAGCCGGGATTTGTTAGGTGCAAGTCGGAATGCACTATTTGTACGTACGCTAGCTATGATACAATTATGAGAGATACAGTTATCAACAGTCTCTGTCCCATAATCCATCGAATATCATGCAGAGACAAGAACAGCATTTATTGTATTTGCTGCCTAAAGTGTAATTGCCGATATATTGGAAGAGAACTGAAACGCCGAATTTCTGAACATCTAAGTGACATTACTAACCAAAGGTCAACAGCTCCATAAGGCATACTCCATAGAGATCCGCTTAGGTCATTGACAAACTTATTTGAAATAACTTTATTCATTTATTCATCGAAAAAGCAGCCATCCTCACTCACTTTGCATTGAGGCATAATTGAGGTTGCCAGTGATCAGTGAAGTGTACAACTCTACATGCAGTATTCACTGCATGGTGATGCTTTATTCATAACAAAAGTAGAGTTCGCTGTCAGCCAACATTGGCAGTGTGTCTCTGTTAGCGTCCGACACCGGAGTGGCATGGAGACACGTCAAAGTGAACATTATTTATTTATTCATAAGTGTTGACAAACGGTTCAATAATGTCTATGCCACTTAGAACACGCGAATTCATTTCTTTTTGACAGTTATTGTAGATGTTGCTCATTTATTCTCTTCATTCTTCCAACAATTCCAAATTTGTCTTTCAAATCCAATTCCTTCCCTTTGTTGTTTGAAGCTGTTGTCACAGAGATACTAAGTGAAAAAATGTTTCCTCGCAGATAAAAGGGGTAGTTTTGTTACCCAGGACTGTATCATTGTGCATTCTTATGATGCATTCTGCAAAACTGCAATGAATGGCGAATTGCGTTGAGAATATGTTGAATGATACAAGTATGCGAACAGCCATTTTGTGCAATTTGAAGAAATTTGAATTTCATCATTTTTAAATAAGTTACGTTATCACGTGAGGATGTATTCATCAATCTGCACTCATGTCATTTATAATTCCCAAAAGTCTTCTTATATCAGAATTGAATATTGATATGGATATGTTCCATCATATTTGCAAGCATTCTATACATCCGAATGTGCAGCTACTCCAATGCCTACTCCAGTGCTATTTCCTCTATCGACTAAATCATCGATTTGGGAAGATCAAAAGCGATCAGTTGCAATTTTCATGGCTTTTCAATAAATGTCAATATCTGTCATTCACACAGACTGGAATAACAATAATCAATCAACTATCAACTATACATTTACTTAGTGACTTAAACAATTTATTGAGAAATGTCAGAGAAGTGTCGAAATTCTGACCCTACCTATTATTAGCGTGATCCTTAACTTTGCATTAAATTAGAAAATTCTAATTTAAGGATCAAAATGTCATGCAGACCAGCATCAATATAGGCCTACAACCTTGATAGTCACTAAAGATTGAGGGACAGGCGGAATATGACATGATCAGAAGGTTCCCTCTGTTGTTAGCAGCAAGACTCAATGTTTGGGTTTGCGCGAGGTCCGTCGAACATCATAATCATGCGCTTAGGAGCTTCTTATGATGCTGTATTATAATTCTTTATCGCATGCAATTTTTCTTTCAAGCAGTTTTGGCTTTACAAACAGGTTACTTGCTTAGATTACTTGGAGAGCGAATCTCAGTTGTCGGCTCGCCAACAGCGTAGGTCCTACTTTCTCCAAATTCGTCTATCTCTCGCCATTCGAGTCCACATTCTCCTGTACAGCTTTGTCATGGGGTCGCTCCATCTGATTGGTGGTCTGCCTCTTGGTCTTGTGTAGCTGCGTGGTCTCCAGTCAGTTATTCGAGTCGGCCATCTTCCGTCGTTTCTTCTTATTCTGTGGCCTGCCCAGCGTCTTTTCGCGATGTAGATGGTTTCCAGAGTATGTCACTTTGCATCTTCTTCTGACCTCTTCATTTGAAACTCGCTGAATCAATCAATGTTGGTGATTTATAGTCTCTCCATTGATCTTTGGACGACTTGCAAGAACTTTTCTTCCTTTTCTGTGAGACTCTATGCTTCGCAGGCGCATGTCATGGATGGTAGTACATGAGTGTCAAAAAGATGGGCTTTCACATCGAACGAGACGCTCTTATTTGCAAAAATATCACGAAGTTTGCTGAAGGAGTACCATCCTGCTCTTTTTCTACCCGAGAGAAAAAATCACTACCAACTTACTAAGCACCATCCTGCTTTACTTAGTATAACCTGCCAAGTACTGGAAAGTAGCTGAAGATGGTGCTTATTAAGTCTTTTAAGTTGCACATTGGTGCTTACTAAGTCTAGTTAGGTTTATGCTGGTGCTTGGTAAGTTCAGTTCGGTTTTAAACAAGTTTTATTGTAGAGCTTATGAAGCTATGTATGTTCTGCTGTGGTGCTTACTAAGATTCAAATGACCAATTTAGCTTTCATTAGAAATGCATTTTTTGTCAAAACTTGGAGCAAATGAAAACTTAACAGGTTCACGAAACAAATTTGATATATTCACAGGAAATATAACATAAGAGATCATCAATTCAGCGTATTAGATTATAACAAATTCGAAATATGATTTTGATAACAATACTTGACAATTATTGATGCCAGAGTGAAATACTAGAAATCATATTATGAACGAATAAATCACTTCACATATTAAACAATATCAGAAAGTCACTAACGACACAAAAATCGATCATTCATGCTCATGATCATTTATGACTTTAACACCATAAAAACCACTAGAACCATGCTTTACAAGAATTGCATGACGTGATAGTTTTTCAACAAAATGTAACTTCAATGGTCCTTTAACTAAAAGGAAATGGTTGCTTATTGCATTCATTGCATCTGTAATACAATTTGGCAAGTCAGCAAGTTTAGACCAAGCTTGTTCGGAACGATAAGTACGACAAAGACAATTTACCTCGTTTTCATGAACAATGATACATTTGATTTTTACAAATTCCAGTTCTTCGTCTAGAAAAGCGTAATAAGAGGCACACTGCAAGTTTTTACCATATGAATATGAATGGAAAACATTTTCATTCACTCGAACTTTCGAGACAAAGCAACAGTTCGAAACATCGACAGAAAAACGTTCCAAAGATGAAGCAAACATGTTATTTAGGTTTCGATACCAATCAACTTCTTTGTTTTCGCAATGCCATGCATTTGCAGGAAACGTTCCCCTATCTGTTTGCCTTGACCTTTCTTTCCAGTAACGGACCTTTTCAAAAACCTATTAACATTTTCAAAACATGTTGCTGAAGTATGAGGCAATGAACCAAAATTTTCGACTTGTGCCGGAAGATGACAGATCGCGTGCAACGATCCTGTTCCTACTCCAGGACCAAATGTGATTCTCATCCATTTTTGGAAGAAAAAAATTATTTCTTTGCAAAATGGGATGACCCGAGGGTCAACAAATTCTGTCGATAAAGCATAAATCGATGCTGAGAGACATGAGTAAAGACAAAGAAGTTGATGTTCCACATAGTTATTTTTCCCCTCATAAAGTTTGAATAAACAGAACGGGGAATAGTACAACAAAAACAATTTGTGTTCCTGCGCTTTCCACAAACATAGTTCTTGCAAATTACGAGGTCTTCGTCTAAACCAATGTGGAACTTTGATAATCGAAATTGATGATGAGAGAACGCTTACGTTGACAAGTTTTTTCTCTAAAATCGTGGTAAGAAGTTTTCGAGCAATGCCAAGGTATACCAGATGCATGATATCATACGGTACTTGAATTGGTAACATTAATAGTTGCGACAAAGGTGTTCTACCTTTAACCCCATAAACTGGGGCTTTAATCGTTCCCTTTCGCTGATGACGTCGATGCGAATCGAAGGTTCGAAGTCGCAGATTCCTCTCAAAAGGGAAAACCATTTTTCGTACATCCTGATCATACGTTCCTTTTATCAAGCATGTTGAACAACCGTATCTGAAAATGAAAATTCAAATAAAAATTGGGCAGATAATTGGTAAAATGCTTTTATCATTCACGTTTCGTACATACATGATACTTCCAACACTAGAAATCGGTAATACGATCAATTGTTTCAACTTAAATTCATTACGAATAATCGAAATAAACCTCTTGAAAGTAAGGCTTGGCAAATAAAGTAATATGCGGTTGAACATATTTTACTTTTTACCGTTATATTCCGATCTTCAAGGTTCAAGGATGTGACAGACATTTAAATCATGACATGCATATACTGATACAAATTTTAAGATCAGGATGCCCTTCGAGGTTCCCAGTCATGATACTATACTGTAGAGAGAACAGAAAAATTCTAATAATAAAACTAATATAGTTCATGTACAAGATAATACCAAGGAATTTTAATGAGAGTTTCGGGTGGTCCAATTAAATGCAACTGTATAGGCCCTATTGTATTTACTTTATATTAACTGTATTTCGTAATGTACTTGATCACAGCGTTGAAACATTAAAACATCAATACAATTATCATGCGCGGATGATGCAGTCATACATCCATAACTACAGAGATGTTCATAAAAAACAGCGGTGTTTGGGTACTTTAGTTAACATGAGAAAAATTTTGAAGAACTACTGAACTGGTTTGAATTACACTCACATATTCTTACTTCTTGTGTCGTAAGGATTCTAATGAGACCACTCACGGAAGACTTTAACGAAAAATAAAGAATATGATGTTTCCAGTGCCTTTTCATCACCATGATTTTGTGATAGGTTTGCGACATCCCTCTACAGCTACATCGATTTCGATTAGCTATACATCAAAAGAAAAAGCTGAGAAAATGCTCTCTCTCTCTCTCTCTACCCCTGTTTGATTCATCATCATACTCATAAATTTTCATATAGAAAAATTACGATTTGTAAATTGAGCGATATTTACGTTTTGATCTTTGGTCAGAAGGCACTTCAACGAATAGAAGTTCATGGTAGCTTATTTGAAAGCTGAGAATGTGAGCTTTCGAATGATGTATGGCGTTCATGTGCGACAAGATTGGAAGGCATGAGAATCGATTGAATTTAGTCACAATTCAGGTGGTCGGTTTTTTTTGTTTCAATGTTTCTTTGTTTTAAAATTCCAATGCTGTGATCAAATGTACTACAATATGCAGTCGCATTGAGTTGGACCACCCAAAGCTCTCGTTAAAATTCCTTGGCAATATCTTGAACATGAAGTATAGGCCCTATCAGTTTTATGAATTAGAATTTTTCTAGTATATACATGTATTAAACTACATATTATGCAGGTAAATACAAGGGTCATTCTCACGAAAATGTCGAATTCGAAAAAAAAGTAAATTTTTTTCAACCTTCTTATTTTACTGCTATAATTTGCCAGAAGGTAAATAATGCTCCAAATTTTGCAAATTCGATGATTGCACATCATACCATTTCCAATTTTTTTCACAGGATTTGCTGATATTGATAGATAACTCAATAGAATGTCAGTACCGTCACGTAGTAGGAGTCCCATTTAAATGGCATGAAAAGAAATAAAGTACGATTTTTTTCATAGTAAACTATTTTCTGCCTCACACAAGTTGAAATATAAATGTAGTGGATGATATCAGTGATCCTGATTTTTTGATTATTTGATAAATTAACCGATTTTTCAAAATTCTCTATCTTTGACATCAAAAACTTCGTGCAAACATGTGAATAAGATGACGTTTTGAGGATGATTTTTCTGGTGCAGCACCATTTTATGAAGTGTTTTCACAATATAGACAATTACCTATGAAGAAACAATTTATTGAGTGCTTCACGTCCATAATTGATTGCGTGACGGTACTGACAGCAACGTAACGGTACTGACAGCCATGTGACGGTACTGACCGTCGTGACGGTTGCTGCCAGAAACCTGCTGTTATCATCAATAAGTACTAAATAAAGACATAATACACTCTATAATGTCTATGAATAACATCGGTCTATTACCATGTAAGCAGTTTTACAGCATGTTCGGTGTATTAAAATGAGAACCGTTATTTTATCAAAAAACGAATATTCAAAACGAAATTCAGCCCCCAATCAAATCTTCCAATTTAAAGAGTCACCACAAGATTAGGGAAAGTACTTATTGCAGCACAGTCAATAAAGTCATCTGAAATTTCTCCGACACACATGGTGTGTGCCCATTCCTCGCAGCTGGTGCATCTTACCATATCCTCAATAGTGTCTTCTCCACAGACAAAATAATACGACGAAGTAGAGCTGGAATATCCTGCACAAACTTTTGCGTGTTTTTCTTCAGGCTCTGATTATCATTCCGTTTACCTTTAACTTTATTACAACGTTTTATTTTACAGAATGTGTGGTATTTGCTGTTGTGACACTTGCATGGTTTTGGGTTAGTGCAATGATGACAGCTCAATTCCCTGCAAATGATTGAATGTCTGTTTAGACACAATACTTGATGGAAACTTGAAGTTCCTTTTACACTACGCTCAAGTAAGGATGCATTTTTTCGCAGAATATCCGAGACAAGCGATACATCAGCTTCGGGGACCAGAAACAATTTCACAGAAGTTCCTTGTCCAAGCAGAGCGTGGTATAGGGCTTCAGCATTCTGCCGTTAAAAGGCAAAACGACGTATTTCGGAATGTCATGGTTTTGAGAAAATCTGCTTTGTAAATGATATCATTCTAGGTGTGAATTCTGCTTTTTATACTTCCTGTATCTGATCCGATATTTTAAAAGGTAAAACAACGTATTTCGAAATACGTTTCCCATGTGCCTGGATTTTAAAAGGCAAAACAACGTATTTCGAAATACGTTTCCCATGTGCGTGGGTTTTAAAAGGCAAAACAACGTATTTCGAAATACGTTTCCCATTTGCGAGGATTTTAAAAGGTAAAACAACGTATTTCGAAATATGTTGCGCCTACTGTAGCTTAGATTTCAAAAGACAGAACCGATAACGTTCGATCACAGCGTAAATTGAACTCAAGAAATACCAAAAACATTTACATAAGCTGCCACGTTGTCAAATTTGTCCTCTACTACGCAATTTTAGTGCCGTCTCCAAAATGCAATTGGAGTGATACTATAAAATAGTGATAGTGTGATAGTTTTGCAAAAGGGTATTTCGATATTTTTGCCACTATCCACATGAAGTTGTACTGCAATTACACCCAATTATATATAGCTACAACTACTGCAGTTTTATGTACTTTGTACACATATTTGTACTTTTACCCTGTTCATAGAAACGATGCCATACAACTTCCATGTATACACATAATCGAATTATTATTTCGGTCTATATTCATTATACGTCGGTCTCTCACACTATCTACTTATTGATGTCCTGTTACATATTTGCATGTAGACTAATGATACTGGTAGGCCCCAAGTCTGTGTTTGGCACCTTAGAATATTTCAAGACAAAATATAAAAATCAAAATATGTTTTATGATTTAAGTATGTGTAATTATGCCATTACAAACACAAAATTGTACAGTTATGTCTTTAATCAATAGAAAAATCTCGGTAGTCTTTCTTTAGGCATAATAATATCTAAAAATCACATTCCCTAACATTCATGAGATCGTCAGCATCACCAACTTCCATATCTTTGTAAAATTGTTGACGATTAATAGGCATATGTTTTGAAAGATTCACCAGGTCTCTTTTCTTCTGTTGAGAAATACCCCGTTTCTTGATTTCTTTTGGTATCCCTTCAATTGGTCGATCTTGCTCATTCATGATATCTTTAAGCACGGATTTTTTGAAAATAGGATGCTCTTGGAAAGGTCCATCGAAATTTAGCTTTAGAAATACATCGTATGAACCTTTTCTAAACTGAACCACACGCGCTTCAGATAAGCCACGTAATCGCGCTAAAGTTTTTCTTTCTCCTGCTTAAGAAGTATCTCTCGAATTTTTCTCTTGGACATACCGCGTACTGAATACAAGATTTCAAGTATCATCTTAAGTTTCATCTCGTTTATGAAATAATTTCCGGAACTCACTTTAAAGGAAAATAATTCACTTGTGCTGCAAAAACGCCCCGCTGTCAATGTCATATGCTCGAAAATGATATCATATGATTATATTTGAATTGAAGCTATTCAAACAATGATATTATTTTATATAATATTCGCCGTAAGCGTATTGCCTTGTACGCATTATCTTATAAAAATCATAAGAAAAAGTTATGTATTTCGAAATACGTTGTTTTGCCTTTTAAAAATCCCTTGAAAATAACGCGTATTTCGAAATACGTTGTTTTGCCTTTTAAAAGTCCCTTGAAAAACACGCGTATTTTGAAATACGCTGTTTTACCTTTTAAACTATCCATCCAGTTTCTATTCCAATTATTTTCCAATATCTTACGTTACCTGTACAATATATCAAAATGTATGAATTACGACAATTATATGATCACATTTCAAACATATACCCTGAAAGTTCAGATCTCACTGGCTCTAATAGACCCTTAAAAGGTAAAACAACGTATTTCGAAATACGTCGTTTTGCCTTTTAACGGCAGCATTGAGAATATCAATACCTTGGGCAACCAGTCGATCAGCACACCTTTTCAAGCTGCCACCTACGCCATCAGCTGCACTTTTGCCGTGTCCTGATTCTGTGAATGACCACTCTAGTTCACTAAATCCATGCTCAAATGTCATATGAGACAATAAAAAAAGTTATAGCGATTTTTATACTGACTGCTAGGTCCATCGGAGACAACATGAATCGACCTCACTAAAGGAATTTCATCCTTAATCCAATCGAAAACAGGCTTCATATGAGCCCAAACAGCTGCTGCATCATGCTTTCGACAGTCAGACAAACTTGCAAATGCCGTTGTTTTTCCAGAAGTATACAATACTCCGTTGTGTAGCGTTATTTGATCATTGCAAGCACCAAAATTGCAGGCTTGAATCTCTGAATGATACTTGGTGTTCCAGTTTTCTGAAAAATCGATGTGTAATATGCATTCATTTTGTTTTAAGCTAGATTTCAGTCGATGGATCTCAAGAAATTGATGACGAATGTTATAGACATGCTTCCGAAATGACTTCAGACATTCTGTAAACTTTTTCACTAGATCATCCAGTGTTAAAGTCTGACGAACACGAACTGTTTTCTTTGATGTTTGCATATTCTTTTCCTTGGAATTTTCCCATTGAACTTGAGATGTTTCCCATGAATGTATCCAAGTTGAAATCGATAAGTTAGAAACATTGTGATTGATACTTCTGCTTTTGCAGTTATCACAATTACCGTACAAACAATTTTTCGAGTTCGAGTTGCAGACAGTTTCTTCGATGACCTTCTCAGGATCGTCGCAGCTTATCACTTTGAGTTCCTTTAGTCTTTGTGCCATAAATGCGATGTTATCATGTTTCACACAACGACATGTATCCCGATCAGATAGCTTTGGCTGTAGTACCCAAAATGGACGCAATTTGCAGAATGAAGAGTACGACATTTTACCATTCGTCTCTGCCACTTGGACTTGGAGTGGTTGTTCCAACAAACCGGTACGTTGAAGTGAACTCTGTTGATACGTCGAATTTGGGATCGAACACACAATCAGTAGAAAGTTTCGTCGATGAGGATAAGTTACTGAACACGAGCAGATCAGAATATAAGATCGAATTGGTAGAAAATTGGTAGTATGGGTCGTACGTATGATCACTATAAAAACAGTCGCACTTCGAGTCTGCAGAAAGTCACTTAACGCAGAGTACTGTCGAGTCAAACGCAGTGATTCCAGCTTTAGTGTAGTTGCCTATATCCGTGTCATCCTCCCTCATTGCCGGTCGATCATTCAAGACAATGGACTGGAGCGATAGCGACATAGCATCTGTTATTAAAGTGACTCATCATTCGTCAGCTGCATTTATTCAACTATAGAATCAACCGGCTTGTCGGTTTTCCACACTGAATCGTCAACGTGCGTCCATAAAGAATTCGGCCTTAAGTGTTCGTATAATTGATATTGATGCTTGATCCCTCTTACCGGTGATATGGTAATAGTCCGGGAGCTAGCGTGAAGTTGTGCAGGGAACGAGGTAGTACACAAAACTTTCACATAGCATAGTACACCTCTAACCTACTGCAAAACTTCGCGTCTGCCGGATCAGATCATTTGCTCTTAAGAAATAGAGAGGATAACACAATCCTATGTATTTCCAATGGTAAAATTGTGACATTTAAGGTGTTGACTCCATTTTTTCGAGTTTTTGCTCATAAAAGTTACACAAATTGGTATTTTGTTGAACTGGTTATTATAGAAATCATCTACAGATCATGATCTTTCAAATAAGTTATCATTCAGTGACAGAGGATGAAGTAAAGTGTACAAACAGACACTTTTCGTTGGTGTAACTGCAAATTTTAACATAGAAATTTCAGGAAAATTGTTGATATACTTTAACGAAAAGTGTCTGTTTGTACACTTTACTTCATCCTCTGTCACTGAATGATAACTCATTTGAAAGATCATGATCTGTAGATGATTTCTATAATAACCAGTTCAACAAAATACCAATTTGTGTAACTTTAATGAGCAAAAACTCGAAAAAATGGAGTCAACACCTTAAATGTCACAATTTTACCATTGGAAATACATAGGATGGTGTTATCCTCTCTATTTCTGAAAAGCAAATGATCTGATCCGGCAGACGCGAAGTTTTGCAGTAGGTTAGAGGTGTACTATGCTATGTGAAAGTTTTATGTACTACCTCGTTCCCTGCACAACTTCACGCTAGCTCCCGGACTATAATATACACTGCAATTGTCAATTGAATCTGTATGATTTGTAAAAAATTGTCAGTACCATCACGACTAGGTCAGTACCGTCACATCAAATACGTGATGGTACTGACGTGACGGTACTGACTGTAATTTCAAAAGTCACGGTCAGTACGGCCTCAAAAGCAATGAATTTTCTGCAATGATGACAGAAATTCATACATGAAAGTGAGGCAAAAATGTCTGAGAAAGCCTGTAATCACACGTTTCTTTCGTCAGAAAGGAAAATTGTGAACGGTACTGACAATTTGAAAAGTCACGCTACCATTTTCAGGAAGTATTTGCAATTGCATTGCTCGCTTTCGCTCAATCCAAGGAAATTATTCCTCTAAAAGGTCCACGAATGACATAAGCCAATTGACACTGACAATAGTGAATCACAAACATAAAATATTGTCTCAAATGGCTTCGGCGAATATTTCGTGACGGTACTGACATTGATTGAGGGATAGTTATAAAGGAAATCGCTGTGGATAGAAATTTCAACCTGTGACCTCATAACGTCATTTTCTATAAACTTTGGAGCATCTAGCAAACTGCTGTAGGAGTCAAGTGTTCAATGATTGACCTTAACTTTGAAAAAATGTTTCTGTGAATGTAGCACTCCGATCAGGGGACATGAATTTCGTGTGATTTTCAGACGATTCATGTGATATATCTATAAATACACGGTTTTCATTTTGATTCAGATTTATTCGAGGACTTGTAGCGTAAAACTGATATTGAAAACTAGTTGCAAAAACTCTTTTATGGGAGAATCTTCATTTTTACAGTCATAAAGTGGAAGTACATTTAGGGGACATCAAATTCGACCTTTTTTGAGAATGACCCACAAGCTTATCCATTACCTATTTGGCTGCAACATGAGAAATGGTTGTTCATTCAAGTCCAACAGTAACATAAACATGCAGAGAATAACTTCTATTTCTTGCTATTATTTTTCATGGATTCCGGTTTTACTTGAAAATGATAAACAATTGCGTCATTATTTTACCTTCTTGTTTTCGATGTATGAATTTAAGTTACATCTTCCAGTAATTAAAACTCTCGATGTTTAGAACATTATATATCGCACTATGTACACGGCTGTTAAGCCACGATAGTCGGAGGCGGTTACCAATAGATTCTGACTGATATTGTTATTCACGATATTGAGATATGTAGGAAATTAAATTAAGTTCTGATTCACCTATGCTACATGCACTCCATTGATTATTGCTTCGTTATCACGTGAATTTTGCGAACGCCCTTCACAATGCGGCCTTAAGAGACTTAATGGTATGAACCAGGTCTACTTAACTGAACTTAGGAAATTAAGCAAAAGGCTTAACCAAGTAAGCTTCCTGTGGACCGAAATCAAAGCACAATTATCACTATAGACTGGCATTGAAAAGGTTCGAAACCGGTTGATAACTCAAAATCACAAGTAAAATACAAATTTAAATGTCAGAGTTAAAACAGATGAGAATAAATAAATGTATGACCCACAAATCGACAAATATATTATGTATATAATTCAATAACGCTTTTAAATGCTGCAAAGAATCATAATATGTTGCTAAAGAGACACACGGAACTGGCTAATAACAATACTGTATTTTTGGATAAACAGTTTTTCATCAACAGAAAATTCAACTGCACATTTCCACACTAAATAAAATCGATTCACACAACGTGGATTAAGGAAACTTCACATACATACGAATACGACAATATTTTGGTTTTTACGCCTCTTTTCCCTCTTAACTGAGGCTCACCTGTCACAGAGCACTTACAGTCTCTACTCTGGCCGTATTGAGTTGTGTCAGCGTCACGGTTGCCAATCAAAATGGTTTTCGTAAAGAATGTTCCTGCGGCTTTCCAAGGGAAAGCCTAGGAATGAAATTTGAATAACGTGAACTTTCTAGGAGACATCTAAATTTTATGTACTCGTCAATATTTAAGCTGGAAAATCAATTGTAGCTTGTAGTAAGAGGTCTAAATGAGCCTGTATTCCAATTGTCAGACTATTGACTTCCGGCTAAAATATGGACAGGAACATATGTTTTAGATGTTGCTGAGAACGTTGCTGTCATTCAAACTTCGTTCCGAGGCTTCATCAGAGGTCATCAGAGGTCATCTTGCTATACTCCTGAAAAAACCATTTTGACTTGACACCAGGGTAACTGATGTTGCACATATGTGTTTCTGTTTTTCAATAAACATTTTGTTGTTGAATACAGCTATGCTATGTCATACCCGTCAGACGCCTGATTCATTAAATGTTGTCAACAAGGATATGATTCCATCTAGAAAATGTGTCCTTCGTATTGAGATTAACATAGATTAATGAGATTAACATGAATCGTGCACTGACAGGGAATCATGTTTTAAGTGCGATTAATTTATCATATTTAGCTTACATGAAAGACATAGTCACAAATTCTCTTCTTTTACATGCAGACTGGGATCACATCAATTGATAGTCTATGTACTTTAGAGTCCAACATTCGTTCAGTCCGAACTTTATTCACTACATTATTGTTACTCTCAATGTGTATGTGGCATGTCATTCCGTGTTTTCTCCATTGGAGAGCTGACGAAGCGCCATGAACAGCAAAAAGCAGTGTTTTGATTATCCGATTGAACCGTTTTTTATTACTCAACAATAACCGATATCGTAGTATTCACTATATAGAACTACATTGATAAGGGTAAAGTTACACTTTCTTTGATACTACGGCTGTGTAACTGAGGCAAAACATGAAATTTTTTAGTATTAACTCCTGCGTCATTCGAATATCAGTCAAATAGAATCAAAGACACGATAAGAAAACAATCTATCTGAATTACATAACTATGATCGAACGGATACAAATCTTAATATATATTTACAAATCATTAATATATTAATTAACTAGTGTGCGACTATCAGCTTCAACTACATAATCATCAAAATCAATTTTCATTCAGTATAATCACGACATGATGAGCTTACCTCGCGTTCATATTTTGGATTAGACAGCATGAACATCTCGCAGGAGAATCTGCTACCAATGCAATAACCTTGCAATTAATTTGCTTCCCTCGAAAATTATACACATCATTAATTGATGAGATGAGACTTTCCAATAATATATTCCAATTAGGCTTTGGGGATTTGCCGATGTAAAATCCAACCATTATGATGTTACACATCCGTCTGCGCTCTGCAGGTGATAGATTAACCAAACTCAACAAAAGAGGCCACACCTGAACTTTACGGGATAGTATAGGTGAAAATCCATCCGTATTCAAAATGAAGTAAACTGTACCAGACGTAATCCTGGGAAACAACTGACCAGTGGTGATGTCAGAATAGCCATTTGACCTCGACATTTCAAGTAAATCCTCAACACCTGAGTACCTCCCAAGTATTGTTAGTAGCTGTTCCTCAAATGGAAGAATGAAGATATCCCCTTCCTCGGAACTTATTTTTGAAATTGAGGACATCGGTTCCATACAAGCAGATTTATGTTTATAGAGTGATGGGACTCGGTTTGGTACAGGTAATGCATCAGCAAATAATTTCAGTATATCGTGGTTTGCAGCATCTGAGAAAGCATGCTTTGAAGATATTTCTAAAAGACGAGTAGTTAACTCCATCACCGATAAGTTTGAGTCGTAATAAAGTTTTTCATCGTCCCCATCAACTCCATCGCTATCACGGTCATCGTTGTTTATGAAACTTGACGAAGACGAATTAGAATCCGAATCGAAGAGGGGATGAAGCCCTTAGCGGCAAGAAGCCATCATTTATGTCTATTGTTGAAGTTAAATGATCGCCACTAGAAACCGTCGGATTGACTATCTCAGTTTCTTGATCACTCGACATATCATTATTGAGTGCCGATGACGAAGAGCTGGAGGCTGAATTAAATTCAGTAAATCGATACCGACGCACACGGTAGTAAACTGGTTTCTTGCGTTTGGGCATACCTGAAAAGGTAAGCAATGTTCAATTAACAAACAGAATTCTATGAATTGGTATTCAGATACGAAATGTAAATTTAGATTACTCCAGATGTACCGTTATTCTGTGTCTCTAACAAGACACCTGACCATCCACAAAATGCCGGATAGCAGATAGTCAAATATAACCAACTCCATAACTTGTGGATGAATTATCTTAATATCATATCTTATCATTAAAGAAGTATCGTTTTACATGATGGTTTAAAATCAAAACAAGATTAATGTCAATTTGATTATATTTGCATTACATTTATGAGAAATTTAACAAAATTATTATGTACCCGAAAACAATCGAACCGAGTATAAGTACACTCTGCATAACGCTTTTCGAATAATGTTATGGGCCTATAGACAACATCCCATCTTCAGTTAGAAAAAAATCATTGACTTGTATTTGTAAAATACTGAATACTCGAAATATTCAAAGTCTTTCTAAATGATTACTAATAAAACTAATAAAATAATCTGCCGGTGGTGTCATCAAACAATAAAACAATGTGGAAATTTCACGTAATTACAGGGTCGATTTCAGAGATTCTGTCATCTAGAAGAACTATCAAATTAAAAGAGTATCAAACTGCCAAACATTTTCGCTTTCGGCGACCTCGTTTCAAATCAATCCCTAACTGGTTCACTGCAGCAGTCGCACATCTCAAGGCTTCATCCTGATCATGTGGAAATCTTGCACGTATTGCCTCTTTGAAAATCTGTGATCTCTGAGGAGACAATGGTTTCCTCCCCGTATCCCTAACGGGAAATAGCATGTAATCACACAATTCCTCATCGCTGAACAATACTCTAGATATCCGCTCCCCGTACAGAGTAGGAGGAAAATTTGAACTTCCAAGTTCGGTTAGATTCTGCTCCTTGTAAAACACAGGGTTTAGTTCTGATAAAGGAGGTAAATCGGTTTTAACTTGGTTGGTCATCAATCGTTTCATTTCTTTATGATTTCTCTTCTGATTATCTCGAATTTTAGATAGAAGTTGTATCTCCTCTCTTTTAAGTGAATGACAAACTAGACAACATCCTCTCTGAGTTACATTCTTCACAGTGTCTCCGTCTGAATCGTCAGATTCTAGTATTCGAGTACTATGAGAAGAGTCCTGCTGGGAATCCTCAGATGAACCTATTTCTCGTCTTGATGATAAGCTGTCGTTAAGAAATCCGAGGGACGTATTCGCCAAATCAGTTCCTAAATCGAGCTGTTTTTCGAGTCGCCGTTTGTAAATTTCCATATCCTTCAGAAATTCATACGTTGCGATAACTTTGCCCACTAAATCAGGTTTGATTAAGATCGTATCTTTCGGCGATAATTCATCTACATTGATAGTCGTTGGGAATAAAGAGCTATTTGAAGTCAAAATGTCATATTTCTTATCCTCATCAAAGTAAATCAGGATGTACTTGATTCGTTTCTCCTCTGAGAATTTAGTAGGAGGAGGAATGACTCTGCGTTTTGAAGCCTGAAATGGAGATTTTACTGAACAGTAGCTATTCGACATGGTAGAATATAAACATTTCTTGCTTACGATTGAATAGAAAAAAATACCAAAAACATTGATCAAAGTTACTCTCAAATGCGTCACAACAGAACAAATCTGGGTATCAACAGTATCTTGGTTGAAATATTTATCCTAACCCGTCAAGTATGACAACATACTTTACTATTGATATCGAGATTAGATTTGGTCATATATTGTTTGAAATATTTATCCTACCCCGTCACCAATCAATGAAAATACAAAAATCTGAAGGTCTGATCAATATTGTTGAGTTTTGTCAAATCCGACAGTGAAAGCGATGACGTTAATTATATCTAATCGACCTGAAACTTTGCATGTAGAATGACAACATACCTTACTATTGATATCGAGATTAGATTTGGTCATACATTGTTTGAAATATTTATCCTACTCCGTCACCAATCAATGAAAATACAAAAATCTGAAGGTCTGATCAATATTGTTGAGTTTTGTCACATCCGACAGTGAAAGCGATGACGTTAATTTTATCTAATCGACCTGAAACTTTGCATGTAGAATGACAACATACTTTACTATTGATATCGAGACTAGATTTGGTCATATATTGTTTGAAATATTTATCCTACCCCGTCACCAATCAATGAAAATACAAAAATCTGAAGGTCTGATCAATATTGTTGAGTTTTGTCACATCCGACAGTGAAGGCGATGACGTTAATTTTATCTAATCGACCTGAAACTTTGCATGTAGAATGACAACATACTTTACTATTGATATCGAGACTAGATTTGGTCATATATTGGTTGAAGTAATTTTCCTCCAATCAATCAACATACTGTACTACTGATATTGAGACTAGATTTGGTGATATCTTGTTTGAAATATGTATCCTCCAATCAATAGAAATGGGATGTATCAGTGGTGATTTGCCAGATGTATCTGACCGATTATGGTTGTGATAATTAAAAATGCTTACCTAAATATCATCGGTAGACTAACAGTATGCACAAATTGACAGCATTCATTAAAAAAAACTTGTGGTAGGATCCTAACTAATCAACCATTGACTAAGTTAACAGCTCAATAAGGCGCGGAAAATTCCTGATAGATTTTTGAGTCATTTGAGATGATAATGCCAAACTGACCATGAAAAACAACGCAAATTTTTGTATTTTTGAAATTCAGTTCAACATTGAAAATTATGCACCACTAACGGTCTCAATGTTAAATTAAATTTTATAACTATTAAATTGGTATTGATATAAATCCGCGAGCAACGTGAGAATTCAATAAGGGCTTCTAAGAGAACATGTCACGGTAGTTGGATCACGCCTATACCTGTGTTACACTTATATAACGTAGAACTACGTATTACATACTCAAATCCGACAGCTGATGAGTTGAGAAATTGAACATCTGACGAGTCATATCCATAAAATTACACGAACGAAATTTCGGACTATATATAGTTGACAGTAGCTATTACCCAGAGTAATACGGAAGTGCACTAAATTTCACGTGTATCTTATTGCAATGCACGTGATATCAAAGTAGGTAGACCCATTATACATTGATATGTACATGTAGATCAACATGAATAGTTTCATCACACAATACATTATCAAGACACAAAATTTCATCATAGTTACTGTTCCGAATAATCAGAGTTACTTACAGTCATACTGCTATAACGAGAAAACCTGTTGTCAGTAGAACCCTTCATATCATATCGCAATTAACAACTAGCTATGTGCAACTTTGTACACTTCAAACAGCTTTTCTTACTGCATCAAATCACATCTACTAAGAGCATGTGCGCCATGAATGTCAAACAACGATGCGGGACGTAATCTCTAATTGAATGACATTTTTTAAGGCACTTTACTTAAGCTGAGGAGATTACGTGCATTATCAGAATATTAGGTGATGGCACAATAGAAAATTTTCCCACAATTATTTAAGAACAAGAATAATAATATTGAATTAAGAATACATATAGAAGCCTGATATCATAAGACGTGTCTAAGCAAATACAAATTTGACCACCACACTCAGCGAATCCTAAATCCGAATCAGAGTAAATTAATTTTGAACCAAAACGAAAAGATTAACTTTAAACAAATCCGTAATTGGCATCAAAGTCATCCGTCCTTACTCTATGATCAAGGTGCATTAGAGTAGTGCACACTGTATATGTTAAATCACTCACTCGATAATGCATGAAATAGGTTAAGTGACCTGTAAATATTTTGAAATACAATTGGTCTCCCTAGTCTACTTCATTTCCTACTCGTGTTATTCCATTATCAAATGACGATGTCGAATAGCCAGAAAAATTTTGAACGCACGAAATTGTGTGTTGCTTATAAATAATGAATAGGTCGGTCAAGAAAATTCAGCCTAGCGTGCAGTCTGGTCTGCAAAAACTATGAATTTCAATGATTTATTCACATTCTCCAGTGTATATCTCCAGTTTATTCACATTCTCCAGACAATGATTTATTCACATTCTCCAGTATTTATGACCAAATAAAAAATTACAGTGAAAAAGTACAATTTCAATTCACATAAAAAGAGCAAGAAAACTAAAACTTAATTAACGACGTGCTTAACGTTATAATTTGGTTATAATGGTGCATACCAAGTTTGGAAAGTGAAACTAAAAGAGTAGAACAATACTCTACATTTCATAAATATGTATCTAGAAACGATAGCACCTGTCTGTCACTAACCTGCAGCATTATATACTGTAAGGAAGATATCCAATTTCCTACTTTGTAAACTTATCAATTGCATTATATACGCGGATACTAAGTTTCTGATGCAAGAATGTAAACTAACAATACTTACTAAGTGCTTGTCATTGCAATGGTGCATACCAAGTTTGGAAAGGAAAAACACTGGCGCTTGTTAAGTTTTGTCAAAGTTTTTTTTATCGGGTACTGGACAATTCTGTTGTCAGGCTGCTATTCATGTTGACTGATCTTCCGAGGTAGATATATTCCTCAGCTTTCTTCAGTGTATCATCTTCCGGTTTAACCTCGTCGTAGTCGGGAATTTCAAAATCGTTTCTCATCCATCGAGTTTTGGACGGGTGGATCTTGAGGACGATTTTGGATGTGACGAAGTGAAGTCAGTGAAACATAGTCTCCAGTTCTTTTGGAGTGTTGGCGAACAAAGCAATGTCATCCTCGAAAAGGAGGTATTGCAAGGATTCTCCATCAACATTTAGGCCTATGCCCCCGAGGAATAATGCTACCTCTGAGAGCAACTTCAAGTGTCGCAGAGAAAAAGGCTGGTGACAGGACATCTCATGGTTTCACTCCTCTTTTGACCAGAACTTTGGCTGACGCATTATTGAGAAAAATGTTTGTCTCGCAATTCGAATAAAGCTCCTTGATGATTGATACGTAGGGGTGCATTGATGACAGACAGCTGCGATTTCTACAAACAGGCTACTCTTATCTTTAATCAGTATTATATTATCATTGACTCGTTTTGCAAAGAGACTATATTCATAGATATCATGAACATATTTTATTGCTTTATGTGAATCTCGTAATAAATCATTAAACGCATGATTATGATGTCCGACGGATCTCGAAAGCGCTCGCACAAACCCAAAAGTTAAGTTTTGCTACCAACAGCAGCAGAGGGGACAATCCGATCATGTCCTAAACGTTGACAGTGTACGACAATGCATGATACATCAAATGAGATGATACTTCAAAAGAGTAAATGATCTCCTGGCTAACTGTTCACAGATTACATACCCATTGACTATTGGCTTTGAACTTGGTCATAAAATCATCTGTGCTGAATCCACGTCTCTATGTTTAAGGCTGCAATTGTAGTTTCTGGACAAAGTTAGACATTGAAAAAAGGGGAAAATGATGAAACAGAGTGCATCGTTCACATGAAATAGTTGGAAATTGATTGCAATTTTGATTGCAATTAATTTTTTGATAAAAAAATATTTGTGAATGGATATATTTTTCTAAATAATTGGTGGTTAATTCTTAACCAATCATTTTATTGAACAAAAGAAATTACTTAATTGCAATAAATCTGCGGTTGTTGTACGGAAAACTGCAATCCAATTCATGATATGAATTGTAAGAAAACTATTTCGATTCCTCAATGTTTTTTTGAGTATTTAAGACGCAATATTATCGACCGTGGCGCTTCCAGTCGGTCCGATGTTTCTTCTTCTGCTCACCTTGCGACATATTATGAAGCCATGTCAAGGTGCTTCTGAAAGCCATGTAAGCTTTCTTTTTAGGATAGATGGTTGGCCTGTCGGTCTTCGGGCATTCTTACTACTGCTTCGATGACGGCATCCTCATCCGATCGTCTGCTAGCAAAGTCAGCTTTCCATCATTTTCTCAGTCGCAGACGCAATTCGTTTTTGATACCGCAACAGTCCATGATTGCAATGTCATCGACAATTATTGATTAGCTTTATTTATGTATTCCCTTCCACGTTCATTGTTCAATAAGGTAAGCAATGTCTACAAGTCAGGAGTGGGCAACTCTCACCAAGAGGGATTATGGCCTTATAATGATGGCTGTGGACAATGCGAACAAACTGTCTTCACAGATGGGCAGACTTGAATCATGGACCTTCTGCACCATCGAACTTAAGTGAAGCCTTTAACCAACTGAGTAAACATACCAGCAGATTTGTGACAATATTCTATTTCAATTGATATTTTAATTATCGCAAAACCCTAACTGTTTCATGAATTATACTTCATCACGACGTTTGTTTGCCCATCACAGCATTTAAATACCATGAAAGAATACGGAAGAAACTACAAAGAATATCGCAGTACATTGGCGATGCAGCGGTGGGGGCATACGGACATCCCACACATTTCAAAGCGTTGGTAATTGTCCGCACACTTTCTTGGCGTAGACTATTGTCCCACACACCTTTAACCATGTTATGGATGTTTGAAATATTTTCTTTTATTATTAAAGAAATATAAAGATGGCCGCCGCAGCAGCTCCAGGCAGAATATTTCATGATTCTATGCAGAAACGAATATCTTGAAAACATGAATCTCGGTGATAGGGAAGAGTCAAGAATAATTTGATGTTGTGTTATTTATTTTATAAAGCCATTAATTTCAATCACTACTCACTGATCATATTCAGGTGAAAAAGTGATGATCGCCTGCAGATGATCACTGAGTAGTGATTGAAATTAATTAGCTTTATAAAATAAATAACATAACATCAAATTATTCTTGACTCTTCCCTATCAACAAAATATGCTCTATAGTCAAGACATTTTCAAACATGAATCTCGGTTTGATTACGAGAGTGGACGGAAATTTCGTGGTGCTGACATCCTAATTAAGCTCAATGTTTGCTCTCCTCTCTATCTATTCAAGCTAGACGCATGGCATTTCAATTCCACTCATCAAACAAAAGCTGTGGTGTACGTGTTGCATCATGTGTTAGCTGTGAATTCTCATAATTAATTATTCAATTTCTTGCAAACATGATGTGTCTAAATAATTAGTGATTTAAAAGATTAATTTGTACAAAGTATACACAGCTGGCTAGAGAATTAAATGAGCATCCGCCTGTTTGCACAAGACGCATTGGAAATACTATGTGTAATAGCTTATATATACTCGTTTAGACATACGCACTCACAGAAACAAAGGTGAATTGACAGATGGCAAGAGCTCAATTTTTATACTTTCTCATCTTTGGAATTTTTCCCTGTTGCAATATCGGAATCTTAATTTGTGATCGTCAAAATGAGTCTATTAAAGCTTTACGTCAACTGGGATTGATTGAACTGGTCTATCGAGTAAATAGAGCTATCGCGCAAATTCATGGACGTTCGCTGCTTACCGTCATGAGAAATGAGACCGACCAGAGGATATATACCATAAAACAGCATTTCAATGATTCGATGAAATGCTCACTTAAGATGGGTACAATGACTTCTTTTTTGAAAACACTGCGGCTAGAGAACGGAAAAATCAAAGACTATCAGAAAGAGATTGACAATCTACTAAGCCATCATTTCTGGCAATATACAGCACAATTTTATCGCATTCGCTTAAGTTCGAAAATATACTCTTCCGAGACAGCACATCTTACTCTGAAAGTTATTGGTCATTTTTTTTTGCATCAGAAGCACTGGAAGCCTACATAACAGCTGAAAAATTCCGGTTCAATGATGAAAATGACTTCTATCAATTATTCAATAACATTCACAATATTATTATCAACAACAAGATCGCGAAAACGGTTGATCTTTCAGAAAATGCAACAGATCCTGTGAGTATCCGACTGTTTTGGCATGACCAAATCGATAAACTGATCAACGCTATATTCGTGCAGAATACGTTAAATAATATGTCATATTTTACTTGGTTTTACATCATGATTTTATTACATGCAGTGAAAGCAACAGTTTTAACATTCGCTGTCGTCATCTGCATTATCTTTCTAAAGAAAAATATTCTTCAATATGAGATATTATATTTCATCATTATTTTGATTAATGGTCTAATAGAATCATTTGTGTTCGTACTGGTTTGGGGACTACGCGTGGGAGCTCAACTGCCTGGTATTCTACGTTGTGTTCCATTGATAATGGCACCACCGAATATGTATGGTTTATCGCATCAAACTGTGGTTGCAGTCTTGCTCCAACTCTCAGTTACAGCCGAAAAATTCTATCAAATGTGTCAAGTAAATCACGGAACTATGAATTTATGCAGTAAATTGCCAATAAAAAGAGTTTGGCTGCTATCAGTCCTCGTTTACACCTTTGAAGTCATTGTAATTATTTGTGCAGGATTTATTCTTGAGAAGAATGACACAGTGACAGTATTTAGTCAGCTGTTTGAATGTAAACCGAAGTCAGAGTGGTTCCTAACTTATTCGATAATTATGCCCTCTGTAGCTTTCTCAGTCATTGCTATTGGCAATCTCATAACTTTGATTCTGAACATAGCTTTGATGAAAAGATTGTCCAAACACAAAATAGACATGCTTCAAATTGAGCAAGAAAGACAAAAACAACGCAAACAAATCAATCATGTATCTGTGTTTACTAGACAGATTTTCTTACTTACTCTATTGATTTCATTGTTTTTCATCCCAAGCCTTGCTGCGTTCGTACTGTTCGCAATCACATCCCATTTTGACGATGCTGAAGATAATCAAAATAATATGCTTATCACTGCCGTAGTTCACATTGCTTTAACTATGCTAAACATAATTCGCGAAGCAGGACAAGCGACTACATACATGCTCACAAGTACAAAACTGAAAAAAGAGATGAAGTCATTTTTTTGCAGAAAAAAATTATCAAGATGAGGATATGAAACATTTAAAGTACCAATAGCTTATATATACAGTACATGTATACCAACAAAATCATTGATATGTAGATTTTGATCGATAAAATCTAATTTTTGTGTTGTAGGCTAAACATGTTCTTTGAACTAATTATTTTGCTCATTATGTTGTTATGTAATTTATGTATCACGAACTCATTGTGATCCACTGTGTTTATCGCCTGTAGCATACCATGCGAGCTGTTCTATCTATGCATTGGTTGATGATTTGACGTTATCAAATTCACATACAAGTCAAATACCCACATGATTGTTTTACATATCAATCGCTGCAGTAGAAATGGATAGGCTATTTCATGATGAACTTGTACATAGTTGACTAGTTTGCGAGTCAGGCGATGCATTTTACAGGCAAGTAAAGAGAGTTTCTGGTAATAGAAAAATTAATAAAGCTGTTAAGAAGTTTGACTTACCTATTACAGTTATTAATGAATACGGTCGACTGACGGTAAACCAAATAAGGAAAAATAAAAATTTCTATAATGCTTGTAGCTGTCAAATATGTAAATGTTTACCTAAGTTTAAATGTAGTGATAAATACGTAGTATATAGGTACACTTGTAATAAATGTGGAGAATGCTACATTGGAAAGACTGTAAGGAAATTCTCCACTCGGCACGCAGAGCAAAGACGTGCAATTATTAATAAGTCTGCATCCAGCGCTCTCTATGAGCATATTAAAAATAAACATAATGATCTAGGTAGCATCGAGGATTTTCAGGTCGATTTCATTGTTAAGCTGACGAATACTCGAGACACAACATTCACTGAAGAAAAAGCTTGAACACACTTGAAGCCAACAATCAATAGAAGACATGAATTACCTTGCTACAGTCTGCCCTCTCACTTTGATCACCTCACATTCAACAAGCAACACAATTCTTAATATCATTTACTTCTTTATAAATCTTCACACCGAGTTTTGCAGACCGCCATTTGACCATCGACCGTTAAGAAGGCGCTGGACGCCGAAGGCCCGTCATACTGTGCGACGTGTAAATTTATAACTTTTTACTTTCGACCAATAAATTATATCGAGTCAGAAACTCTCTTTACTTGCCTGTGAAATGAACCTGTACATCCGGGAGTGACGATACACGCGCCGACGATTTAGGCTGTCATTTGAAAGGTACGCGCTCGTAATATATCTTCAATCGTTGGCTGCGCAACAATATGGCATCAACTTTGAGTTGTAGCAGTTGGAGCTTGCTGTGTTATGTGACACTGTTGATCGGACATGCCTAAATTTTGTTTTAGCGATGGTCTTATGGAACAAATGGGAAAATTCTAATTTAAATAGGATTATAGGCTAGTAGCTTTGCCATAGCGCATGAAGCAAGGTTTTCGAAGTGCACTATATATGAAAGGTTCATGGCTGAACGGTCCTAGTTCATAGAGTGAGACTTCTGTGAAAAAGCTTAGGAAGTTATCGATAAGGCGAAAAGTGAAAAAAACATTTTTTGCAACCTGCTATAAAAGTCAAATATACCTTTTCATTTTCAATTTTGATTCATTTAATCCACCATTGTTGAAAGTTTTGCCGATTCTTCCATTATTCTTGCAGCACATGATCGCTGATCTCTACTTGTACGTATACACCAGTCTAGGTCTGGTGATAGGGACTATTACAAGATTGATAGATTATTGAAGCTTATTATTATTATTATTATTATTGAAGATTATTGATAGCTTATTAGAAGATTGATAGAGACTTGGGTCCTTTTGGATGCCTTGTAGGGATGAAATAATGACACTCCTTGCCAATAAGCAATCAAAACAAACAAAACAAATAAAGTGAATAACAGATTTTTGTCAATTTAAGAATGCCACAATTCATATGACAATTTTTGCAATTCAAAACGAACACTTTTCTTGACTCTTCGCAGTGAAATACATGTTCTGGCCGTGTTCTCAACACGTGCTAAATGCTAAATACTTCACTATCTGTCTATTTAGTCAAACATGCTAATAACTTACTTCTGAATGCGGTCTAAATAGTCATGACTATTTAGATTGAACTTTTTAGCAGGATATCTGACTAAATGGAATTCTGAAAGATGCATGATGACTATTTAGCATGCTATTTAGATCAAAAATTTAAGACAGCTACTGAGCTGTCTAAAACCTAACTATTGCTACATTGATGGTGATAGATAGTGATCATTTGTAAATCTCTTTATAATCCTCGCATTACTTAAACGATAACATTCACGTAATGAATGACTGGGTGATGAACAAAAACAATTTACTTGCAATATGATATAAGACGTCACAGAAATCGTTATTTGCTGCCGTTGTTAATAATTATGTATGTACGGTTCTTGTAAAGGGAATCCTGACCACACACATCGAGCTGTATTTGTGTGATAGCGAATACAAACTTGATACGCATCACTTTGTGAATTTAATTCAATATGTCAAAAGCTATAAAGTCAAAGCTCATGAGTAACATTGGCTAATATTCTTGCAAAGATGGCCTTGTATATGCATGTTGACAATGCCTTGTTTAGAGACACTTCTCGTTTTGCATTTGATCCGTTTGACGAGTACAACGAGGATGATTTTTATTGCATTCTTCCCATGCATCTCTTTTCTTTGCATTCGCATCCGCATTTTTACTTCTGTCAATATCTTTTTGGTTCTTTTCATAAAATTCTATTAATGTTTTCTCGTCATCCTTTGTAAATTTCATCTTGTACGTGTAGTTGTGTATCACGCGTTTCATCGTTTACTGAATCATCAATGACAATTTGGCACAAGTTATCGAATAAACTATTGGTAGTTAAGGAATTCCTGCCGACGGCAGTTAATCAATCAAGAAGCGTGCGCGCAAATGTGTGACAGTCTAGAAAGCATTTAGCAAGGCGTTCAGAATACGAAATTAAGTCCATGCTAAAACTAACATGATCTTGAACCAGGCACGTAGCTAGAGATTTTGTAATGGGGGGGGGGCATACACAATCCTCGTCTCGTCAGTGAATTTTGCAGTGATTAGTAGGCCCCCTACAAAGAAATTGCTGCTCTCAAATCTGGTCTCTGAAATTAGGCCTATTTCGAAAAACAAAATGACAGTGTTATCTAACTGAAGCTTACTATTTTTGCAATTTACAATTTTTCTTGGCGTCGACATCATCTATTTTCAGATGTCCAAGCCACAATCATTGTTGCACAATGGTCGCAGTCGATGAATCTGTTCGAACCAGAAAACGATTGCTAGCTGATGACGTCAACACATCACTCCGGGAACGGTGACGCCGTTACGTGCACCGCTGTCAGTGAAGAGCATAGAAATTGATAACAATAAAACCTCTAGAATGGAGTTGAAGCTTCATGCAATACACAATAGTGGCACAAAAATCGCACGCATTTTCACTTAGAGACACTTGTCAACGACTGTATCATTGGGTTAGAATCAGTCACATGTGCAATTCTAAGCTTTTCATTGGTGATCCATGCCCCAACTTAGTTCCCCCGGATGTGTCGCGACCTTGAGTCAATTTCCATTCTAGTCAACTTCAGATAAACAATCTATTTCTGTGGTGAAGAGTGAGCGTCGTGTGTTAACATGGAAATGGATTGTAGTAGCGCGCGCATGAGATCTAACGATATAGGATGGGGATCGACTCCATCTGTTTTCCAATGCATACATTTGACTGTTGACTAACCGGTCTCCCATTATCAATTTTCATGCGATAGCGAATTGGGGGGTCAGGATTGCGAAATAGGGGGAGGTCGACCCCCCAATCCCTCCCATGGCTACGGGCCTGTCTTGAACTATTTAATGCAGACTATTTAGCACGCGTTGAGAATACGGCCACTGGCATTTAGTTAAAAAGAAGTTGCAACTATAGTCTAGACCTATAGGCATATGCATCTCTCTACCACACATAATGTTTTCTATGAAACAATGAAAAACTTAGACTTAGCTTTCATGCAATGAATTTAAGAGAAACCATTTTAGAAAGGGTTTTGTCAACATCAAAGTTTAACTGCAATTATGGTCGCAGACTATCTTTGGTGGCGTCATATTAATCAAGCTGAAAATGTCTATATTGGCTGAAATTGCAAGCTCCGTTCAGCTTTCTTGATCGCAATCAAATTTCAAGCATTAAATAGCATTAAGCATGAGTGGGATGAATTCGAAACAGATACTCTCGAGACGGCTGCTCAAGTTGGTAACCATAAAATTAGCGATACTTACGCATTTTGTAACGGAATCTATTCTCTCTCCATCTATTGTACTAGAATTTATATATCGCACTAGTGCTTCAATTTTCAAACCTTATTTCAATGGCAATTTGACTTCGCTTGATCATATTCATATTATTCGCAAGGCGCTGTCTCGATTCGCAAATTTCGTGCCAATTACCAAAGCATTCAAGGCGGATTCCAAAATGAAGGGAGCTATTCTAACTATCCACATTTAACAACAATTATCGTCTGGTTATTCAACCTCCTCCAAGCCAACCTAGGACATCAAATAACAATACCAGCAACCTATCCGTCGCCACCAATATCGTCAATTTCGTCAACCCTTCAAGAGATCAAAACGCACTGGGATGAACCCCAAATTTCCTCAGGAGTATCTTGGCCTCTTGGTATCTTGGGTACTTGTGATGTAATTAGGCTTGCGTGATAAATGTGATTAATCATTATCAACCTAGATTTTAAACTAATTGCGATATAAAAGACCTGTTGGGTACAGCCCACAAAGCAAGACACAGGAAAATGTTGAATGATTTTCGGCGGATACATGAACAGTGTGATAAAGATTTCTCACATAAAATCATTCAACTGTAAGCCATCTACTCGCATTGTAGTCATGGTTATAATAAAAGCTCAGATTTTTCACTTGTCTACGACTTGTCAGAACTTTTATTTTCATCTGATAGGCATCCTTAACTGCACACTTAAGTGTACCTCAATAAATGGTTCATTGTGCTGCATTTCATCACCACAAACAAATGGGTCAACATCCTCCAAGTTCTTGTTGTGCAATAATTCGGTGACATGAATGGTCGAGAAAATCAGGATGATAATAGTAAATAAGATTGATTCAAAGCTTTTTCATTCGCCACGTGTATATAACCGATTTCTACTGCGAAATAATTTTAGACTTGAGATGCATAAAGACCAAACTCTGGAGATAGAAGATGGAGATAGAATTATCAATGATTGCTACATTAATTGAATTAACGAATATTAAACGGGAATATTCACACATATGAACATGGCATGATCCACTGAGCAATAGACGATGGCTATAGTACACATTGGTAGACCGCAAACATATAGTGACTGCCTACATAAGAATTTTTGACAGGTGACTTTTTTGTGACAGAGTGACCATTTTGAAGTACTGGCAGTGTAGCAACATATGATTTATTTAAATGTATGTTCAACCCTGTCTTTGTATGTTGATTGACTTCCCATTATTTGAAAACAGCACCACTTAAGCAACCAAACGAATGAAAAATCCTCACACTAGGAACCCCAAATACCAACTTACAGGACAGCCCAGGATTATATTATCACAAATGGAACACGTGAAACTCGTATGTAATCTATCAAAACAGCCAAACTTCAAATTATTTGCAGTAAAAATCGAGTCTCACGAAAAGCAGCTGACTGAAAATAATGTGAGAGCATTAAGATCCTACAGGACTTAATACTTCAATAGATATATTGACAAATATTCATGCTTGCTTTTGTGAAACATGATGTACTTAATTACGATTGTCTACAGCATAGAAATTGACAACAATAAAACCTCTAGAATGGAAATTAGGCTTCATGCAATGCACAATAACGGCACATAAATCGCACGCATTTTCACTTAGATGCACCTGCCAACGTCTGTATCATTGGGCTAGAATCAGTCACATGAGTAAATCGAAGCTTTTAATTGGTTCTTCATGCCCCAACTTAGTTCCCCCGGATGTGCCGTGACCTTGAATCAATTTCCATTCTAGCGAACTTCAGATAAACAGTTTATTTCTATGGTCTACAGCAAGGAATTCAAACTTAGTTCTTTTGAAATGAATGTGAGTATTTTTTTTTTTGATAATGCTTCGCATAGCATGTATACATAATGTAATAACGTAATGTAGGAAGTTTGATAAACGCATGCTGATCAATAACCGATTTGTTTTAGAAGCAAAGAAATAAAGACAATGTCATCATACTATTAAAAAGAAACATTTCGAGATAGAATTGCGTTTACGGTAAACTACGTTATGGTAGGTTTATGGAAAATGGGTGTCATGTCTCATGAATCATTATAGAATTAAGAGTGCAATGAGAAGAACCTATGTAGACTGTACGTTTAAGCTGGCAGCAGACGTGATGCCAAAAACTTGCGAATCAGTATAGAGATAGATAAAGAACACCTATCTGCTAATGCAACCAAATGATTCATGCAAATGTAAATTTGCAAGTCAGATGCGTGTGCAAAGCGGGCTCTTTTCCTTACTTGAACGAACATCTAGTTAAATTTGCAGTACAATAATTTCTAGGTGGCAAGTCAGAATCAAGGCTCAGTAATGATAGAAAATATGCTACTAAAATTTTAAAGAGCAATAGGCCCATACCGAAGACAGCAAAGAAAAGTCATAAAAGTTACAACACGCAGTCGGTGATTTTCTTCAAGGACTCCCATTCCGCATCTCTAGATGAAAAACGGCCTTCGGAACGATGAATGATGTGCAGAAGTTTCACTGAGATGGAGATATTGGACATCAATCCTTCTATACGAACAAGAGCAACATATTAATCAGGGGCTTTTCCTGTGGGGCTGTAGGGATTCTGTGTGGATACCCACAGGTTTTTCTGTGGGTATGGGGTGGGGTGGGATGGGGATTCAGATATCAATCCCCACGGCAACCTTGCTGTTTCATCTTACAATGAATGAAATTCGTAAAGTAACAAAATGCGTGCACGCTTAGAAGAATGCACAACAGCTTTATAACAATCTTTTGTATAGTAATTCATATGCCTACACCTGTACTTGGAGCATATTGATTGAAATATAATATTGATGAGGTTTGAATTGTGGAAATACAGCCTAAATGTTTATCGAATGATGAAAAAGTAAAATGAACTTATTGCGACTAACGTACGTTCATCAAAAAAGTAAGGAGTGACGATGATCCCTTATTACCCAAAAAAACTAAAGTAATAATGCTGGAAAAATAGTTTTAGCCAGTTTTAGCCAGTTTTAACCGAAAAATGGTGACAAAAGCTAGTGCTTTTTACCGGCCAACCCTGAATATATTGAGTAAAACTATGACATTTTCATGGATGTGAGAGTTGTGTTATATTATTTGAAGTAGAATGATTTGTCATAATTATTGAGTGGATGTTAATTTTGTTCTTGATTCTGTGGAGAGGAAGATAGCTTTTGGAGATCAGCTGAGTATCAAAAATTATTTTTTTCGAATGTCAATTCTGTGTTATTGTTGCTTTTATGGTGATGCTATATTATCCCATGGCAGTAGTGAAAACTGTGCCCTACTTGCGAGGGATAGGTACATGGATGGGTACATGTATAATTCAGTGTTATCAATAGGTACATGGATAGGTACATGTATAATTCAGTGTTATGAATAGGAACATGTATGACATCTGTTTTACTGGATAGGTACATGTGTTCGGTACACTCGGTTGAGTACACTGTGTTTCTGAACGTCTATGATCGAACTTGTGTAGTTTGGTTCTGAGTACTTGGGTACGTACCGATAGACGGTCGTTGTTTGATTTTGAATGGGTTTGCTCAATTGCGACTATTGTGACTATTGAAACCATTGTAATCAAGATGACACATTGATTTTCCTTTTACGTAGACAAACTATGCTATAAATATAAGATAGTTGTTTGATGACATACATAATGATGACTAGTATCCCAACGTCGTGGGTTGTCGCAAGAGACCTTGGATATTCGTTCAAAGCTATAGAAACTGTAACAAATCTCAGTGAAAATATCAACGCTGGTGATTTAGTTGATCGACTAATGGATCTAGATGAGCATGCTATGAATCACAATTTGGATCGTAGGTGGATAGAGGATTTCTCCATGCTACACTGCAATGATAGTGAAATTAGGAGGATCAAATTGGAACGATATGGAAAGAAGGAGACATCTGACAGTGTTTTAATAAAAAAGTTCTCCCAATAAAAGTGACTTCAGAAGGAAATTAGAAGAAGAGACATTTAAATTATTATGTGAACGGAACTGCGTTAAATGTTTTAAACAGGAACGATCCCTTCTCTTTTTACCATGTTCTCATAGCGTTATGTGTTCTACATGTTATGTACCCTTTGAAACTTCATCTTGTCCCCTTTGTGATGAAGAAATATCTTCAACAGTCACGGTATGTCGTGCATGATGAGTCATCATGCACGTCTGTGATTGGTCACTATTGTGTCTTTGTGTGACTTTTCTATATAAAGAGGACATTGTACCGTTCTATTTCAAGCATAATTTGAGGCTAATACAATGTCAATCAGCATGTCGTTCACTACCAACATTCCCATTTCAATAATTTACCGAAGTCAACTCTTCACCGGCAATATATTTTATTCTGCCGTAAATATAACGGGCTATAAAGCGGATATGGTGTATCTGATGGAGGAAATAGTGAAGTATTTCCGCTGCGGAGAGGACGTTGTGGTGCAGAGAATGTTAATGAGAGTCGTGAACGACGCTCTTACACGAGTTGCAAGATTTTGGCTCAATGAAGTATTTCGCCCACTAGCTCAAACTGAGATTGTACCGGAATACTCTTGCTGTTGGTGCAGCAGTATCCAACGGAAACACAACACATGTCTCCATGACATTATCACCTCCAGCTACTTTGATGAGAAGGGTGACAAATGTAAATTGTACTTATTCAGTGGACCACCATCAGTAAGCATCAATGTGGCTGCTCAAGGACATTCTGAGGTAATCAGTTTGCGGTCATACTATGCCAATATTTTAAAGACTTTCCATTCAAAGCCCTGCTGTCCAATTTCAAAACATCTAATGAAAGACATTGAGCAGGTCATAACTGATACAAATCAGACTCTAGCCGATGTGAGTGTGTATCAGTTTCCCTCTACAACTTGTTAAGTGTTTTGTGTAATTTTATAAGTACCAGCAACAAACTCTTTGTGAATGCTTGTAAACTTTTGTGTATAATGTTGTAAGTATACTAAGCACAAATTGTAATTGTATTATCTATTTTCATATTAGAATAAAAATGTCTGTAAAACGGAAAGCATCTTCTCGTCAATCGAAACGGTCCTTCAAACCTTCAAGTCAGTTTAAAAAGGCGTTGCGAAAGTTAAACAGGATACATGATAATAAGAAGAAGTGTAAATTGATTCAAAATCAAGTGATGATTTCATTCGTGATTTAGCTTTTGCAATACACGAATGTTTACCTATTTACAAGCCTCTATTGAATGCTGGCTCTTTGAATAGCATAAAAAAGTTTTCAAATCCAAGGAGTAGTGATAAGAGAAGGCGAAACTTAATTCAGCGCGGTGGTGGTGGATTTCTAAGTATGTAGATGATATTGGAAACAGTATTAATGGTGTAATCAATAGTCCGCTTGGAAGGATTGCAGCAACTGCTGCAATGTTAATATAAGGTTAGCGAATCATAAAGTGACACGTCATCACTTTGATTGATGAGTCATATATAGGTGTATATAAGGAAGACGCTTTAATGATATTTTATCACTTTCAAGTGACAATTCATTTGCGCTGGTTGAAAGCTCCGAATTAGTACTTGTTGAAACATGACTCAGAAAATGTATACAATCAGAGAAGAAGGCGACGCTTTTGAGCAAGATCTCTTGAAGCTTCGTCCGACACGAAAGGTGCAAGGGATTGGAAATACATTCTACTTTCAAACCTTGAATTATGGTGATGATGGCTTTTATCTTCTAGTTCCATTCTTCCACCGTAATGGTATGTCTACATCAGGGTATAGCAATATGAGACAAATGCGAGTGACTTTTCCAAATGGCAACAGGTGATTCTTAAAACTATTGACTCTTTCGCGAAAGAATGTGTCGAGCTGCCTTAAAGTGCTCCCACTCATTGGAGAAAGGCATTAGAGGAAGGAGTTGGTTACAAGGAATTGCCGGAATTCGATACACTGTTTTTAAAACTATCGGATCATTTTCAAGCATTCGATCTCTTAACAAACGCGATGGAATGTGAGGATCTCAAACGGGGTCGCTATATGGGCTTAGTGCACGTTAACGGACTTTATATTGGCTCACATGGTTCGACTGGTAAAGTCGCATCTTTACAAATGAAGGTTCGTCAACTAGTCTATGAACCACTAACAATTGATAAATGTTTAATTAACATTGATAAGACTGCTTCAAGTGATGGGAAGGAAGAGAGCAAAAAGCGAGGGCGGAAATCTAAAGATGGGAATCCTAAATTGAAGTTGAAGTGCCAAGATGCTGACTTGAAAACTTTCTATAATCCTAATTGTGATGAGGAAACACAAATGTCTTAATTTGTAAATGTAACTTGAAAGTTTCTATTCTGAATGTAAATAAACGTAATCTGAAACAGGTGTCTGTTTTGTTGTTCTAAGCAAAATTAGCGGGATGATGAGTTTAATGTTAATGGAATTATAAGATGACAGATTTTCGTCTATTCACTGATCGCACAATGTGTGTCGCTGGACCAAGTCAGTCCGGTAAAACTACATTTGTAACTGAATTGCTACAATATAGAAATGAAATGTTTAACAAGGAAATTAAGAGAGTCAAATGGTATTATGGAATATTTCAACCACAACTACATTCTGCACTTCGCCAGAAAGGTTATGAGGTGAAGCAAGGGTTGCCATCAACTGAGGATATCAAAGCAGGTGACTTACTAGTATTAGATGATCTATTACGTGAAAGCAAATCTTCAAAGGATGTAACTGAAATGTTCATTCAAACTGCACATCATAGGGAAGCTTTTATTATCTACATCACCCAAAACATCTTCGATGGAGGGAAAGAGCAAAGAACTAGAAGTTTGAATACACATTATTTGGCAATATTTAAAAATCCAAGAGATAGCAGTCAGATACATCATCTCAGTAGATAGATATTGCCTCAACAACCTAAAGTACTTTCAAAAATATATGAAGATGTAATAAAGAAACCACATGGTTATCTATTTATTGATCTAACCCAGGAATGTCCGGAACGACTTCGATTTCGAACAAATATCATACCTAATTCCGCTGAACCAATGACAGTTTTCTCGGTTCACAGTTAGTTTTAAGCAATGTACTTTGTTGCCTTATTATTTTAAACATATCGTATTCAAAGATGGTAGTCATTCCTCAAGAGGAGTATGTACAATTGACTACATTACAAAGTGCACAGGAAGTCAACAATGTAGATCAACCTATTACGAATCAACTTAAGGAACTAACACAAAAGGATATGGAAATTCAGAAGATTAAGGATCCCTATCGACGAATGCAGTTAGCAGCTGAAAACATTGATGAGAGGCGACAGATTCGTGATAAGTTGCAACGATTTATAACCTTGACAACACCTCGACCATATCGTGTGCGCGCTGAGCGATTATTTGACTTCATTGATCCACATGTGAAGTTCAATGAGAGAGGGGAGATAATAGATGAAACAACTGGTGATGTTATTAGAAACAGTCACATAGATGACCATCTACAATATGCTGTCAGAGATGTAAGGCGAAAACTAGGTGCACCACAAGGGTGGACATATTTTCAGAAAATTTTATCTGATAAAAACGTACCTCACAATATTATTGGAGGACCGACTGTGAATGAATTGGATAAGGGTCACTTACAAGATGGATCAAACAGTAAAACACCCACGATGGCGGTCAAGCGAGAGTTTCATGATCCCGATGATCTGCAACCAAAAAGAGATACTAGGCGCTCAATGCGTGTTGCGAAGGAGTATAGTAAATCTTAAGCAAATATGAATTAAGCCTTGCCTCTCTCATATCATGTCGTTACAAAAATTTTGCTGTTGTTTGAAATCTGCGCTCGAAGGTAAAGCAGAAGAGGGCATAGAGGTTGATATCAATTGTGTTAGCAGTTGCAGTGCGAGTAATACGCGTGCAAATCAGAACAAAGACGATGAGTACAGCAGTGAAACTCAGAAAGATTTATTACGACTTAAATCATCCCGCAAGTTTCAGTCGTCCGGAGATTCTAGCTCGTGCAGCAGGTGTGGGAATAGAGAAAGTCAAGAAGTGGTTAAGGAGTCAACCGACTTACACTCTTCACAAAAATGCGAGAGAGCGGTTTCCAACAAGAAAATATGTTGTTAATAATATAGATAGTCAATGGCAAGCGGACTTGGCTGACATGCAACAGATATCACAGTACAATGATGGCTATAAATACATCTTAACCGTAATAGATATTTTATCTCGCTATGCTTGGGCACGTGCGCTGAAATCTAAACGAGGACCAGAAGTTGAAGCGGCTTTTCAGAGCATTTTCAATGAGGGGCGTGTTCCGCAAAGAATACAGACCGATCAAGGGAAGGAATTCGAAAACTCTCATGTTCGAAGTCTCCTTAAAAGTCATAATGTGGAATTGTTTAGTGTCAAAAGTGCTTATAAAGCTGCCATGGTTGAGAGGTTCAATCGCACACTGAAGACAAAAATATGGCGCTATTTCACTGCAAAAAATACACATGTTTGGGTAGGTGAGCTGCAGAAATTTGTTAAGAATTACAATGAAAGCTACCATCGAATCATTAAGATGAAACCAGTTGATGTTACCCCAGATAATGCGATGTATGTATGGCTTCGATTGTATGATAAGAAAGCGAAAAACATTTCCAATGAAAAGAAAATTAATGTTGGTGATAGAGTTCGGATTTCAAAGGTTAAGTCTACATTTGAGAAGGGGTATCTACCTAATTGGACTGAAGAAGAGTTTTTTGTAGATCAAGTAAATACAAAATTTAGACCCACCATGTATAAATTAATAGATTACAATGGCAATCCAAATGAAGGAAAATTTTACTCTTATGAATTGCAAGTATAGACAGAAGTGAAGAGGTGTATATGATTGACAAAATAATTAGGAGGAAAGGTCATGGCAATCAAAGGAAATATCTAGTTAAATGGAAAGGATATCCTGATTCATTCAATAGCTGGATAACGCACCAGGATCTACAAAATGTGGAGGTAGGAGACACTCGTAACTTGTAAGCTAATATAGCATGTGACTTCTTCCATATATGAGTTTAATATGTGTACTAACTTCAACATCATTCTTCCAAGAAATAGCAACCCCAAGATATTCCCAAGTAACAAACCATCTCTATACTCTGTTGAATTCGCTAATCCAATTACTCTGCATGGACCCCATGAAGTTGCTCTAACTGAAATTACTTATTACAACGATATCAGTTTCCTAAAGAACAACTATTTTGAATTACATAAAGAAGTGCGAGAGAAGGATGATTGCTTTCGCATATTTCAAAATAGTCTACATGGTACATGGGCTTTTCATCATCTAACTTTACATCCTTTTTCAACATCTTTACCATCTGTCCAAAACATGATTAAAATTCTAAAGGCATTTGCAACGTCAACTTTTGATTCTAAGGTTCCCACAATGAGCTTGCAAGATACAGAAAAGGAAATCGGTAGAATGTTTGAACGAATAAATGATCTCTTCAAGCTGACTTTGAATAAATTCTACAAACCAGTCATAAAGGGGTCAACAAAATTGATGAAGGAAGGGAAGCATGTTCTTCTTGTATTAGGTAAGGATTTGAGTCATACTTTTGGGTATTCCAGAACAACTTTCTCATCAAGGTATTGGTACAATGGACGTGGGTGGAATTCGGAGAGGAAAGTCACTGATTTTCAATGTGGAATTGTGCCATTGTATGCATTACAAAAAAGGAGCATCCGAGTAAAAAATAAATTTGAGGTCATTAGAAGTGTTGAAGACTTTGCAAGAAAGTTTCAAGGATCAGTGCCAGAAACGTTAATGACTTGTGAATATAAGAAAGAGAAAGTAACTTTATTTACTGTTGAAACGGAGGCAGAATTTATTGTTTTTACTAAAAAGACACCATTGGAAAATTCTGAGTCCGCTGTTATTGAATTCGGATCTGAAATGATTGGGATGTTTAAGGGCCTTGAAAGCGCACCTTGGTTGACAGAATTAAATGATACATTCAAGGTTCAATTGTCCTCTTCTAAACTCAAAGCATCAACAAATGCTTCATGGGATATCCACGTATACAGCGAAGACATATTGGGTGATGAATTGTCTACTTCCAGTGAACTTGTAAAAAGAGTTAATTTGAACATTGAAAGCTTGAAAAGGCCATCTGAATTGTGTACAAAGTTAAATGAGTTTGGTGTAGATTACCTTGATGCAGATGAATATCACTTTTCTTATGACCCACATAAGAAACGCATGATTGTAAAGGTAGGGAAGAACTCTCTTATCAAGCTGGATAGCGTGTTAACGACCACATTGGGATTCTCAAAATCAACTATTTATGAAGGCACATCAATAGGCGGTACAGCCCCATCACTAGAGGGTGATATAAGTAACTTATACGTCTATTGTAACATTATTGAATATACAAGGGTTGGCGACATTGAGGCCCCACTTCTGCGCACATTTCCTCTCTCATCCGTAAGAAAGCAACTAATCAATCGAGAATTTTTTAACACAATGTATCTACCAATCAGCAGAAATTACATCAATAGAATTGACATATCAATTCATGATGACGCAGGAGAAGTAGTACCGTTCTGTGGTAGTGTTGCTGTTTTGACCCTACATATTAGGTCTCGAGAATAAGGCTTTACGCTATTGTGACTTCCATACTTATTCAATAGTCATAATGACAGGCATTTACAGTAGACCATCATATCAGAGCGGTTATCCCGTGTTTGTTGGAGGTAGACGACAAGTTGGAGGAGGCATATTTGGTGCACTAATACGTATGGTTCTTCCAACACTCAAAAAGTATGGCGTACCAATCATGAAGTGTGTTGGAAGCAGGGCTTTAGATTTTGGTGCAAATGTTGCAGCTGATGCGCTTCAAGGTGAGGATATCGCTGAATCTATGAAAATGCGCGCGCAGCAATCTACCATAGACGCATTAGATGATTTAACAAAGACGAGACGTACAGTTCGGAAGAAGCGTAGGAAGTCAAGACAAGTTGGATCCGGTCGAGTTACTAAGCAAAGACGCAGGAAAAGTAAAAAGCCGACTAGAGCAGCACGTTCTAAATCTAGACGTCGAGTGAAAACAAGAAAGCGCAAACGAAATTCCACAGCTACTAGAAACAAGTCAGAACGAAGGAAGACAACATATTTGTAGAGCTAATACGATGCAGAGTATCAATTCAGCTTTGTGTTTCTTCGATTATCCCCCTCATCAGACAGACATCATCTCCTCAACAATTGTAGACATAGTCCCCACAACAAATATCGATGGTAACCAACAGCCTATTCAGTTTGATATACCTGCCAATCCTCAAGATTATATTGACTGTCAATCCATTGATTTAGAGTTGTGTATACAAATTAAGAAGACTGATGGTACAAATATTGATTCATCCAAGGATAAAGTGGGATTGGCAAATCTTTCTATTGCCAGTCTGTTCTCAGATGTGTATCTAATATTGAATGACAAACAGATTGAAGGAGGGGATCGAGCATATCCATATGAAGCATACATACATACAATGACGCAATTTCAAAAGCAAGCTAAACAGTCACACTTGCAAGTTTCTGGGTGGTATGATGATCAGCAAGGGAAATTTGATGATGTCTCAAATACAGGGTTAAAAAGACGAATGGATTTAACAACGGATTCAAAGGAATTATACTTGAAAGGACCTGTCTATCTTGATTTCCTTCGTCAATCTAGATATCTGCTATCACAGGTTAAAATGCAAATAAAATTTATTCGCGCAAATCCTGAGTTTGCGTTAATGGCTTTTGGAGCTACAAACTATCAAGTCAACATAAGTAATGCCGTGCTCAATGTAAGGCGAGTAACAATGAACTCGTCAGTCATCAACGAGCATGCGACAGGATTGAGGAAAAACAATGCAATATATCCAGTTAATCACAGTGTGTTGACAAACTTCACAATTGGTGCGGGATCATCCTCACATGCCTACCCAAATCTTTTTCCCACTGCAATGCCAAAGGCGGTGTATATCACATTTGTGGAAAATGAGGCATTCATTGGTGCTTTTGAAAAGAATCCATTCAATTTCCAACACTTTAATGTTAGCAAACTAGCACTCTACCAGGATGGGAAATTTGTATCTTGCAAAGCATATGAGCCTAATTTCAAAGATGGTAAATTCGCACGTGAATATGGTTCTACCTTCACCGCCCTCAACATGTTTAATACAGATGATTCAAATGGAATTACAATGGATATGTACAAGAATGGCTACTTCTTCATTATGTACAACCTCACAGCAGATGCAGATCTAGGTGGTGAAAGCGTAGGAATTACAAAGCCTGGAAATCTACGACTGGAGGTATCATTTGAGTCACCTTTGAAGAAAACAATTACTTGTCTCATTTATGCTATCTATGATAGCAAAGTTGAGATAACAAGAATGAGAGACGTGACTGTCAGCTATCAGAGATGAGTAACTTAAGCAACATAGAAATCTTGAGGAAAATGAGGAAAGCTCATCCCTACTCCAAGACAACATTTCTCAATGTCTTTTCTAGAGATAATTTACCTGATTCAATTCCTTTCTATCCTTGTTCGCTTATCATCAATACGGATACCAACAATCTTCCCGGAAAACATTGGATTGCTGTATACATCAATCGCTATAAAGTGGACGAATATTTTGACTCTCTTAATCAACCTCGTTTACATGATATCGCACTATGGATGAACAGGTTCTCCTGGACTGTTAGGAAAGTGACATCGTTCCCACTTCAAAGTAATACATCTCTAATGTGCGGTGGCTATGTACTCTATTTTGTCAATGAGAGACCATTGAAAAATAACTGTAAAAGTGCTTTAGAACTATTTTCAAAAAACTGTGATAAAAATGATGTAATTCTTACTAAATATGTCGAAACAGTTTTGAAATAAAGTTTTATGTTGTATCATTAACTTGCTCTCTCTTTTCCAAAACAAGGGTTTATAAGGAAAACAAAAATATGTTCATATTTCATTATCTATTCACATATATACAAAATCTACAATTTGGTTTTCATGAAACATTTTTTCAAATCACATATGATGGGAGGCACATCACTTATGTCTTTAATGCCGGTTATCACGATCTTTCCATTATGGAACACATGAACATGATATGGATGCCAGTTAGTCAATTGAGCTGCTGGAAATAGCTCCACTTCATAAGTTAGATTATGTGATGATGTAACTTTACGGAAGTCATAGTGATAGTGCAATTCACATAACACGGTCATTGTCTTCACTTTCCAATCAGATAATGAATCACCAAGTAAATGTTCCAAAGTAAAGTGTAGATATGAGAGATCACCTTCCATGACCCTTCCAATACATTGGATTGTTCCATTTGGAAAGTATAGGATAGTGAGAGATTTATCCTTCCTTTGAATCCTCCATGTTAACATTGAGGGTCTTCCAAGATGTAAGCTCGCTGTCGGCTTCAATTTGCGTTTTATCAGCAACCATTGTTTTCGGTTGGGTATACTCCTCTCGATCTCTTGCAGATTGAGTTTTGAGTTTGCTTTTGTAGTTAACATCCGATTTACAACTTCCAACCGTTTGATGTCCTCCATCTTTAATGAATGACGTTATCTGTGGTAGTATCTCCCTTGTAAAGGTTTCCCATGGGACGTCACTGAAACGAAAAAATCGATATTCAACATCTTCCCGCTTTGGTGAGCAGACGTATAGTTTGACTGTAGAATCACACTTTATCCATACCTTGTCATCGAGAGGAATCTTGGTCCGAGTCTTATGGTTGCCAATGAGATCAGCGAAGTCTTTCAGTGAAGGCAATGAGTCAATACTAATGCAAACGCCACGATGTTTTCGAACACTATTTGCTATTGAATGACGAAATGCTATTCTTTTAGAATTTGTTATGTGAACGTTTTGGACGTCACTAAGTTTCCATGTTCTTATGTAATGAGGCATGTTCCGAAAGCTATGTTTCAAATTTGAGTTTAATGTTTGCCTAAAGTTTGTTATTATATTAGCTCAACATATCGGAATGATGTTGAGTACAAATTCTTCACATATTCATTCACATTAGGACTACCTATTTATTAGTAATCATTTCTACATATCGGAAAGATGTAGAAATTTCAATTTTAGTAAGACTACTTATGTATTAGTAAGTGTTGCTACATGTCGGAAGATGCAGCAATCGCAAGATCTATTACAAGTGGCCTAGGCATCTCCTTCTCTTCGACGGTGGGGGAAGACCTAGGCTGTAGTGTCCATATGGTAATGATAAATTTTTATCCAGCCAACAGCGCTTATCCTCCCAAAGTGAAAGACCTCGCTTCCTAAATGATTTTGTGCTAACTATGTGATTTTTTGAATTTATAATTGTCATATCTTCAGTTGTATCATTCTCACTATAATGGACACTCTTATAGTCATTGTGTTTCAATTTTTTAACTGCTGCTCTCTGAATTCCTTTTGCACGTTTGATGCTATGATTCGTAGAGTCTAGATATTTCATTGAATACATTTTCGGTTTTAGTAGGATCATTTCCTCAAGCAACTTTCCAGCACACTCATCCTTAAAACAACCTAATCTAGCTTTGTTTGTAGTTGAGTATAGTCGGTGATGACTGTCATAGTTTGAAGAGCCAAACTTTTCACCGAAGTATAGAAGTATATCTTCCAGACGGACAGATGGTGATGTGTATAAACATAGGAAGAAACTGTCGGTATCACCTCCACAAAGCCGCGTTCTATTTATCAGTGAACACCCTTTTAGATCATTGTAATATAATTGATACATTTCCAACTTACTATAGTCAAGTACTGCTTGACCAACAGATATTAATTTATTTAAAACTATTGAAGGTTTGTACATTTCCATACCAACCAGATCTTCATCAAATATTTTGTGTTGAACATAGAGAGGATGATTTGACAATTTCAGTAGTTGTTTCTCATTGTTGACTAGTTTAAATTTTTTCCTTCTTACATTTTCCATTGTTTTACCATATAAAGAATTATTTTTCAATTTGTAGAATGACTTTTCGAAGTCAGTGTTTGATTGAGCCCTCTTTTGAGAGTTCATATCAATGTATGTTTTTAACCAAGGCTTTTGTGTGAATTTTATGCCACTATGAATCTTCTTGATTCTCATGCCCATGGTCAAGTAAAATTTTAAAATTGAGTAGTGGACTACATAATTTTCCCTATCAAATTGATGGAGCAGAAGTTTCTTGATAGAAGAAAAATGTGTATTTGGTCTTACTTTTTCATATAGATTTTTCATATAGTGTGAAAACATTCTCTTTTCAATCATCTGCATTTCTGGAGCTAATGGGAAATTGGCAGTGTCATCATGAATGGCTGCAGGATACTCTAAATCCAAATCAAAAATGTAGCCGATTTCACCATCATCATCTATATTTTGAACATTTTCTTCATTTAAAAATTATCTAATTCACTTTCATTCAACCATTTGAAATTTGAGTGGGGTAGATTCCTACTGAGTGAAGGACCGTAAAGGTTATTAACATCTAAGTAGGTCAAATGTCGACTTTCATGTGTATTATTTCCTAATTCTTCAATGCGTGCACGCGCTCGGTGAATGTTGATGAAAGTCATACCCCCTCAATTGACCGCTACTAGCAGGAAAGCTGCTACGCGTTACAAAATTCAAACGTCGCTTGAACAAACTCAAATGGCGATCACCAACAAATGGAATCCGGATGATGACATCTTTTGGCTCTGGTCCATATACAGTCTCAGTTATAGGACTTGGAGCCTTAAAACGATCAATAAAAGACGGAGGATAGCCATTATCAATAAGCACACAGCGCAGTTTACGAAATTCTTCGTCTAGGAAAACAGGAGAGCACAATTTCCTGACTCGATCAAAGAGACACTTGACCAAATTTATCTTGTAGAAAAATGGCACAAAACTATAAAAATGACAACCTGTTTTATGTGTACATAGAGAGTTCCTTTATTCATTGTCTTTACCTTGCCACTGATTGGTTGGTGTCACTGGCGGCAGTTATCATTGAATGTTTCTCAGCCATCTCTGTACATGTTCACACTTGGCCGTCCACCCTTGACAAGAGGCCACGAAAGCGCTCGGGTATTAAACACATGAAGTCAATTGTGTTGCTTTCATTATTAAAACTTATTAGAAATCGGCAGTGCTCTACAACATTGAAATCTACTTATAGAGTTATATACGTTTTGCCACACCGAGAGCAGTATTGCATAAAGTTTTGTATGTTAGTTGAAGCGCTGGTTGTTGGTTTAGAAGTAGATCTATTTTGATTATTTGAATTTGACTCTGTTATGCTATCATTCGGTTTATTATTGCATACAAGTGTATGCCTCTTAAGATTATCTATCCTATTCGTCTTATATGGACACTTGCTACATTGATACGTTTTTCCTAACTTACAAAATTTTTCATGACGTTGCAAATTGCCTATGAGAGTAAATACTTTTCAACACTTGGTACAGAGAACCATGATTATTGATGAGGATTGAAATTAGCAAGCCCTTATATACATCTACCTTCTAATGACGTCAGCGTTATCACCAGCCAATACCATATGTTCCGATCTGTTGTAAAGAGAAAACACATAAAATTTTCAGTAATTAATTTTTCAAAGAAAAAAAAGTCAAAGCTTAACACATTTCACAATCCCATTGTGATACACCTTCAAGTGGCTGCAGCTTTCACTGCAGCCACCCAAGTCGTCCATCCTCGTTAGACACACCTTTCTAATGGCATTGTCTCTGCACTCGATGTGCACCAATGTTTCTTTGTCGTGCCTCGGAATGTTGGTCACTTGCGAGGCCAACAGGAGGTTTGATTGAGTTATATTTTGTAAGGACTCAACCAAACCTCTGTTGTCCTCCATTAGCTGAGCCTCACGAGCCTCGGACTCCCTCAGACGCTCTTGGCAACGGCGTAGTTTGGAGTAAATGTCTTCCTCCGTCGTTGCGTCAAGGTCGACATCATACTCTCGCACTGGGAGAGGGGCCTTGGGAACTGTAGCAGGAGCTGCGGCGGGGATAGGAGGTGTCGCGGAGGAAGGAGCTGCGGCTGGGATTGGAGGTGACGGAGAGGAAGGAGCTGCGGGCGTTGGAGGGGGTGGGATCGCAGGTGCCGGACAAGAAGGAACTGCGAGCGATAGGGGACTCACAGGGGATGGAGGAGCAAGCGTCATCATCGGGGACAGCGGCAGGCGGACGCTCCAGCTGGGGGATGCCCGGATGTGGCTGAAGGACACCTCTTCCTGTGAGGCACACATGACGGACTCCTGTAAACAAAGGAAACAATTGTTTATTAGGATAATTGTCAACAAAGTAAGTTTCAAAATGTTTTAATAGAAAATTCTACACTGAAGCAGTTAACCAAGCTTCATACTTACATTAGTAACAGATTCATCGTCATCATCGGATGACGATGTTGGAGAATCGTCGGATGAGGATGATGTTGCAGAATCCTCGGATGAGGATGATTCGTGTATGGAGTAGGGCCTCTCCTCATTGTCCTCAATGGACGTGGTTGTCGCTGGCGTGCTTAAAAAGCTCCTATGCCTTTTAAGGGATAGAGATCGCACAGCCTGCAGCGTAAAAATGTGACAATATGTTTATATAAAGAGATAGACATAGACAGGTTTTGAAGGTGTTGTTGTTGTCTGTTATCTGAGCGTAGACCACAGCAATCACACTTACGGGGCTAGAGGCGAGTTTTCTTCCTGGGGAATTCCCTCGAGGCAGCTTCGGGCATGTGGGGATTGGTTGAACACTTGGAAACAGCTAAAAAAGAGATTCATATTTGATTTCTCCTTAGAAACTATTAAGCAAATTAATTTGTTACCTTTAGCAAGTTTTCCACCACATTTCCATCTTCAAACCCGACTGTCATCGCTTGAGTTGGTTCAGTCTGAAATGTTTTAACAACATTGATTTAATCATGCATATGAATAATAACCCAAGTAAATAGATTCTCACATCTTTAACGATGAGTTTGTTCTGCACCAACACCTTTGTCTTCTTCGGTGGGGGCATTACCAAATCCTGAAATGTGTTAACAACAAATTTATTTTTAATCTAAAGGAAGCAGTACTTTTTGTCAACTGTGAGTCAGTTGTCCGTTCAAGTTAGCATTTAGAATTGACTGTACTTACCTCGAAATCACTCAAAGTCTCATCAATAAATTCTCGAGACTTGGGGACTTTCTTAGGCACTCGGGACTTGGGGCTTTCTTTGCCTCAGGCTCGTCCACCTGTGACAGCACGCCTTCAGTCGGCCTTTCCTTGGTAAATAGTCTCTCCAATTTCTTTTTCTCTGCCTTGGAGGTAAGGTTGATGCCTTTCCGGCCATTCTGTTGGGCACAGGGCGTGTGTTTGGCAATGAAGGTCTTTGCTGAGTCGCTGTTTACCTTGTCGTTGCTCCTCTCATATGTCTTGCAGGTTAAGCAATAGAGGTACGTGAAATCCTGTTTGAATATGCAGTCTTTGTGACCACTCTTGTTGGCATGTCGAACAGGCAGTCGCCATGTTTCACAGTAGTGAAAGATCAGCCGTTGTCGCGCAATACTTTCATGTCGGACCATTTCTATATAGGAAAACAAAATTTGATTATAATTTAATCTCTTGTTAAACGAGAACGCATTTATATACCATCAACAAAGCTCTATTAAGTGCTGCTTGAATATTGGAGAAATCTGAGAAAGAAATAAAATTTGAAGTTGAAATTGAAACCGAAAGTCGAAAATTAGATATTTATTCGAAAAGGGTTTGTTCATAAGAAGAGTTGAAATTTGGAAACATCTGATTTACAATTATTTAATTTCGAAATTAATTTAATGGAATGAAAGTGAAATTTCGAAAATTTCAACCAATCCTCAATTTGTTTAATTAAACAAGCTTGAATTTTATACATCTGTTAGCAGATGACAAACTGAATATTTAAAATTGATGAAGGCTTTATTTAGGTATCTTTTATTTATAAACAAACTGTGAAAATCTTGTTGATTTAAATACACTTACATTTAAACTGATATATTCATGTCTCTCGCTCAATGACTTAATTTAGGATGAAAAATTAAAAAAAACATGGTTAATAATGTAACATAAAGTGTTCCTATCCTAAAACCCAAGCTTCTATATTTAAAGCTATTTGGTTATAAGAACTTAATAATGTTTCTACTCCCGAATATCCTATAAAGTAGCACAACATGGTAGTGAAACTCACTTCAGAATTGTAGTACGAATCGGAGAACGGAGGAACGAAGAACGACGTCTGCTATGGACACTGAATCATTTGAAAATGAGTGAAAATTCGTTGTGTGCAACTTCTTTATATATGAAATTGACAAAGCAACTATGAAAAAAGACCTTATGACATCACATCCTGGAATTGGTACGGTCAAACAAAATTGAATACTCAAACAAAAAATTAAACGTCTGGTTTATTTTTAAACTTAGAAATGGAAGTGCCATCAAATGTGTTGAAAGATTTCTACATGTAAACAGTATAGTGAATTCAAAGTAATATGAACTGATGGACTGATATATTACTTTGATATACATGTTATTATTAATGGTCATATAATGATTGATATTTGAAGATATAAAACGTGTGATTTGAATAGAACATTAAAATTTGAATTAAGCGCTAAATTTCGAAAATTCAAATTTCGCGCCAAAATTTAAATAATCAAATTTAATGATGAGGGTTAGGGTTAAGGTTAGGGTTAGGTTTAGGGTTAGGGTTAGGTTTAGGGTTAGGTTTAGGGTTAGGTGTAGGGTTAGGGTTAGGGAAGCAAGAAGAGTATCTATGGCACCCGGAACCCATGGGTAAATAAATTTTCGAGGGCGCGAAGCGCCCGAGAAATTTTGAGGCCCCCCCGCCGTGCATGAAGTGTATGAAGGTCAAAGGTCAAGGTCAGGTCTAAGGTCAAGGTCAAGTGTAGAGGTTTGTATATTATGGTCATTTTTAGTTGTAAAACTTTAACTTTGAAAATTTGTAAACTTAGTCATTTTTAAAAAACTTGGAAATTTTTGAAGTTGCATACAGATGCATACAAATAGGATTTTTTCATCAAATGGGTACATACAATATATCATTCGAATGCTCTTTTCATGCTGATTCTAATGGTGTATTGTATGACACATGTATGACATATAACTAGAGAGCTACATGTCTTTAAAGAATGGGCTAAAAACTTCGTGAATTTAAAAATTTAACATTTGTCTGCTTGCATACAGTTGCATACAACTAGTATTTTCCCATCGAATAGGTATATATCATGGTTCTCTCTCATATGTGCATCCCTCCAGCACTGTCATAAAGTACGTTGATGATCTACTGTACCTGCATCATTCCGATTAAACCAATTCGGCCCTCTATCCCAAGCTAGGGACATGAACATGTGGAATTGTGGTCCAACACTGCCGGACTGTCACTCAATCTTTGAAAATGCAAACTCCTGAGGCTGCCCAAATCCGCGAGCCACCTTCCACCTGTCATAACTGAGTTCCAAGTTGTTGAACAAATAAAAATACTCTGTGTATTATTCATTCCGGATCTTAAGTCGAGCGCTCATTTTGAGGATGTAAACTAACGTGCTTCTCAGAGACTGCATCCGTTGCGCACATTGGCTCCTCTTTTTGATCCTGTTGATCTGTGACACGCGTATTTTGGGTTGATATTGTCATTAATCGAATGCTGTTCCCCTTTGTTGGCATCAGTGTCGTGCAAAAATATACACGTATGTCTACTCGGTCAGATACAACGTCGTGCTCACAATTATTTGTCATATTTATTGTGACTATTTTGCCCTTCCTGATTTGCACTCTCGCCGAACTGATGCTTTCTGGGAGCGATCCAGATGAACGAAAGCCACCCTCTTTATCCTCTGTGTCCTACTGCGTCAATTCGTTTTGGTAGATTTCTCTTGCCGCTTTCCGGATGACTCGTCGTCGGAATTCTTTTTTTCCTGAGACGACTATGATTATTATTGATAACAATTTGCTGATTAAGCGACTTGTGCTCCTTTATTTTTCACAATTCTATCGCCTACCGCACCCGAACATAATGAGTATACTACGCTTCGTTCTTTCTAGCACTTGCCTTATATCTTGCACTTTTACGATTCTCAATGTAAATCGAAAATATACATTGACTATACTTTACTTTTACTCAAAAAGCGAAAAGAATTTTGCAATTATTTTGACCTGCAAGAAGGCTAGCAACGCACCTCAAAAACCACATGTAAATTTATGCAATGCGAAAAACTTTTGTTCAAAATACACGTATAAGTTCTGACAATGCACTATCTGCTCAAATTTGTCGAACTCATCAAGCAGACATAGATGGAATTCAGACTTCAGCAAATTTTTGTGAAATACGTGTAACTACGTGTGACACTCATTGGTAGTGAAGAAATATTATTATATTAATATTATTACTTTTTTTTCTCTCGACACTTGTGGTCGGTGATACATACCTAGTCTCGGAGACTTACCAAGTTTCTGGGAGACCTTGGAAGCATTCGGAGAATATGCGCACTTCCGAGAAGCGCTGCTTTCTGCAGCTTGTGAATTACATGGCTTCCTGGTAGTCTGCGGAGGCAGTCCTTCAACTTTGGAGTTATTGCTCTAAGCGCGCCGATGACGACTTCTGCTTTCGCTTTCCATAGTCTTTGCACTTCGATCTTAAGGTCTTGATATTTTTGAATCTTTTCCATTTCTTTGTTCTTAGTGTTTCTATCTTCTGGAATTCAGGGGCCAGTTGCACGAAACTTTGATGATATTATCTTATTTTTGATATTATCTTAGGAGAAAAGATAATGTCGGTTGCACCAAACTGAGATAAGATAATATAATTTTAAGTTAAGATAGTTGAGTTGCTCGAAACCAACATTATCTTATTTTCGACATTATCTTAGGAGAAAAGATAATGTCGGTTGCACCAAAAATTATATTATCTTTTAAGGACATTGTGACGTTTTCCGACGCAATAACTATAGAATGATGTTGTAATCCAATCAGTGTTACGATCAAATCTGTCACCAATAATAATAGCATGCAATTCAGATGGAATTCCAATTCAGTCAAGGTGATGAAAATTACTGTTGCTTTAAGACAGTGTGACTGTGTCGATTTTATTCTAAATTTCTTTAGTAGGCCAACTCAAAATACCTCATTCATCAGACACCTCTTTATATTGTAGTCATATACACATGTACATATACATTTAGGCTACAATGAAAGTTAATATCATCGGAAATGCGATTGAATATAAAATCCTCGGCGTGCTTGACTCCTTAGATCGCTGCTTGAATCTCCCCCAGTCACAGGAGTTTCATCAGTCTCAGTTATCACAGACTGAGTGAGGAATTCATCAAAGTCCTTGTTTATAATAGCGAAGTTGTGCAAAACAACACACGCCGTGACAACTCTGGCTGATTTCCTTGGATCTACAACACCCAGTCCATTTAAGCAGTTGAATCTTCGCTTAAGAATCCCTATAGCTCTTTCAACAGAGCATCTCGCAGATTTGTGTGCATTGTTGAAGGCAGATTCGGGAGCTGTCATTTGGTTTTTAATCACCGGAGTGAATAGCCAAGGTCGTAAGGGATAACCCTGATCCCCAAGAATCGACGAAGTGTCCATTCTCGAAATTCTCGAATATTCGCGAATGCCTAAGGACTCTGCTATCATGGCTTCCTCCTGCCCAATCGGCAACCACATCAGCTATCAGCAGCTCTCCCGTGACGACGACTTGAACATTCAGTGAATTCTGACCTTTTCTGTTGACATACTCAGGTTCAAAATCTTTGGGAGCCATAATTTTTATATGCGTACCATCCACTGAGCCCACAACGCGAGGTAGCCTCTTCGTGTAAAAAAGTTCACGATTTGGCTGAGTGTCAAAGTGTCTGGTGGACACAAAAAGCGGCAAGAGCTTTAAAAGACCACTAGTTATTATTTCAATCGAACGATGAACAGTGGATTTGTGCACACCAAAAGTATCACCAATAACTTCCATGAACGAACCACTAGCAAAGAATCGTCTATTGCAAAGACTTCCTCTATTGAAAGCGATTTATTTCTGTTTAATTTTTGCCGAATGTGAGGTGTCAACAGTTCAACAAGGTAATTGAATGACTTCCACTTCAGGCGAATTCTGTTGTAGAAGATGACGTAGAATCGCCAGTTGAAGAAAGCACGCCTGCCAAGAGAAAGAAACTCGATCCGCAAAGCACGTTTCCCAAAAAATCCGAACTTGAAAGTCTCTTGATTACTCAAAACATGGAGAGACATGAAAAAGAAATGGTGCTACTAGACCTAAAGATCAAAAATGAATTTCTGAAAAATGACATTCTAAATCAAAGAAAAAAAGAAAATGAAAGCATCGTGTATGGTGAAAGCTCATTTAGAGACATTTGATTATTTCTTGTTGTTTCAGTTCTATGGCGTTTTTTGTTAATACATGTTCTTCCAACATTCGTGTTCTATTTTTAGAAGACGTTTCTGTGGGCTAATAAAAAAACTGCTAGATTTTGTGAGGATAAACTATGAATGAAACAAAATTATCATAAGTGCATATTTCTGCGTATTTCTGAGACTAAGCATCAATGGATTCAGAAGATAGAAGCGCTCCATGATGATACTAACTTAAGAGAGAAAATAAGATAAAATCTTCAAAATTTTACGTTCGTGCAACCGTATTATCTTATCGCAAAATCATATTATCTTAAGATAGTAGAGTTGCACCAAACATCTACTAAGATAATATAATTATCTTAAAAATAAGATAATAACGTTTTGGTGCAATCCAATTCTCTTATTTCTTACATTATCTTAAGATAATAATATTATCTTGTTTCGTGCAACTGGCCCCAGATGTCTATTAACTAGACTTCCTTCTTTTCTTTGTTTGTAATTGTGATGTCCGGCCGGTTTGCATTTATTCTTCTGTCAGTCCAAATTCCGAAATCCCAGAGAATCCTTACTATCTCATTTTCAGTGACCTTTTCTGGTTTGTGTTTCCAGCATTCTTTTTCCGTCTTTACATTGTAGTGCTGGCATATACTTTGATGCACTATTCTCGCGACATCGTTATGTCTGGTAGCATACTCACTTGGAGCCAACTGACTGCATGCTGATAGTATGTGGGCTACAGTCTCATCCTTTTCGTGACACCGTCTGCATTTTGGATCTGATGTCGTCTTCATGATGTATTTCTTTTGCGCCTTTGTTGTTAGCGCTTGATCTTGGGCGGCTATGATCAAGGCTTCGGTCTCTAATTTTAGCGCGACTTGGGTCATCCAGCCACACATATTCTTCTCTGTTGTGATCTCTTTCATTTGTCTCGGATATTGACCGTGTAATGCTTTTTGTTTTTTTTCTTTCGTGAGGTACCTTGACCTTCCATGATTTTATGCTTTCTTGGTAGTTCTCGCAGACTCCATATTGCCTTGCTGCCACAATCAGGGGATCACCGATTCTGCTGCAGATGTATTATGATAGGCTGCGTTTCTCTTCATTGATGACATCTTCGATTTCTATCAGGCCGCATCCTCCCATCCGTCTTGGCAGATATAATCTATCGACGTCGGCTTTGGGATGAAACGCTTTGTGCATTGTCATCATCTTTCGTGTTCTACCATCAATGTGCTGTATATCTGTAGTGTTCCACTTTATCATTCCACCAGTGTATCTCACTACTGGTGTTGGGTATGCGTTCATGGCTCGGATTTTATTGTATCCGTACAACTTTGATTTCATTATTTTCCTTACTCTTTTGAAGTACTCTTTCGTCACCTGCTTCTTAACTAGTTCTTCTTTGTTTGTTTGAGGTTGGAGAATCCCCAAGTATTTGTATCCTTCTTCTTTCGCATCATCTATTGTTCCAATGTCCAATGCAAGTCCTTCTGTTTCCTTTACTTCTCCTCGTTTAATGATAAGTCTGGCACATTTTGATATCCCGAATTCCATGCCGATGTCGCCACTGAATATCCTTGTCGTGTGAATCAAGGAATTCTCTTTGGTCTTCTGTCTTGGCATACAACTTCAGATCATCCATGTAGGCAGCCAACCCAACGCCAGCGGCCCTCCTGTAGAGCAGATCACTCTGACGGAACTGTCATAGGTGAGTTTCAGCACATCGAACATAGAGTAGACTGATTCGCGTATATTCGCGTGATACATTTCGTGATATTCGCGTATGGCACTAAACACAGATTGTCTAGGTCAATATCATGGAAATCCATTCAAAAAGAGATCAGCGATTCCATAGATAATCATATATCTCGTGTGTCCAGTCGCCTTCACTTAAAAGTTGATGACTTCTCTATTTGGAAAAACAGGGTCATGATGTTAGTAAAGCACCGCATCTTTCGTTGTAAGAAGTTGGGTGGGAAAGATAATGGCAGCAGCGTTTGTGTTGATAAGGAGTTGCAAGATCTCCATAAAAACTTGATAGTCGTTCCTGTCGATAAAGCATCCAACAACTTTAGTTTCATATGTAAAAAGTTCTATCTCAAAATCCTGATGGACGAGCTTGGTTTTGACATAGATTCTTCCACTGCAGTAGGCAATGCAACTTATAAACCTGAGCTTATTTCTGATAAGGAAGTCCTTACTAAACACGTTAAAGATATGAAATCAAACTTTAATATTAATGTTAGTGACAAGGACCTTAAACTACCAAAACTTTTCTGGATTCCAAAATTGCATAAAAATCCTTATAAGTTTAGATTCATTGCCGGAGCCAGAAATTGTACAACTAAAAAGTTATCGGTGAATATCAACAAAGGTCTGAAAGTGATAAGAGAAAATTTCCATAGATACTGTGAGTCAATCAGGAGTAATACTGGTTATTCTTATTTTTGGAGTGTAGCCTCGACTCAAGATTTTTTGAGGAATATTTCTAACGTGAACGTCCACTCTATGCAAGTTTTTGACTTCTCTACTCTTTATACAAACTTAGATCAAGGTGCTATCAAGAATAATATTTTTTCCATCCTTGATCTCACATTCAATTCCACTAATCGTAGATACTTGTGTGTAGGATATGAGAAGTCGTTTTTCTCCAAAATCAAATATAAGGGGTATTCTTGTTATGACGTGGACTCTTTTAAGAAGGCTATTGATTTTATAGTGTCTGAAGTCTACATTTCTTTTTCCGGTTACGTGTTCAGACAAATTCGAGGAGTACCAATGGGAGGGAATTGCAGTCCTTTACTTGCCGACTTGTTTCTGTTAAATTGCGAATTTGCTTTTATGAAACAATTGGTTAAAAATAAAAAGTTTGGACTAGCTAAATTATTGTCAAACACTTCGAGATATATAGACGATATATGCGTAATAAATTACAAGCATTTCAATACCTTAATACCGAAAATTTACCCAATGGAGCTTCTTGCAGATAGAAACGGAGTCAATGACAAAGCCGTTGTTTACCTCGATGTGAGACTCCAATCTCGTAGTGACGGTCTTCGAACCTCAATATATCATAAAGTGGAAGATTTTGATTTCCTTGTTGTTCTGTTGACATTTCCAGACAGTGCAATACCTTATAACATGGGAATTAATGTATTTGCGGCCAGGTTTTACGTTATTGTCGCATCTGCTCACATCTTGAAGATCTAATTAAACGAATTAATATGACACTTTTTGTGATGAGCAGCAGAGGATATTGTAAGTCTAAAATGAAGGCATGTACTGAGAAAATCCTAACCGGTCATAACAATTTTCTAGTCAAGTTTGGATATTTCTCAGCCAGGCAGCTGACATCGCAGTGCGCATTTTAAACAATATAATTAACACTGTTTTCTTAACATTTTTTTATTGGTTATACCATTTCAGTATTTCACACATATATTTTAGTTTGTTTTGGATGTATCCGTCTTTTGCGGTTGTTTTGTTTTTGTTTTTATTATTACTATCAGTATTACTTATTATTACACATATCATTACTGTATTGATTTTAGAATGCCAGCCGCATATAAGTTTATGCGGGGCCCCCGCCCGCCTGGGCTTGAGCGTTCAGGTAGAGGGGCCGAAACGCAACCAGGCGGGTACCTGCTGACGACTGGCTATTGTTTTATTTGTTTTAACGTTTTTTTCTTTATCGCTAACTACCCTAGTGTGATGAATGGACTGTGTCGGTTACTGGTCTCCATGGGGTTGACATGGTGATTACTAAGTGTCTATTTATATATAAGTTCCTAATCAATCGAGCCTGAAACTTTGACCAAGGAGATCACTTGTTAAGCGGCCTTGTACGATCTCGTACACTTTAGGGTGAAGTCCAGCCCGTATAGCGCTATGTTATGGACCCCCGGGTAGGTCCGCCCGGCACGCAATCAGATCCGTCAAGTCTTTGTGCTTAAAGACCTTCATGCATTCATGCATTTGTCGAGGATCACAAGTCAGAGGACCATTAGGGGTAAGGTCCAGCCCCGCTTTAGAAGCGCTGAGTGAAAAATGGACTAGTGGGAAGGTCCTCCACACCGATCTCGTCAAGTTTGGCTCTAAAATGTAGTCCTAGGATAGTCAAAAGTTTGACGCGCCTTGAACGTTTAATGTCTGCCGGTGGGAACGCACCACCTGTCCTCTTAAGGACAAACCTTAAGTCTTATTAACTATAAGTTTATTAAAATTATGAAACATTTAGACGTCGTTATGGGAATGTCCCAGCTTCAAATGTAGAGAAGATGATTCAATTTTTCACCCGTCCTCATTGTGTAACCCATGCTGTTTTTGTGAAGGATTTGACTCAATGGGTTGAGTTCTATGCAGAATATCATGGGTGATAAAGCATCTCATTGGAAGATCCCTGATCGAATGGGAATTTCTTCGATGGGCTTCTTATCATAAATTAGTGTTGTTTGCCAATGCTTCATCGATTGTATAACTAGTTCTTGTAGCTGGTTGTTTAATTTGCACATTGACATGGTTTCGATGATCCATGAATGGGGTATTGATTCAAATACTTTCTTATAGTCTATCCAGGCCATTGATAAGTTCTTTCGGTATCTCTTGATTTCACTTGTTATAGCTTTGTCAATTATTAGCTGATCTTTTGCGCCCCTGCATCCTGTTCTGGCTCTTTTTTGTTCAAGAGCAAGTATGCCTGTATTATTCACATACTTTGACATTGTGTCGGCCAGTATTCCAGACATCACTTTCCAAATCGTAGGTAAGCACGTTATTGGTCGGTAATTGTCCGCCGCATGTCCTTTGCTCGGGTCTTTAATAATCAGCGTTTTTCTTCCTTCTACTAGCCAACCAGGGATTGTATGTGGTCTCAGCAGTAAGTTATTGAATTGATCCGCCAGCCTTTCATGTACTGTATTACGCTTCTTTAGCCAACCCCACGTGTACCATATCTGGACCTGGTGCCTTTCAACTTGCCATCTTGCGTATCTTGCATGACACGTCACTTTCGGTAATCTTTATACTTGGTTGTGCATTCAACGTTCTGGATTCATTCTTCAAGTCTTTCAGCCACTGTGTGGAGGAGTTATGAGACCGAGGACTGTTCCACATTCTGTCCCAATAGTCTTTGATCTCCTGGTTGTTGTTCTGATTCTCGCTATTGTTCGGTTGTTCTTCTTTGTTTCCAAAGCTCTTGTAAATTTTGCCTGGATTATATTTGAAAGTTTTGTTTATATGGTGTTGTTCGTGTCTCGCATGGTAACGCGTCAACCTTCCACTCAGGGCTAAGAGTCTTTGTTTCCCTTCTTCAATAGCTTTTTCTATTTTCTTTTGATGCAATTGGTACTTTATCGTTATATGCCTTCTAACTCTGCTGTTATTATTCTTTGCAGCTTCCATCTGGTTGATAACTTTTCTTGTGCTATCAATTTGCTTCTTTAATCTTCTCTTACATGGCGGTTCAGAGGTGTGAATAGCCGGTTTGTTGGGTGCAATTCTTTCCTGAATAGCTTTGATGGAAGCATATATCATTGCATTTGTTTCCGTCAAATCATTTAATTGTTGCTATTGTCTCTAATACCCCATTAACGTGTTGGATTGTTTGATTTAATTCTTCAGTATCTTTCATTCTCTTGATTGGCGTGCGGATATTGTGGTCACTGTATTCCACCATCAGTCTGCACACGTCTCTTAACTGTAGTTGTTCAGGTGTCAATTGTGTCACATCATGTTCATTGTCTGGAGGATGGTCAAGATCGCCATTAACAGAGCTGACGTCACTTGCGTTAACTGCTTGCAGTTCTTCTTCATTTGATTGAATCGACATTTCATTTCTCTGGCACATGTGTTCTATTGCTTGTAGTTAAACATCTGTAAGGAGCTTGTTCTCTACTATTGATCGCTTCTGATTTAGCAGTCCTTGTTCACTGATATTATCATCTTCGTGCTGTTGTACCGTGCATGCGTGTATGCGTCTGCGGTAGCCACGTTCATTCGGTCTGCTTGCATAGTAGCACCCATAGAAATAAACTGTTTATCTGAAGTTCGCTAGAATGGAAATTGACTCAAGGTCGCGGCACATCCGGGGGAACTAAGTTGGGGCATGAAGAACCAATTAAAAGCTTCGATTTACTCATGTGACTGATTCTAATCCAATGATACAGACGTTGGCAGGTGCATCTAAGTGAAAATGCGTGCGATTTATGTGCCGTTATTGTGCATTGCATGAAGCTTAATTCCCATCCTAGAGGTTTTATTGTTGTCAATTTCTATGGTAGCATCTCATCACTTCAGTGTTGTTGGAATGTGTCCATCTCCTCCGCGTTCTTTGTGGTCTTCGTTGAGATCCAGTAGCCCTTTCGTCAGTCCACTCTGGACCGCCAATGTCTGACGCAGGCCTTGGTAACCCGGGCGACGCCTGTTCCGGTACGGAATCATTGTTATTCATATGCTACATGTGTGTATGGGTGTTCGGCGAGTACGAGATTATGGAGGAAGCCGCTTTTCCCTCCCGAGGTAGCACTTTTTTGATTCGAACGTGTGCAGTCTGGTTAATAATCAGCCAGTGTCTTATCCACTTGCGACCTCCACTTAGCTGGATTACAGGTGTTTGACACACACCCGGTCGGCTGTAAGGTTATGGATGATATTAGAATATACAGATTGTTTCATAAAAAATGGATCACCCTTAAACATCGCCTTAACTTCAACTTTGTCTAACTCCGCCAAACTTGAACGAATTTCTCTGAAATTTGGAAGATATGTCAGTTGTGCTTACTAATATCATTGTTGGAAATTTCAAGCATGAATATTGAGTTGTTTTCCTGTTAATGATAAAAAAAGTAGTAGATAATTTGATCTTCATTTAGCAATTTTGTACAAAATCATACCTCACTCTTATAAAATTACATTTGTTTCCTTTGTTATGTAATATGTTGTTCTACAAGCCAAAAGCTATCAAGCAAAACAAAAATAAAGAAAATCGGTCAATCAGAGCCAGTATAGCACCATTATTCATCAACAATAATGTAACTGCTACATGTAATTAACTGGACTTCATGTTCCATAGCTTCCTGACTTCGTTGCGGTGGTGTTGGCAGCACTCCTGATTGCTTTCAGCTAGAAATCTATCTCTTACCGGTTGAAAACAATACAAAGCACAAATGAACAATAACGAGATCGCATTCACAAAAGGCAAAGTGTCAGCCTTCTTAGAACTCAGTTTTTCTTTGCGAGCTACAAGCAAGCGACTAAATGTCCCTTACACAAATGTGCATCGATGGCATAATGATGATTTTCGACTCTGTCGTAAAGAGGGCTCTGGCCGTCCATGCAAAACATCCAAACGTAGAGACCGCCTAATTTTGAGATTTGTTAAAGTTGATCCAAGTCTCTCGTTAACTGAGATGGCTGCACTATACTCGTCTATTTCTAAGTCCACTATTCGTAGAAGACTTCACATACAGCAAGGAACCATGAATTCTGAACGCTATGTGAATGTTTTACGAATGAACATTGGCCAAATGACAGATCAACTTGGTGATCCATCGACTTGGTTATTTATGGATGATAATGCTATGTGTCACAGGAGTAGTAGAGTCAACTTATGCAAGTCTCAATTAGGGCCTAGGACATTATCTTGGCCAGCTCGTTCTCCTGATCAGAATCCCATAAAAAATGTATGGAGTATTCTAAAACGTAACGTTCGTCGTTCACTGCTACCTACAGATGGCGTATCACAACTTACGTCACTGTTAAAAAGAGAGTGGAGAAAGTTAGATCAGTCAAAAATCAACGATATCATCGAATCAATGCCTAGACGAATTGGTAATGTCATTGACAATAAGGGTAGGGCCACAAAATATTAGCTTCTTAAGAACCGTTACTGTATCATAGCTTATCAGATTATATAAGGACATTTAAATATATAAGGGACATGAAATAACATGAAAATGCTCTCTGTATCATACTTATGTTTTATTTAGTCAAATTTTAGGATGATCCACTTTTTATGAAACGGACTGTAGTTATTAAGGTTCTAATCCACTTTTTGATGACCTCCAAGTAGCTGGATTACAAGTGCTTGCCACACACGGCCAGAATTATTAATGCGGTTGACTGCGCAAAAAGTCGAACCTAGGTCTCCAGACCACAGGCAGACACTTAAACCACTGTGCCACTCGCTCGCTTATTATTATATATGTATTATATATTAATATATTAGAAATTGGTTGTGTCGCCGGTTGATATGTCGCTAGCAAGAGAAACGTTTTCGAAGTATAACATTACAATTTCCACTGGAAGCCACTTCTTGGATGGTTTGATTGGAAGTGATGATGAAAAAGAGTTGTTAATGAAAGGCAAAATCGCTAATTGGTTAAATGACGTCGAGAAATTGTTACTCTTGAACCTCAACTCGCCATGGTCGCAATGGTAAAATCAATTCAAAATCAATGGAATTATGTTCAACCAGTAATTCCCGCAGTTTCGCATCATTTTGAAGTTTTAGAGAATGTTTTGCGAGATTGCTTTCTTTTAGCAGTTTTTGGAGACATCATTTCGACAGTTGAACGTGAACTTTCTTGCAATTCAACACGCAATGCTGGCATTGGTCTTTACAAAATATAATCCCCTCATAAAATCCGATCCCAACTTCAATTCCTCAAAAGAAGCTACATCAGTGATGACCAGTTCCATAAAATATCAAGACGAACATTTGGATCTAGCAGAGCATCTTGAGAAGATGTGAGAAGATGAAATCTTCTAGAAGAGATACTAGAGTCGCCAGATAGAAAGAAGACAAATCTATCATCGAGAAAATGTGTTCCATTCTACCAACTGAAAGATCGCAGATAATCCGTCGTGTAGCTGAGTTTAAAAACAATGATTGGCTGAACGTCTTGCCGCTCAGTTCTCATAAATTCGATTTATCAGAAAAAGAATTTCGAGACGGATTAGCTTTTCGATATGCACGTCCCATTAACGAACTTCCTTCTGTTTGTGTGGGATTGGAGCTGCATTTACGGCTAACCATGGTCTTAATTGTAAGAAGGGAGGTTTGGTCATACAGCGGCACAATGAAATCCGCGATATTGCCGATGATCTAGCTTCTTTAGCATTTGGTGATCGAACCGTGATCAAAGAAATCTTTATAAAAGAAACCGATAAAAATCTATGCAGTCCGGCTGGATTAAGAGCTGACATCCTTGTAGTAGGTGTTTGGTTCCCGCAGACTCCGGGTGATTATTCCACATTCTGGTGACTGAGGACAAACCCGCAAAAGAAATCTTACACATGGCAGAGAAAAGGAAAGAAAATAAGTATAAAGATACATGTAAAGATATTCGAAGCGAATTTTGTCCCTTATATTTTCATATGTTGACCTCTATGGACCTCAGACAATTTCATTCATCAAAGTGCTATCGATGAGGTTGTTTAGAAAATGAAATGGCAACATGATTATGGGGCAGTAAAATCCTCTGTGAAAACTAAGATCATGTTCGCCTTAATAAGATCTGCGAGTCATTGTCTTCATGGTTTGAAAATCAAGTGGGCAAGAGGATTGGGATTTGAAGATGGTGCTGGGATTCCAGCATTCCTTCAAGTATGACTTACCTATCTTAAATGATAACTTGTAACTTTAATGATACTTTTTTCTGGATTTTGTATATGTTGTATGTGAAATAAAATTTCCCCTGGTGAATGCGTGCTGTGATTCATGTACATGCAGAAGTCTGCGGAAGTTTCGGGCTACATACATAGATGGTGGTCTTCAATCGACGATTGTTGGCTGCTCTGGGACGGCATCAGTGAAATACTAGTCCGGCAGCCAGAACGAGTTTCTGCAGGGAACGAGGCCGAAAGTGAGACTTTCACAGAATGATGTACACCCTATGCCTACTTCGAATCGGCACGTCTGCCAAGTTCTAGTGAGTTCCTCTTCTTGTCAGACAGAATCAAAGAAAAACCATGTTAATCCAATGGAACGTAGATTCCAGTTTTTGGTCAAAATGAAATTTTCTATGTTTTCACTTATTTCGGTAAAAATACTCAGTCTAGAGCCATCATTTCTGACTTGGAATGTCTCTTCAGGTCATTTCCTATAATGTGTATGAGCTATTATCATGCTTCTGATCGGCAATGTATGTGAGAATGTGGTTGAATGTGGATAAAGTAGCCCAAAATGTCTGTGTTTGCCGACATTAAGAGGCTCGCCAAATCTAAATGCGTTTAGCTTTATAAACCGGGATGCATAAAGATGAAAGGAAGTGACCTGAAGACAATCCATGTCAAAAATTGTGGCTCTAGACTTAATACTTTTTGCTTAATTAGAGAAAACATAGAAAATTTCAATTTTGCCAAAAACTGCAATCTACGTTCCATTGGATTAACATGGTTTTTCTTTGATTCTGTCTGACAAGAAGAGGAACTCACTAGAACTTGGCAGACGTGCCGATTCGAAGTAGGCATAGGGTGTACATCATTCTGTGAAAGTCTCACTTTCGGCCTCGTTCCCTGCAGAAACTCGTTCTGGCTGCCGGACTATAATGCCGCATGGCATTCACTGTAATGAAGTTATCAATAACGTCTCCTGGTTTTGAGTTCGAAGAGTATAGAGAGCGGCAGGCAAGGATCTTTCAGAGATCCTCGCTTTAACTATTGTACTATGGTCTAATTTTGTAAGTTATTGCAATACTATTTTTATATTAAAAAATATAAAAAATTATAATATTTATTTCATTGTAGTGACAGGACAACATAACTAACAATGCAGAAGCAGAGAATGCGATGCAAAAGACTATCACAGGGTGATAGCCCTCAAATGTTAATAGAATTTAAATCCTGGTTGTTACTGGTATGATGTGCTATTTATCGACTTGAAATGGAAATGTAGCCTGATGTATTTCATGAACCTTTAGTATTATCGAAAATGCAGAATGAAATGCGGAAGCTGTCTTTCCTGCTTTAATAACAAACAGATTCTTCTCATGTCTCGAAGTTCTTGTCACCACCATCATGTAGAGAAAATGTTGAGATTCGATTGATAATGAAATATCAAACAGTCAATTGATTTAAATTTAACACTTGAGCAATCAATCATCAGTCCCATTTCTGATATTAAAATATGAACAATCCTGAGAGGAATAGTCGCATCCATTCCTAATAAACATAAAAATAACGGCATAATCTAAATATGCTACCTGATAGAAAAAAGTAACATTTATCATTACTAATCAATGACAGTTGTTAAATTTCTAGGTCGATCTTGCTGTCAAGCGAATTTCTTTGCGTCTTTTCTAGCATAGCCATATGAAGATATCATTCATCCCTTTACACAGGCATGCACTCCTAAATAATAATAATGCAGGCAATTCTTTAATAAGTGTCGCGGCTTTTTCTAATCCTTCTTCGTATACTTTTGATGATAATCAACTTAAATTGTCAGAGAAAGGTCCGTCAAACATTCCAAAACCAAAAACATCCATGAATTTGCATAATGACATCATAATTGATACTTAATTTGAGTCGCTAAAAAGGCAGATTCATCACAAGATTTCATCTGAAAATAAACATGTTGATAATGCTTCCACACTTAATGAAGCTAGCTGGAGATTTGCATCACCAGCCAATCGTCCTTATTATAACGTTGACATCACACTTCCTGATCCTATTCACAAAAGTTTGTCTTTTATACATGATAAAGTCAGAGACATTACCATGAATTCACATATTCCTAAATCTGATGATTTCAAAGTTATCAAAAGCATCAAATCGATTCATAATGTCAGAATTCTTCCTTCTGATAAAGCGAAACGAATTATAGCTTTAGAAGAAAGTGATTGTGAACGTTTAAGTGCCCCTTATCTAGAAAATTACGAAGAAAAATCACAGTACAGCTCAAAAAAGTTTTAACAAAGAGTTATCAATAATTGCATCTCAGCAAAGTGAAGAGATGAAAGATGCATTGCTGAAATTAAAATGTAGTGACCCTGTTCCAAGTCAACTGACTATTTTACCCAAAGACCACAAATCTCCTCTAAAAGTTAGACCTTTAGCTTCTGCGATAGACACACCTGTAAACAGTCTTTCAACATTTTTAGCATATTTTTTACTCCCTCTTTTGAATTTTGTATCTATCCACCTCAAGGACACTTTTACCTTCTTAAACTCAATTATGGATATTTCGATTGATCATTCCAAACCATTTTTCTTTGGCTCTTTTGATGTGACAAATTTGTACGGTTCTATTCCGTTGACTGGTACTAATAGCCTAATGTATTTTCTATTGTCTGATTTCTTTTATTGAACACAAATCATCTACCTCATTGTCGTTGATCAATGAATCGGATTTTATTAAATTATTAAAACTTGCGGTAACATATGATATAATTTTCTTCATAGGTCATTTTTATAAGCAAACCTCAGGTCTATCGATGGGTAATAATTTGTCACCTACTTTAGCTATCATCTACATGTTCTATATTGAAAGACAAATCATATCCAATGACCCTTCAATGTTTATTCTCTGGAAACGATATATTGATGACATTTTTGTTGCATCCGTTTCTCCTCTTGATCATTTGCTTTCAGAGTTGAACAGTATAAATGATTGCATTGGTTCTACAGTTGAGTACCCTGTTGATTCCAAGATTCCATTTTTAGATACAATGATTTCCTTCACGAATAATTCGTGTTTAAGTTCCTTTCACTCCAAATCCACACATAGTGGTCATCTTTTACGTGGGATAAGCAAGAAAAGTTCGTTCTGAGTTACACAAAATTCCAATTTTGAATGTAAAACCTGTTTTTGTAACTTCACCATCTTTAATAAGTCAGATGAAAAAGAAAGAATCAACTCTTAGCAAGTCTTGCCTTTGTAATAATAGTCATGTTTGTTATTTGAAAAATGTTGTTTATAAGATCACATGTAATAAATGCAATGATAATTATATTGGTGAAACACAATGTACCATGAGAAAGAGAATCCAAGAACATCTTAATTGTAATAACATCCTTGTTCATCAACATTTTTTATCAAAACATCGATTGCCTCCATCTGCCATTGTTACTGAGTAAGTAGGGTTGTCCGCCGATATTTCACCTGTCATTTTTCTATGAAAGTCGTTTATATATCTCCAATGCCAAAATTGGCCACCTTAATTGCATGATTAAGGCCGTCTAATTTGCTATGTAACACCATTGAGGTAGGAGCATTTCACTGTCCATCTTCGCATTCCCAGTGAAAATGACATTGAAATGATTCCTATGGTTCACAATTTGGAGTCGTAGATATCTACAACTTTACATGCTTCAATGTTCTGAGCTGCATGGGCTATGTAGAAAATTATCATAGATTTGAGTCTTTTACAGGTCAAAATCTCGGATTTTTGATGTCATAGATTTTAGGTTCAGTAACAATGCAGGCAGATGGAGGCAATCGATGTTTTGATAAAAATGATATAAAAAATCTTCAATGATGTAAAAGTAGAAATCTTACAACGTAATTTCATTAATGTTTACGAACGCACAATTTGTGAGAGATATTTTACAAAAACCAAAACGCCTGGAATCAATGTAATGTATAACAGTATGTAACAAGATATCTTGTCTAACATTCACCATAGTATTCACATTTGCAATTCATTTTGAAAATTTTCTGTGATGCTCTGTCAAAAATGTTTTCCTTCTTTTCGTATTGCTCTGTTCGTTGATATTTTATTGAAATGATAAAGACGTAGTCGAAAGCTATTCAATATATTTTTTGACCTTATCTTCGTTTTATAAATTGAGCAATTAGGTCAATGGTGAACCGAATTTATGGACTCCTAAATATAGATTATATATTTAAGTACGCCATGATATCTAGGAGTCCATGATACAGGACAGGGAACCCTAGTTATCTGCGCTGCGCTCGGTCAAGCACTGTAAGCCGGATGCATCTTTTTATTGTGTGACATCATGATGAAAAGCTCAAACAACAAGTGCCTGCATCGATGTAAAAGACAAGATTCATCCTGACAAGAAGTGCCAATATTCGAGGGATAACGGTATGCCGTGTTATATTAGCGTGGATTTAGCTTATCATAAAACAGCTTCATTTTCTTTCACTGAAGCGTTTAAATAAGACGAAATCCAAAACAACTTGATCAGTTTTACTCATGCTTTATAAAAATGACAGCAACTCAGTCAGAATTCCATGTACAGGCAGATAAAAATCGACAAAAATCATAGAATTCTAAAATTTGCATTTAAAAATACGAGCGATGACAACTCACAGCCATGTCATTCTGTCCATATTTTGATTCATATATGCGTCGAGATCATTCTCACGGCAGAAAAACCTTTTTCAGCAGCTTTCCATCCATATCGTTGAAAGTATTCATCAGACTTAAATACATATCAGCAAAACGTGGATGGAACTTGTTAAGATAAGAACTTGCATCACTTTTATTTCGTACATTAAGATGCAATACATGAGGTCCATCATCTGCACATAGTAAATTAATAAGAGAGTGAACTCCGAGTTGAAAGTTCCACTGACATGGTAGACGATGAACGATATCAGGTCTCGCTTTAATAATTGTGTTGACTATATCTTGATCGGCCAAGTCAGTTTGTTTGTAGACACGAAGAAGACGACGTGTTGTATCTCGCCATACTCCGTTCCATTCAAATGCGCGAATTCCACGCAGAGAAAGCAGCATCACTCCGGAATTAAAACCGCGACCCTAAATGTGGTAAAAACGAATAGGGAAATTCATAATTTATGCATTCACATTGTTGTTATCAGAGATAGAAGTGTTTTACCGATTAACCGAATAATATTCTAATTAGACCAGCATTGCTTCAATTCTCTATGATTGTTAGAAATACGGCATGTGCCTATGCATGAAATTGTTTAACCGACTAACCAATCACATTTGTTAGTGTCAGCTACAGGATCAATTGTAAGAACCACAGCTGCACGAAATGCATGACACTCTCATTAATTTGGGAGTTTTTTATAAAACTTAGCTGACCATCGAAAAGCTATCCTCCTCTCTTTATAGCAAATTGTGGAGCATGATCAGTCACTGTAATCGGTAATGATGATAAACAAAATTAAATAATCTTTAAATGATGTTCAGTACTCAGTTTGAAATCAATCATATGGCATCAATCAACATCAAGCGAGTGATACACAAATCAATCAACCAGAGTGCAGCCTTTATAGCTTACAGTCTATGAATTTTAGTCATCCCATTCAAATATTTAGGATCTTTGACACCAACAGCCAAGGCTATTTCAAAGGCTTGTGTCTTTCGACTGATAGATTCGGCTTCAGACTGTCGGGTCAAAGTTTCTTGTTATCAATACTCATATCAAATACTGGTATTTTATAATGAAAGCAGTTCAAGATTGCAACCAATTTGAAGAATTTTATCAATTCACCATTCTCTTTGACTTCTGTTTAGAATCCGCTAAATGAGTTTCTTGCCTAATATCACGTGATTTAGAATAAGATATGTACGCTTTTATCTATGTGATTATCTTAGGTCTATGATAGAGGAATTCGGTACAAAGCCAAATCGGTTAATGGAGTTTTGGAATTATTGTCCGGTAGGACGGCCGACCTTTTCGTATATGTGTAGCCCTATCGTGGCTAAAATAACACAGTTCTGTAGTCGTGCTAGAATAACCGATTTTAACTGTAGGCTACCCTGCCGCGCCCTGTACCATAAAAAAAGAAAGTTCTGGTCGAGGAACTCAACTCCCTGTTGAGCATAGTGTTCTTGCGCATGAAGAGATAAATGATATTCCATTATCTTGAAATGTATATCAAGATACTTTGACAATAATACTTTACCGAGAATGATCCAAGGACTGCAATTATTGTTATAGAGGGTTTTCCCAAAAAGAAGTTCTATAGACAGACATGATTAATGGGGCTAACGCTTTGAAACGAATTCATCTCTGGTTGTGATTCGTATTGAAATTCAACAATACGTCTAGATTTGTATAAAAGGGCCTAAGTTTTCGACCCCGGAACGGTATGTGCGGACCACATACATGCGTGTGACGGAGGCTTTATTTTGAATATCTGATACATGAATATGTAAGCTTGATAAATTGGATTTAGAGTTTGTGATATTTGCTGCGAATAGCGTGCAAAGCATAATTATTGATCATGTGTAACCAAACGATCGACAGAGCATTTCAATTTGTTAACTGATCAATTTACAACAACACGTACATAGCACATCAATTACGGTCTATCGATAAATTTATCATTTTTTATGTTTGCAAGAGCTGCGTGTATTCTTAGCAATCAAGCGGTGATTTATTGATGACTTTCACATATTAACAAGTACATTAAATGAAAATTTCTTTCTTTGCCGAGAGCCCTTTAGTTCAAGCTCTATGTAGTCCTGCCTGCATAGAAGTCTGAGTTCGCCAATTTCGGACAAAGATTATAAATATGCTTATCAGGCCATATCTGCGGTATTCGACAGCTAAATCACAAGAAAACCCGAAGTGCAAACAAAATAGTGGACACCGATTTGATAAATTTTAAATGCTACAAATTATAAAAACAGGAAATGAAAATCTGCTTTCCTCAGGGTCGCTAGGATGAAGAATCCCTGACACACTTTCGAACGATAATGTTTACATGAGCATTCCATTTGAAGTTGGCTAAAAGATGATCATAGAATATCTGAGCATTCCCATGTGAACGTCAACTTTAAAGAATGAAAATTGGATCATATTTAATATACAGCATTCATTCTAATATCATGTTAGTACCTTAGAATGTAGGATGCCAGTGCTGAATTGCTTTTATATTGTCTGATGAGCATCCATGTTTCAAATAGATGGGAAATGCATTCGACCTAGTATTCTTCCTATTTTACATGCATCTCAAACGACTTCTTTCAGACCGTATGATTGAAAAATGCCGGTATGATTGAGTTTTTAGGTTATCACAAGGGCAACCCAGATATTACTTAAAGAATACAAATTTATGACTTAATTGACTTGAAATTTGTTACTTTATAATGCGTAATGAAAATACACGCATCATGTTACATCCACGGACTTTATATCTAAGTTTCCATCTCGCAGCTGCTCTCATCATTTTGGAGAATGTGATAATTGATAAAACAACAATGCATGTTTCGAAATTGTCACTCAAAAATACAACATTTTCATTTCTTCAACTTAAAGAGTGATATTTCTACAGAAGCAGATGCTGAGTTACATCGTTGATAATTCCTCTTAATAGCCGCCATCCTTTACCACAGTCTCAGCATTAAGGACAATAATTATTTTTGAAGGAATTTGATATTTCTGCCAAACGTGTAAATTGCTCATTATAATACTCGGCAGCTTTCAACCAATTAACCCTTCGAATAACAATCAACTGTGGTGAAATAGATTTCATCATATTTTTCTCTTGATAGCAGCAGCTTTAACACTGCTAAAGTGAAGTTTAATCGAAAGCTAGAGTCAACCGATCAACGAATTGAAAATTCCTGATTTTCAAAGCACCGTTGTCTAGAAGATGTGCAACACAGTTTACAAGAAACAAGTTGGGTAAATGATTTTTAAGTATTCCCTGCAACAATCGTGTACGAAAAAAAATTTCCGTTGACTTGTGACTTAATGCTCGGCAATTTTCGTCGATCGTTCATTATGAAAGAAAAATTATTTACAAGCAGAAGACGATGTTTCCCAGAAAATACCTTCAATTCATAAAATATCACTTTATAATACTTACATTAAATTTTATAACTTTACCGTACTTTATAATACTTTATGATACCTTATAGAACTTTATAGTACTTGGGTTGCCCTAGTTATCACTGTGTGATGCATTTTTGAATGAAGCATACACTTTTATGTAGACGTTTTTCAAAACCTTGTAATTGTACTATCTCCCTACTCTGTAGAGGAATGATGATCACGTCGATCAGCAACCGTCATTACATGACGTTTCAACACTTAAATTTTCGCTACCCTTGCAACACTTCAAGTTACAATTTTCAAGCAGAAATTGTGAAAATAGGGGCAATGTCAATTATCAACTCAGAGTTGTTCAGCATGAGCATTCCATATGACAAAATGACTGCCTGACTCTTCAGATTTCTTCATAACTTGATTTTTATGTGCGCGCAGAATATTTTTAAGTCGCAAGTAATATGAAACTACATAGTCTTCTTGAAAAACAATTCTGTTTGTGCAAATAGTTTTAATCTCAAGAATATTGCCGAAATTATACTTTGTGCTCGTAAGTAATATTTTCCGCGGATGCGCATTCTAGATCCAAATTTTCGCGCTCTCAATCAGATATTGAAATATACATGGGCAGGTTTTTTTCATCTCACCAATGCTGGCCAAGGCGTGTGAAATTGATAGATAGTTCCGAAGTAAAAATTGGTTAATTCCTCTGTCATGCCAATCATCTGAAATAATTTATACAAATGAGATGGATTTCACTAGCACGAATTAATTCCTCACCTGATTTTCGCTGAAGTTGTTTAAAAATGTTCCAGAGGTCCACAATATTTGATTTGAAAATTAAATCCGTGTCAAGTACGATAACCTGAAGATTAGTTGACCAGGAATCAATACTGTCTGCGCAGCAGAATTGAAGACATCAAATATTCGAATATTTAATTAAATCAATTTATAAATATTATAATGGATATCATCTGCGTGATTTAGCATATCAAAACCATCTATGCATCGCAAAAGGTTCGTCTCGATGAATGTATATTGCAAATTTAAGTTGTATATGCACTTGATTATTTTGTCTCAAATTTTGAATTCAAGTATCCTCACATTTTTAGTTATAATATTAATTTCCTTTTACTCATCTTTACTCAATTATACCGTTGGATTTCAAAATGCTTTGAAAGACATGTTAGATAGTCTAAGTCAGCAAAAATTGGAATAATGTTTAGATTATATTCTCTATAAACATATTTCCCATATTTTTGCGAAGGATTACAATTGAAAATCTAAGAAAGTCAGAAATACTTCCACTCTATTTTAAAAACGGTATTGCATTTTATTATATCGCCAGAATTGAAGAGGCCTTCTTAATTGATTCAATGTTATGAAAATTGATAGTTCCATGCACATCAAAAGGTTGGATCTTGGTTTTTGGTCAATCTTAGGGTGATGTGGAAGATTCTTGGGATGCCGATCCATGATCTTGGGACGCATCACAAGATTGAAAGATGCAACATTACAGATTTGGTAATGGTAGCATTACCATTGCAAGGTTCATGAACCGGAGAAGCCATTGCTAAAGCTGAAACGATTGTCAGAAATGTTCACTATTAGTTGCTGCTTAACTAAACAACAGTGCGTGCACAATCTACTATTCTGCATAATGAAATGGTTTTGATGACGGGCTAAGCTCTTCCTAAATTCAAATTAGCACAAATGTACATGTGAATGATATAAGTCCTATGGTCTACGTATGCATGCATATTCATCAAATATCATTTATAAATTTAGCCCATTAAGACCCAATGTTCCAATATTGGAACACGTACATTTTTCATCAAACAAATAATTTTGAGAACATATTGAACTAATTTTGGCTTCAAGCAGTTGAGAATGATTGACATATCAATTCCTGCAACAATTATGACGAGTTTCGTCCTTGTTTATATTTTTACAGAATTTCGATATTTTCAAAATTTTCGTTTTTTCGGTCATTTTTGAAAACAGCTGTTTATTCAAGATGCGACGGAAGAGAGGTGAGTATTTTTTACTAAATAAGTTACTAAGCGTTCAACCTCAAATCTAGGCACCATTATTTTCCAGTAATGGTGAAAAGATCACTAAATATATGATCTCTTGAATCCTTCTAACTTAGACAGTGTTGTCCCTGTCCAAAACGCTGACAAAAAGCATGGTTAGTCTTTGTCGCATAGTAGCCTATAGTGATCTTTAGACTGCGTTCTGATGAGAGAATGCACGTCATACTACTAGTGCGCAAATTCCATGTTCAAACAGTGAATCTCGAAAAGAATTCAACTGGTGCATTTAGAGGCCTCAATTTCGCACTCACTAACATGGAATATCGACCATCATACTGCACTATAAAAACAACCGTAACAGAACTAAACATCCACTCAATAACAATAAAAAGTCATTATAATTTATCACAACTTTCATATGGAAATATTATGTAATCACTCAATAAATGGATGTGACATCAGAAGTTATTTAAATATGGACCAACAGTCTATTGGTCTTGATGGTCGGTAGAATATCTGATGAAACTATGAAAGCAATCTTATCTTATCCATCAAGAATGCGCGATTGAATATAACAACTACTAGCACAATACACACAAGCAATTGCAATTCCAATTTATTTTATCTTTTTTTTTACTTTTTTTTATTTATTATTTTTTTTATATTTACTAAATATAAGTGTATATTGCTCCGAATCGCATTAAATTAACCGCACAACATATTGTGTCTGAATTTTCTAATGGTGGTATCACTTTGCTGCAAGTCAATCACCTTCGTGCTATAAAAGCAAATCAGAATTTAAAATCATCAATTATGACTCCTTTTTCAAATTTATGATTTCTAACGAGCTTTGGTAATAAATCACCTTGCTATCTATGATGCCTAGCTCAAGAAGTTACTTAGCAGGATATAGCAATTAATGCAATTAAAGTATACGAATACGAAATGTGGGGATGTTCCTCTAAAAGTAAGTCTTTCCAATGTTGCCTCTGTGCAATGGTATTCTGCAGTTCTAAGTGGCTGAAAATGCGCAAAAATTGCTACTTCTTGGTGCCTTTACAACTTAAATTTTGACATTTGACATTGCTCATAACATGATTCATAGACATGCTTTTATGATATACGGCGTTCACTTTGAAAAGTGAGGCGTTTTGTTGAATGTCATGACAGTAAATGTTTGCTAAGTAGCCATTTTTTGGACTTGCAAGAAAGTATTTTACAAAATAGGTCATAAATTTGACCTTTCACAGAGCTAAACGGGGCGATTCTTGGTGAGAAGCTGGAAAGGTGAAAGCAGCAACTCCCAAAAGTGTCGGTTTGTCGGCCCAGTTTTGCGGGGATCACAGCCATAATTCGACAAGAGTGCCGAATCTCCCCGATTGGAAGTTAAGTAAGGACATGAATACCTATTAACATTTGCATTTTGGCTAAATTTTCGACTGATAGGAAACGTATCCTTCACAAAAAGGTCAATTTTGGACCCAATATGCTACACAGATATCTTCAATTCATCAGTTCGATCTATTAGTATTGATTTTGTGCAGTATTGATTAGTATTGATTTTAGCAGTTAACGAAATGTCAATTTTGTCCATGGAAGTCTTACCTTTTCAAGAGACGGGGGAAGAATTTCAGGAATCAACAATTTCATTAGCCCAAAAATACCAGAGTAATGTCGAGTGGAGATCCAAGATACATCTTCCTGAAATGTTGAGGGAAATGAAATGAAAGCATTATAACATTGATTCATCAAACTTTTCAACAATGCCTTCTGTAAACATCAGATCACATAATAACGGTTGTGCTTGTCACAAATTTACTACATACGTTGTAAATTTGTGACAAGCACAACCGTTATCATGTGTTCTGATGTTATGTAGCAAACATTGATCGACGGATGTCGTGAGCTCTGCCTTCGTCTTTATAACCACAACTCAAGTATACAAAAGGAAGATTGTGTTGCTATGAATGGTATAATTTCAATGAATTTATTAGTATAGATTTATTCAAATGAAAATTTATTTAGTAATAGCATCAATGAATGCCTTGAATTTTTCAAAAATTTCGGTTAAGTATGGTGTAACATAAAATCTTGTGAAGAGTAGGTCAACAGTACAAAAACAAAACATTAAAATTCTATAAATATAGCAAGTAAAGCAGGAATTTATCATCGTTTTTTCTCCTTCAAAGTCTCTTCTTCAGACCGTAAAATAGCACTGAGTCAAATTGCAAACTATGCAAATGTATAATGCTGACAATAACCAACATGCAACATAATGTTTGAGTTATCCTTTTTTTATCTGTGTTCATTTAAATAGACTGACTTATGAGATGTTCGAGACCAAAATTGCAATACTGCAGTAAGCTTATATGAACAACTACGTGCACTGAATTGTGCCATTATAACTCATGGATGCGCCTATTATTGGCTTGTATTCAGAACCACGATATTCACATATATTCATAGTGCTACAACAGCCGAAAGAAATTTGTATTCCTGATTACTGATAGCAGACCTTGTAGATTTCCATATCGTAGAATATAACTTCAACTTGAGGAAGTCGCCATTCTTCGAAAAGTTTCCCTAGAAAGATCCTGGCCCTTGCGTCCGTTATCAGATGGAAAGTTATCGGACCATGATAGTGAAAAAGGAGAGATTTGACAGTAATGGTCAAATACCTGGCGGAAGGCTCACCAGCACAGATTATTGCAACATGAATAGGTGAAGGAAATCCTGAAGCTGCAAAGACAAATTTAATAATAATAATAGGCATTTAATCAAAAATAGACATCTGTAGCTAATCATAATATATATATATATATATATATATATATATATATATATATATATATATATATATACAAGAAGACACGATCAGAAGTTTTTGAGTCAATGTAATAAGCTTATATCGGTAACCATAAAAATGAGAACTAGCCGAAACTCAGAACTAACCATAACTCTGTCGAACTAGCCCTATACTTTAGCATTAAAGGCAGCTTTATCTTATCATAAAAATATTTATCAAATTAAAAAGTCCAATGAAAAATTGAAAAGAATCAGCGTATTGAAATTTTTTCAAAACTTAGAATTGATGATGTTTCTCCGAACTAGCTAGCCCCAATAGCTGAAAACAACCCAAATTTTAAGACGCGTTAATCAAAGCTCCATCAATGCAAATTAAAGCATCAATCATGCTTGCACTTGAAGAAAAAGACAGATAAACAGAAACTTTCCATTGCTTTTCTTCAAACGTAAGTTTTTCACTGAGAACAAAACCCAAATACTGAGAGCTACCCAAATGATAAAAATCATGACATTTTATCTAATAGAGTCGAATAACTCAGTTATGTTGTATCCAACGAAATTGTTATTGAAATTTCAAGGAAAACTTCGTGTTTTCAAATTCATAATTCTCACTCAGAACCACCGAAAATAATAATCTACGCATAAAGATGCTGCACTTAGATACCAAATAAACAGTAGACTGTATGTCAACGTGAAGAAATGTGAAAATAGAATGAAAATGTGTGTCTAAATTTCTTCAACTTTATTAAGTTACTATAATACTGCGAGGCACTCAGATACATAGCCCCGTAAGCATCCTCAATCTTGAATACAATCAGAATGTGAAAGACTTGACCATTTCATCTTACCTGCATCTGAATTCTTTCGGTAATAAATGAAGATACCTGCGCATAGAAGACCTATAATTAGCGCGGTGAGTGCCAGTTTCTTTCTGAGAATGTAAATCATGGATCTACAAGGGAAAATTGCTTTAAGTCACTTTAGATCAATGATTTTCGACCACAATTGCTGCATACCCAATCAGTTCGGAATATTTCTCCAATACCTACATATGGCTAATGTTGAATCTAATAATATACAAACTCTATAGAGAGCTACATCGAGACTATTATACATTCGGAAATAATTTTCCACTGTATTTCATCGGGAGAGGTTCAAGTATTGGACAATGTTGGTCTCGAACAGGAAATTGTGGCATAAAGCGCCAGATCTGTTTTGTCTTGTGAAGGTCTGATTTCCATTTCAATGATATCGATATATACAGTAGTGGATATTGACCATGAGACGCCAGGAACATAGACTTCCAAATTCCCATGGACTTCGGCTAGTTGGTATTCCAAAGATATTTCTATACCCGCATTAATTACGTCATGGAATCCTAAAAACTTTCAAATGCTTGCTATGTGTGTTGTATATGCAGCATCTAAGACAAGAAGCTGACATTTTCCTAGTACAATATTGCAGGTTGAAGATGTTCAAGACTCTACCATGAATGCCATGTGCGAAATGCTTTTGCCATTGTATTAACGAACTTCAGTTTACAATCATATGCAGAAAACAAAAAAACAAATTCACTAAACAGAATATTTGATAAATCTAGTATCAATTTGAATACCTCTTGGTTTCTCTGACTTTAAGCGATCAGAAATAGAACATTAAGTATCCTACTTCAAAGAAAATAATTCCTGAAAATGTTGGTCAAAAGTGCATAGGCTTTGTCTTCATGGATAGAGAAAATGTCGCCTCTTCCATGGGAAACATTCTGAGTAATTTAAAAACGGAGAAGGCTTAATCAATAGGCTAAACTTCACATTTTCATTGGCTTCAATTTGTATTAACGTAGCATCTTTATCCTTTAGAAATCTATCATTTACGTGCGGTTGAAGCTGGGACATTTCTAGAACGAGTCTTGCATATTGAACATTGATTTAATAATTTGACAAATTTAGTGTAACCTGTGGCTTGCCCTTAAGAGGGCAGGTTTCACGTTCCCACCGGCTGACATAAATAGTCGAAACATGCAAAACTCTGACTGTACAGGGCTGCCTTAAGGAGTTAAACTTGACATGATATGTGATGGAGTTTTTAATAGATGGGCGTTTGATAGGTGTCCCTTACAGGTATTGTCATCAATAGCACTTCATTTCAAAGTATATGATTCTGCTTTGGTTAGATACGTCTTATATCTTTGATTTATCTCCAAGCAATCGTAAAAATGTAAAGAACACGGTTATGTCTTGGTGAATGCAACGAAAAGTAATACGAAGTAAAATGCAGTTGCTGGATAACTTTTTCAATCAGGTAGAAGTATTTTAACGATTGTTCAAATAAACTAATAAATACAAAATTACCTCACAAGGTTTCTTCCATTTTTGCAAGTAATTCAAAACCAATTATCTTAAAACCCGTGGTTTTGTCTGGTTACAGACGATCTGTTTACGAAATTGAGTGCTTAAAATATCGAAGAACATAATTTTTCTATGTTCAGTTTTTTATGAGCTTCAGAAAGAAATTAATTCAATTATCTCAAAACTCACCATCAGGATTCCCTGCAATATCCATGGTCAGTATAGATACCTTAGCATGACAACATTTCTCAGCAGTTAAATGCCATTACAAGAAGAAAAATAAAATGATCTCTAATTCCATCGAAGAAAATCCTTGCACAGTTTCTTTGATGTATACGTACATGCACTATCAGTATCAATCAGGTCAGAAATTTCGCATACGGCAAAGCATGCATTTCATAAATTATGAGTAGAATATGTAAAAATTAACTATGATATCGAATCTCAGCCGACTTCAGGCGGGAGAATAATTAAGCTATGCAGAGCGGCAATATTCTCTTCTATCAAATGTTTCAATAAGCTATAATGTGTTGCAAATGCTCCTAATGAGTTGCAAAATTTGGTTGAAACGAACTGATAATTGATTGTAAAATTTGACGACATGACAACATCAAGAACAGCATACGATGCAGCCATTCCAGCCATTCACAAACTTACCGGTAAGTGTAATATTTCACGAAGTAAATCAGGAATACATAATTTTTGAATTTCAATTTCATTTCAATTGTCCTGAAAAATACAAAAGACGAATAATGAATTAATGAAACTTAATAAGAGTCAATAATCGTTATTTACAATTGCATAGGATATTGACACATACATCAGCATTTCATATAAAAAACGAATTTGTAAGGCTGTTTTGCTTTAAAGTATGCATATTCAATGTTTGGTTTATTCTCACTATAATCATCTATTTCTCATCAAATGAAATATTGCATGAATCCATAATGTTCATGACTTCAGTATACAGCGATATTCTTCCATGAGAATGTTTATTAGGATATCAAAATGACACTTATTTATGAAAGAGAACTTTTCTATATTTCACTTACATTGTGTATGTACATGCGATATAAGTGAAATAGCAAAATATGACTGATATGAAGGATTGACTGTACGTGCCACTCAAAATGCATAAATGAATACAAAATCATAATCTGTATTTGAAAATGTGCTTTTGGTCCTAACCGTGCACTTGCATTCAAAGCAAGCTAAAACATATTTTACAGATTGCAATATTGCTCAACATTTGAGGAAGTGGATAGCCTATGCATTTGAGATAAGTAATCGCTCCAAAGTTTTGTAGCCTGATCCTGCCACCAGGCTGTATCAGTGCGGATCGACGAACGATTTATGCCGGCAATTCTTTAAATCATGCATTTGTTTGTGAAAAATCAGCAAATTCATAAAATGTTCTGGAATTCAAGTTTTCTGTCCATTGTTCCTTCATGAAAAACCTGCATGTGTGGGTTACCGTATATTCACTTGCTTTGCTCAGCAGTAACTTTCCTTTTATCGCCTCCGTGGAAAAAGGGATAAGCCACATTGTTGCTAAATAATTATTGTCGTAGCGTAGCTGGTCTTGACATCGACTTTGATTTCAAAATGATCGATAGTGTGAAATTAATCATTAAGATATTGTAATTCAAGCAACTATGGTGAAAATGCAATCAAACTATTGATCCAAATTCGTTTCTATTGGATGAAACTGTTGTGAAAACTTGAAAGAGCGGCTTTTGACATTCGGCTATAAATTTCCTAATGGTGAGACAAAAGCATATATATTGGTCTTTCATCGACATCATAATCTTTCTTTGACCCATTAAACGCGATGGCATGCCAGGCAACTTCCTTACATCTATGCTAAATATTAAGAACGAAAACTCGCTTTTTGGATTATTTCCTTTTGACAGAACATGATTTAGAACAATGCTCAAGATTTATAATCTTCATCCTCTTCGCAGGTAATTCAAATTGCTTTTCAAAATGGCGCAAAATGAAAAAGAAATTCTTTTTCATTTCAAATTTCAAATCAATTTTGAACTTTCACAATCTTTTCGCAGCCATATGTGTTTCATTTGGCGTATTTTCTAGCGCTATGCACCAGTCTGATATTCAAATTCGACTTATTATAGCGCAATCCGCAGCTGTGAAAGTCAGAATAAGTACTATATCTTTCAGATAATCTAAAACCTCAGCGATTCATGATCTGTATATGATCTAATTAACAATGGAGAGGATGATGTTATGATATAGACAACATTACAAGATTGTGAAGACAGTACAGAGATAGCGGAAAAGACGGCGAAGGCGGCCTTGACGATGACAGGTCAAGCAGGCCTAATTCTACGTATACAAATATGAACATGTCTATCGAATACCCTGTAGTATGCAATTGTGTGACAACAAAATTGTGAGCTATCAGTTTGTTTGGCTCTTATACTATTTTGCAATATGATTATGGTGTACAGGGCATTACAGGAAGTTAACGACGTGAGATCATCGACCTCAGTAGGTCAACTCATGGTTTGAAGACAAAGGACACTGTCTGACGCCTCTGGACACCTCTTCTCTTCATAAGAGAAGCTGGACGTCAGAATTTGTCAGTGGCAATACGCAACGATAATATATGAGGCCTATGTCATTGGATCGTAGTCGTACCCATACCTAAGTAGCAGCTGCCCCTTGGCTCAATGTCAAGGTCTTTCATGAAAGAAATGCCAAAAATGCAGAGTGGGATAGTGTGCCACGTGCTTCAAAGCGACCTACCTTTGGTGACTTATTTCATGACGGCATGAACCGCTGCATGCATACAAAGACAATAGTCATTTTACAGAGCAAAGTAGGTCTACTGATGAGACAATTGGTGGTAGAAGTATATATACATATGTGCAATGGATACAGCATTTGTTTGAGCGTTTTAGAAACTATTAAGAAACTATTTTAGAAACTTAACAGCACTGCTGTCTGACATGCTTTTATGCTATTTAACAATGACCCACAAATTATGTTATGAATAAAACTACAAATCAGTATTGTAAACTTTATTGTTCTGATTTGAACTTGATTTACATCTAGCCTACATGCAATTGAATAATCCATCAAAGCAGTTGATATGAATAACATATGCGTGAAATCAGATTTAAAATGCACAAGCAAGATGCTCGTACTAGACAAATTGTTTTTATTGCAGTCTTTTAAAGTTCAGTACTTTATTTTTGCCTTATAATATCACAACCAAATTTTACTACTTTTTTTAGGAGTGGTAGGACGCGATGGCATATATATATTTCGAAGGAAAACGATGTGTCTTCTTCAAACGAACATATTTCCATAATCCGCGGTACATGGAAATAGCGTAAAATGAGAAAAGTTAATTTATGCTAAAATCAAGTAAAGTGAAGTCTGATGTCAAATACTGTTCAAAGTATCTGCGTAGAAGAGTGAGGTCAGAAAGAGATATTAAAATCCGAGATACAATGGTACTGATCTATTCCGCTCATTGGACAATAATGCACTTTGATTCTCTTTAATGAAAATAGATTCCAGAATGAGAGGGTATTTACAATTGCCGAGAACCGAGAAATTTTCAGAGTTTGGGTGATGTTCGTGCAGAGAATTTTCTGCCGTTAAAATGTTCGCTTAGTCGAGTAGCGAGGTGCCTTTTAGTGGCCCCGATGTACCACATTTGACAGCGGTCACAGCTTTATAAATGAGAGAGGTTAGATTTCAAGCCATTCAAAATGCGATCTTTGTTGCAGCAATAATTTTGCAGATAGGACGAACTTTGACGTTCTCAGGGAGCTTGCGATTTATCTCTTTCATGCAAAGTTTGGGGTTTAAAAAATTATTTTCAATGAAAGGGATAGACCAATATATAATTCGGTTATCAGAGTTGATAGTTTCACTGTTCTGTTCGACCTTTTCTTCCACTTTCATGAGTGTTCAATTAATCATGTGATCAGGAAAGCCATTTTTCTTGAAATTGCTGGTGATACAGCTTTATGACAATAGACAACGATGTCTATCAACAATAGTTGATGTCTTCCAGGCATTGCCTATCAATTGGATGTGCTATTATCATGCTTCCGGTAGGCGATGTATATGCGAGTGTGAATAAGTGTGGTTGTAATTGGCCGTAATATTGTGCTGGTCACCACAAAGAGGGGCTTGCTAAATCTGTGTTTAGCATCATAGGCAGATGTACATAAACATGATAGGACTCATCACTTTCCCTTAATGAGAAAAAGCATGGAAAATCTCATTTCTACCGAAAATTTCAATCTCCATCCCATTGGATCTACATGGGTTTTTCTTTAATCCTCTCAAAGAAGAAGAGGAACGTGGTAGGACTCGACAGACGTGCAGATTCGGAGTAGTTATAAGGCATGCATCATTCTGTAAAAGTGTCCCTTTCGTTGTCGCTTCTTACAGAAACTCGCTCTGGCTGACGGACTTTGCATTGTTCTATGTGGAGTCTTAATGGTCACTATGAACTGATAATAGTCAATATTGACCTACCTTTTGCCCGTGCATTTTTGAGACACAGCGTTCGTCGATTGACTTGCATGAAGGCATAACTAACCTTTGTCGCGTTTGCATCCTTTGTTTCACACTTGAAAGCCATTCATCAATCGATGATATACCGGGAAGATCTACACAGTAAGGTGTGCTTCACACAGAAATGAATTGTTTATCTGAAGTTGACTAGAATGGAAAATGACTCAAACTAGCGGCACATCCGGTGGAACTAAGTCGAGGCATGAGCCACCAATGATCATTCACCAATCATTCAGCCGTTGATAAGTGTATCGAAGTGAAAATGCGTGCGATTTATGTGCCGTTATTGTGAATTGCAAAAAGCTTTACTTCCATTCTCTAGGTTTTATTGTTATCAATTTCTATGGCTTCACACTGACTGCAGCAGAAAGTGACACGACCGTCACCTGATTTGAAACACATAATGACATAGCTATGAAACTGATCTGCAAATGCAGTGCATTAATTTACATTGTCATTGGTTTCTGTCTACAGCATAGAAATTGGCAACAATAAGACCTCTAGAATGGAAATTAAGCTTCATGCAATGCACAATAACGGCACATAAATCGCACGCATTTTCACATAGATGCACCTGCCAACGTCTGTATCATTGGGTTAGAATCAGTCACATGAGTAAATCGAAGCTTTTAATTGGTTCTTCATGCCCCAACTTAGTTCCCCCGGATGTACCGCGACCTTGAGTCAATTTCCATTCTAGTCAACTTCAGATAACAGTTTATTTCTATGGTCTACAGCTATGATTATTTCTAAGCTGATATCTCCAGATGACGGGCCGTAATCGCTCGCTCATTGAAATTACCAGACCGCAATGTAATTTATCAGGCCGCAATGAAATTACATTGCTGCCTGATAAATTGGCAGGACATATCGTGTTATTAACTGTGGAAAAGTAACAGTTCATGAAACAATTATGAAATTCACAGTAATTGGATGTGATGCGAATCAATTTTTCCTTCCATTTCCTTTCTGCACATATCTTTGTATTAGCTAATAATTCATTATCTGTAATTTCGCCAACTTCTTTGTTCCAGTAGCTCGCTTTGAGTTACAGATGCTGCTTTTCAATATTCTAGATCAATATATTTCAATAGTTAATTTCAATTGTGCTCAAAATTTTAGTGACTACTTTTTCTCTAAAATTACGGAAGACGGAATTTAACGTGTGTGATGTCACGGTTCTTGACTTTTGTTCTGGACTTCCTGTCGATGGGTATCTAAAAGTTCCAACTGATTCCATCTTGAATCTCGACAAAGGGATGATGCTTAACTCTAATGCCGATTAACAAAAAATATCGCATCGATTTTCTATTATATAGCAATTACTGATTTGGATGCTGACACTAACTGCATGCGACGTCAGCAATAAACGTGGTCCAAAATGTGTAATACAATTAACAGAAAATGTAATGCAGCATTATTATATACTAACTCCAGTTTTCAGATTCAATCCATATCTTGAGATTGTGTCTCATCCGTTGAAAAAACTCTTGTGAAAGAAAACTTTTTATCTCATATTCAAGAGTTTCTATAGACCATTTTATTCTATTCCCTTTTATTCCAAATCATCTTTGAAATTACTATATTACCATGCTATACCATTATAATTATTGTCGGCAATAACCATTTTAGGCAATTATTAGATACATATTTTCTTGGTATTTATGAACGTCTAAATGAAAATTGTTTTGAGGCTGTCGTTTTTGCATTCTTATTTCTATGCAGGTATTAGTAATCCAAATTTTCCTTCCTCTAACAACAACTACAAGAGCATAAACTTTCAACATTATTGCCACATTCACATGATGACTATAATTTGAAGTCAGATGATCCCATTCATGGACTCCTAGACATATAACACTTGGACTGTCAGCCAAGCAAACTTCAAAATATTTGCGTACATCAGAGTCCAACATTCATGTGTATCAGCTACTTTGTTACAAAATCAGATGACAAGAAGTGAGAGTGGTACAGTAAATAGAGTTCTCATGATTGCAACAGTGGACATAAATATCATGTAAAGAGCAAAGAGATCATGAAAAAGTGGTTTGAAAGAATTCTTCTAACGGAAGCCATTCCAACAAGAAATCCCAGAATACGATAGCCAAGGGTCGCCCATTCTGAACATGTCAATCAATGCAAAAATTCCATACAAAAGGAAGAGAAAGCAATGAGCAACTAGCATATTATTATGATGATAATCGAAATCAACAGAGATGAAGTGCGGTTCGCACATTTGATCCAATGCTCCAACGCTTGTCGAAGGAAAATGGAATTATGAAACATGAAACAGTCAATTGAAATTTACTGTAGAGGAGTAAATTGAAGAGTGAAAGGATGCTAGCCGGATATAACCTATTATCTTTATAAGAAAGGAACACTACCCGTGTATAGGCCCTTATTCGCTACAAAGAATACCATTGACGACATCATTAAAAATAGTTCATGCACAAATATTTGTGAAGGTATGAAGAAACGTTAACAAAATGCCTAGATAATTATCTCTGATGAAGTATACTTGTTTTATGAAGAGATGGCAGAGGCATCAAGTAATCAGTTGTAATTTTCCAAATAGATATTGATATTATGAATTCGCAACTTTGTTATATACTTTTCATTTAATAGAACATGAAGTTATTTTAAGGAATGCAGCATACCTTTATCAGACATCAACTGTTTTAGTCATCTCTCGTAAAATGGTGGACAGTGATAGCCCATTTGATGGAAGCCCATAATTGTGACTTACAATTGTATGCTTTCCATATCCAAAAATGTGATTCGTGCGAAATGTTCTTTAGAGCATGCTGATTTAAATTAGTAGAATAGCAGAAAATAACTAGCTGTTGCTAATTGAAAAAGTGGTTCTTTCTTGAAGATAGCAAATGCCGTGAACTTTTAAATCTGAGCTTATGATTCTAGACTTCTTTCTATCCTAGATCCAAAAAACAGAGGACACAATATTTCATGTAGGCCTACAACCTGTACGCATCATCAGGTGAATGAGAAAGATGCTTGACGAAATCATTGACAGAGTGTTCGGATATTGTGCCAATTGATTTACCAGTCACTCTTAGTGTTTCGAAATCTCATGGTCTATTTGTACATTTCGTAAACTCGATTGACAAAACTTGTTCATCCCTCAAAGAAAGGTTTCAAGATATAAAAGACCTGAAGCCATTTCAGTTACTTGATATCAAAAGGTTTCCAGTTTATTCAAAGCAATTTCCTAATGATTTGCTTTGTTCTATCGATATAGACAAGGTGCATGTTTTGCCAGACAAATTGCGTGCTGAATTGCAAGTTTTGCATAAAACTAATGAGTTTACTGGTCAGACATTAAGTGCATCAGGGTTTTTGAATCTGTTGATACGTGATTTTTCTGATGTTTTTCACGAGATTGAAAAGTTACTCAAAACACTCACCACGCTTAGCGTGTCTATAGTTGATGTTGTGAAAGATCCTTCTCTACTCTCAAAAGAATTAGAAGATTTTCTAGGACAATGAGAGATTGTGTGTCTTTTCTTTCAATTGAAGAATAACTTATTGCCCGCATGATAAAAAGTGGCATCGAAATTTTTGCAACGTCAGAAAAAGGAAAAGAATTGAAGAAAAATTAATATATTGAACTGGAATGCTTTGTTTTTACCTCATTTAGAAGGTATGCAGATGCTGTATATACTCGTATGTACATGCATTTGAAACGGTGTGATAAAAGGCGAACAATTACATAATAGTTGGACTTGCCGTTTGCCTATTAATTCTAAGTTTAATAGGTATAGGTAGTTACCTGGGAATGAGAAGCAATAATCGCCGATGTTGACCCAATGATTCAACTACAGAATTAGATTGTTTAATCGCAAGTGTTAATCGGAAGAAGAGACGACCTGTCTAATTCTGTGGATTCAACACTTGTCAAAGGAAAAGGAATTACAAAACATGAAACAGCCTTCTGAAATTACTATACAGTAGAAAATTGAAGAGTGATAGGATACCAGGCGGATATATTATCTTTATAAGAAAGGAAGATTGCTCAAATATAGTCCCTAATTCGTTACAAAGAAAATAATTGACAATATCATTGAAAAAAGTGCATGCACAAATAATTGTGAAGGTTTTAAGAAGCATTAATGAAATGCTCAGATAATAATCTCAGATGAAATATTAGTTATACAATTAATTAAATTAATTTAATATTATATTTCTCAAAGAAAAATTAATTAAAAAAATGCTAATTGTTTTATAACATAATGTACAATTAGATTAGCCCCCTCCATGTCTTTAGCTGCTTCAGATGATTTTAAATTGCTGCCTCCTAATAGCGACCAGGGACATCTATGACTAATATGAAATATCTAAGGAACGTTCAACTCCTTTATCATGTACTGGACTAGAGGCCACTGAAATTTTGGATAATCTACTTCTCTTGCTCAAAGCAGTCATGGCATGAGTGATCGCTAAATCAATGATAATTCGCTATTCATTACTTACAATTGCAATCATTGCAGCAATTTCCATATCTAATTCATTATTAAGCAAGTGGAAGTCATGATCCAAACCTAAAAAAATCCACAGAACATGTATTCAAAGCGAATAAAGGAAAAAACTGAAAAGATAAAAAGATAAACACACTTAAACCTCAAAAATTGAAAGTATAATAAGTGGAAACACTGGAGGTTAAGCAAAAACCGCTTGAAGATCCATACCTTCTGAAGATCTTGGTGGAAAAATGGAACCAATATTGGCTTCACACATTATGCACCTCATCGTGGATTGATGACTTCGACGATTTTATGATCCTTGCATGTTGGCCTACTCAGCAGCAGTATTGATAAAGATCAAAGCTGATCATGAAATCCGCATAAATTTCTTCGGTGAATATGAAAATATTCGTGTATCAATGTGATAAATAGGCTGTCAACTATCCTTCTATGAAAGTTGGAATACTTCAATGCCGGAAATAAATCATGCACACTATCTTCAAAGATTTTGAATTCTTGAATAAAGTCCAGTCGTCCAAGTAACCTCTATTGGGGGAAGTTGTAGATAATGGGAGAACCGATGAGTATAGAAAGTCGAAATTCACATGAAAATAAAAAATCGATGAGATGCTAGTACACTCACTGTACAGATTTTTTCTGACAATTTCTTTGCAGGGCTGAGTCGGACGCATAATTAGGATGTGCAGCTATCAGCTCTGTTGGCTTGTGATGCATTTCACGATGATGAAGTGAATTGTTTACAGCTTAATCCATGTCTTTATCCAGATGTATGCAACTGTCATTTGTCAAGCCTTTGAAAGTAACTGGCCTCGGGTCCAGTACATGCTATTGGAGTTGAACGTCCCTTTGATATTTCATATTAATCAGATGTCCATGTAGCGACATAGTAATATTACATGAACAACAACAACTGCACGATCAATCCCAAAAAGTTTGGGAAGTAATAACCAGAAGCAATATTTTGAAGCAGAATATTTCAGAAGAAGAATATTTTGAAAGCAATATTCAAATATGCTGCTCATCCGCCTGCCTCCCACTGCAATGGAGATCTTGTCCCAAGCGGGGTTCTTTCCCAGCTCTGAAACTTCCCGCTCGAAAAAGTGCTTTGTAAACACGTCAATCAATCTATGCATAACTCTGATCAAAATAATAATTCAGGTCTTTATAACACCTGCTATGTCGAAAAATGTGGCTAAACGCAGCCGGAAAATCAAGGAGAGGTTCCCGTAAAGTTTTGGTCGATAGTAGTTTAGAAAGGTTAAAGAAACCAAATTGCACAAGACCGTCCTTCGGCCTTCTTATGGTCGACGGTGGCCACAATTTGTGGCAAACATCAATTAACTATAAATTTGGCTAAATGTCTAGTTTACATTTCCTTTTCATCTCCAGACTGGGAACAAGTCGTTGATGTAGAATTGATTGGGCAAGCAGTGATGATAAGATGTCACGCTTGGTAGTTTTTTTAAAATGTACGCCAATAGTACAGTTTGGAGGGCAATGAATGCATGTAATTCTATTCAGTGAGTTTGTTCAAACCATCAATCATCGGTTGAAAAATCATTCTATATTCAATATACTAAAGGCGCTTCTGAAATCATTTCATTTGCATATAGCCAATATGATTGCAACTAGATTTAAATACTGAGTCGAAATCAAAAGTCCCACCAAAAAGGTCCGAAAAAATAAAAAATACATTTTTGATTTATACTGTAAACGGACACGATAGTAGATACTCGTACACGTGGTGCTGGCGACTAAAGCAATTGCTTATAAAGCTTAGCCTATCTCAATTATAGGATACACAGTTCATTGTTAATAAACAATCATATTTAAGAATTACAAAAGGTTGATTAGATGATTATCACAGGTAACAATGGATATCATCAGCAAAAAAACAGCCATTCTGAGCGAAATTATTTGGAGTTATGCCTGTTTGAGGATACTATTGAGTCATATCTAAATGTTGATGTCGATTATAACTATGTCAATATAATAGTGAAGTTTAGAGCATTAAACCACAACCTAGAAGATGTCACCGGCATTTATGGAAATCGTTTGAGGTATGAAGAACGTCGATGTGAGCTATGCAGTAATTCACGGGTAGAAAATTTGCATCATTTCATGATTGAATTTGAAAGATATCAGAAATTACGACAGGAACTAGCACTGATATTATGCCACTGCGAAAGACTTTTCGCAAAAAGACTTTCAAGAGATCAAGACCGCCATCAGCGCATGGTTTACCAGGTTTTAGACACTCTATCAAAAGTTCTTCACTTCCATCAAGGGCGTTTGCTTCATGGAATCTTGAATTTGTTGCCTCATATCCAGTAGCATATAGAGTCATAGATTGAATAAAATCGATGAGAACCGAGCAGAAAAAGTGATTCGCAAGTCTTTGTAGAAAGCACTGACTAAAGTGACTTACATCCAATAGGAGATTGAATTTGAAACCCGGCTATTATTTCATTTCATAGCTTGTCATCCGGCTATTATTGGAGACCCGGCTGTTAAAAGAGACCTGGCTTTTAAAAGAGCAGATACGTTACTGTACCTTTTGACTCGAACATGCTGCCATATTCTCGTAATTCTTGCCACAATACCACACAACAAAAACGACACAATTTGCATTTTTAATGACATTGATTTTTGAAAATATCAAACGTGCCTATAAGTTTAACAAGTTGTCCCTCATTTGCAAAACATTTCTAACACATCGATTTGAAACTAAACAATCTCCATTCATGTTTTCATTGGTTTTTGTGTCAGGTGAAGGGTAAAGCAGATCGGTTATGAAAACAAGTCATACTGCCAAGAGCTTTCAATTAACTCCGGTAAGCAATCCAATGTTGATCTTTTACCGCAAGGTCAAGATAATGCATATTTGTAAAAAATAATTGCCTGAAGAATCCTGTAACCAGAGATTGGGCACATCGCAGATGGCCATATTTGTTTTCTCTCGTACCACTAGGTATGTCGACGACATTTATGTGCTTAACTATAAACATTTTGATAAGATCCTTCCTGAAATCTACCCGATAGATCTCTTAGCTAGCAGAAGCGGTGATAACAACAAATCCGTTAATTATTTGGATGTTAAAATCAGAATCGATCCCAATACATCACAGAGGTTTAGCATAAGGTTCATGAGTTCAGCTTCCCAGTGGTGCTGTATACTTTCCCCGAGAGTAATATGCCTTTGAACACTGGCTTGAGCATCTTAAGCGCCATGTGGTATAGGTTGAAGGTTAGGGACCGAAACCTAGCTTCATGCAGCCACATGGTTCCTCCCTGATGGCTCCATACATAGCAAACTTAATTGTGGTTTCTTAGGTTTCTTATTTTCACCATTTGCTATTTTTAGGTTAGCTTCTCGTCAAGTCCATGACGAACTTTTATTTTTAGTTCTTAGATTGTAAAAATAAAATCGTTTATGAGTTTTACTTTATTTCCCTTCCCGTCTTAAGTCGAGTCGGCTAGCCTTTATTCGTATTTCAGGCCCTACTTTGTACTTGAGTAGGTTACTCTATGTAGTTATATTAATTTGCATTCATTCGTTCATGACTTTTAATTACCCAATTATTTACAGGATTCTCCACTAGGGTAGTTGTTTACTTTGGTATCCTCCGTTTCCTGGATCCTTCGAATTATTTTGACCGTATCGTGTTTTAATTCGATTGTACATGTAATAGTTGTTGAATAATGAATGGACTCCTAGATAATAGAAGCGTGCACGCGCTTGTTGCGTCCAACTGTCAAAGGCAGAGCATACCGGCGTCTGGCGAGTATTGGACTATTGAGAAGTCAAGAAGTGCCGGAAATGCAAAAATTCTCTGTGTGAGCATCTCTGTGATGATCGAGTGCTACGGAAGCGTCGAGTAAGTCCTTCAGTCAATAAAAGGATGGGTTAAAAATTATGATTGATCACATCAGACAGAAATTTCTTAAAGGCAAAAACAGCGTATTGTAACAAGAATTTAGTCAAACAGTTAATTGACATAGGAAATGAATGGATGCTATCAATTAATTGTAAGGAGTTACTGAGTAATTAATTAAAAACATCAATCAATTTTTGATAATCTCTGAATCATGCGGCATGTTCTGATTTATCCAGACTGGAATCAACGGACGCGCGACTTTTTCCTATCTCGGTCAGTTGCTAAAAATTCATTTATTCCCACCAAATAAGTTCCTGCATGTGCCATGGTTTTGAATTTGTCTGTGCTTGTAAACTGAAAAGCAATCCAATTCTATGGTTGCGACTGTAGAGAATAAGGAAATTTCGATAGGATAGATTGAACCGACAGAGTGGCGTGTGACTACTCAACCAACAGTATGTAAAAATCGCTTTTTCATAAATAAGCAACGGATCAGGCAAGGTTTAGCATTTTCATCACAAAAATTTGATTAGTTTTGGTTAGTTTGCTTTCTTAGCAATGGACTTCCATAACGTCTTGATATTTTATATAAACTCGGACGGAATTTGATTGTAAACTGCATCCATTGGCTAATAGATATTGTACTGATGCAGTATCGCAAGAAAAAGTCAAGTTCACAAGTTCTTACCCGCTTTACTGTGTTCATCGCGTTATCTTGCAGAGGAGTAACTTCTTTTCAATCCTCTAAGTCTCAATCTAATCAACAGGGAAATGTCATTTATATATGCAAATTGAGTTGCTACTTAAAATCCAAGATAAACAGAACGTCAGATCACTTGAAAAATCAATTGGTTGCATAGTTCTGTTATTTTATAATGTTATATTGCTGTTTCAATCCATTGTTATTTACGCAATAGCAAATTGAGTTAATGCATGTGTATAGCAAATTCAAAGTTCAACATAAAATATCTAATGAGATAAGGAATCAGTTAGTTGCTAAGTTTTATTGCTTTAAGATGTCATGTTTTGATCAGATCTGAAAGGAATTTGAAGTAGATGTTATCTCAAACATATTAAGTAGGATGTTATCTCTGATATTGTGGCCTTCACCTCTGAGTATGTATACTGATTTCTCACAATTTGAATGTTGACGCAGACTGAACTCTGTGAAGCTTTCACGTCAGATGTGAGCCAGATCAAAACCACAAGACTTTCTGAAAGCACTAATTTGAACACTGCAAATAGTGATCGGAACTTATAGGAAACCAATGACATCCTGTAAAGGTGATAACATGAATATGAGATGAAAATGAAGGACTTCGAAGCAGTTGATAAATAGTCATCACGGACTGTAACTGAAAACGCATCTTGTCCTAAATTACCGGAAATTGCTAACATCAAGATGCGACCTATTGTGAAAGAAGTAAGCCTCATGATAAGCATATACAAAAAAATGATGTAATGATTTCAAATGCAAATTGAATGGTAGCTGAATAATGGCAACTGGTAATTGATTCCTTTGGCTGTCCCCAAATGGCTATACAAAATTCCAATCTTACTAATGAGACTAGCCATAGAGTGAACAATGCGGTTAACTCAATAAGCGTGTGGCAAATGTACTGTATAATCATTGATGCCACCTGAAACGCGAGTGATCTCGAGTAAGTTCGATTGTGAGTGAAATGTTCATTTCTTGCAGTTTTGGCGATGTCTACAAGCAATGATTCCTACGTGACAATCTGTGTCTTTTTTAATATGGATATCTGAGAAGCTTTGCTCTAAACTTCTGACTATTGCATAATTTCTATGGAGATTTGACATCGGGTGCTTCTTCCGGACAATAATGCAGTCTTCAACCCGATGCAAATTCAATGTAGTTCAGCGGACAATAATACCAACTACGGCATTAATGTCCGCTGACTGATGTAGAAATCGATATGATTTTCATCTTCATTGGATTAGAATAGGCCTAATTATGGCTAAAAATATTAATGAAGATTATTATGCAATCTGACTATAGTCGTTTCATTATTTGTTTACAGGCTATGTGCAAGTAGTTCATCCTTATTTAGATAAATCAAATCTTTGATATTCCACTTCAATCATTTTGCTTTGATTATGCGATGTCCCGCTGACCTCAAAATTACGAGTAAGATTTAGCTCGAAGTTAGTTTCACTGATGTGTTAGCTAGAGTATAATAGGAGTCAATGAGTGTTTGCATTTTTCAGCATGAAGTCATATTTGCAGACCAGATCGAAAGCGAAGATCATTTATTTCCCTTTGCCGACTGGAGGTCTGTAATTCATCAATTTATTTACGAAACATTGATTAAAAATTAATGAGACGAGGCACTGACCGAGAATATCCAGTGAGTAGGCTTCCAGTCAGCAGCTTTCTGCAGAGTAAGCTGCCCCTGTGTGGACTTCCATATATGTAGGCTTCCGCTGAGTAGGCTTTTGCAACGTGGGAAAATCAATCATTCCAATCATCAGTGTTAATGCGAATTACACGCTAAAGATGGAGTATGAATGGTGAACCTGGGTTTGTCATTACTAGTAGAAAGTGGTGAAACCCAGTAAGGCTGATAGGAGCCCAAAAAGCAAAACCTCCGTTAAACATAGAATGCTTAGATCTTTCGACCGGCACTGATAGTTGAGTGAAGTGCTTAGCGGCGCTGTTGACAAAATGTTAACTGTTGATTTAACTAGTTAAAGCAAATTATCAATATACCTATTATAACTAACTCTCAATCGATTTAACTCTTGATCAGTTGTACTATCGACTGAAAAAAGGTGATCAGGCTCTAGCCTTTTGAGCCACGCAGCCAAATCTGCTACACGCCTGCAACACCCATAACGTGCAGTGCACGTCAATCGCTCATAAGCACTGCACGTCGCTCCTCTGATGCTGAGTGAACTATGGGAACACAATACAGCCATGAAGGCCAGTTGGGCCAGTGTTGTCAACTGCTAGTCGAACATGTTCGCAAGTGCCCGCATAACGAGCACAGCACGTCATCGGGGTTCAAAATGCTGGTCTGTGATTACATTGATTGAGTCATCAGTTTTGAATAGTGTTTCTAATTTCCCAATGTGATATATAATATATATTTGAGTCAAAATCGAATATAGTTCGATAAGAGCACATTACTCGCTTTATCGGCTAATCAAGCATTCATTACATAAATGCAGAAGCGGCCGTGAGATGTTCATATAGTCTAATAAGCTAGGATATTTTTCATCGCGATTTCAGGGCTGACCGATTTATAAAAAATAACCATTCATTAATTTAATGAATTATCTTCAGATTACTGAATCTCAGGTTCACCGAAAAAATAGTAAATATCTCGATAGTCTAGAATATTTCATTTTTGAATATTCTACATGGTGAAATACAATCTCACTCAGAGTCACGTGTCGGCTTTATCTCATGTTTTAGCCTAGATGTTTTCAACTAGGCTATCACGGCTAGTTATAGCTATCAGTGTTTCATAGTCTGTGAAGGGTAGATGCCAACGATACTGAGTTATTGGATCTATGGTTCCAACACAGAATCAGACAGGTCGTCTCTTCTTCTGTTTGACAAGAAAGGAAGCATTGGAACATGTACCGTTAATGAAATGGCACAATCTGCTGACATAATACCATAGCAATCGAACAATGAGCAGCCAGTTCAACATTAAACACGCCAAAGTGTGCTTAGTTTCACTGACTGTTATCAACCGCATCACACAGCAAAGAGACGCAGTCGATGTCAAGTTCTACAGAGAAGTTTGTGAACGTTTTTTCGTGCGCCTGTTAACTTTTTCAATAATGATCAAAGGGCCCAACATTATCGAGAAAACTTTGACGCAATGATCTTAATTCTTCGAATCTGAAGAAATCGTGACGATCGGATCATTTTGAAGGAATTTACAGCAATCCGCAAGTGGCGCACGACTAATTTTCCTATCTCTACAAGGTATCAAAATTTTCTTTTTGCCCACTCAGTAAGTTGCAGCATGTGCCATCTTCTTGATTCAGTTTGCACTTCTTGTAAAGTGATGTGCATAAAAAATTTAATTCTGTGGGTTCCAACGATGCTGATATTTATAGTTCATGAATCATGAAGTTGAAGTTAAAAACCTGACAGAAATCGAATCACAGCTTGCAATCATCAGGGATGTAGAAAGTAAGAATATTCTGTTCATTTGTTAAGTAAAGACTGATGAGATTTCATGCGCCGGGTACATTCTGAATGGTGACGCCATGCCACTATCGGGTCTCGTGATCGAGTATTAATACCCTAATACTCATCAAGCAGACAGATGCACAATGGATGATAAATGTGTATTAGTAGAAATTTTTATCAATAAACCGTTCAAAATTAGGGAGCCTGCTCGAGCCCCCCCCCCCCACCCAGGAATGGGGTTCTAAAAAATGTGGGCAGGCTCAGCCCCCTCCGCGCACCCCCAAGCGTGCCACTGCTCTTAACATACATTTTCAATTCAGTTCAACTCAAGTTAGCTTCTGAGGAATTTTGCATTTATGTCCGATAGAAGTGGATATTATCAGGGACATCTATGATTAATATAAGATATCTAAGGGACGTTCAACTCCCATACCATGTACTGGACTGGAGGCCAGTGACTTTGGTAGATTTGATTAATGATGGTTTTTTTTGCACATCTGGACAAAACCGTGAAACAAGTTGTAAACAATTATCCGGTATTCTAATATGCGCATTTATACAAGGAATCTGCTGAAAGAAGATTCTGGATCCAGTCAAGAAGAGTCTAAAGAATTACGACACTCACACAAGAATAAGCAACTGTCAATAACAGCTGCAATAGCAACTGCTAGTGATTGAACTTGTTCACCTGCGGCACGTAGCATCAATGGCGTTTGGTGTGGATTCTGAACATTTTATGCATGTTTCTTTTTTGCGCAATTAGCAGGCTTATTGTAAATAGATTTGCTTGCGAAAATCGATTCAGCAGTGTTTTTTGGAGAATTGTGGACTCATGGAAAATATTTGATGAATTATTTCCTTTGCTCAAACGAGTCATGGACTAAATGATAACTGATCAGTGATGACTTTACTTGTTACTACAGTCATTGCAGCAATATGTCCATGCCTTATTCATTGTCATACAATTTAAAGACATGATTAAAATCTAAAGAAGATCTACCAATGATGTAATCAGAAACGAACAAAGAAAACAAATTGAAACGTCAAAGATTAATAATAATTTGATTGGTACAACAAATGAAAATGCTAAAAGTTAAGCAAGAATCGTCTGAATATCCATTCCTTTGATCCATTCATTCAGAAGATCCTTTATCAAGATTTTAGTGCTACTCCTCGTAAAGAGTGCTTGCCCATGTCAATACATTTTTATCGCTTATTAGACATCTGGCGATTATAGAGGTGATCATATGGACACTTGTGAGGCCTTCAAATTATAATCAAACTCAGATGAGCGAATAAAATGTGATTATGATGTCAGTGATTCATTAAATGCGAAGATCATATCAAATAAAAAGCAAACCAAGCAGTGGTGATTGGTGACTTTCCACGATTTTAAGGACCCACCGTATGGGCAATTCAAGAAACGCATTGATAAGGATTTATTTTAACTACGAAATCCGTGTAAATTTCGTCGGTGAATATGAAACATTCTCGCATCACTGTGATAAAAATAGCCATCAATTTTTGTTTAATGAAGGTTGAGTAATTGAAGGCCGCAAATAAATTACACATGTTATATCGCTTCATTGCTCTTGAATTCTCGAATAAAGTGTACCAGTGGTCCAAATTAATATACAGGAGGAAGCTTTAGATAAGAAAATTGGAAAATCTATGAATATAGAAAGTCACAATTTATTTGAAATTGACCATTGATGACATGCTTGTATGTGTACATGTACAAGGTGGGCCAGAAATGTCTACGTTTCAAATATTATCTTTACTTATAATATCAAAATCACTCAAATATCATTCAAAAGCTCAAGTATCATATAGATCTACCTGCAGGCCGTTAATGTCAATGTACAAAGAGAGTCTTCGGAATGTGCGATTGTGGATTATTCGGAGAAGTTCTTTATCAGCATCAATTTGTTGTCTGATGTCATTTCTTGTTTGCGGCTTCTCATGGTGAACTTTCTTTTCATCATACCCAAAAGGGCATTGTCAAAAGAAGTCAGGTCAGGGCTTCTTGCTGGCCATTGGACTGGACCGAATTTATCCACCCATCTCTCATCGAAGTGCGTATTCAGAAATTCTCGAGTTGTTCGGGAAGTGTGAGAAGGAGCGACATCTTGCTAGAAGTGGGCGATTTCACGAATGCCTCGTCTTGCAAGATCTGGCATGAACTCACCGTCCAGCATTTGGAGATATTGATAAGAGTTCATCCTACCTTCAATAGAATATGGACCAATTAAATACTCCTGAGACAGCGCTGCCCATAACGTTGGGGGTATGTTGATGCACATGTTCCCAAAAGTGAAGATTTTCATTAGACCACATGAAGACATTCTTGTCTTTTGATGCAGCATAAGCTGTACATTCATCCGAGAAAAACAATTTCTTTCTCATCCGTGCAGATTGATGCTGTTCAAGAATAGCTGTACAGCATTCAACACGATTCCGATGATCTTCTTTAGTAAGATATTGAACAAATGTAGGTTTCCAAGCTTTCAGAAGAAAGCCTTTCTCTAAAATTCGACGGATTGTTGTTCTCGGTATATTGAGTTCATCACTAAGTCTTCTTGTTGATGTTATTGGATTGGCTTATATCGTAGCTTGAACGTTGTCGATACTATCTCCTCCTTCATTTGGGCGACCGCTTCTTCGTCTATCCATAATCATTCCTGTTTCGAATAATTTCTCTTCCCAATTCTTGATTACACGACTTTCAGGTGTTTCAAGATAAAACCGATCTCGAAGTCTATCTCGTAGCGTCATCATGGAATTCCTAGTCCTGTCCGTATCATGCCACCAAGCTGCCACTAGCACATATATTTGATTGTGTATTTACTTGTGTCACAACTTTCAACCACAGCTTCACGCAGGAATATCGAATAATGAAGCAAGCTGCTATTGTACACACTTAAAAGTGAATTTCATCAATCAAAAAACATAGATATATATTACTACATTCAAAGTGAATTTCATCAATCAAAATCATAGATATATATGACTACATTTAAGTGGAGAGTTGCGCTTTAGGCGACAGCAGTTACTGATTCGATTTCTATCAATTTCAGTTACATTTGAAGTGAGGAGGAGCATCAGAAGATATAATATATTTGAAACATAGTCATTTCTGGCCCACCCTGTACACTGCACAGATTCTTCTGACAATGTCTCTGCAAGACTGGGTCGGGCGTGTTAATTAGTATGCACAGCAATCAATTCAGCCGGATTCTGATGTATTTTACAATAATGAAGTGAATTGTTTACAACCTTTTCCATGGTTTTATGCAGATACACACTATCGTCATTTATCAAGTCTACCAAAGTCACTGGCCTCCAGTGCATGCTCTGGGAGTTGAACGTCCCTTAGATGTCTTATATTAACCATTGTCCCTGATATTATTGGTATTCTAAACCAATGAAGATGAAATCTGTGGCGATGTCTACAAGCAATGATTCCTACGTGACAATCTGTGTCTTTTTTAATATGGATATCTGAGAAGCTTTGCTCTAAACTTCTGACTATTGCATAATTTCTATGGAGATTTGAAATCGGGTGCTTCTTTCGGACAATAATGCAGTTTTTAACTCAATGTAATTTCAATGCAATTCAGCGGACAATAATGCCAACTACGGCATTAGTGTTCGCTGATTGATGTAGAAAGCGACATGATTTTCATCTTCATTGGATTAGAATAGGCCTAATTATGGCTAAAAAATATTAATGAAGATTATTGTGCAATCTGACTAAAGTCGTTTCATTATTTGTTTACAGGCTATGTGCAAGTAGTTCATCCTTATTTAGATAAATCAAATCTTTGATATTCCACTTCAATCATTTTGCTTTGATTATGCGATGTCCCGCTGACCTCAAAATTACGAGCAAGATTTAGCTCGAAGTTAGTTTCACTGATGTGTTAGCTAGAGTATAATAGGAGTCAATGAGTGTTTGCATTTTTCAGCATGAAGTCATATTTGCAGACCAGATCGAAAGCGAATATCATATATTTCCCTTTGCCGACTGGAGGTCTGTAATTCATCAATTTATTTACGAAACATTGATTAAAAATTAATGAGACGAGGCACTGACCGAGAATATCCATTGAGTAGGCTTCCAGTCAGCACCTTCCTGCAGAGTAAGCTGCCCCTGTGTGGACTTCCACTATGTAGGCTTCCGCTGAGTAGGCTTTCGCAGCGTGGGGAAATCAATCATTCCAATAATCAGTGTTAATGCGAATTACACGCTAAAGATGGAGTATGAAAAACAATACGACATAAAAGGATTGTTCTAGAAAATGGTGAGCCTGGGTTTGTCATTACTAGTAGAAAGTGGTGAAACCCAGTAAGGCTGATAGGAGCCTAAAAAAGCAAAACCTCCGTTAAACATAGAATGCTTAGATCTTTCGACCGGCACTGATAGTTGAGTGAAGTGCTTAGCGGCGCTGTTGACAAAATATATCATAGAAATTTAGCATTTTCTTGGAACTTGAAACTATGCATATCATCCTGAACTTTCTCATGCCTCAGTGCCGATTGAGTAGGTCAGCTTTGGGTGAACACTTTTTGTAGCATAAAATGATAGCTGTTTTGGTACGTCAAAGAATGATAATAAATGATGCTGATATAATACAGGATGATAACAAAAATGTTATCCGAATCCATTTTTGTGGAAGCAAACAAAATTGCAGATCAGCTCGAAGCGGGATTTTCTGAAATCCATCCTACAACGTAGATCTACTTGTAGGTATGCAGACTGCAATAAGTTATAAGTTATCTTGTATCAGGATTGTCTGAAATATGCCAACTATTTATGTTTGACAGATTTCCGTACAAGAAGACTACTCTTATTTTGTACGCATCTGTGTTGCAAGCCTTAGCTACAGCTGAGCTTTTTAGCCATGAGTTTACTAACCGAGTTTTGCTCTACCATAGTATAATATGGATATGACCAATCAGCTCACATCACTGTTTATTATAACGGAATTTCCGCATGGAAATTTTGCAGCAATTCTCAACCCCCAAGAGTGCAATGGTCTAATATATTTGCATCGATTATGTACCTTTCATTAAGTTCTGTAAGCATACTGTGATTAAATGGTCGTGGTTTAGTTTCAAAATGGTTATGCGGTTAAAACGTTCCACCGAGAGACATAAGTGAATGTAACTACATGCGCTAAGAATACTCACGCTTGAGTTGTCAAATATCTTCATCCCATGAGCCCATTGTGCACCAATATCTCTGACTGTGATTTATTAAGTATTGCTGAACATGCTGATGTATTAATGTCTGTTATACACGTATGCATAGGTTTGCAGTGTGCACAAGCCATTGACATATGTGGGTTGAGATGCGATTCGTGAATGATTTTCTGAGCAACAGAACTTCCCATATTACGCAGTCTTTTATATTTTCCTTGTGCTCAAGCGTGTCTTCAACTCAAAACAGTCCGGGTGAAGTCACAGAGATCATTCGTTGTCGGTGTTTACACAGAAAAGCAATCTATCTCTGGAAGTAAATTGGTGTGTTTTGAAATCATCAGAAGTAAATGTAAACGCAGCAAAAGCATGAATAATAAAAATATGAATACTGGTACTCCTGAAAAATGCAACAGTGGTAGCGGAATGACTTGTTAAGTCTTAGAAGTCTAATCAGAGCTTATTTCATTTAAGACCGCACTGACCAGACATTATCAGACTTGCCAAGTCTGATCACAACTTTTATTCTTTCAATGTCAGATCTAACAGATTTATCCGACATCTGACCTACTAAAGTCTGATGATTAAAAATTATCATAACTGTCATTTGTTCAAACTCCGAAAATATTTATCAAGCGAAGATAACTGTTTTCGTTGCTTGCTGGAATATCAGCAGGCTACACCACATACATGCAAATCAACGCTAAATACTAAGAATTCTTGTTCTTCACTGTTCACTGATATAAAATCTTCAGGTGAGATTTGTCAATATGACACAGCATAGCTGATACTGATGACTTCTGGTCAGAACTTGAACGATTTCCTTCGTAGTATGTCATTTCGTCTAGCGATGCGCCTACATTGCTTCTTAAGAAATAGATAACACAGAGATGTTTTACAACGCAAAAGTCATTTTTATCATAGCCCACACTTTTCTTTGACAATAATGTGCGATAGTGTAATGAATGCACTAGCTGCATGGTCAAATATCGTACGCTACGTTGGTATGTTATGACAATCTTGTTATGACTAATCTGCTGAGGAAGTAAATTATGTTTTATGGAATTCAGTGCACACGGCTCAATGTTTTCAATAAGATCCATGATATCAATGTGCTTAGTACACTAAATTTAATTTGTTCATATATGGATGAGACATAATACTCATATCGTGTCATAGCAATCTGAAGTTGAGTAGCATTGTAAGTGTAAAACCAGTAGCTCTTTGCGTTGTCTTAAGCAATGTACTTTAAATAATAAACTGGAAATTCTGTGACGACTTCTATGCTGGCGAGTAGATCAGTACCAAACAGTGTTTGTGTATAATCAATCAATCTAAAATAAATGCTGAAGGGACATGAAATTAATTGAGACGATATTGTAATCATGAACGGACAATTTTGTTAACAAAACGCCTTTTTTTCAAAAAGCGTGGGCACCAAAGATCAAAGATGCACAAGCCTCTCAACCGATGTGAAAAACTTTGCCACTGTCTACAGCGGGGTGCCGGCCTATGTGATTTACGTCGGCTAGCGTGTGTCATTACTATTAAGTAACACGAGTGTCAGAAAAATTACTACAAAGCATATGTTTTCGAAGGTAGATAGTGCTCCCTCGAAGAAAAGATCATGCAAGTGTAACAAGGAGATAGTGGCATTTTATAGTAAATGGCGTTGTGAGCGCATGCCTCTCTCTCTCTCTGCTCTCCAACAGAATTGCACCAAAAAATCATTTCCTTGAATCGAATATTTACACTGCCAAATTTTTCGCCTTGATCAGGTCTTGACGATGCACACAATGTTTTGAAAAGCAAGCAAAAGCTGTTGTAGCAGAAGAGAGCACAGCAATAATAATAAATGAAAAATAATAAATAAATGTGGAATAAATGAAATAATGAATAAAATAAAATAAATAAACTTCTGGGCCCAAAGTCATCTGAGCAAGCTTGGAAGGTTGTGGTCAGTCTTGTAGTTTAGACGCACCGAGCAGCCTCTTCTCTACAGGCCTCACAAATTAGCGTGCTTAGTCTATCAGTACACTTGGAAAGACTAGCTGCCAGATTGATGCAATCCGGAGTGCTACCACCATTCTCATTGAGACCATGATGAAATTGTATTCGAAGAGTACGGACTTGCGCGACGGGTTGTGTCCGAAAAGGCCCGATCGATTCCTAAAAAAGAAAGGTCTAAGAGACCTCACAAACTATAAATAATGGCGCGTGATGTGGGAATCTGTGGCGCCGCCCCTTATATTCCTAAGGTGCTCGCCTATCCTTTGTCCAAGGGGATTCGACGTTTGGCCAATGACGACATTGAATTGCATAGATACAATTAGTGGAGGCACAAGTCATGGAGAAAAGGAGTGGGTGCAGAGGAGTAGATGATTGTCCGTGAAAGACAGTACAAATTTGAGCACGTTGGCAGGCGCTACATCGCTGTCCATGACAGGACCGGAAGACCAGGAAGGTTTGAAGCCAGTAAGGCAATTGACCCGACGCATGGCTGAATGGATTAAGGAGCGGGAAATTCCTTGTGAGAGCCAATGGGAAAGGACAACTTCACGGACATGCTCAGAGTCTGATGAATTTGACAATTTGGTCGCGAAGCATAATAACTGCATAAAGAATCACCGAGTGGTGCACATGACCAATGTTATTTGCGTCTCTTGGCAAATTCCTGGGACAATCTGTGTCCTTGAATCCAATGCGATAACCTAACTGATGATCATGAATGCAATATATAAGCAAGTCAAGGAATCGCATTGAGTCACAGTCATGCTGAAGGTCCACTTGACCACTTGGATATGGGCTTCCTGATCGTTTACAAACACGTAGAAGTCCGTAAGAGCTGAGGGCTCGTGGTCCCAAACAAAGAAGGTGTCGTCCTAGAATCTAACCCATAGTCGTGGACGAAGCACAGACGACGCGATGATTGATTCCTCCCATTCGGCAAGGTAAGGGTTAGCGAATGAGCCACGAAAAGTCTTTTTTTGCGCTACATATTCGACGGTACCAGTTGTTGTCACAGATGGAGTCGTTATTGTTCAGACACAAGGAGCTCTAAGACATCAGGGTCAGGTCGACGGGAATCCGGATGGCGTTGGAAAGCTCAATGTACGCGTGAAATACCTTCCGTAATAGGTGTATCGGCATATAGCGATCGGACATCAAAGGAACACAAAATGGACTCCATTAGCACGGAGGATCGCAATGAGATGCCCAGAATCACGAAGATAACTACTCATGGGCTGCACCAACTGATTCAAATAACAGTAAACATAACGAGCTACGTTACGTGATTCCATTCTGTCGTCAGAGATGATTGGACGTTCAGATGGAATAGCAGGTGACGGCGAGAGAGACTTATGCAGCTTCGGTAAGATGTCAAACTGTCGAGACTGAGGAGTGCTGGGTGGACGTAGGAAAGATATAGCTCCTTGTTATTGATGAAGTTCCTCGAGTGAATGCTTGCAACAGTGGCGTCGTCTCCGTGCCTGCGAGGCCTTCGCCGCATACCCAAAAGTAATTATTTACGTTCATAAAACTTTGTTTTTGAGAGCATCTTTACGTTTACAACTTTACATACACTTAACAGTTTCAAGTCACTACTCTCAAATACGTTCCGAGCGCCAGCGCTCAGCTGTTAACTGCAGGGATCTTCAAGCAATCACACAATGAGACGGGGATGTGTTCACAGCAAATCACAGAGATTTGTGTGTTTGTGTGATATGTGGAGCGTGTGCGCTTAGCTCGATAATCAGAGTCGTCCTCTCCCGATAAAAATGCAGAAGCAAATACATTGCAACAATATAAGAAAAGATCTATTTATAAATTCAAAGATTCAGATAGAGAGAGGCGCAAATTTTCCTAATTCGTGGCTGCGCCAAATTTAGGAGAAGATGATGACGTGGTGAATCGTCGTGTCTGCGTTCATCAATGGCTGAATGTTGGATCGGAAGGTGAGAAGCCGCTGAAAAATAAAGCGATGAAGTTTCCATAATTTGATGTGCGATTCAGTCAGATAATGATTCAAGGCATATTGGTGATATTATGTTTATGGCGGCGATTTCAACAGTGGTTATTTTCTACACCGGCCAGTCGTCCGAGGGATTATGCAGAAAACTCCAACCATCTCACACGATGTTCATGGCATTGAGATAAAAACTAAACCACTTTCAAGGGATAGAATATGAGGAGGAGCACGAAAAAAATTTTAGCAGCATTAAATTTGGAACATGTAAGTGATTGACAGACTATAATAAACACATCAGAGTCTCGCGTTGGCGAGAGCTTCCTCGAGAGTGAATGTTCTCTAATCTCACCAAGGCGATCAAGCGTCATGTGAGAAATCAACATCGCATTTTCATTGTTATTTGACGTTTAAAATCTTGGGAAAACAAGATTCGCGTTGACGAGCAATCAGCTTAGGATTGCATGCTTATAAGGCTGCTAGGAAAAAAGGTCGTCACATTGGACTCATTGTGAATCACAAATCACAATTCACATGCAGAATAATCTACATTCGGTAGTCTATGGACTTCAGTGTACCTTTCATTTAAATATCAGTATCTATTTCTCACATCATTTCATTTCATTCTGTAGTCATGGATGCCAGCATGAATTGAATGTTCATGTACTTGTACAAGTGTTTGAAAATTCACTGAAATTAAGATAGCGTCAAATTAATTATTTTATACAGTTCATGTTGTCTCCTGCAGAAATATAGGAATCCACTATGTAACGAAGGCCTATGGTCTGGGAGCACGCGACGCCACTGGCTTGCAAGTATGGAGTTGAAGCGCTCGCAGGACGAGGAAGAAATTGTAGAGGCGATAGGTGAGTAGAAGGATGTGTATTGCGCAAGAACGAACATAGGTCTTTATATCTGTTATATTATGAAATGAAAATCACAAAAGAATTTATTTAACAAGACACATGAACTGAAGAAGTGTATGTATGAGTTGGTCAAAGTAGGTTGCCTGACTTTGAGAACAAATAAAAGTTAAGCAAATAATGTCACTGAGAATGGCACAGAGATACCATCCAAGGTAGAAATGAAGCAGATCTGCGAGCAGTCTTACATAAGGGGAATTCTGAGTTGTCTGGAAAACGCGAGGTAAGAAGGCACCATATGATGCAATGGATGGGAAGAGAACTTTTCTTAGTGCTCCAGTAATCGACATGTATAATGTGCTTGTGCGATATATCTGGAAAATAATGACACTTACAAACTTCCCAAGTTTTTGAAGTAGATTCGACGGCAAGCAGTCCAAAGCAGGAGTAGCATATAATGATAGAGACGTTATGATGCTGTGATATATCTGTAATAGATTTGCAACGTTGAGAGCCAGTTCGTAGAAGGCTAGAGATATAAAGATTCCACTTAAGGTGGAAGATGCGTTGATATATCGAGGCATGTGAAGTATGCAGACTAGAATCAGGTCTTTTTCTATCATTGGCTGCGGATACAACTCATCATTCAAATTTCTATTTACTTGGTACATTACCGGGCAATCATTTAACACCAGCTGAGATAGCACAAAATTTCTGCTCCCAAGTAAGTAAAGTATATTTCATCAAAGCTTTCTCTAATGTACGGGAATATCTTGCAAAATTAATCACATGAAGAGATTTTTCTGGATATGAATGCTCTACTCACAAAGTTATTCAGTTCAGTAGTCAGAACATTTCTATAATATACTTCAGATAAAATTCTGTGAAAATTTGCCACCAATTTTACACGAAATCATGGCTGCAGTAGGGCTGTTCATGAAGCCATGAAGGCGGAACGAAACCATTGAGTCTTCACTCTATCCGCGCAACCGTTAAGAGCGGATATGACACATTATGTACACAATTCACTGCCACTGGCTTTTCACGAAGTCGAAAAGACAGTTCTATCAGCCCCGATGTTGGCACCACTATGAAAAATGGCTTGTCTCCTGGAAATTTAACCCAGTCATCGAAAACGCGACAAAAAATGCTTCCTCTGCTTCATGTAATTCTACTTAAGATCTGAAGTGAACTCTATTTAAATAAAGTTGATACAGCTGAATTCAGGGTTGTGTATACGGTAAGGGGCAGAATTCTAATTTACCTTCAATTTAGCACAGTTTTTAAGCTACGCACGTTGGACTTAGATACGAATATTTCACTGCATAAAATTTTCGAATTTTTCATAATTTTTGCAAGATTTTTGTGAGAATATTGTTATTTATGTTATGGGGTAAAATTCTCCCTAAACAGTTGCTGGTCCAAATATTACACAAAAGCTACCAGAAAAATTATGTATTAGTGATTTTTTTCGTTGGATCTTCGAATCACAGTTTTTTAGAGAAAAATTGTGAAACTATTGAACGACAAGCTACCATACCTCACGATAATTGCTTGGAGTACGCCTAGGTATACTTATAACGTAGAAATTTTGGCATCAAGATATTGATATTGAAGCAACGATGCTACTCAAGCATGCGTGCACTACTGTGTAGATCGCACAAACGATTGCGCATAATAGTTTGTTGGATCTTCAAAAGAATGAAAATGCATGTGATGTTTAACAGTGAATGCTCTTGCTAGGAGAATTGTATCATATAAGCAATAAGCATCATGCACGTGCACCGGTACAAGTGGCCATGCAGCCTACATGATGTAGGCAATAAGTATCTAAAGGGTTTGAATTATGCACAAAACTTCAAAACCAGCTACTTTTTCACAAGAGACGCGGTGGTGAGGGAACTATTTAATTGTGCTGAAATAGAAATGAATACAAAGGTATGAATACTGCATCACTTCGTTCAAATCAAAGCACATGTTCGATAACGAAAGAGATTCGCTCGCTCCAATCGTATATCTAAACTCGACGTGACTATGTTCGCTTGAATAAACAGCGCTGATTTGCATTTTTGTAGAATTAAAAAATGAGTGCTCTTAAAAAAATCAATAGATATCGCACGAAATGCATTTAGACCGGAATCTTCCATGATAACATAGGCGGACTTTTTTTTGAACACGTGGATCTCTGATACATACTTAGATTAACTGACTTCACTATTTCTACAGATATTTTTGCTCGGAGTCACGTCATCATGGAGGAACATTTCTCTTGATCGCCTGTGGCCAGTTTCAGGGCATGTGTCTTCAAAAATTGTCGGCACTCCTTACCTGACCCTCCATTTGTGCCAAATACCAATGGATAAACGTTACCATGTTCTACATCCAAAACTCTTTGTAGATATTTTCTCTTTTTTTTGTTCTCATGTTAGATAAAAATTTAAGAGGTAGATTTATTTTGGTTGCTTGGAGCATTGACGTGTGCAGCACGCACATCGTAAAATGAGGTTACTCCGCGCGACCAAAATCCACCTGCCTTAATATCCAGCCGTGCTTCTGATGAAATATTGGCAGATTTTAATTCAAAGGATTCATTGGGCAATTCCGCACGTAAGCATCAACCTCGACCGTTGAAAATTTCAATTGAGATTTCGATGATCTTGTTCATCAACTAAGTCAAAACAGTACCCCCCAAATCACTAGAAATTGATGACGACTTGAGTTTACAGGCGCTCTAATGGAAATGAGAGGAAATTTTGGCATTATAGTACAACTTGACTTACAATTGCGAAAAAATAACATTTTTATTTAGATTTGAAATATGGACATTTAATTAATAGCTTAAAATTTTTCACACTTTTCAAATAAGAATGCGACACACTTTTAGGTCGTGAAGTTTGATTTTACTCATCTGTCATAGATTTCACAAGAATGTAATCTGAAAATAGTGATTAATACGCGAGCGTCCGTTAAGCTCAAAATGCTTCCAGTTTATCTGCAGAGTTTGCAAAAGCACATAGAAAGTTGATATCTCTTGCATAAAGCGAGTTTTAGCAATGTAATCCAGTAATGTAATCAATTCTACGAATGATAGACTTCATGAATTTTCACATTGGATTGAAATTCCGAGCGTCCGTTACGTAACGAACGCTCGCTTTAATGAAAAATCTTAGACACTTACTTTCATCCACAGGCATCACTGACTAAATTTAGTTTGTCATTCTTATCTCTGGCATTATTTAAGACAAAAACTGTGATAACGAGGCTCAAAGCGAGGTAATGTGGATAAGACCTATTAGTGAAAATAGGATATAGTATAGGCTAGCAAGAAAAATGATGAAATCGGGAGGAAGGGAATTTCTACGACATCTCTAAGATAGGAAGTATCAACGAATATGCCAATTAAAAAGGAAAATTAATGAATGCGTATAGATGGTTAATATCCATGTATCAGACGTCGATGAATGATGCAAGTAATGTATAACGACACGATGAAGTAGAATAACAAAAAAAATTGCAAAAAAAATTAGAAAATTTTCATCATTCAGACAACATTTCATGACAAGTTCCCGGTCAGAAAAAATGTTCATCGAGCGATCTATTCAATATAAGAGCAAATTCTAAAGCGCAGCATGGTGAAAGTGAGCCCATGCAGTGTTCAAATTGTAACAAGCCGATAATGAGATCGTCCTCTCAAAGCTAACTCTCTCAGCCTTCGACATGGCTCTTCTTGATCTCATCTTCAATCTAGGGTGGGTGTAAAGTAGATAGGCAATGAAAATGAGCTACAGATTTTTCTAATATTCATCGGATTGTAATGAAATTTTATGTGAATGTACTCCATAGAGTAGGAATATGCATGGAATAAGTTTAACTCTCTCAGAAAAGATTCTTTTTTTCTAGATATTTTTATGGTCTACACTGTAATCCTGCACGTGCGAATTAGGTGCAAGTATATGTGCCAATTGCTATTTTTGCACCTAAGCAAGAATTTTTGCACCTAGGTCGCATTTAGGTGCCAAAATGAAAATGCCGTGATATGACGATATAATAAAAGTTAATTACATAAAAAATTGCTCATGTTGTAATACATGAAATTTTATAAGCCCAAATTGGTTTTCATCAAGCAATTTGATTCTACGCATTCATGCAACGATTGAACCTCAATATTAATTTTTTTGTTTTATTTCTTAAGCTCAAAATCAATTTCAATATTTTCATCCATGTTGACTTGCTGGGCTTGGCAAGCTATGTCTTCTTAAGCTCGAAATCAATTTCAGTAATTTCATCCATGTTGACTTGCTGCGTTTGTCAAGCTAAGTTGAGTGGCAGATACAAATTCATATTACACACGGCTCGACATTTAGAGAATCAAAGATGGTAAGATAATATAATTGATATCTGTACTTTTCGTATTTGTAGACATGCAATGACCACAAAATAATTATCATACAGTTATAGAGTATATCATTAGTTCATAAAATCACTAACTGTGCGCTGATAGATTGCAGAAATTTGTTTTTTTGGTGACAAGCTTGGTGGTTTTGTTTTTAAATTGTCATTTCTGAATCCATGCATCAGAACACCACGAGCTGCCATGTAGACAGAGTCTCAACTTTGCATTATATATGCTGCGTTGAAATAAGTTCATCGCAAATTCATTAAATATATGCAGATAGATTGAATTGAAATGAAGTAGATATTGTATTACTGCTGAATCCTTTATGATGTGGACGAGCACCGGAGCAGCCACGCGAACGTCACTCGAAGATGCGCCTGGGTTTTAGTTATTAACCCTGCCCTACCAAGTTATTAGGTATTATAGGTAATACCCTAACCTCGATATGAATCTGTGGGTATTACCCAGGTACGTTATAACGGTTGTTGGGTAGCAGTTAATAAGCTGAAACAGAAGTATCATCAAAACCCCAACCTCCTAATTCAGCTGAAATTATGTCTTGCTACTTCTTACATATATCGTAAACCCGCAGATGCGACGGCAAAGTTATAATGCTGCTTACGATTAATTAATTAGCGCAAAGGAAATATCATAAACCTTATGTCATAAAACCTACCGCCACTTGCTAAAACTTCTTAGTTCAGTTGAGAGCAGTGACTTACCATCAGCCGTATAATTTTAAGAGAGAAACGTTTTGGTTTACCGCGCACGCTAGCCGCCGTGAGCTTTACTCATTGCATTTATAATAAAATGGTACATTCTAACACCAGGAATACTTAATTCATGTTTATCTTATGTTTGCCTATACTTTTACCCAGAAACCACCCAAAACCCCATAAATCGGAAGCCACCAACACCTTACAATTATATACAATATATACATGTCCGTGAAACCCTCAATTATCACTTGAATGTGATATAACTTTACAACCCTTCACCAGAAAATTGCGCCAATGCTTCCAGATTTGTGAGCAATACCTATAAACAATTTAGTTCTTCACATCAATAGTGAAAATACCAACACCTATAATTAAAATATTTACGTTAAGTACTGTAACAGTTTTATGCGTTTTATGGTCTTTTACTGTGTCATTATCTCATGAACTTTTATTGCGCGCAGATTTTAAAAATGTGAGTGCTGTTCGGCCTGAGTTTTTGTTGTGCTGATCTGGTACGGACGCAAGCCGGCCAGTTCGTGATAAAATCATCAAAGGCTACTATATGTGTTCGTTTCCATCCACAGTGGAATCCGAGTATATAGTGACGCGGCTTCGGACGCGGAAGAGGGTATTCGCCTCTTACGTCTAGACGGCGAGAGCCGTCCTACTGAGTCCTCCAGTGGTACGTCTGGCGTTGGCGAGAGCCGGCAGCGAAAGAGAGTGTCGTGGGCAGACGAGGCCGAAGAGGAGAAGGAGGCGCGAGAACAGCAGCGAGCGCGGACATCCGAGAGGGTAAGTTGTCGCAATTCGTTAAACTTATTTGACCGCGGAACTAGGCCAGTTACAAATGGTGGCAGCGGTGGCCGTTCCCACGTTCAAGATGTTCTAAACGTCAGATCTTGTTTAGATAGGTTCTACGACAGATATTCCGTAGAACATCTGGTCTCTTTTTGCGGAGGTAATTTTGCTCTGTGGTAATCGCCGTTTTAGAATGGCATTGGAAAACTTATCCCATGCGTGGAAAGGAAGTTCGTTTTTGTGCTCAAAGCTGAGTGATGCAGTATATGCAGAGTTATGTCGAGCACTTGATGTTCGGGAAGAGTACAGGGTAATCTTACAGATATATTAAATTTTCCTGCATATTTTTTATGGCTGAGTATGATCAGTCGAAAAGGACTGTTCCTGGAAAAAGGTGTGCGGAAGCCCCAAAAATATACGCGTGTGTCGTTTAAAGAATATTCCTCATTTTAAAGGAGGTGATTTTGACGCCTTTGGTTCAGAAGGTTAGATTCTGTTCTCGACAGTTATCCGCCGAAAGAGAGGATTTTTTCAGCTCAATTCACTTTTGTCCGTATGAGGTGTTCGCGTTTGTAAGTAACCGTTCAGAGATGGGATAAGCAGAGTGATTTATGGGACTGCTCTGTCAAGAGTTTGCGACAGCGATACTCTAAAGCTCCTAGGTGCCGCGAGAGCGAAGCGAAAGAGTTATTTTATATACGCGTACGCAGCGAAGAGCGTGAGTTCCTTGCGCGGAGTTTGAGCGGAGAACTTAGGAATGTTGGGGCGCATTGCTTTTCAAGGAATTTTGGGGACGGAAAGAACGAGAACGGTGATCATCGAAAGAATGATTGAGGGCACTACGAATGTAGAAGTAGCCCGCCACTTTGCATTGTTCGCCACCTTGGAGAGGTGGGTCATATTTTGAAGGTTGACGATAGATTCCGCGAAATTCCACTTTCTGTCTGCGGAGTCATTCGTGCCAGGATGTGGGAAACAAGCGCGAAAGTGTGGTAAGTCAACTCAACCGTCCGGTGCAGTCGCAAGATAGCAGGGTGCCTGGTAATCCAGGTTCCGGACAAGGAATTGGCGTCAATCTCGTGGGGCGTTTTGATTCAGCGCATCGGGAACAGCAACCCTTTGCTAGACGGTTCCCTAGATCTCCTACACCACGTGCGGAAGCATCTCGCGCAAGCGATTTCCGTAGATCTTCTGGGAGATGTTTTGCGTGTGATCGCGAAGGACATTTTCGACGGGATTGTCCTTTTCGTGATTTAAACGAATAAGCGAGGCCAATGAAGTAAGTTTCGATCTTCACTCCTCCTCCCCCCCAGGCGAATTGGTCTCGCGGAATGTCTGTCTGGAACTGCAAAAGAAGAAAGACAGTAAGAATGAAGTCCAATTTATTATTGACCATCGTAGAGGATGGGGTTTGTTAGATACGGCGAGCGGCGCCGATCGTAGTGGTGTTAGTTGGTGCATATTAACCTTGCAAGAGAAAAGTTTTTAAGTTGGGGCTAAAATTGATAGCTCCAGACGGCCTGCGCTTCGGGACGCTGAGAAAAGGCCTTTAAGAGTTGCAGGTATTAGTGAGTGGAAGTGAATTTGGGTTCTGAAATATGCACTTATGAATTTGTGGTAGCAATGTCCATGAGATAAGCTACGATATTATTTTTGGACAAGATTTTTTGTCAGTGTTCGATATCGACATTTTGAATAGTCGAGGAGTCGTTGAGTTCGCAAGAACCGGCACGACGCTGAAGATGAGAAGTCGTTTTTGAGGTTGTAGATACCGAGATAAGTTTGGTTGGGGGCTCGAGGAAACGACAGTCCCTCCTGACGCTCTTATCTATTGTAAAGGTATTTGTCAAAACTGGTCCAGGAGAGCGATTCTGGGTATGGTGACGCCTTTGCAGCAAAGTTTACCGGAAGGTATTCTTATGGCAAATGGTGTAGTACAGACAGATAATGGTAAAGTATGGCTTCAATTGCTTAACATTACTCATTCAGAGGTGAAAATTCCTTCAAGGGCGCATATTGCGCAGTTTGAACCATTGAGGAAGTTCTAACGGTAACTGAAGAGTCTACGTTGAAATCTCATAATCTAATGTTTGAAGTGGCGATAGACCAAATTCGTCAAGGTACCTTGTCGAAAGATGAGGTTCGCAAAGCGGAAGCTTTACTTTGTGAGTTTGCCGATGTTTTTGTCGAGGAAGGAAAACCGTTAGGTAGAACAACGCTTTTCCATCACACAATAAATACAGGCATGAGTCCTCCTATTAAAGTCAGAGGACGGAGAATTCCTCCTCATCAGCGAGCAGATGTTGACAAGATGGTGGATGAAATGTTGCGAGATAATGTAGTCAGACCTAGTAATAGTCCGTGGTCAAGCCCGATTTTATTAGTAAAGAAGAAAGATGGATCCTTGCGATGTTGTGTGGATTTTCGGCAATTGAACGAGATAACGGTGAAAGATGCTTACCCGCTTCCGAGAGTGGACGAGAGTCTAGATTCGTTGGCTGGAGCAAAATATTTCACCGTTTTGGATCTCAAGTCGGGGTATTGGCAGGTACCATTAGAGGAGAGCTCTAAGGAAAATACTGCGTTCTCAACCCACAGAGGCCTATATGAATTCAACGTTCTTCCTATGGGACTGACTACTGCTCCTGCTGTTTTTGCAAGACTAATGAATAACGTTTTGGCAGGATTGACGTGGGATGCTTGTTAAAAAAGCAATCGAGAAAGTCATGAATTGGCCGCGCCCAGATACTCAGAAGAAATTACGGGGATTCATCGGACTGTGTAGCTACTACCGGCGGTTTATTAAAGGATTCGCAAGCATAGCCGAACCACTCCACCGAATAACAGGTAAGAACGCAAAGTTTTCGTGGACGGATGAGTGTGAGGAAGCTTTTATTATACTAAGACAAGCTTTATGCTCTGCGCCGGTTCTGACCTTGCCAGATTTTTCTGCGGAAGCAGGGAATTTTATCTTAGACACCGATGCCAGCGATCGGGCAATTGGGTGTGTGTTGTCACAGAAAGACGAGAGTGGATTGGAAAGAGTTATCGCTTACGGAAGTAGGTGTCTTACTAAAGCAGAGAGAAATTACTGCGTAACCCGAAAGGAGATGTTGGCGATGGTATATTTTATCCATGATCTGCGGGCGTATTTGTTAGGGAGACCTTTCATTTTGCGGACAGATCATAGTGCTTTGACGTGGCTGAATTCGTTTAAAGAGCCGACTGGACAAGTGGCACTTTGGATACAGAAATTACAGGAATATCAGTTTACGATCGAATATCGCCCGAATCCGAAACATACAAATGCGATGCCCTATCGAGGCGGCCACATCGTTTCACATGGGGATTGTCCAACATGTTCTAAGGAGATAGAACAAAGTTTTGAAATTGCAGCCATAACCTGGCCTTATGGGTGGTCGGCTGAGGACCTTAAAAGAGCACAGCTAGAATCCCCAGCCATTTCTCATGCCGTCTCATGGATTCAACAAGGGCGTTCGGGCCCTCCACAATTATCAAACGCGCAAGGAATTCCTGAGTTGCGGAAAATGATAAAAGAATTTCCTTTTATGGCTCTGATTGAAGATATATTACATATTAGGTACCCTGACGATGAGGGTTGGAGGGTTATTTTGCCTCCATCGTTCAGAGAGCAAGCCTTCAGCAATATCACAATAACCCTGTGGGTGGGCACACCGGTAAAAGAGTCAACTTTCAGGAAAGTAAGCCTACGTTTTTGGTGGCCAGGGTTACGGAAGGATATTGATAAATGGGTGGAGTCTTGCGGGAGTGTGTGGTGAATGCAGGGGTCCCAACCTAAGACTGTAGCACACCTCCGACCAATACCAGCAGACGAACCTCTTGCGCGTATTTCTTTGGACATAATTGGTCCCTTAAATAGAACGGCTTCCGGAAATCGATTTATTCTTACAATGGTGGACGCCTTTACAAAGTGGGCCGAAGCAGTGCCACTGAAAGATCATACCGCCAAAACAGTGGCTACTACAATTCTCTCCCATTGGGCTTCTCGCTATGGAGTACCGAAGGAGATTTTGTCCGATCAGGGGACGGAATTTGAGTCAGCACTATTTCGCCAGCTGTGTCATTTGTTGGGAATGAGGAAATTGCGCTCTAGTCCTTATCATCCTATGGGGAATGGGGGAGTCGAGAGACTCAACCGTACTATTAAGAATTTGCTGCTGTCTCATACCGATCGAGATCGAGAAAGGTGGGACGAAACGCTACATTTCTGTATGTAGGCGTATCGATCCAATATCCATTACTCCACGGGTTACTCGCCGTCCAGATTGTTTATGGGGAGGGAAATGCGTTTCCCAATAGATGTCATTCTTGAATCAGTGCCATCTGCTATGGAAGCAGAAGATTATGCAGAATGGCTCCAAGCAAGCATTCACTCTGCGGGGCAGGTAGCGAGAGACAACTTGGCGGCAGCCAGGAGACATCAGAAGCAGTTTTATGATCGTAGAGCTACGAAAGTACCTCACTACAGATCAGGGGATTTAGTCTGGTTGCCGACTGGACCTTGCCCGAAGTTGTCAAGATCTTGGCGAGGGCCGTATCTTGTATCACGAATTATGAATGCGACCAACGTAGAAGTGTCAGATCCGGCACGGCCAGGTAGGTATCAAGTTGTGCATGTTAACAGAGTCAAACCGTGCCCGATTGACGTTGTCTGGAACAGAGAGATCATGCGCGGCGTTCTTCCGTGACTGCTGGGGTGGAAGATCAGCGAGAAATTCATCCTTATTTCCGAGAGGAAATTGAGGTAGATCCAGGTATCGATTTGGAAGTGCTTGTTCCGGATCCGGACATACCCCTGTCAGAGAGGGATTTCCGGTCAATTAATGAACCTCAATCGGTCAGTTCAAATCTTCCTCCGCTGTCTCCTATACCGGAAGGTATAGAGGATGTCAGTTTAGGGGAAGTGATTGACCTTGAACCTGTGAGCGAGGATTTCTCCGATGAATTCGAATGTAGTGACCTTCTTAATTTACAGATGGCTTCTGACCCTACACCTCGACCTTCGGTGGGCCCTCTCTCGACGGAGATGTGTGAAGGCTGGGGAGAGCAGTTGGTGAAACATTTCATTCGAGGCGAAGCCCTGAATGTGATAATGGAGGTCTCCGATCCTGCTTTGTCTGACTGGATGACGAAAGTCTCCAGTTGGGCCTTACCTCGCTCCGGAAATTTTTTGCCAATCGCATCCGGGACAGGCGCGAGCTTGTCCGGCAGAGGATACAGGAGGTGGAGGACCGCGTACGATGGTGGTTTCAGGTGCACCCGTACGTTTCCGATCGCCCCCGACAGGCGGCGACTGCACTGTTCGCAGATGTGCGACAGCAATTGGCGGCTGTCCGAGAGGTTCCAGCAACCGAGAGTCAAGCAGCTGCCGCTCAGACCTCCGCGCGAGGAGGCTCCGAGGCCGACCTGGTGACGGAAGTCACTAGGCGGGTTTTGGAGGCCCTTCGTCAAGAAGGGATGGCAGCTGCCCCCGTTCGTCCGGTCGCAAGCTACGCCCGCGCTGCAGCATCACCACCACTGTCATCGGTGGCCGTACGCCCGCCAGCGAAAGCTGCGCCGGGGTTTTCACGTCAGCAGCGTCGACCGGACCCTTCGAGTGAGAGGGGGTCAACCGGTGTGGTCCTGGTGATCGGGGACTCGAACTTCGTTCGATATCCGTTCAATAGGTACCCGTACCGCACCATTGCAGTACCTGGCCTTCGGATCGGGAGTCTGAGGTCCGCAAAGGATCTTCCTGCGCGGGTCTCCGCGGTCTTGCTGGGCGTAGGTATCAACGATACCCGCAGGAGCACTACGTGGAGGCGAGATCTCGAGGACTTGCGGAGGGAGATCCAAGGGCGGTACCCGGATGCGCCCATTTTTCATGCGGAGGCCCCGGCCGCAAAGCTGAGAGGGGAGGCGCGAAGGTCGGTAGAGGCCGCTAATCGTGAGGCCGCGACGGTTTTCCGGCAGATTCGGTTCATGCCCGAATTGACGGGGTCTGGAGATCCGCATTATTCGGATGCGGAGCGCAAGACCCTGGCGCGAAAGTGCCTACGTATCATTGCACTAAGTGTGCCAGCGCTTAGGCGCGTTAAATTATGGTAAGGATGACGCGGGAGCGTCATGCTTTTATGGAGGGGGGGATATTGTAACAGTTTTATGCGTTTTATGGTCTTTTACTGTGTCATTATCTCATGAACTTTTATTGCGCGCAGATTTTAAAAATGTGAGTGCTGTTCGGCCTGAGTTTTTGTTGTGCTGATCTGGTACGGACGCAAGCCGGCCAGTTCGTGATTAAATCATCAAAGGCTACTATATGTGTTCGTTCCATCCACAGTGGAATCCGAGTATAGTGACGCGGCTTCGGACGCGGAAGAGGGTATTCGCCTCTTACGTCTAGACGGCGAGAGCCGTCCTACTGAGTCCTCCAGTGGTACGTCTGGCGTTGGCGAGAGCCGGCAGCGAAAGAGAGTGTCGTGGGCAGACGAGGCCGAAGAGGAGAAGGAGGCGCGAGAACAGCAGCGAGCGCGGACATCCGAGAGGGTAAGTTGTCGCAATTCGTTAAACTTATTTGACCGCGGAACTAGGCCAGTTACAGTACTAGTTATAATTTTACTACATATAAACAAATAAGCAACCCTGTTACAACTGCACATAATTAGTTTCTTCGCTTTCTCTGATAATCAGTGATGTATAGGACAAACCACGTGCTTTTGTGGAAACATATGGAAATTTCAAAACATTTTAAGTAATAAAACAAGAAAATATTGTCGACGTAGTTTGGCTTTAATTGCCGCGACCTTGACCAACTGTCCAATATAAACCTTACTTTTGGTGTTCGCTATCTGTGGAATGCATACTCTATCAAATATCTGCTCTGTTTAATCGCTTATTTTTTGTTTGAATCACTAGAACTTATTTTCTACAAGCTTTTCGTATTTATAGAAATTATCAGAAATTCAATTTTTCGCCAGCTGATGCGCGTGAAATATTTTTGACTATGTACATAAAGAGCATAGTTATAGATGGCTTCAAGTCGTATGCACAGCGAACTGAAGTGTCAGGGTTTGATCCTCAATTCAATGCCATCACTGGGCTGAATGGATCTGGAAAATCGAATATTCTTGATGCCATATGCTTTTTGCTCGGAATAACTAATTTGTCACAGGTGAATCTTTCTGACGAAGTAATAATGATTCTTGTAGAATTCTGAAATATTCTGATCTGCAGAAATTGTATTCTTCGTATTATATGTTGTCTTGTATTATTTGTTGGTGGTAGTTAAAACGAAACGAACACGTATCACCGATATTCAAAAAAAACGGTTCTAAATATAGTTGTATGAAACATTGTATTAGAAAATTTATCACCACTTTCAGCTGCTGAGCTTCTTACGGGCACTGCGGCGATTTGTTTCTCGTAGAGGAATTCCCACGATTGTTAAGTGTTGGTGATGCAGAGAAGACATATAGGCATGCAGCCAGGCAGTTTGAAGCACTGCAGTACGATAGTCAAATTATCGATTTTTACAAATCAAAGCGAATCCATTGGAAGCTTCTCTGCGAGAGAGCATCATGGTGGGTAGGGTTCTTATGAACTCCTTGTTTGTGACATAAAAACGTATTAAGAAAGACAGTTAAGAAGACTCTCGACACATGATGAGCTTCAAATTACCAATCGAAGTAGTAGCGATTTTGAATTCCCTTCCTCTGGCATATGTCAGTGAGGATCCAGAGGAAGTTCAGATCACAGTGGCCCATTTTATAATTTGCCTAGAGTGACCCCAAACTATATACTTTACTTGGCATCAGAATAGGAAAATCATGCATTTGTGTGTGTGAAGCACCTGCAAGACTTGCAAAAGTCATGCAAAACAATCTAACATAATCTAACATCTCAAATCTAACATGATAAGATTCATGCCCATGTAATCAAGTCTGACATGTTATGATCACCTAATTTACATTAAATTGGAAAACTTAGTTGTGAAATGTTTCATTTTCGCATCCTATACTTTTTTAAAATTATTATTGTGTGGAGCAAATTCGATTCGCAATGTGCATCCGCTTATCGTTATTAAATGATTTTACCCCTTGAGGTTTTCGTAAATTGCAAAAGGAACTCCAACTTCAGAACCATCATGCATGTCGTGAACGGTTAATTGAGCGCTTACGGTAAACATTTCAGCTTTCCAATATTCTTGCAAATATATAACTTTTGACTTTCTCAGGGACTTGTGACTTTCCATTGTTAGGTCCTTGCTTGCTTTATTGATACTAAGAAATTGCGCTAAAATAGAATGTACACATGTACGAATTTAAGTGCAACTCTCTGATGCTTCATGATGTGCATAGACTATCGAACACAGAAGGTGCAGACACGCAGAAAATCTCCCAGATTTTAATTTGTTTGCAATTTTGTGCTTTCGATCGAAGAATTTCGGGTAGCTTATTATTTTGTCTTGGGATTTTCTGTGTCACACAATAGCAACTAGATTAGAAAATCTCGATTCCAATTGCTTTTTGCAAGTTGGGTTTGACGAACTTAGCCAGATCATGACCATATACAGCACGCATGTTGACAAGTAGGCTCTATTTACCATTATGGCGATCAACTGCTGATTTATATTATGAAAATTTTGTAATGGAAACACATCCATGTTATTTCACAACTTAATCAACCTTTCATTTGCACTAAACTTTCTTTGGATCGATATCATCGCTTTCTAACCAATGTCTACAATTATTTATAGTGATGCTTCGATTTGATTATCCAGTAGCAGAATCGATTGTCGCTATGAGAAGAAAACTTGTATATATTTTGATAAAAAATTCTATCGAATAGGCCCCTACTGATGTACCATTCTTGGTTTGCATGGCAACTCCAAGCAAATAGATTCTATCAAACAATGGGACAACAATCCTTTCTGAAGACAAATATGCAGGATAGCGCTGTCCATAGTTGAGATTCCTCTTGTTCCTCTTCGAAATTAGCCTTGTGCTGTGTCGCTGCCGTTCAAGGAGAAGCCTTTGATTACAAATCTAACGCCCTTCTTTGGAATACCCTACATGTATGCTGCTTCATAAAAAAGCCGTTCTGTATGAAGTAAAAGGAACTATTCGATAGATGCACGATTTCCATTCTTGTAAGCTACACTTCCAGCACTTCGCGTCGTAAGAGATCAAGGACTTGCAACACTTTATTCATTCCTGTAGGATCACCTCTACTGTCAGTGAGCGACACAAGCTGATAAGTGAATTTTCGTTGAAAACTCGGTGCCAATTAGGCATGTCAACAGGGGTCATTATTCAAGGTCATTTGCCATGTGACGACTGACGATTGCGGATGGACTATTCGTTGAAACTTTCCAGGCGTCACCAGTTTTTACACACTAATGGATCATGAAGCTGACAGTGCTTTGTCTTTCCCAACTTGTAAGTTCCGGCGCAATAGATTTAGCAACCACAATCATTCCGGCTGAGGACAGTCATATATGTGAGTGTTTCAACTAGTGGTCGCAGTTCACACGTCGGAAATTTTGACAGATGCTTGTATGGACGGTGCCCAAACGCCGGGCGCAAAGGGTTTACCGTAGCTTACCTGTAGATCATCAAGTGAAGGAGGGATACCATTCTGAAATACAAGCTCCATTCGGTCGGATGGCCTTTTTTGACATGATTTAAGATGGTAACGAAAACTCAGGTGCGCTTCATTTGTGTGAGTAGACTCTTCCTTCTCGTCAGTGACTATCGTAGTTAACTTGCATCGAGCATTATGAAAGTTAACTGGTAACAGTGACAATGGAGTACAGCAGGTAACTGAGCTTCATTAACTTGGATCGATAGGATAGGCAAATATCGCTGACATCGCAGTTAGCATTTGTCCTACAGAACCTGAGCTCGAGTTAGCTCATGTCGGTACGACAGGCAATTATCACTGGCATATAAATTTTCCCTTCCACTGTTCACGAAAGCCGAGTTAACTCGGGCTGCTAGGCTGTTCCAATTTCACGACGAATGCAGAGTTAACTCGTTTTTAGCATAAAATGACTTAATACCACACTTTTGATAGTTCTACAACGTTCATAATTGATGTAAATCCGTGTCCATTATGAATGGATAAATGTGACTTGCTACACTGAAAATCTACCCCGTGAATTATAGGATTACTTTTTGAAAAGAAACAGAAGTTGTTGAAATATTCCCGAATAGGTACATCCATAGTGTATCTGTGTTAATATTATGTTCATTATGCAAAAATATCCTTCAAAGTGACGTTTGGGAAAGCGTGATAGCTATAAAAAGAAGGCAGTATGTGCGTTACAAACTTGACTATAAATTAGAGCAGCCTAAATAAGCTTCTCAAATTTTTCATACTTTCTTTGAGTCATAATAATAATAATAATAATAATAATAATAATATCACTTTATTTCAGTACAACGAGCGGTACATGATTTCATGAATACACCGTGCTTGACAAGAAAAGGAAAATTATGACAGCGTAGAAAATTTTACAAATGATTTGTTATAGTACGCTTGCTTGCGCTTCAATGGGAATAGTCTGCGTTTGTGTCGTACTCGACCGCAGTTCGAATCCCTCACGACGAAATATTCGGCAATAGGATGCGTTTCAGGATTGTCAGCAATTTTTGTTATTAGACGTGTACAAGTCTTTTGCAGCGAATGATGGAGAGACGGTTTCGAGGGAGTATTGCACCAACGTTTAGCCACTTTATGTAGGTGCTCGAACTTTTTGAGTTGACACACTTTAAAATCACAAATAACAGGCCACGAATAGCACAATTGGGAAAGAACCAGGCCAGTGTATGCACGCCATAGTACCGAAGAAGCATTTCCATTGTAGGCCCTACTTTAAACGTTTAACAAAAGATAACGACCGACAACATTTACGTAACAAATATTTGCACTGAGAGTTCCAGGACAGATCATGGCTAAAAATGACGCCAAGGATTTTGAGATCATTGACTTGTTCAATTTCAGTTCCATTTATAAAAATCGGTTTATTGTTAAACTGAACAGGCAAGCGACTGACGTCAAGGCTTTTAGTCTTGTCAACATTTATCTTGAGTTTTTTTCTGTCAGCCCAAGCAACAAAAAGATCAACATCACTCTGAAAGGAACAGTCATCGCCATCATCAGTCATGTGAATCAATGTGATGTCGTCAGCGTAAGCTATCAGCTTGGTGCAAATAAAGTATGGCATGTCATTGACAAAGACAGCGAAAAGAAGGGGACCCAAAATTGAGCCCTGTGGAACCCCACTGTGAACTTCTTTCCAACTGGTCTGGTAGCCGTTGATAGTGACCCGTTGATAGCGATTTTCGAGGAAGCTGTAGATAAACCTGACAATGTCAGGGCCCAGTTTGAGGTCTTCAGATAAGGTCTTCAAAAGGGACAGATGGCTGATGGAGTCGAATGCCTTTTGGAAATCTACAGCTAAGATACGGCACGAGTTAGAGGTGGCCAGACTAATATGTTGTAGGGTACTCAGTCGAATTGCTAGCAAAGCGTTGGTGCAACCGCGGTGATCTGTGGGGACAAAGCCAAATTGCCTAGAATCAAAAAAGTTGCGGAGATGAGGCAAGAGGACAAAATCTTTTATCAGCTTTTCCAGAATCTTACTGGGGAAAGGGAGAATGGATATTGGACGAAATTCTGAGTTTGAGTTATTTTTAGGAAGGGGGAGCACATTAGCTAATTTCCAAGGATCAGGGAAAGTAGATGAATTCAGACAAAGATTGTAGATAATCGTTAGGGGATACGAAAGAATGTCTATGAAACGTCTATAAAAACGTCCCGGCACTCCATCAGGACCAACTGAATTGGATTTGCAGCTTTTAATCAGATTTGCTACTTGAGTTTCGTCAACTTGAAAATGTGAAGGAATCGGAGATGAGGGAACAATGAAGCGTTGAATGTCAGAATCGGTGAAGAGGGAATGAAATTTGTCGTTGATGTCATTTGCTTGTTGCAAGTCAACGTTGACATTCTGGGATACAAGCCTTTGCGAGTTTATGATTTTCCAAGTCTGGGTCGGAGAAAGAGACTGCATTTTGGAATAGCAGCAACCCTTGGACTTAAGGACCGCTTGATTAAATTTCTCTCTAAGGCGGAGATATTTTGAAAAATGACCACGAGAAAGGGCTCTGTCACGAGGGTCTGAAAGCACATTCAACGAAGGGGTTAACCAAATAGGATCATTAGATCTCATACGTACAGTTTTATAGGAAAGAAGGTTTCGTAAGTATATTGTATCAGGTGTTGAAACGTAAGAACAACAAAATTAATGTTTTCACAACACAGCAAATCGTCCCAATCAACGGAAGAGAGAAATTGATGACAACTAGCAAACGCGGAAGGAGAAAAAGAACGAACCTTAACTTTTGTAGCGGTAGGCGGAATACAAACAGTTGATTTTATCAGAATACCTTTGTGGTCAGAACGGCCTAACGGAGACAAAAGAGACGGAACTTCAAACTTATCAGGCTGGTTAGTTGCAAAAACATCTAAAATATTCTTTCCTCTAGTAGGAGTTTGTGCAATTTGCTTCAAGTTGTTAATACTGCAAAAATCAGAAAAGGAATGACGCATGTCATTGATGTCACCCGTCACAATAAAGTGGTCAAAGGACAGTGTATCGATAAACTTTTGTAGGAAACTTAAAAACACATCATGGGCGGTACAGGAACCCCAGTATGGATGATAAACGACGCTGACATAAGCTCGAAAGTTTTCAACATAGCAACAGAGAAAATGAGATTTGATGTTCGGCGCGTTGGTGTTTGAGACAATAGAAACATTTAAATCAGATCGATAGAAGATAGAAACTCCACCTCCATTGTTGTCACGGTCAAGCCTGAGAACCCGGTATCCTGGTATGGAGATTGAGCTGTCATCAACGTGATGATCTAGCCAGGTCTCTGATATGCAGATCAGATCAACAGCAAATTTCAGAACACGAAGGCGAAGGTCATCGATCTTGTTAAAAATTGACCTGGCGTTGAAGACCATGAGAGAAGGGACGGGAGTTGGAGGGTGTTTAGGGAAACGGTGATTGGGCGAGGCAGTCGCATGGACAGGTGAGCGCACGTGGTTGTCGGAGGAAGAGAGGGCAGCGGGCAGCGATGGAGCTTGTGATGAATCACGATCAGCAACGGGAGGCTTGCGTAGGATTTTGTGAAACCACAGGCAGCGACGGACACGCCGGGTGATGGGGAAAACGCGTTTCAGACCAAGAAGATCCGATCTGGAATACTGATGTCGCTCAGGTGACATAACAGATAGGGAGATGGCCAGCACGGATAGAAAGCACGCGGCGACCAAGGGAGTGAGACAGCCACATAAACCCATTAGCAAACGGGAAAAACAATGCGAGGGCTGCGAGGCGAGTGCTGCGAACACAGATGCATACACGGAGCTAGGCTGGCACGTAGGAGACGGTTGGCGATGAGTCAGGCCAAGTTGGGGAAATGGTTGTCGGAGAGAGGCCAGAAGGCAAGGATTGCGACGAAAAAAGGCAATGATCGAAGTAAAAAATAAATAGATCAGCAATCCGTTGTGGGTCTTCAAAAATGTGATGTGATGAAGTGGTAGCAGACAGCACGAGGAGTCGAATCATGTGAAAATTTTCTACAAAGTCAGACTCGTGAAGTTGGTAAAACACGAGTATGATTGCACAGTGCGTGTCCAACGGAGCCGATGCTGAGATACGACCGCACGCTACGACGACACGAGTTGTTGTCCTATATCGTTCTATATCGTCCATATCGTACGAGTACAAGAGAAACTTCAGATCGCGACTAAGCGACCCAATGCCGAGCAGGTAGATGATGCTGCTTTGCAGGATGAAAAAGATTATGAGGGTGAAAGAGATGGTGATTTCTATGATCTGATGATTTTAGAAGATGTTTATTGAGCATTTGCTGTACTATTGAGCAGAATTCAATGCCCCTGTTTCTGCTGTACCATGCTTCCGGCATCGCCATACGATTCGAGACTTCAGAAACATTTAAGATAACCCTCTGATTCCGCATTATCCTTTCACACACATCATTACTTTACTCATTATCTCGATTTAGGATCATATTGCTCATGATTTGAATAAAATTGTGGTCAGTGCTGTGGCTGCAAGTAATCACGATGTTAAGAATTAAATTTTTCATGGAGTTCCTCGTTGAAAATCTCAGAAAAGGATATGTTGTGCTGAAAATTCAGCATCTCAAAAGTTGCGGATCGTTCGTTTTTGAACTAAAACTCTTCAGAGACCCAGGGAGATTTGCCTAAATTAGTTCAGTTACTGCGCCCAAATTAAAGCGACCAGTTTACTCGGCCTCAGTCAACTTCATTGCCACTTGCAACGTCCCAGTGATATTGTCTTGAGGTCTCGATTTGAGTTAACTCGGACTCAGTTTCTGGTGATGTTCCCTCTGCAACGCAGTATGTGATATTGTCTTGCTGTCTCGATGCGAGTTAACTCGGGCTCACTGAAATTCGGCAGGTATATGAAATAAATACAGCAGCCAAAGGTTTAAAGAACAATCAAAATCTTTTTTAAAAAAATTGTTTTTCGTATCCGAACGTTTGAGTGAGTGATTTGATGAATGAGAGAAGGGTGATGTTTCGAAACGCTCGCTCGTTGACGCTGTGCTCATGGCACTATTACTATAACAAGCAATGTAAAAAAGTCTTAGATAAGTGATCATTTGCTTCAATAAATGGGTTTGACTAGCCTGCTAGTAAACATTTTAGCACTGGTAGCTAACGTTTACATTGAAATTGCCAAATCCATGTGAGGAAAGCAAACTTCTATGCATTAACTCATTGTAATCTTTGCTTGAACGTGCTCTCGACAGTTCAAAGGATTCGATAACTATGGGCAACTAATTCCATGCAAAACTGAACAATTAAAGTGACAAGTGAGGTCTGCTAGACATACCTACTAATCTGTATTGTAAATTGAACGTCTTAAACCTTAAATGTATTTTACAGGTTCGTGCTGCAAATTTGCAAGATCTTGTCTATAAAAGTGGCCAAGCTGGTGTTCAAAAGGCGACAGTCAGCGTAACCTTTGACAACAAGAGCAAGCAGGATTCTCCATATGGCTACGAACAATATGATGAGCTTACAATTACTCGTCAGGTAAGCATGCAAGAGCATCAAACTGAAAAGCAATTCAGTTTTATCAACAGAATTAATTTGCATTTCATAGTGTGCATTGCGCAGTTATCTTTCTGATCGTCCATAAGAATGAATCCTTAATGATTTATGGTGTGCTTGTAGGCTATACTCTCATAGTAGACTTATCCACTTACCGTGAAAGATTCATCTTCAGATCTGTGTTAGCTATAACTTCATTTCCTTCTTCGCTTGAAAGCATAGAGCCATTTATTTGCTTGGTGTGTCACTGTCTGACTCTTAAGGTTGGTCAGCCTACATCCGCCGTGATACCCGACGAGCTGCCCAACGTCTTTGGAGAAATATTGTGAGACCGTGCCAACTTCATCCCTCATCATTTGCTATGTATAAAGCTCAAGCTCGTCCTCTGATGGAGTTTTGCTCAAATGTCAGGTCATGAGGATCTCTGAGCAGCTTAGATATACTTGATCGTATTCAGCGCAAGGCAGTTCGTTTGATAGGTGATGCTAGTATAATTCAAATTTGGTATCACTCGGACACCATAGAGCAGTCTCCTACCTTTCTCTCTTCTATCGCTATCATCACAGTATTTTGTGCTGATGAACTTGCTTACTCTTTGCTCTCGTTCTTTTGCCAGATGCATAAGAGGAAGTGACTACGCAAAGCCATACTTCATCACTACTTACCGTTGTCGTACAGAACATTTTAAGAGATCCTATCTATGGAATCTATGGAGATTTTCTTGTGCTTTCGCTATTTCTTCTTTTATCCCCATGAGTTACAGCTATTTGTTCTTGCTTTGTTATTATGCATTTTACAACCTCTTTTGTATTTTCACTTTTTACTACAATATTCTCATTTTCAATGTTTCTGTTCATAGTTACGCAGTTATGAGTTTCATCTTTTTACTTAACTGTCGCACAATGGCTAATTACTTAGTTATATTCTCTTATCATCCCCACTATTCTTTCTTCCATTTTCTGATTATTTGTCTCTGTATCTTCTGCTGAAGGACACCTTTGGTGTATCGGCTCATTCTCTTCTCCCAAGCTTTGATTAACAAAAAATGAGTAGACAATTAGGTTCCTATATTTAGTCCCCTGCAACTCGCAATGGTCCTAAATTTCATCAAGTTTAGGAGTATTGCTGCAACTTGTCATAGGCCTATTTGAATTTTTATGGCGTTTGCTTACTTCGCAATTTATTGACCAGTGAAGTTTGAACTTGAATTCACCCAATTTGTCAAAAAATCAATTTCATGTTTCTTCAGTCTTTCATCCAGGTAAATGCCCGATATCAGACCTTTTTCTACCTTCATAAAATTTAGAAGTTGTGTCATTAATACCAACAGTAGTTTAGCCGATACCAGCTAATCACATAATATCGTGCATCGTGCATAATATCGTTATTATTGCCTTGACAACTGATGTGTGGTGGTGAGGGTTTGATCCTGTCAATTGACAGAGTCGCGTAAGTGGCTCGTAGCTCGGTTGGTTAGAGCACAGGTCTAGATAACCTTGGTCTTAGGTTCGAATTCTACCAGTCGCACATCTTTTGCATGGCAATCTGATCTATCGTGTATTTGATCTCATTGTTGTTAATTGTATTCACGACATGGCTTAAGATGCTTTGGTGGACAATCGATCCCCGCTACTTGCCTTAATGTCGGCGGTAATAATTGTGACGTGTTATTTATTCATTGATTATTATTGCCTTGACAACTGATGTGTGGTGGTGAGGGTTTGATCCGGCCAATTGACAGAGTCGCGTAAGTGGCTCGTAGCTCAGTTGGTTAGAGCACAGGTCTAGATAACCTTGGTCTTAGGTTCGAATCCTACCAGCCGCACATCTTTTGCATGGCAATCTGATCTATCGTGTATCTAATCTCATTGTTGTTAATCCACCATAAAAAATAGGATGAAATCCAAAAGGGATGCTGCTTTGTAATCAATTTGTTTGATTTTTTTCGGAATCCAATTGCAAAAGGTTCCCTGAAGAAAGTCACCTGGTTCTCCGCTTTTTTTGAAAGAGAACAGCCGCCGGCATGGTTAGCGTGTATGAAGTTGAATCACACAAAAATTGGAGTCTGAGACCGTTCGACTTAATCAGGTTTTAAAAGATTCGAAGCGCTGACAAAACAATGTTGCATTTTTTGGCGTTTTGGGTCTCCCTCCCTCATTGATTTGATTGAGAGCAAAATTCTTTCACATGCAGTCATCGTCTGACATCTTCCCTTGCTATCGATTATCGATATCAGCTAAATTGAAATCGGCTCTTCACTTCACTGATCAGGCCGTAAGCTTTTTTCGATGAAATTTGTGTATGATTTTTCGGTAGATTGGGTATGAATGATGTGATAAAGGCGTACTGAGTCTATGAAGTTGAAGTGCAGACTCCTCAGAAATATAGGACTATTTTGGCAAAAATTTTCGTAACATCAGAATAGGTCTAGGTCTGCATCCATTCATAATAGGCCTAATTCGATTATCTTTGCTTTTATATTTCACAATTTCCAAAAGCACAATAGTCAATAGCAGTCAATAGTCACGGCTTTTCCTGTCTCAAGATTTAGCGTCGGTCAGCTATGGCAACAATAACTAATAGACGATAGGTGTCTTGAGTTACCAGTTCACTGTAATAAAATTACGCTTCTAGTTCGAGGCATTCGTGTGATTAGAATGCGAATGCGAATACGCATAGAATAGAGTGCGAATAGCGGACGAAAAGTTAAGGAAGATAAGACATTTCTGTGCGGTTAACAATTTCAATCTGATCAATCTATATGTTCTGAGTACCTATCACTTGATTAAGAAGGTTGCACCTTTTAGTGTATTTTAGATAATTGAATGTTTCCTGAAGTTCATACATGAAGAAATATTGTATTTCAGGTCGTCATTGGTGGAAAGAACCGGTATCTGATTAATGGAAACAATGCCACCAATACAAGAGTACATGATTTATTTCGATCTGTGCAGTTGAATGTCAACAATCCACACTTTCTTATTATGCAAGGAAGGATTACGAAGGTTCTCAACATGAAACCGCCTGAAGTGAGAATCTGGGATTGCATGAATTTCTTTTGTATTACGCGATTGAATAATTGCATATCCATAAATCACCTCGACTGCGTTTTGACGTAATGCAAGGTAGTATTTGAGGAGAAACTTTAATACAGGATGATCATGAGGTTTTAGAATACAAGTGGAATACAATGAGCACTATAAAATTTGGAGGCTTATCTCAGAAGATTATGATAATCTCAGAATTAAAGATTAAAAATTCAGACCTAAAATTTTAGACCAACCGTTTCGAGTGCGAGGAACGCAAAGAGTTTATTATTTTTATCTTATCAATGATTTTTGATTACCCAAATTTTATACGTGTATGTATGACGCTTACTCACATACAAAATTTCTTGACTTTTACGTACAAAATTGACTTTTGGCTGGTCGGATGTGGTTGGTCTGTGGTGAAATGATATCTAGTCTATAATAACTGGATATCATAAAATTGAATTTCTTAGCGATGTTAAGTATAAGTATTTTTCCACTTGCTTTTTGAACTTTTCTTGAAAATGACTAGGCATATGGATTTTGAAGTCGAAGTATATTGAATTGAATTGTTAAATGTTAATAGAACATAGCAAGTGGACTTGGTTTCCCAAACTTTTCAATCAATTATGACTAGCAGCTAAGGTATATTTGCACCCATAAGTCATAAGTGTAAATGTATTAGTTTCTACCTTTGACAAATTCATGTTCAAATGATTGCGTTATAGATTCTCTCATTATTGGAGGAAGCAGCCAGTACCAAGCTCTACGAGCATAAGAAGGAAGCCGCTCTGAAAACAATCGAGAAAAAGGATAACAAACTGCGAGAAATTGAATCGGTAAGGATATGTTTTTGTAAATTTGATGTAGCACTGTGAAATACATGAATTCAAAGTTGTTTTCGCGATCAACGGAGGAAGCTGAGTTTCAGTCACATTAAATCGATGTTAGGTCAGTTTTAGGCTAGACCTAAAGACAAGAAATCCACCTAGAGCATTATCCTGTTCACTGTAAAGTTTTCAAGTATGTAAGGTTGCACCAAGTCAATGGTATGTGAATGGTTTCATTAAGCGTCACCCCGTTAAAGCACTTGTTGAACCCTGTTGAAGCATCAATTATGAATGTTCTAGTCATGCTTCCTTTCGCTTCTGACTGTGTGTATCCGGTATCGATGTGTGACATAATAAAACAGCTTTTGCGCATGACAAAGCCTGTGTACGCACAAATTATGAGGGTTCGCCCACTCACTGTTTCGCCGGACGGTCCCGGTTTGGGAGCTTAATTTTGGCGATCCCGTTTGGAACGCGTCTATCTAGGACATCCACCGGGACATTATTGGTTCCGTCAGAGGAAATGGAAGGGGAACTGCAGTTGACAACACTGAACGTTTAATCAAAACAACGAGACAAAAACAAAGTGATACGATTTTACTTACTGTCTGATTACTGACTCGAATATTTTATGCTTGAGTATTGTTTTATTGTGTGCCAACTCCTGATGCTTCTGGCCAACCGTCGTTTTACTCCTTGCAAATAGCATTTTCGATTCTTTGTTTTTATACTCTAATGTTCCTTTTAATTGCAGTTTCTTGTATATCTATATGCAACAGCTTTTAATACAAGTTTATGTGCAGTAGAAATATTTAATTACAGTCTGTCTTATATAATTATCAATCTGTCTTGAGAATGTTATCTATAATGAACTATGAGATGAACGCTAGGCAAAATAATTGTAGATAAAACAATAGTCGTGGTATCAAGAGCTCTCGCCGATTCTTTTCACGATGCACATAGGATGTTAAGTAAAATGTAGTCTCCAGGAGGCGTGCTATTTATTAAGCAATGTCGACGTCGCAGTGAAGTAGTACTCTGAATTCGGTCACATGGGATGCTGATTGACTAACTGGTCATATTTTTAGGTTACTTTCGTTCTTCCTTTAGCTTTCATTTATTCAAGCGCAACCAGTTTCCGTTGTAACACATTTCTCCAAATTTATGGATAATTTTTATGAAACTGGTCAATCGAACCAGCAGTGTGCAAAATATTATTTCATGAATGGTTTATCTGACCGCGTCCAGTGTAGGCTACACTCTAGGTATTATGTTCATGTTTCTCTTCACTGAGACGGTGATGTGTAAAATTAAATTTTTACAAAGACCCTGTATGACATCTGTAACCCTTTACCGGCTGAGCCCGAGTTCTAAATCGAGCGTTATCAACAGTTGCCCGTTGACGGTGACAATGGAGCACAGCAGGAAACTGAGCTCGAGTTAGCTCACATCGGTAGGACAGTCAACTATCACTGGCAGATAAATTTTTCCTTTCAACTGTTAGCGAATGCCGAGTTAAATCGTTCTTAGTATGAAGTGTGTGACTTAATGCTACACTTTTGATAGTTCTACAATGTTGATAATTAATTTAAATCCGCATTCATTATCAGCGGCTAAAACTGACCCACTACACTGAAGCTCTATTTCATGGCAGGATTCCATTTTGAGAATGAATAGAAGTTGGTGAAATATTCTCGATTACATTTATAGTCCATCTGTGTTAATATAACATTGTCCAATATTCAAAGATAACGCGACGTTTGGGAAAACGTAATAGTATCTATAAATAGAACGCAGCATATACAATTCAAACTTGATTACAATTTAGAATGACCTAGATAATTTTCTCAAATTTTTCACATGGTCTTTGAGCCATGTCGTGCAGGAGAAGCTTCAGATCGCGACTAAGCGACCCAATACCGAGCAGATAGCTGGTGCTGCTTTATAACATTATTAAAAAGATGTTGAGGGTGAAGGAGATGTAGATTTCGATGATCTGGTGATTCGAGAAAATGTTTATTGAATATTTGATGTACGTACTTTTGGGCAGAATTCAATGTTCCACTTTCTGTTGTATCGTGCTTCCGTCATCGCCATGTGATTCGAGACTTGAGGAAGATCAAAGATTTAAGATAACACCTCTGATTCCGCATTATTTTTTCACATGCATCTGATTTACTCATTGTATACCATGTATATAAGACCGATATCTTTGATAATGCCCAGAAATTCATTAACGGCCCGGAAAATTCATGGCCTGGAAATGAAACCATAGAAATATTTCGCAACATGGCATACAATGATTATGACATCTACATTTTTCGGGCTGTCAATGGTAAATTGACAATGGCTCCAATTTGCCATTGACGCCCTCAAAACATAGCTGTCATCATATCATTATCTCGATTTAAGGAGGATCATATTGTTCAGGATTTGAACAAAATTGTGGTCAGTGTTTTGATTATTTGTAATGGTGGTGTTTGGCATCACGTTTTTCATAAAATTTTTCTGAAAAGAATGTATGTTATGCGGCATAAAATCCAGCATCTCGAAAGTATTGTATATTTCATGTTGAGCTAAAACTCGTCAGAAACAAAAAGAGGGTTGCCTAAATTAGCTCTCATACTGCGCACAAATCAAGACGATGGGTTAACTCGGGCTCAGTTTCTCATTGTATTACCACTGCAACCTCCCAGTGATATTGTCCTGTTGTCTCGATACGAGTTAACTCAAGTTCAGTGAAATTCGGCAGGTATCTAAATATGCACAGCAGCCCGGGGTTTAACGTAGTGTTCGGAGATTATGAAACTAATTTCTTACTTCGAGCAGTACTCATTAATGCTTACAGGAAGATAATGAGTGTATTGTGATATATATGGTTATATATACTTGAAAAGTCCTTTGAACTGGTGGAACTGGACACGAATTTCGATGGTTGTGCACAAAAATTCCAAATCAAACCACTGAGAGTGGCAACTAGCGGCATCATCATAGCAGACCCTGATATGCTGCGTTTGATGCAGTAATATTAATCAAATCAAAAGCATTAACTTGTTATGAAAATGAATGATGAATGTAACCATCATTCTTCTCTTTGAAGTAAAAGTTAAAACATGTTGCCTCGAAGAGGTCCGTCAATGCATTCACGATTACCAGTATAGAGTGAAATCAGAGCTTGATTAGCCAGGGAGGAAACATGGGAACTCACGAAAGTCTCCCGAAGCACACCAGTAGCCACTCCTCCAGCCTGCACTTGGGTATCCTATTGGTCAGCAGTAAGTGGTGTGCGTGCAATTATCGCAAAACACGAAGGAAGCTCGATAGTCAGGACTCATCGGCTGGGGTAGGACGCGTGCCCGCACTGTTGCCACCCCCACCCCCCATTGCCCGCAGTTCATTTATCTTGGTTTATTGCTCCTGAGCTTAGTATGTCAAGTTTTGTAGCTAACATTGTTTTTCTCCGAGAAACATGGAAGCTGGCTATGCAGGATGTTCTCACATCTGACATCCAGAAATAATGCAAGTTTCACTATCAGGGAATTCGTTGTCGGTATTGTCCTACAATGACAATGCGAAACATATGTTGGCATCAAACGTTACACGTCAGACACGCCTTTTGTATCAAACGAGCTGGGGATACTGGATATCTCCTTGACCTGTTTCTCACCTCAAATCCAACTTGTTTTTCACACAAGGTTACTTCTCCCCTCGGCACGTCTGATCACTGTGTTATCACAGTTTCTGGCAAACAAATTTGCTCCACACCGTCTGCACCCTTCCATAGAACAGTTTATCAATTCTCCAAAGCAGACTGGCGTGGCTTCCGCACTTTTCTTAGTCAAGTTGAAGCTTAGAATTTGATTCTGAGCGAGAACGTCCACAAGTCGGCGCAAGAACTGACAGAGTGGCTTCAGATATTGATGTTGGCCTACATTCCTCACTGTACTTTCAAAATGAAGCCCCACTCACAACCTTGGTTTACACCAGAATGTGCAGCTGCAAGTTGCCAGCGTGACCACTTTTTCCATAAGTATAAGCGTGGCAGTAGCGCTGGCAATCTTGAATTGTACAAAACCGCACGTGGACATTGCAAGGAAACCATACATCAGGCCAAAAGCCGTTACGCTTTGTATGTACGGAAATCCATTGCTACCCAAAAGCTTGGCTCTAAGGACTTCTGGAGGATTTACAACAGTGTCACCAATAGGAACAAATCCTCCATCCCAGCACTCCGTCATGCCGAAGTCAGCACTTCTATGGCGACAACCTCAGCAGACAAAGCCGAGCTTCTTTGCAAGGAGTTTGCGAAGAATTCGTCATTAGACGATGGAGGTAGAAGATTCCTCCAATTCCCACGCGCACTGATGAGACAGTTAGTCCTCCTTCAGTCACAGTCCGAAACGTCAAAAAGATCATCGCCGGTCCCGATAGCTCTAAGTCTAGTGGACCAGATGTCATCCCGGTTTCGGTCTTCAAGCATCTCTCACCTGAGCTTCCTCCACTTTTATCTAAACTGTTCAGTAGATGTGTATCCACCGGTGAGTTTCCCTCTTGTTGGAAAGTAGCTTCCGTAGTTCCAGTTCCAAAGAAAGGTTCTGACTCATCTCTTCCATCTAGTACCGTCCTATCAGCCTGCTTCTAATTGCTGGCAAGATTTTTGAAGCAGTGATTAACCAACACATTGTTAACTTCCTTGAAACTCAGAACCTTCTATCAGAAGAACAGTATGGCTTCAGGCACTCTCGATCAACTGCAGATCTTCTTTCATATGTCACTGAACATGTGAGTCGTGTCCTTGACAGACAAGGCGAGACGAGATCAGTTGCCTTGGATATTTCCAAGGCATTCGATAAAGTCTGGCATCAGGGACTCCTTATGAAGCTAAAGTCATATGGAGTTGCTGATCAACTCCACAAACTTCTTGCTTCTTTCCTTAGTGACCGGCAGATATATGTCGTCTTAGATGGCCAAAAGTCTTCCACCAAGTTTGTCAATGCAGGAGTTCCTCAAGGGTCAATTTTGGGACCCACTCTTTTTCTGCTGTACATCAACGACCTCCCAGACTGCCTAGTGAGTAAATTGGTGATGTATGCAGATGACACAACACTCTTCAATTCCAATGAGCGACTCGCTAAAAACACTCAGCAACGTCAGCAGTTATGCGACGTTCTTAATGAAGACTTACGTAGGGTCTCAGAATGGGGCGCCAATTGGCTTGTTTCCTTCAATCCTTCAAAAACTCAGAGTATTCTGCACTCACGACCTAAAGGAGATGATGATCATAGCATTAAGATGTCAGATAATAGGATCAGAGAACAAGATACCATCTCCTTCCTTGGATTGGCGGTTACGAAAGACTTGTCATGGAAACCGTACATCCAATCCATTAGCAAGCAGGCAGCTCAACGCATTGGTAGTCTCTATCGTGCCAGCAGCTATCTTCCACCACAGACTGTCTGCTATCTTTACAAGTCCACTATTCATCCTCTGATGGAGTATTGTTGTCATCTGTGGGCAGGCGCCCCACAAACGCATCTTAACCTCCTTGAACGGGTTGAGAAACGTGTCAAGAATCTCATGGGTGAAAAACTTGCTAGCAAGTTGCAGCCGCTCTCCGTCAGACGGGATGTTGCTTCATTCAGTCTCTTCTACAAGTACTATTTCGGTAGAAGCAGCTCTGCAGTAAATGAGTGCGTACCCAAACCTAAGATCTTCTCCAGAAGCACACGCAGAGCTAATGCACTCACATGCTATAATGTAAGCTTAGAACGCGCACGTACTGTGAGTCGCTCGAAAAGCTTTTTTGTTCGCACGGCACAGCTTTGGAATCAGCTACCCCAGACCACTTTCCCTGACCAATACAATCTTGATACTTTCAAGAGGCGTGCGAATAGGTTTCTGATGGGGACAGCTTAATCAGATTAGAAGATCTGTTTTTTTTTATTTTATCATTTAAAATAATACAATTTTTACTTTTCATTGAGTAGCCCCTAGCTTCGTTCATGGCTCATAGCTGTGCTAGGGGTGAAAATTCAGTAAAAAAACCCAATCAAACTAGAGAATATGAAAATCCATAGAGGAAGTCGAAATCCATCTGTCGTGATGATTGGCCTATAGCACGTTCGCTTTAGCAGCATCACGCTGCATGAAATGCCAATGTTCACAACGGGATAATAGGGCCTACATGTAGAATACTAACACATGCCCAGGTCTAGCCTTCAGAAATAGTGACTAAAGAATACGGTCTGACTAAATTCGATAGTGACTGATTCAATTATGTGATGAGCTTAGCCTACTTTAAGCCTACGTAATGTATGCCGCTGTGAATCGATACTTGTATATCCACTGACCGGATATGAATTCGCAGAGTAAGCCATTATTGTACATGTCCGTGCCCACTGTCGAAATGGAGATGGCCGCAGCGGACCCCACTCCAGATCATCGGCTGTCAAGATTGTCATAAATATTAAGCAGGAGGGATGATTCGTAGCCTTCATAAAAGAGGAAGACAAAATAAAGAAGCGAGGCAACTCGCCCTGATGTTCGAGAAGTCTGTCCATCGAAAAGCACTGAATGAAAAATAAATAAGGCTAACTGAAAAACCAGCGTCGTAACTATTTACGTTGCAATCTTCATCTGGTCTTTTCGTTTTTTAAGTAATGCGCATTATAAAGTATAATAATTCAAGTATTACAAATTTCAGTTGTTGCGGGAGGAGATCCAACCAACATTGTCGAAATTGCGTCAGGAAAGGTCGAGCTACTTGGAATATCAAAAAATCACCCGTGAACTCGAGCATCTTACTAAAATATGGGTTGCCTATCAATTCACTCTGTGTCAAGAGACGTGTACCAAAACTGGTCAGAGTTTAACGGATATGCAACAGGAGCATGAGCAAGTGGTCCAGCACATCAAGACAATGGTTGAGGAACGTCAAAAACTTGAAGAGGAGATCACTAGATTGTTACATGAGCGCGATTCACTTCAAGGTAAGTTTTTAGTATTACGCAATGTATGGGATGTAAAATGTAACACACATCATCTGTTCGTCCCACAACAGGTGATGCTATGGTTCGACTTGAGAACGAATTCAATGAGGCGACGAAAGCTGATGTTCTAGTTCAAGGAGCGTTGTCAAGAGCCAAAGAGCACTTAAAGCAAGAACAGAAGAAGCTGAAAGAAGTAACGAAGCACACCAGAGATGCAGCTGCTAATCTACAATCGAAGAAAGATGAGATGGAGAAAGTGCGCAGTGGTTTTGAGAAGCTGCGAGAAGAAGCTAAAGCAGATTCTGCAGCAGTAGATGCGGCCCAGAAACATCTCCAGGTATGAATGAGCTCATTCATGTCAGTTCGGTAGACTCTGAAATCTGATTTCGAGTATTGAAAGGCAATAATGTTCGTTAATCGTTTGCTTGATGAACAATAGGCTGGGAGGTCATTGGCATGCATTTGCATAATGACTCTCGTTGGCAGCCTGGTCGAATACATGCAATCATTGCATAGTAGTAAACGGAAGCTTGGACATTTTTGCTGAAGCTTAGAAATCTATGCTTTATGTGTTGTCTCTACTATCGGCTGCAGCTGTGAAGTGACTCAACTGACTTTTCAATTCGTCGATTTTATAACTAAATGATCAATGAAGGCTCACTTCACACCTTTGTTATAGACAATGATCCATTCATTGAATTATTTCAATGCAATGACTTAAGCAAATTGTGGTTGTCATTGTATATTTTTAGAACTAAATGATTAATGAAGCAGGGTGTCCGCGCCCCCTGAAAACACCTGGAAAATGAATTTTTGCCCTGGAAAACCTGGAAATTCTGGAAAAGTCCTGGAAATTTTGAGACTAATTAAAACACCAATTGCAAGTTGTTGAAGTCATACTCCATGGTTGAAGTGTTTTCTATTTTTCCAGATTTTATTCTTCATCTCTCTACTTATTTGTTACAACTATAGCCTTCATTCGCATACAATTTTTTGTTTTTAGAATATTTCAGTGACTGTAATCTCCTATCATAACGTATACAACATGAATGAGACTGAACTGCGTGTTATGGTTAACTATGAACTATTGTCGAACTCCTAATCGTTGAAAAGTATGGTGAATTAGTAGCTGTGAATTCCCTCACAAACGCTGCGCGGTATGTTGAACTAGAAGTTGTAAATTCCCTCATTAACGTCGTGTGGTATGGGGAACTAGGAGCCGTAAACTCCTTTATTGACGTGCGGAATGGCGAACTATGAGCTGTAAACTCCCTCATTAACGTCGTGTGGAATGGTGGACTCTGAGTTGTAGACTCCCTCATTAACCTCGTGTGGTATGGGGAACTAGGAGCCGTAATCTAGGATTAATGCTATTACACACTTGATTGCCGTGTGGCAGAATCTGGTATTGAACATGGTATTGAAAATGGTATTGAACATATAAACTATTTAGGCACCAGGCTTGTTCCGAATGATCCTAGGCTATTATCGAATATTTTCAAACACATTCCAAGTAGGATATGTAGATATATTATTCCTGACACGTCGTGTGCCAATGAGCTTTCCTCGGTCAATTCTTCTCTGTGTCATTCTCTTAAACTGATAGTGATAACTCTCATGCATACATGTATGTAGCACATCAACCATTAAGTTCCTCTTTCTCGCTCTTGGTCTTCCACCTTCACGCTGCAATGCTTCAGTTCAAATAGGAGAACAAAATAGAGAAAGAGTATAACAATAAATAACGAAAAATATAAGACTTAACATAAGACTTTACAGATATTCCGTTAATGTTACATTTCATTGTTAAGTCTTAATATTTTTCGTTATTTATTGTTATACTCTTTCTCTATTTTGTTCTCCTCAGTCCGCAAGCTTTAAATTTGTTACGATCGATTATATTTTCATTTTTTATAAATATAATGTAGCCGTCTGATGCATATATTGGTATTTTTTATTTAGAATCACCTGCGCCGTAAAAATTCAACCAATTTCACGCCACTTTTCAAATTTTTTACGTCAATAATATTAATTTTATGGTGTGTAAGCTCCTCAGCCACAGAACTTAGGGTAGATTTTCCCGGATTTTTTTTTAAATTTGACGCGTGCATTGGAGCAAAATTTCCTTGCAGAAAGTCCGGAAATTTTCGTTCATATTTGACCCTCTTTTTTCCCTTTTTTGGTAAATTTCCTGGAAAACCTGGAAATTGAATTTTTCCCTGGAAATCCTGGAAAACACCTGGAAATTTTCATTCAAATTTGCGCGGACACCCTGTTGAAGGCTCACTTCATACCTTTTCTGTAGACAATGATCCTTTCATTGAATTATTTCAATGCAATGACTCAAGCAAATTGTGGTCGTCATCGTTTATTTGTGATTACAAAGCTCTGATATTGAAACTCCAGTCACTATCGAATACTCGAGATTTGATTTCAAAATATTCGCACACCTCTGCTTTTATATATTAATTAATAATTATTCGCACAGCTCTATATTACAGAAGCTGATTATTATGAGTTCAAGAAAGACACATTTTTTGACAGCAAATGATCAGATAATCCATAAATCTGTTCAACGTGATTAACCTAGTAGCTACGTCATTATGTGATTTACAGTGGACCACAATGGATATTTCAATGTTTCTGAAATTTATATGTTTTGAGTGTAATTTTGATTTCGAGATTGGGTCACTCGAATCATAAAATTATTTCTTATTTGTATGAGAGAGTTATCGTTTCCTTATGAATTCGATAAATGGAATGTAGCACATCACATATTCCGATCAAACTTCTGCATTTCTGAATTCTGGGCACGAAACCGGTGGAAATCAAATATTTCTGCCTAACTCTCCTACATTGGCTACGATTCTTCATGACTCTGAACAACATTGAGTGTGGCTTGGTGTAGCTTCGCTATATGTATTATGGCTTAAATTTCGCTTTTGAAAATGCGAGAAATTTGATGGTGCTTTTTTTAAGTAGAAGTCATCCTCCAAACTTCATAATTCCTCTGCCTCGACTTTGCGCGTAATAACTTCTTGAATTAAGTGCTCATATGCATCTAAAACCGTTCAGAAGCTGGAGATTTCAAAAATTTCTGGTTTTTAAGTAAGGTCAAAATTCACTAGATTTAGCCATCAGTTCCTATAGGCCCTCAACTTCGATTTTCATAAAATACGCAAAATTAAAGTAGAATAGAAAAACATATAATGAGATATTTATCTATTTAGGACTTTTTGAAATAAGTAAAGGTTTGAAATAATGTGTTAATATTTCCGAAATGGTCACCTTCACTATTCTCTGCTCCTTGAGCACGGAAATGTTTGATTTCGTTCGATTTCATACTGAGAATAAGCATCGTTAAGATAAGTTTCAGCAGAATCTGAGGTGTCAAGTTTTTTCGAAATGAACCGTTTTTATGGAATGACCGAGAAGCTATCAACAATAGTTCACTAAACGGTCTTGTGATCATGTTGATGCCTTTAGCTCATATTACGATTTCGATCCCGCTTTGGTGGAAAGTATCTACATTTCCAACAGACTCCAACAAGGGCCCAACTTCACGGTCATGTCTGTTCTATCTATTTTTCAGTTCATTCCGGTCCTTGTTAGTTCTATTTTTCAGGGTCAGGATGCTTGTTTTGTTTACCTTACCCGTTAATTTGATGAGTCAGAAACTATGAGAGTACTGAATTATCACTTCAGGCTGTGAACTCGGGTCTGATGAGCAACGAAGATGGAGAGGCCGCGACATTGGAGGAACAACTGCGGGCAGCGAAGGAGGAATCTTCAAATGCCGAGATAGAAGCTCGTCAGGCGGAGATGAAACTGAAGCATTTGGTTCAGGAAGTTAAGAAGAAGGAAGCCGAGCTCAGTAAGACGAATTCAAATTTTGCACGTGAAGAGAAGATGAGGAAGGAGTTAAGGAATCAAATGGCAGTTATCGAGAAGGAACTGAAGAAAATTCCTTTCAGCGAAGGCCAACTAGAAGAACTTCAAGGTTAGTTGACTACTTAGAACTCTCAAATCAGTCTTCAAAAGTAAGTTGAAACTGTGTGTATTTTCATCACGGGAAGCAAAAAGATGTTTGGCAAACAAAGTTGACTTCAAGGACGTGTTAATGATACTTATTTTTTATTATTGTCAAAGACAAAAGAAAAAGAGTTCTTTCTCTTTTACTCATCTTAACGAGTTAATTACTGTTTTGTGATTTTACTTGATAATTATTGCTAGTAGTATGTTAAATATATCTCTTTAATAAACAAATTTGGAAATAAATTGTCGGCACATATTTACTTGCACTATCGTTTTGCTTTTGCAGTTGAAGAGAGGAAACTGCGAATCGACGTAAACAATCTACGCGAAAAAGTTGATGCTCTCCAGGCTCAGTTTCCGCATTTAAATTTCAATTACACTGATCCGGAGAGGAATTTCGATCGCAACAGAGTTCGAGGAATGATTGCAAAACTTATCAAAGTGAAGGATCCTAGATATTCCACTGGATTAGAAGTCACAGCTGGGGGAAGGGTAAGTATCATTGCTTCACATCACATCGTCTTCATATTTTGTCAATAGCAAGAGCCGGTAAATTATGGCGCATTTACTTGTACAAATAATGAAATGAATAAACGTTAAATTAAACCGTCATCCCAAAAAGATGTAAAGCATGCAAACAGGACACCAAAGCTATGGTGAAAGCATCTTCGCTAAAATCCTAAGTTCAACATGTTATATGTAACTCAACATGAACTTCGAATTTTAAATCAAAGTAATTGGATCTACACCTTTTTAACTTCTATTTAAAACAAGTCAAGTTCTATTTAAAAGTTTTAAATTACATGTTATTTATATATATAATGTATAAATGCAATCATTTCTTATTTTATATCGTTTACATGATTGATAATAGGGAATCTTTCGCCGACCGCACATTTCGGCCAAAATTTCCCAATTTTGAAAAATTACCGGTGATTATACCTATTACCGACTGCAGTGATAGACGTCTTTTTGTGTGAGATAGAACAAAAATATGGTAATAATATATGTTGGCCTACCTATTTTCATCTTGACTAACTACTCGTAATTTATATATTAGTATATGTACAAGATACAAGCTACTGTAGCAATCTCATGCACTAACGTTGTCGTTCATTGGTAAATCGTCAAGAAAGATGCAAGAAGGAAAATGTTTTTGAACATGATTGCATGCTCTCAATGATGGCTTCGAGGTACCTAAGACGATGTTCGGGTTGGAAGTGGAGCCTAATACATTTCTGTTCAAAGTCGATGCTATTTCTTTCAGCTTCATTCATTTGTATTTGATTCGTCAAGCGACGGATTCATCGACCAATGACGCTAATGTTTGGCATTGATTTTTGCAATCCTATTCACAGCTCGTGTGCACTCATGTGATGAGAAAATGAGAACAATGAAGAAGTTAGCGCTGATTGAGGTCATAGCCATAGATATAATATCCGGGGATAATCCTCAGACTAAAATCTTGGATAAGTTATTCCGAGAACGGTGCAAAGCGAACAAACTCGATGGAATAACTAACACTGGATTGTTATTTGCCATACATGTACTAATTCTCAACTACCTGATCTAAAAATTTTAAATAGAACTTGACTTATTTTAATTAGAACTTGATTCATTTTAAATAGAAGTTAAAAAGGTGTATTTTTGCAGATTTATCAGTTCGTCAACCAGCAGTTCATGCTTCCCCCTCAAACTGTCTGACCACTGGCTTTTTCACAATCACTGCATGCATTTATTGCATTGACTCACTGATCAAACATGACAAAAAATCACCACAATGATTGCTAAGTGGCAGTTCGCAGAGGACATCTTTTTATTCAATATAAACACATTTAATCGCTGTTAACCAGTTAAATAATTTTTTTGCATCACCACGTGAGCCGCTGTTTACACCTGAATGAAATGTTTTGAGCTATTAAATCCTCATATGACTTTCGTGGTCCTCTTCATTCAGAAATTAGCACCAGAGTTTTGAGATTCATTCGTCTACTTGGAATAATTCTTCGATCATTATTACGCAGTAAAACTAATGGCAACTAGCGATTTCTTTCCTTCGATATGATCAGTGGCAAATTCATTTTGCTCAGTAGTTTTTATCAGAGTTACTCAATTCTACAACTTGACGGTGATAATCTTACTCAAGTAAAAACCACAAATTTCATAACGGGGTATGTCTTGCCCATTATCAACATGAATTCGACTGTAAAGGGGCTTTCACACGTATACGATTTCGATTGCGAATCACGGCGAATTAAAAATATTTTCCTATGCGCCACCAGTAGTCCTAGATTCTCTCAAAAATTCGCATCAATTGGCAACAGTTGGCACAGTTCTTCAAAGTTCGCCCACCGACGGAGAATTTCTTGAGATTTCCAAAACCATTCGCATAGCATGGCGATGTGGCTACGAACGATTGCGAACTTTAAATTCGCCGTGATTCGCAAACGAATTCACTTACTGTGAAAGCTCCTTAAATCAACAAAATCGTGTCTTCTCTCAACATGTGGTAGTGAATGTTACATTGATTTGTTATAATGCTTCATATTTTTGCAGCTCTACAACGTCGTCGTTGACAATGAGCGAACAAGTAAGGCATTGATCGAACGTGGTCAGCTGCAACGTCGTATCACATTCATTCCTTTGAGCAAGATTGAAGGTCATAGAATTCCTCCACATATTGTGAACAAAGCCAAATCTGTCGTAGGAGATAACAACGTTCACACTGCTTTATCACTGATTGGTTATGAGGGTGACCTTCGCTCCGCCATGGAGTACGTGTTTGGAACATCATTTGTTTGTCCAGACCTGGAGACTGCGAAACGAGTGACGTTCCATCCTGATATTCAGCGGCGAACAGTGACATTGGATGGAGATCAGTTTGATCCTCAAGGAACGCTCAGTGGTGGATCACGGCCCCAAACAAGTTCAGTTCTCCTAAAATTAGATGAACTGCAGAATACAGAAAATGCTTTTTACGAGCAAGAGCATCATCTTTCTGACGTAAGTGTCTACTCGCAAAAGACATACTGATTGTACACGTGCAAACATCATATCATTATGATAGGATATACAACCATAGTTGTAACCGGGACCGAACTTCGACCTGAAATTCTAGAACACTAACATTACAAACATGGGAATCAACTAATCGAAATCTGAATATATTGCACCCGGCTGCAAATATCCGCAGGAGATAAGATTTTGGGTGATACATGGAGAAATAATATTCGAATAGAATTATCGAATATCGAATAGAATTCGATTATCTTTCAATTTCATTAGTCGAGTGCTATCATTTGAATTCAATTTCTTCCCCCACATTCCGAAGAGATTTCGAGTTTGAAAGCTTCATATTCGTCTTTCTTTTTTTAATCGCAATAACATTTTGGATAGGTTTTTTGGCCACTGCATGCTAATGATTATATAGCTTAATCATGCATGCATGGATTTGTTTAAACGAGTTATTTTCAGCGCACCATGCGCACATCTTCCAAACTTTCAAAATATATTACGAACGTTTACAGATAATGCATTCGTATGTTCACATAAAAATGGAAAGATTCCTTGGTTATTGGTCATAATTTTCTTTTCTTTGGAAATTGCCAAATTCTAGTGATGGAATGGTCTTTATTTTCATTTTCTTATGGTCGATTAATTTCAGCTAATCTTCAGGAAACAAATTCATGAAATTAGAGAACATGACTTAAAAATTCACATCTGGATACAAGTGGTACAAAATTACAAATAATGCAAAACTGTGTACAAGATTTTCTGAGAGGGTATGGAAGAGTAGGAGCTATGCGGCAGGTAGTAAAGGGTTGAATAGCACCATCAACATTTTGTTAAATGACCTGACATAGAAGATGGAAAAATGTGATGCGAATTAAGAAATCTGATTACCATAGAAGGTATGTGAAATGCATCTGAGTCAACGAAAGAGGAAATCTCTATAACTCCCTTACTCGTGTTTGACATTAATAAACGGCTTCAGTTTATTTATGTAAAATGCCTCACGTAATCAGAGATCGGTGGGATCTTTATTAGAGGATAGAATCGTTGTTGTTATTGTTTATGAGGATTCATTACAACATTTTATGTGTTTATATAATTCATCGGTATTGTTTTGTATTATTTGTAATTTTGTATCACTTGTATCCAGATGTGAATTTTTAAATCTTATTCTGTAATTTCATGAATTCATTTCCTGAAGATAGCTATAGATTATAGCTGAAGTCAATCGACCTTAAGAAAATAAAAATAAAGATTATTCCATCACTAGAATTTGGCTCTTTCCAAAGAAAAGAAAATTATGTTCACATGCATGTAGCTGAAAGGAGTTTTTCGATGATATCGTGATTTTTTGTGAATTAGTAAAATATAGGTAAACATTCTGGAATTTTTATTATCTAATTATCAATGTTGTCTGGTTGACTATGGGTGCGGTGGGTCGGATTGAAAAATTGAACCCAATAACTACCGTTGAACCATATTGAGTCCTTTGCCAATGCTGCTCGAAATTTGTGCACCTGTTATATACCGTGATGCTGTTATAGACCTCCATGACGGTCTATTTCTCAGCCCTCTCTCCTGGATGGCGATCTATTACAGGTGGGGCCGGTAAGCTAAATACATATCCCACTGATGTCGATATTCAATTAATTGATTGCTAAGTCACCCGTGTACGAAATATAGGCTCAACAATTCACAAGATGGTGTACAGTGGTCGGATTCTGACGCGAATTTCGTGTATTACGCGAATTTGACTGGAAGTACGCGAATACGCGAAATTGAGGATTTATACGCGAACGAAATTATGCACTTAGATATATTATAATACATACCGCGAGCTAATGCTCTTGTCACTAGATAACTTGATATTGGTATTCTAATTCTCATTCATAATATCAATCTTCGATAGAGTTTATGAACTGCTTTATGTGTATTTTATACTTGTGACTAACTAGCATTGAGATAGAGAAGGGGAGAGAGCTAACTGACAACAATCACGCGTGCTGCGAGTTTCTGCACTGACTGGCAAGAGATTTGCGGCAGCGCCGATACAGCCAATAATGATCAAGTGCGCTCTACGCCTCGATCTACAGATGAGATCTAATCTCGATCTGATTTCATTTCAAAGAGATTTAGAGATCATTGCTTCACACTGTAGGTAGGACCATTTATAAAATTTTAGGAACTTTATTCATATCATTCAACATAAGCAATGTTAGATAGAATGCAATAAGACAGTGATAAGATAACACCCGTAAATTAAATTCTCTTTGTAAAATAGAACTATAAGTAGCCATTTCATGTTTGTTGCAAAACTGTCACTTCTTGCAGTTGACCAAAATAAAATATTTATAAAAGGGGGGTTTGCCGGACGTTTCGGGACTTCTTCCTTCCTCAGCGGCAGCTATCGCGTTATAAAGTAGCGAATCAAAACATTTTATTACTCATTGCGGAACAGAGTAAGCTTGTTCAATTTTGACCTTATTGAAGGTCTATTCATAAAAATGGCTCTTTTAGTGAAACGTTTGCAAAGTTATAAAGCCGAATTCGCACGAAGGAAGAGACGACATGGCGAAGAAGTTTGATTACATGATTGGATTCCTCCAATGCACTATCACTCAGATGATCAGTCAAAGATGGAAACAAGCGGTACAGCGACAAAGTTTCACTTTCTATTCTCAGATCAAGAAATCTGCGAGTTTGTAATTTCTTGCCGTGTTCAGCATCAGGAAACAAAACCGGAAAACTTTTCCGCTACACATATAATGCGATGAATGCCTTTCGAAGGCGTGACGAGCCCACCTATTCTTTCTATGCTGTGGGGTTTCATTTGAAGAATACATCGCTGCAACGCATAAATTGCAATTTTGATGTCAATGACCTGACGAGTAAAACAAAACTTCTTTTTTCCATGATGACAGATTTGAATCAATAAGAAGTGCAGATATTTCCTGCACTTCCACGTGCGACGTAACATTCTCAGCTGGCGGCTGACTTTCTCTGAACCGGCGGACGTTGAACTCGATATAATCACTGTCTTCAAAATTGAGGCAATTTGCAGAAATGGAGGGAGAGATCGCGTTCTTCAGGAGCAAGGCTCTCAAGCAAGAAGTGAAGTTCGTCGTATTTGGGATTGTTATTCCAACCTCTCTCCTGATTCTGGAAAAGAGGAGCTCCAGGTGATCTTGACTCATCCTGTATGTCATCGCATATGAGTAGATAATAACTTCTTTGTAATTTCGATGTGACAAAAATCCATTCACGACTGTTTGTCGGCGAGAAGACGAAATTGGTTCTTATTCGGACCTTTAAAATTTCGAAGAAATGTCATGATGGACATCAGAAACGGTTCCCACTCAGAGATTGTTTCCATTTTCAAAGGCGCCGCAAAAGGATTTCTGGAATTCAAATAGTCAAAAAGACGATCAATTTTTAGAATGAATTCTGTTGTACCTTCACTTCCGCCGAACTCTGCAATCTTCTCGTGCATAATCGATCGCATCTGCGACTGATGAGCTCAAAGTTTGAGTAGCTAAACTCATTTTTTTCTTGGTTGCGTAATTGATGGTCACCTGATAATTTATTTGCAAGAAAAAGAGTATCCAATTCTTGAAAGTCAAATAATTTCACGAAATAATCCCACCTGATCTGCTTATATTTCCATTTTCACCTGAATACAAAATTGTAGTCTCCGATCAAATTTCTCATCGATGAGGAAAGCTGCTCTTTATCTCGTGGTCATTGATTACAAAGATTTTTGCTGCTACGATTCTTCCAGTCACCGTCGGTAACACAGACTCGACATCCAACTTCCCACATTGAGTGACAGTTGCTCACCTGTCAGTGCATGTGTGAAAAATTTGCATCGCACTCTCAAGTTACAGCCATAACAACCAGAGCAGAAGAAGCGAGAATTTCTCTTCCTTTCTAATTGACATTTCATCGGCCATGATCACCCAGTCGCTTTTTGAAGGATCCATTTTAGTCAGTTCAGAGAGGAATTTCATAATGCCGGTTCACATTCTACAGATGATGCGATGGATCGGAGTGTCGAAGCATGTGGCAAAGAGAACACTTCTGACATAACATGCCGTGGAGAATAAAAGTTCAAAGTAATTGCGAAGCGAATAATTCATCACTGTAACGGCGACGAGATGCGACGTTCGAATTTTCAACTCGTTTTTCAAGATCTCAACTTCATTCCAGAAAAGCCGCTTGATATTAAAAGCATTTCATCAATTTTGAGATGTTGGGGAAAATTGAAAATAGCCTTAAACAACACCCGGTGTTGACCACAAATATAAGTTCGATTCGACGGTGTCCAATTTTCTCTTCGAATTGCATGTTTCCATTTTTCAAGTAGAGGAGGATTTGAATGTGGGAAGCGATGAAACGGAATACCACAGTTGGGAGTGTTTCTATTAGTACAATTGAAAGCGCAGCACGATGCAACCATGAGGCATTAGGATCTAATCAACACAATGAGTTACTCAAGCGAAATTGAATGAATGAAACTGACGGGCAGACTTAAAACACTAGCGCACATTCACTTCTTGCCAGTCAGTGCATCGGTGGTGACGCACGCCGCTGTTCATTCATGAAGCGGCTAGTCAGTACTCTCCCCTTCTCTATCTCAATGCTAACTAGGCATTATTTAACATCTTATCATTAAGTTTGTTACTCCATCTGAATTAAGTTTGAACTGCGATGTTCCATATGATATGCGATGGATTTATTAATATTTTTACCTTTTCCAGATCCATTTTACACACGAATGTATGTTGCTTGTGAATATGCTGAGGTTAACATAAGAATTATGTTAGTACTTCATTCTGAGAACATGATTTTCAGAAATATATCAATTGATCAGATCCCTTCCCGATGCTGGAAAATTGATGTATCCAACTTTGATCATTGGCACAACGCCTACAACATCATCATTGGTGAAAAAGCTCGAAAAATCTTCTCAGATTTATCAGGCCCAACCAGGCAATCGCCTTCAAGATCATGAAAGCCTTTTTCATGGAAATTACAAAAAGATTGAACGACTATTTGCCTTTCGGGAACGAGGTACTGAGGGCTTCACGATTTTTAAGTCCTCTGTACCATCAGAGTGACCATTATGAGAAATGGGTTTTTAAATTCGTCAAAGCCATCCCTAACATTTTAGGAGATAGCGACCAATCGAGATTGCAAGTCGAGATTAGGCTTCATCAAAGTCTGGTAAAAAACGCCCATGAAAACGATGTAGGAGAATTTTGGTCGAAAGTCGACAAGGTGGGAAAGACACCAACCCTCGTAAAAGTCGCCAAAGCGATTTTTATTTTACCACATGGAAACGCGGAGGTCGAACGTATTTTTTCGGGTCTATCCGATGTAATAACTAAGAAACGTCGATCGCTGGGTTCTGAAACCATAAAGGCGTTGTCCGTCAGTAAGTCTGTTCTCAACAGCAAAAAATTGGACAGCTCTACATTGAAAATAGATCGTCAACTCAGAGATTCATACACGGCATCGCACTCGAAATATGAAGCATGGAAGCAGGAGCAACGAAAACAACGGGAAGAAAAATAAAAACAGAAATTAGAAGAACGTCTACGAAAAGAATTGAACGAGGAAATGAACAGAAACGAAAGTATTCGAAAGCACGCGACTGAGATGGAAGACATCGCAACTTCTCTTAAGAAAAAGGAAGATGAGCAACGGCGACTAACATCTCTTGCAGAGAATGCACTGCAGCAGGCCAGAAAAGCCGAGAAAGACCTGATGGATCTTCGACAAGAAAAGAATGCATTAGAAATGAAAAAAAGAATCCGCGCGCAGTAGAGCACTCGATGTGATTCTAAAAAGACATGTACACCAATTCTCAGATTCTTATATGCCGAGTAGCAAATATTCGCGCTTCGACAAGAAAGACTAAGCTGTGTAATTTAGTGGATTGCTTGCCATTATGAGTTACGTAGGCGTATAAAGCAAACTTCTGGGTGTGTTACTATTTGTATAAAGTTATAAAGTAGATGGCGCATAAGTTGAAGTCGTAAGTTTTCTTACCTAGATCGTGCATGTAAACAATAAAATACTAATTATGGAAGATCCATGATCACAATCAAGTATGGTGGGAAAAACATGCTCTATATTCTACAATATCTTATATGTTCTTATTATATGGTTTTGTATGCTATTTTATTTTATCAAGTAAAGTTGGGTGTTTCTATTTTCCTGAAAAATTTCCTTTCCATAAGAATGAACATAACACGCCAAACAAATGACACGTGAATATTGCGAATACAAATTAAGCTAATAAAATCTCCTTGTCAATGCCACCTTGAATAAGAAAACGATAGTGGTTGTCACACGGCGCTTCGCCCGTTCTTTACAGTATGTACACGGGAATGAAAAAATTGACCTGATAGTTAGACAGATATTGCGAACAGAGATCTGACATAGAAAGCTTGGTGATGACGTCATGTAATGTGTGAAATAGGAATCTACAGTTCTTGTTTCATGACACATTAAACCAAAAAATTAAGTCAAAGAATAAAATAATGGAAGGAAAAGGAAGAAAATAAGTTATAGACAAGTACTTGGAAATACAAATTCTTTTTGGACACACAACACTGGTTTGAACCACTTGATGGCCACTCCTTCAGTTACATACAAATCAAACGAACTTCTGCACTTTTTTAAACATTTGAAATCGTTGATTGAGGCTGATGTTCGATGGTGGCATAACTGCAAGTGTCTGGTGATGCTGGATGCTGGCGGTTTCGACGATCTTGGTCTGCTTGAACTCTTCGCTAGCCATTTTGGGATATGATCTTTCACCCGTTCTTGAAGAGCCCTCTGCGACTTCCTATGTAGCTTGCTCCGCAAGCGCAACTAAATTCATAGACAAGAGTGTTCTGGAAGGGCGTCACAGGATCCTTCGGTGCGACAGGAGCTAAGCGTTTGGTGTAAAATGTCACAAACGTCTTGAGATGGAAATAAGTCTTGTTCACCACTTTAGACAACTGTTGAGCCAAAAGACTGCTTTGAGGTCCATAATACGGCATACATACCATAATCGGCTTTTTCCGAACTGTTTCATAGGCAACTTTATTCATGTCGGTAAAATGTTTTTTGATAAACCATTTGGGATATCCATTCTTGATTAAGATATTCTCAAGATGGGCCTCTTCTTCCTGTAAAAACTTTGGTGAGCAAAGGCGTCGTGCACGATAGTATAATGTGCGTACTAAATTAACTTTGTACATTCTAGGACAAAAAGAAGAGGACTGAGTGTAAAGACCAGTAAATGAGTATTTTCCGTACACAGAAGTCAAATATTGGCCATCCTCGTGTATAATCCTCACATTCAGAAAACTGTCACCAGATTCACGATTAAATGTAACGTTGGGATGCATTCGATTAGCTGCATCAACAAAATTATTTTCTTCTTGATGACTCCGGCAAACTACATACACGTCGTCAACATAGCGGGTGTAGAATTTCAAATTCGGGAAAGATGACAGCAATTGCTTTTCATGATGGCCCAGAAATATTTCAGCAAAAGACCCCGATATAGAACTTCCCATTGCCAGGCCGTCGCACTGTATGTACTGCTTGTTGTTGAAAGCGATCTAACTATCAGGTCTAACTATCAAACTAACTAACTATCTAACAGGATGTCTAACTATCAGGTCAATTTTCTCATTCCCGTTTACATACTGTAAAGAACGGGCGAAGCGCCGTACGGCAACCACTATCGTTTTTAATTTCTTAATAAAATCTCCAGTTAAAACGCAATCAGTAATTTTACAGATACGTAACTACATATCAAATCCTGTATTTCACTGTCACTGTCCATTTATACATGTTATTATTATTCAAAAGTAATCGCCATGAGACTTAGGAAATGATAAGGAAAAATTAACCTAGTCTCAAAATGCATCAGTTTATTGACAAATTTTCATCACAGACTTTCGGCACCTGATGAAGTCTGTGACGAAAATTTGTCAATAAACTGATGCATTTTGAGACTACGTTAATTTTTCTTTATCGTTAATATTATTGTTGATATCAATCTTCAGATCTACACACCTATAACATGCGGCATGTCCTTTGAAATGAACAAAAGGAATTAACTTTCTTGATTTTCCTGTTTGAATGAAAGAAGTTTGTTTACCCGATAAAAAGACTGCACATACAAATTAGCTAAGTGAGATTACAAAATTTATATAAAATTGTTCTGTGTGTGATGTATTGACAAAGCATGAAAATCATTGAAATGCCTATCTGCGTCCTCCATAAGATGTATGTCATCTGATAGAAGACGAAATTCTCTCTATCATCTATTTTTGTTCGCTGTAAGTGGACTTGTTCCTGTAAACTTATAGTACGTAAACTTGTGTTACCACATAAATATATACTTGCTCGTAGGGTACATAAAACAAAAGTAAACGAAATCAGTGCTGATACGCGAAATCAGAGCCGATACGCGAAATTGGCGAAATTTCGAAATCCGACCACTGATGGTATATTATCTATATAGTACATCATGCACACAAGATTACTGCATACATGACCAACAACACGAAAGCAACACTGATGATGGAAGACGAATTTAGCACAATTAATTCCCTGCATGATAAAGCATCACACATTGATCATTAATGGGGCATTGGCATTCGAATAAATGCCTAATTGCAGGTATCATGCGTATAGGCTGCATCGAATACCGGACAGTCCATACGCAAACAAAATTTGTTTTGCAACATTTAATGTCTTGGCACTCACTATTTACACTGCCGAAATAAAGGAAGTGGCGGTCAAATGCAGGTGGCACTTTATTACAGGGTGGCGGTCTATTACAGGTTTTACGGCATGTTAAGTTAATATTTCAGGCATCACAAATGTGCAGAACTATTTGTCGGAAATCAGAATTACACTCAAGTCAGGACATAATGTACATGTAGATGTACAGGGTGGCGCATGTAAACCGCCGGATTTTAAACTTTTATTACTCCTCAAATATTCATCCGATCGTCATGAAATTTCGACTCATACTAGTTTGGAGTAAAGGATTTATGAGGATTATACCTGTTGTACTGAGAATTGTCAGAAAATTCTGATTCTATTGACCGAATGACATGTAGTGAAATTGACATACCAACAATGTATCTTAACATGTAAAATTTAACGATCAACTTTTCCCTTTATTTCCCCCACGTCTTTATCAATAATGACCAAAACGAATTAAGCTAAATGTCATAGAAAACATTTATTAAATGAAAAACATAAGAAAAATTTGTTAGTAGTCATCGAACTTCAACGTGTCCGCCTCCATCCTCGAGGACGGATTCGAGTCGCTTTTGGTAGGCCAGAGCAGTTTCTCGACACATCTCAGTTGTCACTTCTTGAAATGCTTGTATGATGCGGTTCTTCAGGTCTTGCGTGGATGTTGGCCGTGTATGGTAAAGCTTGGACTTGACAAAACCCCACAAGAAGAAATCGCAAGGCGTCAGGTCAGGTGAACGCGGTGGCCAGGGCATGTTAGGAGATCCACGTCCCATCCATCTGTTAGGCATCTTCTTGTTCAACCACTCACACACAAGAAATCCCAGTGTGGAGGTGCACCATCCTGCATGAATATGATGCTCCTGCCTCTTCTGTACGACTGCACCGCTTACCAAAATTCCTCCTGTAGCATCTTGAGATACCGATCCTTGTTGACGGAGGTGTCGAAGAAGAACGGTCCGTAGATATCTGAATGGCTGATTGCCGCCCAGACGGTGGTGCGTGGCGAGTGCATAGACTCTTGATTGATCCAGTGAGGGTTCTGGTTGGCCCAAAAACGACAATTGTGGCGATTCACAACACCATCCAGATGGAAGTGAGCTTCATCGGACCAGGTTAGTTCCACTAAATGGCTCGGGTTGGCTTGGATGCGCTGAGCTCCTGTTCTGCGAACTCCATTCGGTTTTCCAGATCTTCGTGTAATCGCTGCACCACCTTGACCTTGCACGGATGCCATCCATAGTCATGGAGGATGCGCTGGATAGTGCGGCGACTCACTTGAAGAGCATTAGATGCACGACTGGTAGATGTGTTTGGGTCCTCCTCGAAGTGCTGCACAACTCGTTCCACATTCTGTTCCGTTCGTTCAGAAGATGACCGGTCCCGCTTGACAGTCACCACACTACCACTGGTCAACAGGTTTGTGTGCCACCGCTTTATGGTACGGGCATCCGTTGCTCTCGCGTTCTTGCCATGCTCTGAATGATAAAGCCTTTGTACCTCCACTGGACTCTTGAGCCATTCGTACCAAGCCGCGCATTTTGCTCGTTCTGCAACCGAAAATTCATGCATTCTTCTATGTTCGATTCTTTTCAGATAGTGATTTAATCGTCGAATGATATTTTATATGACATGGAAGTAACTGAACAATATTCACTTCAAGACTGCGCACAATTCGTTGTGCAAAATACGATTCATGTTAAGTTAATTAACTTATCTAGATTTTCGATGTCAACAAAATAAGTACATGTCATTCGGTCAATAGAATCAGAATTTTCTGACAATTCTCAGTACAACAGGTATAATCATCATAAATCCTATACTCCAAACTAGTATGAGTCGAAATTTCATGACGATCGGATGAATATTTGAGGAGTAATAAAAGTTTAAAATCCGGCGGTTTACATGCGCCACCCTGTACACTACAGTGTACATGTTGTACTTATTTACTAGTTACATATATTAATTGTTTCCGAAAATATCGTTCATGGGGGTGCAAGTTCACTTTCAGCATAGTTTGCAAGCTGCCCGTGTCAACCGAAGCTTGCAGAACATCGTAATTGTGGCAGGTTGTAGCACTTCAGTGTCCTATATAATTCAGTGGTTATAACCCCATGGGTAACCCAATGATTCAACTTGCAGTTCTAATATCAAGTTAAAGAATTAAAGAACATGATGATGAAGATAATAAATAGTCTTGTGTTTTAACGTTGACTTACTTCTATTTTCAAATGAAGGCTATTTTCAGCACATAATGTAGTTATAGGATTCTGTCTTCGGAGACAATTTGGGAAACATCAGTTATTACTTGGATTTTTCAGTCACCATCGGAATGTAAATATAGAATAAGTGGTTTTTGTTCATAAAAATCATATCCCGGCTGTCAATGATGTTGACAATCAGGGAAATGGAGTTGACGTCCAACGAACGAAGTAGGAATAGCAGGAATTTTATATGAAATGGAGTCATGGATGCTGCTCTGTTCGATCATTATTCTGAACTTCGTAGCGAAAATTCTTAGTTTTTCTTACAAACGGCGCAAAATGAATTGAAACAGATGAAAATTAAACGGGAAAAGGAATCGCCCAATGATGTAACTTCTTTCAAACAAATTCGTGTACAATTGTTGCACCTGATAATTTTGCCGTGACGCGACTAGTTTTATCTGCTTATGATCACATTTCTCACTCATTGCGACTCCATGCCAGTGTTGGGATCAGCTAGTCGATTAATCGACTTTCCCATAAGTCATGCGATCAACCGTGCTATTAAAAACCGCAAAAGATTACTTGATGATATTCTGATTGATTAACAACAATGAAATTGAATAAGTGATAGATCAAATTGCCACGCAAAAGATGTGCGGCTGGTAGGATTCGAACCTACGACCAAGGTTAAATAGACCTGTGCTCTATCAACTGAGCTACGAGCCGCTTATGCGACCGTGTCAACTCAACTGGCAGGATCAAACCCTCACCACCACACATCAGTTGTTATAGCAATTATAATCATTGAATAAATAACTCGTCGCAATAGTGACCGCCGACATTAAGGCAGGTAGCGGGGATCGATTGTCCACCAAGGCATCTTAAACCATGTCGTGAATGCAATTAGAAACTATGAAATTAAAAAAGCGATTGATCAAATTGCCACGCAAAAGATGTGCGGCTGATCTGTGAATATCTTCACTGTATTGATGTGCCAGTGTTATGATAGTTCTATCCCTTCATAATCTAAATTTCCGACCGTAAAAAGTACTTTTTAGCATGTTAGAAAATTTCTGTTACTTAATTTCGCTCTCCGAAGTTGGTAGGCAAACAGATTCTTCTAGAAGCCACAGTTCAAGTCTTCAAATCAGTCTGAATGTTAATCGGCAAATTTAATCCTAGAAGCCACATGTGTCTGCCTCTCATCATTGTATCTTCAATTTGAATCTTGTTAAACAGCATTTTCACGATAAAGAGGGGGCGGGAATGAATTATGCGGAAAATTCAAATTCCAAAAATTGCAATTGCATTTCTCCCGGAAATTGTAATCTACATTACCCGTTCCGTCCGAAAGATGAGAGCAGAGGAAAGTAAGAAGAGTAACACCTGGTCTTTTTTCATTAGGTTTATCTGAAGGAAAGAGGCCTCTTGAAATTTTTTTTGAAAAAGCTGAAGCATTGGTGAATATCGGAACACCAGTTTTCGACGCTAACATGTACACCGTGTTGATAATAGATAAAATCGTCTTATGACAATGTTGGGAGAGTGTTTGATTGCGTTGGGATCGATAAGCCGTGCGGAATGCAACTGAAATAATAATTTTTCAAATACATGTAAATTACGCATAGTCTGCTATTATCTTGATTGTACATCGTGTAGGAAAATTAAAGCAACTGCTCATCTAAAGGAACGAATGCACCAAATATATTGTGATACATGTTGTGTCCTTTTTTGACTTGGGATCCACTATTTGAAGCATGAAAGTGACAGTATTACTCACAAAGGCATTACGAGTAGTGCGCATCGGCTATTTATTGCTATTATTGATATATTCATAGCACGTTAATTATAGCTTCGTATGTATTTTGTAAACGGTCCATAAGTTATTCGAATTGGTTGAGGTACTTGATTGTGTAAGAAGTTGACAAAAATTCAGGATTTGTAAAAAGTACTTTGAAGTAAAGCGCAAATCTGTGATGTTCCCATCCGCCGTTTGACGAATCTTCGATTGTTTATCAGAATTGCGTATAATGCGAAAATATCGAGATAATTTGATTACTTAGCCTAGAGCTGTTCTATTGAAAGACAAGGTATCTACAATCCTTTTCATTCCTCGACGATGAAGGTAAATGGCATTGCTTTTATTGCACTTGTACGGATAGATCGGCTGCAGTTAACCATTACACTGTCATGCAAACCGCTAGTATTAGTTGTCTCCTGTGCTGATCCTTTGCGATGTTGGGACGTTTGCACTGTCCAGCACCCGAACCTGGGCAGAATGGCTTGTGCGAACCACCGCCTTGTCACCCCAGCCACCTCCACCAGCAAACATGTTTGTCAGGGGGCTTGTCATAAACTTGAGAAGACCAGTTACATGTCTACAGCTTTGTGACAGCAATTACTGAACTCTTGATCAAATTCTTAATTCAATTTCTTTAATTTGGTGAGTCTCCATCATATAAAAAAATAAAACTCCATATTAAAAAAAAAAATTATTTTCGGTTAGGTTCTGCTATGTTTCCTCAGGCTTGGAGAGACCTTCCATATCGTACATTCGCTATGGTTGGCCTGGACCCCGCCATGTGGTATAGGTTGGAGGTTAGGGGCCGAAACCTTGCTTCATGCAGCCACATGGTTCCTCCCTGATGACTCCGTACATAGCAAACTTAATTTTGGTTTTTTAGGTTTCTGATTTTCACCTTTTGTTATTTTTAGTTAGCTTCTCGTCAGGTCATTGACGAACTCTTGTTACAGTTCTTATTTGATAAAAAATTAAATCGTTTATAAGTATTAATTTATTTCCCTTACCGTCTTCAGTTGAGTAGACTTGCCTTTATACGTATTTCAGTACCTGCTCTATACTAGAGTAGGTTGCTCTATGTTGTCAGTATTATTTCATTCATTCATGACTTTTAATTACCTAATTATTTACAAGATTCTCCACTAGGGTAATTGTTTAACTTTGGCGTCTTCCGTTTCCTGGATCCTTCGAATTTTTTTGACCGTGTCGTGTCTTAATTTGATCCTCCAGTGAACTGTTGTTTCGTATTGCTTTGTATGTATCAAATGAATTTATTGTTCGGAAAATAAATTTCGTGTTCGTGTTTCGACGTGAGAACTTGATGTCGTGTTGAAGGTTAATTTCCGATGCCTGCATGCCTCTTCTTCACACAGTCTACTTAAAAGATGTTCGCTTAACTAGGACAATCTCACAATGGTTAATTCATCATTTGATCATACTTCAGATGTTGTATGATCATTAAAACTTCGTGATCACATTCCAATAGCTAGAAAGCATTTAGTCCAAAAGTCTTATATGTTTTTCTAACAAATTGCATTTAGTTTAGTGGCTTGTATGCAGACAAGTTAAGCTAAGCTCACAGCAAATTGACACATTGAAAATATGCGGCTAAGAAAAAGACTCGACCAGAGAGACTATTCGAGTCTTGTTCTAATCGTGCAAAAATTCATTCCTCTATGCCCAGTAAATTTCTTGGATTAACACAGTCCTCGCTTTCCATCTGCTCTTGATTATCAAAATTTATCGTGTTATGTTTTCTCAAGACATCTTTGAGCTTGGAGTTCGAAATACAGGATAAACACTAAAATAGGTGCTCAGGATCTTAAAAGCACTAGCACAATGAATGCTAGGCTTATGAATGAAATCAATTTTTTAGTGAATTTAAGTCGTCATCAATTTAAATATGATGCGATGAACATGATTATCAAAGAAATTAAAGTGTACATTCATTTAATTAATGAATTAATTTGCAGTTACATCACTACCATTATCAACTACATTTATTTTGTATCAATTAAATGGAGTTTGCATATCTCCAAATACACGCAGCTAGGAAAAGTTTGATATTATGTCTATATAAGAAAGGAGAATTATTAGAGTGAATGTAAGGAAGTATCCACAACGTTTCATGAACATCATAGGCTTTAAAGTACCCCGAAAACTGATGTTTTTTGATTGCTTATTAACGTGGGACCGCCACTAATTTCGGAAGTGCATTACTCAGACATGCAACAATAGTGAATCGACAACAGCATCACTGAATAATAATGAACATTGTCGTTTTCTGTTATTTTTATGATACGAGTATCTACTCCATTTGTATACTTTTCAGGTGCGCCGACGTTTGCAACAATTAAGCGGATATGCTGAGCAATATCGGAAAGTTAATAGTCAAATGCAGCGCTGTCAACATGAGTTGGGGATGATAGAAGCTCAGCTCCAACGCACTGATTATCATCAGCTGAAGTCGGAGATCGAGAAAATGAACGAAGAGATCAGTAAGCATGATAGTGTTTATTTTAAGCATATTTCAACAACAGCTTGTATTTATTATTTATAAAACTTTATATTTCAGTATGGATAGTTTGCCTGATATGATGTAGTAAATTTTGAATGCCTTTGATACTACGGAACATTATATGATGTTTGCTTTTTATTGCTTTGCGTGTTGTGAAATTTGCGCATTAACCAAGATAATATTTATCTTTTTGTGCTAAGCAATGCATTATCTTCCCTACACCCACTCCTGCAGAGGATGATGAAGTAACGAAAGCGACATAAGCATCCAGTGCCCTTTGAGATCGATAATCGTGTTTACCAACAGCCGATTTTGCAAAGGTTTCGATAGACTTAATTAATTATAAAGTAATTTTCTTGACATGCCGCGACTCTCACATGCCTTCACAAAGGTGCTGTTAACAAGGACGGCATCTCGCGCCATTGGACGATTTAGGCTACGTGATATCCTCATGGTAAAATAATACTTCAAGCTGAGAATTATGATTCTTAGATCGTTAGCTCTATTCGTGTAAAATGTGCTGTACATACCGGTATATAAGGAATAACATCTCTGCAGCGAATTGGGATGCTTCAAACTTCAACATGAGAGCTCATTGAAGGATCTTTCTCATCCCATCGACTATCTTAATTAATCTGCGTGTGGAATGCGAAGAACATTTTTCAGTAACAACTCTGATGTTTCATTAAATCGATCGCTGTTAGCACAATCCGGATTGGCCGTGTGAGTGATGTGGTTGATATCCAACGAATAATGATGCTTTTGTCGTGATGTTGTAGCATGATGTACCATCGAAATTGGCATCGTGCTATTTACAGTAAAAGATCAAAAAAGATGAAAGAACCTTTAAGGATAGTAGAAGCTAGGGATCAAGGATACCAAAAAACAAAGGAAGATAACAAAACAGAAAGCAATTCCTTGACATTTCATAGAAAGCTACATGATATTATCATTTTGTCGATCCCTATCCACATTCATACACACTGCCTTACTACGATAGGCTTCATATTGAAAAATTGAAATCTCTCTAGTTTACGATGATTCCTCCTGAATTAACTGCTCTATGCATCGCTTTTCCAATCCTTCTTGGCATTAACACAAAAGAAAAGACAACTCGACCGTCTGCTGATGACATAAATGGACGATTGTTTCAAGTAATCTTTCAAAAAATTGACTTATATGAGCAATCATTTTGATGAATACTGGATTGTGATAGCATGACAAACTTGGAATTTTAGATTGGTGACAGTCTATTATCCATTAAATCAAAGTTAGAGAGCTGTCTTCTTTTTGTAAGCAAATTCTTCAGTAGATGCATATAAATGACAGCCACAGCGATCTGTCAACACTTCAAAAAATCGGTTGATGTTTGTAGAGCCAAAATACGTTGATGAGAATATCCATTAATGCTTCTAATTAGTCCATTAGTTTTTCAGTTGAAAGGGAAGAACTTAAATCTTCCAGCTGCTAAAGCAGGAGGCCAAGATTGTTAGTTGTTACAATACTTCAAGTTATTGAGAAAATATCATTAAATTGCATGCAATTCACATTGATTTAATTGTTTATCATTTGCATATTTATTTCACTACTATGTCGATTGTTTTTGCAGATGAGTTGAAATCTGCTACACAAAAGGCTTGCGAGCGCCGAGCCAAAGCAGTAGCGAAAGTATCATCTGTTCAAAAGTTGTTGGCCAATAAAGCGGCAGTCCGGGAACGAGAGCTGAAGAATGCACAGACGGCTTTAGAGGAGAGCAAAAAACGGGCAGCTGCCAGTGCAAAGCGTCATACTGAACAGGAAGCGACTGTAGATGCATTGAAATTAGAAATTGGAGAGTTTGAGCACGAGGTGAGATACTCGAAGTTACATGCAGATGTTAAGATTTTTGCATTTTAATATCATCAATAATAAAAGTAATGTGACTTTTATCTGTTGATTTTACTTGAACCAGTCGAGAAGCTAGAACTAAGCCTAGTAGCTGTAATAACTGTTGGCCCCAGGTGGTGCACCCGACTGCTCAGATGTTTTAGTTTGGGCTTTATTTCGAATTTTGCACACTCATTATGGCAGGGTCTGATGAAGTATTAAAATGAGTCATCTACATAGACAAGTGAATATTCGAAATACAAGTTGATCTGCATGACAGACCTTGCTATTACAAGTAACATTGTCCTTTTTGCAGATCAAGACTTACAGTGAACAAACCGAGACCGTGAAAACCTCGGTCGCAAATGCGGAGGAAGATTTGCGGGCAAAGGAAGAAGAAACCAATGTTTCCAAGGAGGCCATGGCGGAGGTTAAGGGACGATTAGATAATCACAAAAACATAGTCAAGTCGAAGAATAAGGAAATCAACGAGAAAGAATATGAAATGAAAAAGCGGCAGAAAGAGCAAACCCAGGAAGAATTAAAAGTTGAAGATTTAGCTCACAAAATTCAGACACAGACTAAAGAATCAAAGGATGCAGCGAAAATGGTAAATGATAGTCCAAACTTTTATGTGCATCATAACATATTTTTAAAACCGTACTTCGTATTGAAATTTTTGTGTGCACGGACAACATGGTTAAAAAAAGTTGAAGGGAAACTCAATTTTAAAAGTGAATGAATTCATTGTGTATGTTGGCATTTTGATAACCACACCATTGAATCTCCTTAATTAGTTTCCGTAAAGGCTAGTAAGAGAACCTTGAGCATCTATGCTGATTTCATTTCCAAATCTTGCATATTTGGATATCAGTTGTTATAATCAAAAATGTTCAAAGGTGATTTTGTGTAAGTCGTCGTATCATTAATTTCATAGGTTCTTGCTTGAACTTGCTCAGTAATGGAGGACGAAGCGATAGAGACAAGAGAGAGGAACATTTCCCGCTTTCGCATCCGATTTGCACTTAATACTAGCTTAATACCCTATCTTTTGCATAAAAGTCAAATAGAAATTAATAGTTGATTAATTGAGAAGTTTATTAGAGTTATTCGTACGTATTCACTTGTTTCGTTATCCTTGAATTGCTATATCATTGGTGTAATTGGACTCAGATTTACGGTGTGGGATATTGTGATTTTGATGTGATTCGTATGTTTTGCTTGCGACGGTTCCGGGGTGCGATTGTAAACCGGACTCTTATTAGGAGAGGCATGTACTAATTAGAGCATCCATGTCACTACGGTGTCAAAGTTCTATGCTATGATTTCGTATCGACTGCTTTCTTCTGTTTTCGCTTGTTTGATTTGACGATATTCTATCACCGCTTTGTAGTTGGAGGCGATGTTAGAACAGCACCCTTGGATATCTGAGGAACGAAAGAATTTTGGAAAGCCAAACTCTGCATACGATTTTGCTCAAAAAGATCCTCGCGATGCTCAGAAACGTATCGGTCGTTTACAAGAAACAAAAGAAAAGTTGAGCAAAACAGTGAATATGCGGGCAATGAACATGCTTGGAAAAGCAGAAGAACAATACCAGGAGCTGATAGAGCGTCGTAAGATTGTTCTCGACGATAAGCGGAAAATGCAATTGATCATCGATGAGCTAGATAAGAAGAAAAACGCCGCGCTTATGAACGTGTACAGAGAAGTAAATAAGGTAAGTAGAATTGTGTTGCGTAGATGAGCATTTTTAATATGTCTTGATTCTTGCTGCATCACGTTTGGTGGTCACGCTTGCTGTGAAATTCAGGACTACCCACTGAAGATATCTGTGGGAAGGTGCTCCTCATATGGGCTACATGTCAACCGAACGGGTTGAGAAAGTGTCAATAATTTTATGAGTGAAAAACTCGCTCTCCGTCAGACGTGATGGAGCTTCACCTAATCTCCTTTACATAATACTATTTCGGTTGAAGCCGCTCTTTAGTAAGTGAACAGAGATTCCAACCTAATTGTCCTTATGTTTAAAAGTTATAAAAGCTAACTTTTGTTTTAAAGTAATATACTCCATTGATCTCTTTTCATTGCGCAACACATGTGCTTCATTCATGTCTGCTATTTCAGAGTGGAAATTCTGTAAAAAGTCATAGATTTATAATACACCTTTAATCGCACGCACCCAACTAGTAGCGGGTATTCCCTGTCTTCTAATCGAACGGTTTTAATACCAACAAATTCTGTAGCTTCTTCACACAGCTGCTCAGGAAGTTGTACTTTTATTGAAAGTCGTCTTCGAGCTCAAACGTCTATGGTTCGAGCAAATTGTCAGTCAAGACGTTCCCTGGCGCGATACTAATGGACTCATTTCTTGGATTTACAATCGCAGTGAATGCTAGCTATTGAGTCAACTAAGACTCGAAAACGAAATATAGAGTTGAAATAAACGTCAGTCTCAATGAGATGAGCACGAATCAGTCAATTCATGAACTACATCCTCCAGTTTATCTACATGTACTTTGAATAGATATCCTTGTACTGCTTACTTAGACTGACCAGAGGCAGACGATGATTGATACATGTATTACATGTAACATGAAGTTACATAGTATCAGATAAGTAGTCCGAGTATTTATCACGTGTAGGAATTAGCAGATTATTATTTTGTAGAATTGGTGAAATTAAGATCATAATTTTTTATAGGTCCACTAATAATTCAAAATGCTTACCTTTTTACAACGAAATTATTGATTCACTGAATTCATGCCGAATGAACTTCATTGAATATGCAATACCTGAATAATTGTATAATGATATGGACATTTATTCATACACAGCATTGAAGGCCATATGTAAAACAGGGTAAATATCGGACGGTCAAAAAGTAGTATTCATGTTGAAGTGAGTCGATACTGACATATAGCACTAATATCTGAAGTTTCTGGGACCATTTTTAGAAAAGTAATTTGGACTATCTAAGGCAGTGGCTCCCAACCTTTTTATATGTTCCATGGCCCCTTCCAAATTAATTACTTTACTGTGTCCCTCTTGTTCTATAGGCTACTTGATTTGATAGTTAATTATTTCTTGTTCAATTTCTTTGTTAGGATACTATCAAATTGTATGCCTTCATGCACCTCATGTCAGTGTTCGATTTTTATTTTACAATAGATGCTCTCTTTTCGTTGCTAAGTTGATTTACGTTAATGTACATGTAAGTACTGTATTTTGAAGAGACTTTTGAAACAATATTGTTAACCAAGGAACTATTCGAGTTATTTTTTCGTTTTTTCTCTAATTTTGTAAGTTGCAGGCTAAACAAATCAAATATACGCTTTTAATAAAAACAAATCATTGTGAACAATAATCTGATTGAAATACGATAGAACAATTACACAGAAAAAGTGACACCATAAGATTCAGTTGAATTTCTGATCTTGTCTATTAAGCACAAGCTTTTTGATATTTGGTTTTGCGTTTGAAGTAGATACACGGATGTCACTCCGAACATCAAGGCGATTTCTATATTTAGTTTTGATTAAGACGAAATTCTCTTCTGCTAACGCACATCTGTGAAATATAGCTCATTGTTTTCTTGTCCAATTTCCTCACTTAATTTACGGTGTCGTGGTTGCATGTGTTTCAGGATAATTATCAGGATAATTATCGATTTGTGAAAAATTGAGCCATCTAACTCATTGTAAAATTCAGAAAGAATATATACTCCGACCACACATGCGCATAGTTGTCAATTACTTCTGCTCTTAATAACTTGTCACATTCCCTGAATAATGTGCAGCTAGTAGGAATGGCAGCAACCGAATTGAACTTTTTGATATCTTACTTTGCTTTTCTTGGCTCAGTCTCATAAAAGCGAATCTCAAAACAGCGAAGTATCAGAATAGCGAATTCTCAAAATAGCGAAAACGTATTGCATAATCTTAAGAAGTTCACGAGAAATCATGTTTATTTAGTTTATTAAATGTAATTGGATTAGTAAATAATACCCATCATCAATGCCACTGAAAAGGATATAAATTTCCTTATTTACATGTACCATGTACAATGTATATGAAATCTCTTTATATGAATATTCTCTAAAAACCCATTATGTGCGAGACAGCCCTGGCATGAGCTTGGCGACTGAGTTCATTTGAAATGTATTAATCGCGTAATCGGTCTCGTCTTTCGTTTAAAGCAACATATTCCATCTTTCTCCTTTTTGTTGGTGCCCCAAAATCCAGTTGACTCATCATGATGTTTGAATCAATTGTTCGTTTTACTTTATTGTTTATTGTTGGGACATTTAAAAGATGCTAGGATATATAACAATGCAACCCTTGAGTCACATGGCAACAATTTCCAAAGATCTATCGGTTTCCTTTTCACAATTATTCTGTAATTGTACAGAAATAAATAAATAAACGATGGTGATGATATGGTCATTTATGTTATCTATCAATCAAAGAAACATAACTTCTCGAGGACGTCTTAAGATTGTGCAACACGTTTTCGCTATTTTGAGATTCGCTATTGTGAGACGACCCCCTTTTCTTCACTTAAAAGTGAAACCACAATGCATGGATATTTCTATTGAAAAACATTTTACTGTCTCTCCTGCAGTCATTCGGGAACGTTTTTGGAACACTGCTTCCCAACAGCAATGCGAAACTGGTCCCTCCTGAAGGAAAAACTGTCCTCGATGGACTCGAATTTCGTGTAGCTTTTGGAGACACATGGAAAGAAACCTTGAGTGAGCTCAGTGGTGGACAGAGGTGACTATATTTATATACGCATGCTTACTGTACTGGCAAATAAACCGGCCCTCGGCCGCTGACTGTTTTGAGGGAAAATAATTAATTCAGAAACCGGCCTCTTTATCCTCCTAAATTCGCGCACGAGCTTCTTATTATTTTGTATTTGTAGACTGTCACCCAACATCAGTAAAACGAAGATTTTTAAGCTATTGTTTGAGTCGTCTTGTTGGAGACGTCTTACAGAGCATCAAACATCGCAAAATTCCATTTGTTTAAAAAGCTCCATGCACTTCCGAGTTTGCTACACATAATAATGTAATGATCAAACATTCATTTAATCACTCAAAATGAGATTTGTCATTTTTATGATTTTGATCGAGCTTCAAGGCAGACATCTTCCAGAGTAGGCAGAAATGGGATATTCCTCGTGGTCGGTAGCTTTACCGATGTTAAAGATAATGAAAACGTCATGACAACCGATGTTGTTGCTGCAGATAACAAACAGATTGCTCTGATCACGAAATGATATTCACAGAACTCAAAGCAGCGGTTGTTTGTGAAACTGACTTATTATATTTTTTGTTCTTCCTGTGCTCTAGAAATCGCGTTATTTCTAATCGCTTATAGATAAATTCTAAGAGCGTTGATGAAAAGTTTATCGATATGTAGGTCATACTCATAATAATATGATAGGAGCTGAGCTACAGCTTGTTTTTCTTTGTTTTATCATGTTTGGTTGCGCTATTTGTGTTGCCTAGAAAAAGTGTGCATAAATGAAGGGTTGTCAGAAGATAAAACTTCGCTGTTATGCATGGGGAATTTTTTGGCTTTTTGTTGCAGGTAAGCTGGACTAGTTCTTTAAGCTTAATATAAGAAATGTAGCGGAATTGGGGTCGATGAAGACAATAGTAAATCGTCTAGCAGAGTATAGCTTGTAATTTGACAATTTCTTAATATATGATAAGCTCATGCTTCTGCAATCACTCATCAGTATGATCTGTGAAAAGAGCTGCGACCTGCCCTCACCTGGTTTAATTATTGCAGACAAAAGGTCATCATGAATACTCCAATCGTCATACACATTGACAGTAGAAAACAAAGCGCATATAATGCGATCGCATAATTGAATCAATGTTCACACAATTGAATTGTTTACGAATTTCCAGACTTTTGATAATATTTCAAAAGTTATTTGTAGACCCATGACAATCACATACGAATTGTGAGAAAAGGAATTAAAAAATCCTATCCCACGGTAAGCCTGTGATATTTAATATTCAAGAAAAGCAGACTTGCTAAAGTAGACGAGGCATAGAGACTGTGCGCCACAATTTCTGGACAGTCGATTAATTCATTTAAGCGTGCTTTTAGTATATAAGTACGCCTGTATGTTTTTCGATGTATGTATGTGCGAGTTTTGCGAGATTCAGCTTTGGAAACACTGAATCTGTGAACATTCAAACTATTTCCAAATCAAAAGTATGGTAGAAAAAACTCTCCAAAGTTTTGTTCGACAATTTCTTAAATTAAAAATGAAAAATCAGACGGGCCTTCGGCGTCTCCTAAGTAAAGTTTACAATTTGATAATCATGCAAACCGTCACCACACTACTTAACATAACTCATGTCTTCGAATAAATACTACACACAATAACATCTCGTCTGTTACCATCGACCTTTTGCAGGCGCTGGACGCCGAAGGCCCTTCTGATTTTTCCGTTTAATGTAAGAAAATGATCGACCAAACCTTTGGGGAGTTTTTTTACTGTACTTTTGATGACACAATGATTCCCCGACGACTGGTCTGCTATTCCATTTCCCAATTTCTTGCGTACACAAATCACATAGCACTATTTAGTTCCGATCTCGTTCAAAACAGGGAGTGGAGAAAAGGAAAGGAAATGAATTATTATGCGAAGCTTTCTAAGCTCAGATCAGGCTTCCCAATATAATTATTGGAATCTTTAAGTCACATCATAAGCAGCTATAGATGTTAACAACAATAATTCATAGCAAGTGTTCTTACCTACAGGTCTCTGGTTGCACTCTCCCTCATCTTGGCGCTACTTCGTTTCAAACCGGCACCCCTCTATATCTTGGATGAAGTAGATGCTGCTCTCGATCTGTCACATACTCAGAACATTGGCCAGCTTATCAAACAGCAATTTCCTCAGTCTCAGGTGAGTCGGAGTGAACACTGGTCTCCATTTCGTTTAGTCTCTCTGTGGTCGAAACTTAACTTTCTCAGCTGATCCTAAGGAATTAGGACATACTGAAGTCATATATTTAAAATGAAGGAAACATGCATATTTGCATATTTACCTTACTAAAAAATTTCGCATTCAATGTTGGTAAGGGATTGGAGTTAATATACTGAGTATCAGAGATGTAGCGGGTCAGAAATTTTCTAGACCAAATCGGTCGTTCGGTATGTCCTCAACAGATTACATGTCCAACATTTCAATGCGCCTTGCTCCTGGCACCATCATGAAAAATGGTTTGCCGGCTGGGAATCGAACCCAGTTCGCCAACTCCAGCGACGCACATCCTCTACGACCTTGTCAAAATGTGCTCAAAATATGAAAATCACTCAATTTTCAAATCACAATTTTTCATAAATAAAAACTTGTAAGTATGATACTGCCACGGGGAGGAAGAGTATTTTCTGAGCTCTCTTTTGATATACTGGTCATCAAAATTGGTGAACTAATCAAAAATTAGTGATATCGTGAAGTTATCCCAAAATCATGACCTTTTTGGTTGAAAATGTTAAGTTCTCACTTTTTCATCAAGAATGTTGGCGTTTGGTATCTTCAGAATCTTTGCGATGTAAGAAGTGCGATTATGTAAGCTATATTCATATAAGCTTTTTCAAACGTCAATACTTTTTTTCATTTCCGCAAAAAAAAATAAAAAGTTTTACTACAGACAACCCCAAATTGCTTGTTCGCGCTTTTTGTTGCTTTGTTCGCCCAATATTGGAGTACTGCTCCCAAGTATGGAGTCCTCATTTGATTGGAGATATAAGGATTGTTGAAAGAGTACAAAAATATTTCACTAAGCAGGTTTGTCTGCGAGCGTCAATTGAATTTGATTGTTAATGACCGTTTGATAAAACTAAAAACTTGATTTGACATTGACTTACAAAATTGTTCATGAACTTGTTGACTTACCTTTTGAAAATTTTTTTAGTTTTCATAACACAGTTACCATCTGTATACGTGGTCATTGTTATAAATTAAGGTCTCTTGGTCGTGTACATTCGGATTGTCGTAAATACTTCTTTAGTAATCGTGTTGTTCAAATTTGGAATTCTTTGCCTGTTGATGTAATTTCCAGTCCCACATTATCTTGTTTCAAATTCAGACTACGACAGCTCAACCTATCACATTATTGTAAAGTTTTTGGATAATTGTACATGTTTTTCTCCTGGCTTCACATAAGTGTTGTTCATCAACCAGTGTTGCCATTTGTAGAAGTATATCTTCTTCAATAAACTAATTCTATTCTATTCTATTCTAAAAAAAGTAAACAAACACCATGTAAGGTGAATGAATGTTTAAACAAGACAATTGGCGGAGGCATATCTTTGTTCTCTCATAGCAGCTACCGATTGTTTACCTTCATTGTCTGTGTATGTACTTTTGGGGAAATGAGAAAAAATACTGAAGAAGTTTGAAAAAAGAAATATTGCACTTCCATGAATATAACTTCCATATTCGCATTCACAACATCGCAAAGATTCTGAAGATACCAAGCACTAACATTTTTGATGAAAAAGTGAGAACTTAACATTTTCAACCAAAAAAATGTCATGATTTTGGGATAACTTCACGATATCACTAATTTTGATTAGTTCACCGATTTTGATGACCAGTATGTCAAAAGAGAGCTCAGAAAATACTCTTCCTCCCCATGCCTGATTCATTATCATGCTCACGGTTTTTCTTTTAGAAAAATTACGTTTGTAAATTGAGCGATTTTCATATTTTGAGCACTGTTCAGCAAATACAGTAGCGGATACAAGTCTATCATAGCTCATTTTGAAGCTGAGAATGCAAGCTCTCGAATGATGTATGGCACGTTGTTGTGCGGCACGATTGAAAGGCATGAGAATCGATTGAATTTCAGTGAATTTTAGGTGGTCCGTTTTTTATGATCAGCTCTGTAGTTGTTGGCCAAGTTTGTGATCCGTATGTCAACACAGACAGAATGCAGATTTCGAATAATCTTTAATCTTTTCTTATTTTTCCTTTCCATGCTTCTTGATATTAGATATGGCTTCAATTTTCAAAAGGAGTTCCACGCATAACGTATTTTTTTGAAATTTCCTTTTATCTTGGTGGGATTGGAAGGAGATTAGCTGACCTAAGTAAACAATGCCATCGACATAATCGATCTCTTGTTCACCGATGCAGATAGAACTGTTTTCGGAATTTTGGTTTTGTCGATATTTATGTTCAATCCAACTTTTCTTCCGTTTAAGAAAAGAAAAATAAACTTTATTAGTCAATACAGCGAGCGGTATATGACAGGGTATGCATCAAGAGAAATAAAACATCTCAAAAGTTTCACAACATAAACCGAGCAACGTTAGGAATACCTGGAAAATTTCACAAAGGAGTTGTTCATCAACTCGTTAAGAATGTTTTGGAAAGATGTTGCGTCATCGTATGGATGGCAATATCGTCTGCAGACTGTAAGTTCAAAAGGCGCTCTCCATTGACTTCGATTCCTGTCTCGGTTGGAAAGTTACATCATCTAAAAATCTCCTCTCGATTTCCAATCTTTCCTTGCTTGTGTTAATCATGTCTTAATCCAATAGCTTGTTATTTTAAGGGATCGATGAAGCGAGTTTTGAGACCCATACAATATGATAAAAAATATCCTGATAACCTTCCAAGCCCCTTATACTACCATTCGATTTGTACCTAAGAGATGAATTTCGCCAGTGGATTACATACAGTTAACTTGATGAAAAATACGGAAAACTCAATTTTGTTTTTTTTTGAATTTGAAATTTTGTAATCGAACAACAAGCAATGGCTCAATCACCGAATTCTGTGTTCATTTTTTTTACTGAATTTTCACCCCTAGCACAGCTATTAGCCATGAACGAAGCTAGGGGTTATTCAATGAAAAGTAACAAATTGTATTATTTTGAATAAATAAAATTTTAAAAAAAACAGATCTTCCAATCTGATTAAGCTGTCCCCATCAGAAACCTATTCGCACGCCTCTTGAAAGTATCAAGATTGTATTGGTCAGGGAAAGTGGTCTGGGGAAGCTGATTCCAAAGCTGTGCCGTGCGAACAAAAAAGCTTTTCGAGCGACTCACAGTACGTGCGCGTTCTAAGCTCACATTATAGCATGTGAGTGCATTAGCTCTGCGTGTGCTTCTGGAGAAGATCTTAGGTTTGGGTACACACTCATTTACTGCAGAGCTGCTTCTACCGAAATAGTACCTGTAGAAGAGACTGAGTGAAGCAACATCCCGTCTGACGGAGAGCGGCTGCAACTTGCTAGCAAGTTTTTCACCCATGAGATTCTTGACACGTTTCTCAACCCGTTCAAGGAGGTTAAGATGCGTTTGTGTGACAACAATACTCCATCAGAGGACGAATAGTGGACCTGTAAAGATAGCAGACAGTCTGTGGTGAAAGATAGCTGCTGGCACGATAGGGACTACCAATGCTTTGAGCTGCCTGCTTGCTAATGGATTGGATGTACGGTTTCCATGACAAGTCTTTCGTAACCGCCAATCCAAGGAAGGAGATGGCATCTTGTTCTCTGATCCTATTATCTGACATCTTAATGCTATGATCATCATCATCTCCTTTAAGTCGTGAGTGCAGAATACTCTGAGTTTTTGAAGGATTGAAGGAAACAAGCCAATTGGCGCCCCATTCTGAGACCCTACGTAAGTCTTCATTAAGAACGTCGCATAACTGCTGACGTTGCTGAGTGTTTTTAGCGAGTCGCTCATTGGAATTGAAGAGTGTTGTGTCATCTGCGTACATCACCAATTTACTCACTAGGCAGTCTGGGAAGTCGTTGATGTACAGCAGAAAAAGAGTGGGTCCCAAAATTGACCCTTGAGGAACTCCTGCATTGACAGACTTGGTGGAAGACTTTTGTCCATCTAAGACGACAGATATCTGCCGGTCACTAAGGAAAGAAGCAAGAAGTTTGTAGAGTTGATCAGCAACTCCATAGGACTTTAGCTTCATAAGGAGTCCCTGATGCCAGACTTTATCGAATGCCTTGGAAATATCCAAGGCAACTGATCTTGTCTCACCTTGTCTGTCAAGGACACGACTCACATGTTCAGTGACATATGAAAGAAGATCTGCAGTTGATCGAGAGTGCCTGAAGCCATACTGTTCTTCAGATAGAAGGTTCTGAGTTTCAAGGAAGTTAACAATGTGTTGGTTAATCACTGCTTCAAAAATCTTGCCAGCAATTGGAAGCAGGCTGATAGGACGGTAACTAGATGGAAGAGATGAGTCAGAACCTTTCTTTGGAACTGGAACCACGGAAGCTACTTTCCAACAAGAGGGAAACTCACCGGTGGATACACATCTACTAAACAGTTTAGATAAAAGTGGAGAAAGCTCAGGTGAGAGATGCTTGAAGACCGAAACCGGGATGCCATCAGGTCCACTAGACTTAGAGCTATCGAGACCGGCGATGATCTTTTTGACGTTTCGTATTGTGACTGAAGGAGAACTAATTGTCTCATCAGTGCGCGTGGGAATTGGAGGTGGAATTCTACCTCCATCGTCTAATGACGAATTCTTTGCAAACTCCTTGCAAAGAAGCTCGGCTTTGTCTGCTGAGGTTGTCGCCATAGAAGTACTGACTTCGGCATGACGGAGTGCTGGGATGGAGGATTTGTTCCTATTGGTGACACTGTTGTAAATCCTCCAGAAGTCCTTAGAGCCAAGCTTTTGGGTAGCAATGGATTTCCGTACATACAAAGCGTAACGGCTTTTGGCCTGATGTATGGTTTCCTTGCAATGTCTACGTGCGGTTTTGTACAATTCAAGATTGCCAGCGCTACTGTCACGCTTATACTTATAGAAAAAGTGGTCACGCTGGCAACTTGCAGCTGCACATTCTGGTGTAAACCAAGGTTGTGAGTGGGGCTTCATTTGGAAAGTACGGTGAGGAATGTAGGCCAACATCCCTATCTGAAGCCACTCTGTCAGTTCTTGCGCCGACTTGTGGACGTTCTCGCTCAGAATCAAATTCTCAGCTTGAACTTGACTAAGAAAAGTGCGGAATTGATAAACTGTTCTATGGAAGGGTGCAGACGGTGTGGAGCAAATTTGTTTGCCAGAAACTGTGATAACACAGTGATCAGACGTGCCGAGGGGAGAAGTAACCTTGTGTGAAAAACAAGTTGGATTTGAGGTGAGAAACAGGTCAAGGAGATATCCAGTATCCCCAGCTCGGTCAGGCACTCTGGTAGGACAAGTGACAATTTGACTAAGGTTGTGAGAGACAGCGAAATCCTGGGCTGCCTGACCGGAGAGATCGGTGGTGCGTGAGTGCACAAGCCAGTCAACATTGTGCACGTTGAAGTCACCAAAAACGGCAACTTCAGCGCTGGGATACTCTTGTAGAAGATAATCGATCTTGTCAGAAAGAACATTGAAAATATCAGCATTAGTTGATGGAGAGCGGTATAGGAAAAATAGAAGAAGAGTGGTCTTCTGCAGCGGCGCAATGAAGGCAAGATACTCATGCCTTGGATCCTCTGAGCTACGAAGCCTTCTCAAGGGAAGGCTTGTCTTGGCATAGACTCCAAGACCATGACAAGGTGCTTTATCCATCCGGTGAAATATGTATCCATCAGGAGTAACGTCGCTTGATGACACACTGGGATCTAACCTGGTTTCCGACAGGGCTAGAAGATCTGGTGACTTACCTTGCAGGAAGATGTTGATGTCGTCGTAATTGGACCTCAGTCCTCTTACGTTGCTGAAGCTGATCCTGAGAGGGGTTTTGAGCTTGACGGCTTGACTACGTTTCTTGTGTGTCTTTCTCATTTTCATAATTTCTCATAGAATATCAATCAAATAAACGAAAATTATACTGTACAACAAAGTGATACAAGAAACATTGGAAGGCATCAGAAAAACGTAAATAATAGCAACAAAGCTGCAATAAATAATACGCAAAAAAGACACTTATAGGCACAGTTCATGTCGCAAAAGCTTGAAGAAACCCAAATGAGAACCCCTTTGCTGTAACAATGGGTACAAGTCAGGTAGGCCACAGAGGAACCGGATACAGCTACACGGGCTAAACCCCTCAGTAAAGCTACCCACGCATGTCCGTGGCAGTGGAACTGTACCGCCTTTTTTCGAGCAGTTGACCGGGCCTGCCTCCCAATGCATTACCAGTGGGTTCGGGACCCTCGAACTACCTGACGCCCGTATGCCGTGAATACGTTGGATCTGTCACACCTTAACCTGCAACAAATGGGGAAGTGCAAAAGAGAGCAGTGGAAGGAAGTTCGATCACAAATGAGCCAAATAAGTGCCATGCCCAAAAACCTGATTCAACAACATGAAACATCTGATGACTGTTCATATTTCGCAAATCAGGGGGTGGTGTTAATTGGGACGGCCGAAACCTACCACACATTTAAAATAAACAAACGTGGAGAAAAAGAATGAAAAATTAATCAAACATAAATAAATTCAATAGCTTGTTATCAATTGCTATCATATTGTTATCAATGGCTTAAATGTTCATAGCGTATTAACATTTGAATTTGAGACAAGATACCTTATGTATAACTAGTTAATTATGATTATAATTCTAGAGCTCTACACTTGCCATGATTCCTGATGCTACGCTCACTTTGTAATATGATGAGTTTTTCTTTACAGTTTGTCGTTGTTTCCCTGAAAGATGGAATGTTCAACAATGCAAATGTTCTTTTCAAAACCAAATTTGTGGACGGTATTTCCACAGTAACTCGACATGTTCCAAAAACAGGCGCAGCGAAGCCCAGTGAAGATGCCCGAAGGCGTCGGTGAAACGTGCTTTTACGTACCATCTGACTATCTGAGTTTGTGCATCGATTTTATTTTCTATATTTTGTATGGTTTATATAATTTTTGTACCACACCTGACTTTTTATCGTTGAATAAAATTGTATTTTCTCACTCTGACTTTTTCGTCAATGCTCTTCGAGCGAAGTGATCGATATTATATTATATCGTAGCTGTGGTAATCAGTATTTTAAGAGCCTGTATTACATTTTATATTCTTGATTTTTCTCGTTTTAAGAGCTGATTATTTATACTTTAATAAGTTTCTAATCGAGCAATATGATTTGATTCAATCGCTCAAGTTAATCAAAAGTCGGTGCAGTCGGGAGATCACTATTTCAATACGGCAAGAGTCATATCGACTGCTTTAAGTCGAGTCTTATAAGTGCAATTAACCGTGTTTCTTTAAGTGTTGTAAAGGGTGCCATTTTTTTTGAAGCTTCGATTTTATTTCAACGTAAATTTATCTGTCACAGATTTTTCCCGGTGTTCGTTAGTGTTCTGGTTAGCAAGCTTACATTGACAATTCAGTAAGTAATTAAATCAACAATCCTTCTGTAGATTTCCAACTAAGTCAGAAAAGCAATGCTTGACTGGTCATATTGCACCTCCGAAGTTGCAGCAATAATGAACGACCGTGAAGTCGCCTATCAACCCGATGAGTTTGCTATAAATTATGTTTCACAACATAAAATGCCTTTTTACATAATTTGTATCAGTTTAGAGAGTGATCCACTGCAATGATTATTTCTGTGTGGGCTTAACTCCAAAGTCAGAAAATATTTTGCAGCAATTTCAAATACAGAAGCTTCGCTAACAATTATCATTCTTTGTAGATAGTATACATAACTTGCAACATATGTAAGTCAAAGCATGTTAGAACTGGATTATTTTGATTTTATTAAGATACAAATTAGGCTGTACTTGTAGGCTAAATTTGACAAGATTTAATCTGAGTAATATCACTTGTTTAGTAGCAGCTTTTTCTCTCTGCCGATCCAATATAGTCCATCCAATATATTGGTAAAAATTGCGAAGTCATGGATTTCCAGTCCCTTGTAGGTCTGTTGCTGAATTTGATGCTGTGCGAAAGTTGACTGCGGTATAGCAATAAGGAAACTTCATTCTAAATGCATGTTTGCGCGAATATTTGCTCAATTTCTATCAAATTCAACCTATCATAGACAGTCTGACAATAGAAAAGCTCTGAATGAACTGTTAGGCCAACTTAGAATGATTACTGATATGCGAAAAAAGTTGATGTAAGCTAAAACTGTATAATTGATGACCTCTGTTTCAAACGCTCAAAAAATGATCCCTATTTCCGGTAATGAAATTTATTGTATGCGACGCTCACAAATTAATACCACATATAGCCTAATCATCTTCATAAATAAAGCAAAAAATATGTAAAGGCACTCTAAAATCGATTACAATTGTACTCAAAGGTCAGCAAATCAGTACAGAAATGGCAAGACGAATTTCGTGCAATTGCAATGAAAAATGTACGAAGCAAGCTTAGATTATAGTAAAAATGCAACGAAGTACGAAACAAAAGTGAGCAAAAACTTGATGAAATGAAAGTTTTGCATATCGGTCGAATATCAAGATTCGCAAAATGCGTATTCGAGAGTGGAAGGTTCGAACGAAGTATTCGAGCGAAATGATATTCGCGCCCAGCACTTCTCCTAGAGCTTTTTGCGGTTGATTGATAATCACTGGGCTAGATGATCTTTCATCCTTCATCACACATCTATATGCCGCAGCTCCTTGCTCAATGTCTGGAGTTTGGTATGTCAGTCTAAGCTTATTGTTTTACAGAAAAAAATTTCAATAATATCAACCTATTGAATCGCGTTTTCTTTGAATTTGACATGTAATAGGGAGTCGGTCACAAGGAATGGAAAATTCGTTATCGTCAAAAAACACTTTGTAGCTTATTCAGACTTTGTTGACAATATGATTGCGGGTGTCGACAAGCAGCAAGCGAAACTTATCCGCATAATCCCTGATAGGAATTCGGGTTTACAAGCTGGTTGCTGAGTGTCACAACATATTATTTTAATTACAAGCACACAAATCTCAACAAATCCTTGCAAGATTTTAACAATTTCTACCATTGTGTACGCAAGTTACTGCATGGAGTTACGACTTCTCAAGTTTAACACGCAATATTGATGAGTTCAGGATATGCTACTAAAGATTCCAATAGTCAATACCGTTCAGGGTACCAGTAGAATTCTGTTCTTCTCTGAACGTCGATATCACTTCCTTCATATTGCATGTGAGGACACTGTTGAGAGGTGAGATCATTAGTTTTGTCTTAGCTAGCCTATACTTACTGAAGAGATATTGAATCGCTTGACTTTTTAGAAACGTTCATCGTCATGAACATGTCAAAAATAGCAATATAGGCTACTACTTGAAACGTTACATTTATTAGTTTAGGCTCTTTGAGAATCATTTCCTTTTTCAGTTGGTTGACGGACAAATTCACATCTAATACTCCATTACGTCGATATTTGTGTTTACATTATGCCGGTGTTACGGTATACAGTTTCCCTGGGTTACACTTTCCGATCGGAAAATCTAACCTGGGTTTCATTTTCTGGGTCAAATAACTATCTCATTAAACCACTAGGATGTGTAAGAAACATGCTGTAAACTCTAACCATGGTTTTAGTTTCCGGTAGGAAATTCAAATAGAGGGAGAGAGAGAACTATAACACCGGCCTATATCAAGAGGATGCTTAACATTTTGATCATTCATCGTATAGATCTCATCATTAAAAGCGATGGCCACAATGTGAATTTTCAAAAAGTTTGCTACTGTTGGCAATTTACGGTTGTACACTTTACGGGTGTACAGCACCCGACGCCATCTTCAGCGCAAGATATTTTCGCTTGTGATTCTATTAGCCAAATTTCCTTTCGTGTTTTTTAATGAATATATGACCTCATTAGACAATGAGAGTCTTGTGTTGCAATTCTAGACATATAACTAAATAAAACTAGATAATGGTTTAAGAACGGATCGGGTGAGTCATATCCGAGTATTTTCCGTAGTTCGTTTGATCTGTTCAATCTTGTATTTGCGACCAACTCTAAAGTGATTGATGCCCATTAATCTACAAAATAGTACAACATTAGAAGTTGAGTCAGAAGCCATTAAAAGACTTTGCTATTTATCATTAGAAACATGAACAAAATTTAAAAATTTGAATGGCAGCTTATCTCAATGTATTGTCATATGCAAGACAAAGCATACTAACCTGGTACGATACGCAAAATACTTCTTCGACTCGCAATAAGAAATGACTTTTCAGTTCCGTGATGAACAAATGTGCACTGCTGCAACCACAGAATTAGACAGGTCGTCTCTTCTTCCGTTTGACTAGAAGGGAAGCATTGGAACATGTAACGTTAATGAAATGGCACAATCTGCTGAGTAAATACCATAGCAATCGAACAATGAGAAGCCAGTTCAACATTGAACACGCCAAATTGTGCAAAGTTTCATTGACTAGTGCTATCAACCGGATCACACAGCAAAGAGACAGTCGATGTCAAGTTCTACAGAGAAGTTTGTGAACGTTTTTTCATGCGCCTGCTAACTTTTTTTAAAATGATCGGAGGGCCCATCATTATCGAGAAAACTTTTGCGCAATGATCTGAATTCTTCGAATCAGAAGGAGTCGTGGCGATCGGAGCATTTTGAAGGAATTCAGAGCAATCCGCAAGCGACGCACGACTGTTTTTCCTATTTCTGTAAGGTATTAAAAATTTCTTTTTGCCCACTTATTAGGTTCCTGCATGTGCCATCTGTTTGAATCAGTTTGCACTTCTAGCAAAGTGATACGATTAAACAATCTAATTCAGTAGCTGCAACACAGCGACCGCACACCGTTGTGTGAAATGACGCCGTGGCCGTGAAGCGATTGATGAAGGTGAGAGACCGCTCTAATTCGAAATATAGAACAGGAAAGCAATGAATAGCCACCTTGCATTTTATTTCTTCAGGGTAGCATGGGTTCCCCTCCTAAGTGTCAGTGCAAAGACCATGCCATTGAGGTTATGAATATATTTGTACAGCGGTGTATCGAAGATAGTGATGAGGACGATTCCTAGATGCAGACATTTGACAACGTCGCTAGTGATGAACAGGTTCAAAAAGATCCTGAGGAACAGTTCGACGAGTTGCCTTCGGACGACGAAAATTAGAAAAGTAGGGCCTACTTATGTAAAGACATTTGAGGTCCAATAAGGTAATTGCGTCTTAATAAGCAAAGGACAAATATTGTAGTTTCTGCAATAAGCCTAATTATTATTTTCTAATGAATTTTGGTATGTAATAACTATAGTTATTACAAGTTATTATATATATATATATACCTAAACACAAAAACTTTAAGTCCGGTAAAAATGCGGTTTGTATTTGAGAAAAGCTACTAGCATATGAAAATCGGTAGATTAAATGCAAAACACTCTAAAATCACGGCGGGTAATTACGTCCATGTTGACAACTAATATAGAATGTCTTTCCTTGCCAAAAAGACAGAAGTCACGCCGATAGTCATCAGCATTACTTGAAGTCTCTGATTGTTTCATGAAACTATTGACCATTTTTCACAACTGTTTATCTGTTGAGGTCTGTGGCTACGAGCAGATCTCCTTCTGATCGGATAGTCATCATCGCCGTAGTGGAATGTCGAACCTGGCATGAATTTACTTAAGTAGGACCGCAAAACTGAGGTTCGGGCTGAGTTCCGTATTTCCATTATTTTTTTAGCCGGGCAATGCCCTTTATCTCTGTACATGTACATGGATGATGGTAGCCCTGACATATTTAAGCCCGGACTACTCAATGCCGCTCCTTATTCCATGACAATCTGATGCACTTAGTGTTAGTTAAATACCTAGATAAAGTAATTCTTTAACCGAAATGAGCTCACTGTGCGATATTCAATAATTTCGAAAAAAGCTGTTTTGGTCAACTATGTGAAGCCTTAACAAAAACGTCAAAGATGTGAATTAAGTAAATCGAAGCAGGAGGTCATCATAATATTGTCTCTTTTGTCCTTGTATGCTGCTCGCAACACCAGAATTGTGTTCGAAAAAATCCAAGTTGTCTGGACACAATAAGACTTTGTGTGCCTATAATTTTGAAAGCTGAAAAGATGGCCGAGCTGTCAAGTGCTGAAACATTATTGAATAATTGAATAACTTAAAAACATATCTTCATTAGACTTTGATTATTTAAATCCTTGTGAACGGTACCTTTGTTGAAGTGGCAACTGAATAAAGTATTAACTCTATTTTACGCGGGCTATTTTGATCTCCGTAAAACCTGGTGCCAATTGATGTTCCCATGATTCAATCGTTTTCAAAATTTCAGTACAATACAATTCGATTATTAATTAATGGTCAGTTTTTACAAACTCGGTCATCTTATTACTATAAATAGCAGTTAAAAATGCATATGAATTTCATTTTTTCAAAAAGTTGATCTTTGAGCATGCTGGAAATTGGGACAGTATTCAGAGTATGTTTGATTGCAATGGGATAGTGACCCTAAAAGCAACTCAAAAAGGAAACCTTGAAAATACATGAAAATTGCATATTGTCATAGTTAGGCTGCTGTATCGTGAACAAAAGAATACTGTAACTGCATCTAAAATGAATCAATGCCCCAAAAGATTGTGGGGCATGATGATCTGCCTATTTTGGGAATTGGGATTTTGCATCACAAAACGGACAATGCTACTGGGCATGTCCACAGTATCGGACGGGACATTCACAGAACAATTTTTGATCTTTCAAGGGATCTGTATTTATATTGATAACTTACCATCTAAGTTATGGTACACAAAACATAATTTGAGGTCTCCAGCTAAAGATTTCATATAGTGGTATTTATCATAAGATATTTATTCATCACAAACGAAATGATAATATTTTTGTATCGGACGGGACACATAACATACCTATACTATCGTACAACTTTTATTTTGAAATACTCTGCCAAGTTTATGGTTTCAGAAATCTTTATGATGCCAGGTTCTTTCAGTTACCGGTATATAGTGATGAAAATTTTCCGTGGAAAATTATGGAAAAATTTGGAAAATATTGGAAAATTATGGAAAATTTTGAAAGTTTTGACTTTTTTGATAGGCCTTATAATTTGAGCGCTTCCACTGCCGAGGCAGCTGCGTACCAATGAATTGGGCCTAATTAACTCTTGATTTCATGATTATTTCGATTAAAGCGATCGTAGCAATACGATTTCCGTCCGCAGATTTTTGAACATTCCTTTGCCACCAGTGGCTTGTACTAAATTGTTAGCATTTTTAATTATCACACAGACACCGTTTGGGGTAGCGTGAATCTTGCTTTACAATAGGGGTATAATTTCATGCAATGTGAAAGATGTAGATCAGAGCAAAAATAATGCACTTCATTTTGGAATTTGCTAATTGTTAACTTGAAAGTCAAGCTTTATTATGCAGCGTTGATCATAGTGATGCCAATTCTCCGTGTCGATGAACATGTGATGAAGTAAGCACACAGTCCACGCAGCATTCATGAGCGACCTTATTGGAATAAAGACTGTAAACTCGTGAGATATTTGGAAACTAGAGATATCTGTGATGAGTAAAAGAATATCTATAATAGCTTCAAACTTCTGGCGCAATGTCCGATATCTTCGTTGAGGATACACATACTACATTTACAGTTCTGATGGTCAGATAGTTCCAAATCGATTTCATCAGATCTGCCCAAATGAATTTCAGATATGATCCAGATGAATTGGAGATTCTCCAGTTGAATTGAAGATCTTTTCAAAGTTGAGCTTGTGACAGATATCTGAAATTCAGCTGGAGAAATCTGAAATCCATCTAATGTCTGAAATTCATTTGGAAAGATCTGAAATAGACATGGAAAAGGTGCAATTGGTACCAAAAGTTGACATACAGGGATGATAGAGAAGTTTTCGGACTTTGAATATTACATAGTCTTTTCAAACGACTATAATAAGTCTACAAAACAAAGGAATAAACGTCAATCACCAAAAAATAAATTTCAAAATTTTCCAGAAAATTTTGAAAAAAATGGAAAATTTTCCATTTGCATCACTACCGGTATAACATGAAAAATATCTGTGGTGTTAGTTTAGTCAAATATGTTTTCGTCGTTCATCTGCGTTTAAAACCTTCTGGTATAGGACGGGACATTATCGACTCTTAAATAAAGTATAAGTGAAATCATGATTAAAAGTTAACAAATTCTTGAAATGTTTATAAATAGTCCAAAAAGAGCTTTAGAAGTCGCTTTATGTCACCTATTGATAGTTCTAATACATGTGTTTTCAAGCATGAACTCAAAGTTTTTACGATTTTGATCTGTTTATTCCCAGATTTTTGAGTAAAGAAAAATTATCATCATACAAATTAACTGCTGTTGTAACAAGCCAAGTATATGTCGTTTACAAGAATCACTGCATAGCTGATTGATTTTTGAAAGATCGATGTTCTCATTTTTTTATTACTTCCGCCATGACTCATTGGCGCTTTCGTAGACATTGGGGAAGCGACTGAACTGTCCTCCTTACAGCCTTTCTTGATGACTGCCTTGCAGAGAATGTGGATGATTCAGATGTACTAAGTATCTACTGTTGTTGTAAAGCTTTGATTAGATAACTTTTTCTGGAGGCGTTGCAAACGTTAGCGGTCGCGTTCATGCTCTCGATGAAGTTTTAATGACTATAGATTCAAATGCAATGCATTTTTCTTCTCTGAGCGGTATTTCTTCTTCCTTAGTCGTTCAGACGCCAAAAAAGTTTCCATAGTCATGACATTGCTTCCGCTTTTCTCTCTGTCTCTTTGAAATTTCAGTTCGTGATAAAGCCATCCTGAAAGTAAAGATTGATCGTTACAACAAAAGACAAGCAAGAGTAAGACAAGAGACTATTGAACGAAAGTTTCTACAAATAGACATATAGTCCATATAATGTACATGTAGCCGACATCTTTCATGGGATGCTTAAGAGCCATCTATTTCTAAATTATTTTGCTGATATGTTATCGCGCTGCAAAAGGCAACCATATTATCAGCTTATCAACTCATTCACTTTCATTCTTTGCAAGTAGTCCTCTTTCTAAAAATACATCGCAAGAGAACATAAAACCTTAAGGTCAATGTGCACGATCGCTATGATATCTATAGCATACTTGCAATCAGCATCAGCTTGAATAACGTCAGTTAATATACGTCAGTTAGAATAATAGTCGGTTGACATCAGCGCATACTGGCGTTGATGCGCCATTAGTAAACGTTCGAATCCCATGCGGCTGCTTTTTTGCTTCACAAAAACAACATTGAAGGTACTGATATTTCTATTATACTGAAGCGGCAACCTTTTTAATTACGTACAAACATGGTGCACATAACGGCTTTTGAAAGCACTCGGACGTTTATACATGTACGTGCGTATCATGATGAATTCATTAAGTAAAACTTAAACTACAGTATTTGAAGCTAAATTAGGCTAAACTGATTTCAAGGTAACTGAGTGAAGATTGATCAAATAAATTGCTTTAAGTTGCCTCTTTATCATTCACTATGTTAAGATGAACACATTGGCCCTATAAGTAGGCTGCAATAACGGAACAGGTATAATAACACGATTGGATTCAATAAATCAATAGCTACATGCAAGTTTTTCTCAAATAGTTAAAAGGGAGGCTATCAGATTATAAAACTATTTAATCAAATTGTGTTCAGTTTAAAACAAAATAGTCAATCACTTTCATGATAAATACTTACAAAAAGAGTGCTTGATGAATAAGACGTGTTGATGAATATGATGAAGGATCGATTGTCGTTGGACATGACTCGGCAAAGAATTCTTCTCAATATTGGCCCGATAAATATGCAATGATCCGGATAATTTCCGCCGGGAATGATTTGAATTGCTCTTGTGGGGCACTTTCATAGAAGATAACAATCGATTAAACGCACTTTAGGCTACCATACTCGGACTAAGCCTACTGATATCACTGCTATGAGTAGCTGCTTTGCATAACTGTGGGTGCCTTATGCGTATAAAATATCGGACGGGACATCCGTTATGTCCCGCGCGATACCTATGATTTTTTCCGTCCAATAACACTACTAGCTTGATAAGATCTAATCAAAATTAAATATGCTTGTTACTTTCTTATGGGGTTAGGCAATAACGCAAGTTTTATGTTTTGAAGTCTTATTGTTTCTGTGTTCGACGGCTATGTAAATAAATAGTAAGTTTGGTATCGGATCGGACAGGAAAAAATCAACTATTTTCAAAATCCCACAATTTATTTTGTACGCTAAAAATACTAAATTTTACGGTACGTATCTTGTAAACATAAACAAATTAATGGAAAAAATATTTCAATGACCACTTTGGTGATAGATACAATATTATGTAGCCTATTAGACATTTCATAGAAATTTAAAATTTAAAAATAAAAATTAATTAAAAAATAAAAAAATTTAAAGAAAAATTTAAAATATATATGTTAGGCAATGTCTGTATGACAAAGAAATTAATATTTTGGTTGGTTCAATATAGTTTTCAACATATGAGATCATGCTAGATTAAGGGATTGATCAGATAATCTTCCTTGTACAACTTAGAAAATGACCTATTAGGTATCGATTTTCGTGGACATGCCCTACTTACAAAGTTGTTGCGAGTTATGTTTGACAGCGGCGTCGCGTGCTCCCAGACCACAGGCCTTTGCTCGGTATTGGAATATTATTTCTACACCAGACTTTTTTATGTTATAACATTAATTTTCATAAAAGATGAATTTTTGATAACAATTTCCTGTCAATGACTGACTCCTTCTGCAAAAACATTTGCGACTGGCTTCTTGCTCACCTAAAACCTTTTTTGCCAAAGTCTTTTTCAACTAAGGATAGCTTTACAGCTCAAAGAAAAATTAACTCTTTCGATTTTCCGTATGAAAATCCTTACTTAGTTAGTTTCGATGCTGTTCAACTTTTCACTAATATTCCAGTCAATGACACTATCGACCATATAATTAGCTTAGTCAATTTTGATAGATTTCCTATTAATGATAATACTTTGCGTACTCTCTTGCAACTCGCTTGCACTAATGTGCCGTTCCTGTTCAACAGTAGAAACTACCTTCAAAAAGAAGGAATGAGTATGGGATCCTCCCTTGCACCTCTTATGGCTGAATTCTCTTTAAATATTATAGAAAGTAAAATGCAAATGCCGGACTTTTACATTAGGTACGTCGACGATATTTTAGCAGTCTTTCGGTCTCGAACCGGAGCCCTCATCTTTTTTAGATCAGTTCAATGCTGTTAATTCATCTCTTCAATTTACGATAGAAGAACCCATAAATGACTCTATCAATTTTCTAGATATGAATATTTTCATAAAAAATGGCAAATTTGAAACCAATTGGATAACAAAAGAAACCAATACTTTATTATATACTCATAGCAACTCCTACAGTCCTGAATCTTATAAGAACAACGCGATTAAAGCCTTGTACAATAGATCTCAAAAACTAAGCAGTCTCCCTACCGACCGCGATTATAACAAAAACAAAGTTAGGAATATTTTTATTCAAAACGGATATCATCCGGATAGAATAAATAAAGTCTTTGAGCGTTGTGATAATCCTAAGACTAAAATAGAATCTAGCGAAAAAACTGAAATATTTTGGAAGCTCCCCTATGTTTCAACTCTTCTTTCTCGAATAAAACGTAATATTCGCCACATAAATAGTGCTTTAGAAAATAGTATTTTAAGAATTGCCTTGAACACATACAAAACACAAAACATGATAAGCAATAAAGATAAAATTCCTTTCAATGAGTTATCTTCCGTAGTGTATAAGTATACTTGTGAGCATTGCAGTCAATGCTACGTCGGTGAAACCCGTCGCCATATTTTCACTAGGATAAACGAACACGTGAAAGGCCGACCAGCATCCGAAATATCTCTTCATGTTCACATCCCAAATAAAGATAATTTTAAAATTCTCATTCGCACTCCATACACGAAAATTGCTGAATCATTGTACATAAAGTCATTCCTTCATTCACAGTACCTAATGAATAACCGCAGCCAATCACAGCCGCTTTTCCTATATTGATTTTTCTTGTCTCATTCGCACTGTATATATTGCATCCTTGTTTATTGACCGTTGTCACTGATGATGGTAGCTTGCCTACTGAAATATGTTTGCTGCTAATAAACCTATCAAAAGCTTACGGCTTCTCACTGTCAATTTCCCGAACATTTTTTAATGCCAAGTGAATGTGCACATGAGAAGTTGATTGCTTATGTCGTCTAACCGCCTTACTCAAGGAGCTGAGATTACTACATCCCCTCTCTGTCCAGACCACATTTTCTCGAGAAAAAAGGAGGAAGGGAAACAGTTTCTTGAGTTTCTCACGGCTGGTCAGTCACTCATATGTTTGAACTTTGATGCATTAAAATGTCTTGTGTATTTCTTATTTCTTTATCTATGAGTACTTTCAATTTTTATATCAGGTGTTGGCCTACCTTGTTTGACGACTGTCATCTTTTCAGTATATTCCCTTTGGACGAAAGGCGTGATTATGAGCTCATCTATAGTACCAGACACAGCGTTACATCAATCACGCAAAAACAAAACATGGAATTCTACCGAATCTGGGTGTTCGAGTCAGATGCATTACTCTGCACTCATTGGCGAACGCTCATCATCTGATCATATTCTTATCTGAACGTCAGTCAGCTGCTATTGTTGACGTAGTGGCTTCTCCGACGAGAAACGAAGGACAGGAGCAATTGGGTTGCGCTTCCCTTTCTATATTTAGGTACCGAGCTTCGATCAAGAATAACGGAGAATTTCATTGTAAAACTTGGAGAAAGCAAAGCATTATGTCTATCGGGAGAGCCAATATTGGTGCGGGCGCGTGCGCTTGCTGCCTCACACGCACACAACTCTCTTTCGCTTCGTCTGAACACACGACTAGCATGTGTGTCTAATCGATAGAAGAAAACAGCTGTGATTCGTGCACGCGCAGCAAAACTGTTCACTCTAAGGTTCAGCGTCTGATTTTGAGACGGACAGCTACCACGAGAAGCTATCGAATTTAAATGAAATATAATGAATGATGACACTTTTCATTTTTATAAATGTTGGTAAATTATTATTTAGGATGTGCCGAAGGCCTCGCAGGTACGGAGAAGATGCCACTGGTTTAAAGTATAGTCATTATTTGTTCAAAATCTAGATAGATGAATTCGTGAATGAATGAACATATTATAACTTCATTTGTACTTTGTCAATGGTCCCGAAGTAATTTGAATTGATTAAGATGCTTAATTGTGCAAATTAATTCCCGATTTTCAATGCCAAATTCTTGATGTTCATACGGGCCAAATGTGATAGACATCGATTGATTGCCAGAAATGCGCGGAAACTAAAAAAGAGTCCACAGAAATTACAATTGTAGCTGCTATAGGTTTCGAGAAAGTGGACACCTAGAGCTCACACCCGGGTAACACGTTGAACACGTTAAAGTACGTATTTTTGAGTTCAGAGATAATTATACAGTTCATTTTGCAAATTTAATAGCATGCCCTAGAAATGTTGATCTGAAGAAGTGACAAAATGTGCATGCATTTCCATAACCCTCATGAGATCGAAGTTACGACTTCCCGCATATGAGGCGCAATTTACATGAGGGCGTCCAGAACAGGCTTTTATGCTAATCCGACAAATGCATATTGAGTTTATGCCATTAGAATCCTGAATTACGATCTATCAAGCCATGAATGTGAATAACATCATTATGTGAACTCTGCATTTATTGAATTTCATTGAACAGTGACTGCAGAAACAATAGAAGCTTCATAAACAAGACTGAGATATCTTGGTTATAATATCGCTTTTTTGCACTATTCTATACCAGTATATTAGGAATGGATGTACTTAGATAAAATCGATTTAATGATATCTATCCCGCATAAATCTGACACGAATTGAACTTTGTCTGGTTTGATCGCATCTAGGTAAAAGAACCGCCAATTATTCAGAAAACATTTTCAAGATATAGGTTAATCTGACAAAGGTTAGAACTTAAGGTCAACATTATTAATGCAACGATCGACTTTGGTACATTGATGAGATTGAAATCTAGTTATTCGGCCACTATCTCCATGAGTGCCTTCCCGAGACTTTTTGGTAGCAATGATGAGCAAAAGTACATCAAGATCCAACTTTGTAGTGCGATGTGATCATATTGCTTACTTTCATCTAATTTACATAATACAACATGTGATGATTAGGCCTACCCGGTAAAAAATAGTTATCTTCTAATAGCAGTCGCACGGAAAAGCCACTTTATGACGATATGCCTGCCGTCTGTGATGTTCATTTCGCAATCGTCATCTCAATTTATCGTTGATCTGTGATAAAATAATGGCACTTAGGCTATTAATATTGTCATTAATCGTCCACTTCCGCAAGACGTTTCAACATTTCCGCAGTTGATTATCTTTCACCCGAGGGGATATTCCAACACACACAGGGAGTTGTTCCCTTTTTATTTAGCTTCTATTTAGTGATCGAGTTGAGGCTTGAGTGAAGTACATAGCCATGGCCGTCTTGCATAATAGTTCGTGATAAGAAATGTAGATCATGCTTAACTCTCATCAGCCAGGCTTATCTATCTACCTATTCCGCCCACCAGACTACATAGTTTTGTATGTTTTCACTGGTTGCTTAAAGGTATTAATGGGTACATTGGTGTCTTTGATATATCAGCTCAATTTCTCATCAAAGAATATTTACTTGGACATTGGCACGTGCTGCCACTTACTTTTGTAGAGTAGGCCTACTGGTGTAGCGATTATTACTTATTTACGAAATTTATTTTATACGAAATTCTTTTAAAATTGCAAAGTCAAATGTAAGTTTTGATTGAATTGCACAAGAGAATCTTCGATAATCTGAAGTACTACTGTATAAGTTAAAACAAAGTGTACTTGTAAAGGAAGTTTGATTAACTTGGTAAACCAATTTTTGACATCAGGGCTATAAGTGACATTCATACAATTAAAGACAGCTAATAACATGGCTAACAAATGAATAACGGAATTGTGCTAAGCAGTGTTTCAATTGCTATATAGTGATATGCGCATGCACACATCTACTTTGTAATGGGAGCTACATCTGTATCTGTATGTTTTGCAATAGATGATGCTAGGTGTTTTCGAGTTCCACTTGGTGTGGGCCTATTCACGTCTTTCTGAAAAGATTTATTTTAGGCGGCATTGGTGAAAAGCTGCTTTAGATTGTGCATCAATTTAATAAGTATTTCTGTAGACAACTTCAACCAACAGTTCTGCAACTGCCTTGATGAAGCCTTCTCATTTCCATTATGAGAGTGAGTAGTTTAGAACGAAAACATCACAGAACAGTTCTACAGGATCGCATCGAGTGCTGTAACAGTCTTAATTTTTGCTGTATATCAGATCTGTCAGTCATCAAGGATCATAACTGATGGTTGGATCGAAGGGGTACCTCAAGATTTTGTTGATATCAAAGGATATGGGAACACTGGGTGACATGCAACGAGTAATTTACGCGCAATTACGAAACACCCCAAACATCCGTGGTTAAATCACGCGTAGTAATTGAGCGTGGCATGTCACCTCGTGAATGAAGTCTTTATCCATTTCGTGACGCATGATATCATCATTGTTCTTCGTGCTCGTTGGTCTACATATATTAAGTGTCATTTACTTCTCGCTATTGGATAATTTGAAACTCTTGCGAGACATCTTGCCGCTAGTAGGAAAAGTTCCTGTTGCTATCACAACTTAGTGTAGTAGATTGGTGGATAGAGAATGATAAATGAAATATGTACATTTGTAAGTTCCGACTGGATCCGTGATAATTGATAAGGGGTAATCAACTAAAGAATATGTTCAACCTCTATGGTGAGTCAAGTGAGTCAATTGGACATGAATTTTTATTGAATTGGAGTCGAACTGTCAGATTTATATTGAAATGAAAATCATAAAACTACACATGCAGTCTGGTCAAGACTGCCTAAGTGCTTCCGGCCTAGTCACGCTTCAGCTGTTCAGTGACACTTATCGTCAAGTAGTAGGTTGTCTCAATTTTAACCTTAATTTTATCCTCAACTGTTATATTCGGATCATGTAAAATAAGCATCATCTATGAAAGCAACCAAGTCTCATACACATAAGCAATTTCTATTCATACAGTAACAATTGATTTGGAATGACATTTTTGCACTCATTATGTTGTTGCACTTGAATTTGCAAGATTCACATTTGGCTCGTGACGGCGTGCATGCGTTGTCTAGGCATACAAAATAATGGAATTTACATGATTATTTATTACTTCTAGTACTCCCATAAGTGCATAGAGCTACAAAGGAAATTAATTTTATAGAATGTGGATGTACAAATTGTCAATATGGGATAAATGATCATATTCAGATACGGGAAATGACACTAAATAATTCATTGATCAGGATGGAAAATGGCGCAGGCTCTTCTTGAAGTTCGGTAGCGATGTAGCCATTTATTTCACAAAATAAGGGGAAACGAACTCTAATTGTCGATGACACGCTGAAAGAAAAATGTTCAGGAGCTTGATCCCCTAAAGGATTTTTGACGATTTTTAAGTCATGACCACGAGCGCTAAAAGTGACAGGGTTGAAAAGCGCTTCTGAATCAGACGGATTAGGTGAGTGAGAAACTCTCTACCGGGCTATCATGTCCCAGTTTGGCAGTTGGATGGCTGGAATTCCAAGAGCCCCGAAGAGCAAGCCTATATCACACAACGAGTAAAGCGGCAGCGAATCTTTTTGAAAATGCAATATCCTGTGCAGCAAGGATATTGGTCGTAGCTTACTAGACACTCGTACTTTATTGCAAGTGGGTCTTTGACAATTGTAGACAACTGTAGCCTATACTTCTGATGTGATCTTCGTAATGACCATCTTGAAAATGTTGTCTTGGATTCATTAAGTAGAAATAGAGTAGAAATAATCAGCGAAGGCATTTGTGGAAGTTAATAACCACAGCAAATATATTGTCAGATAAAAAAGTAAAAAAGAGAAAATGTAATGCGGCAGCAGGATTTTCAGTACCATTGCCACTCCTAATGGCATTGCGTGACATCGAAAATCATTCAATCACTACACTATATATTCGATATTTGCTTTAATACTTTTACTTTGGATTCAGGCCATAAGGCCTCATCAAATCAGTACGAGACACGAGGTTGTTAATAATGTGTGTGGAATTTGAAGCAAGGTCTCATGTCTTTCTAACTTTGATGTGGGCAGCAGTCAGTCAATAGCAAATATAGCGCCACAGTCTCAGAGCACTCTGAACTAAAATGTACTCATGGGTCAGAGTCTCAATGACAATCAACTGTTGAATAAATATTCAAAACCTAGCTTTCCTTGTCGAATGTAACCCGAAGTTGGAAAGACTTTGAGACCTTGTCACGCATCTTGTTTGGGCGATTTCTTCAAAATCCATCGATAGTCATTCTATTGAAGTTATCAGGAAATAATAATAACAATATGCCATGTTTCGAAATGACAGACGCATAAAGATCACAAATAATCAAGGGAGAAGATAAGAAATCAATAAGAAGTAATATCTCACCATGAATCATTCGATGGATAAACTTTCCGTTGATCGCACTGGTGGTCGCTCGGAATTTAAAGCGCATTGGTATATTTCTCAAAATTGAATGCTTTTTGTGACTCTTGTTTACAAGGAACACGAAAGAGAAAGTTGAAGAAACATGCAAAATTACTTTAAACTGAAAGATTATGTTGGAAATTGTGTGCCTTTTTGATCCTTTGTCATAAACTGCCTGGAGAATGGAAAACCCGAAGGTAAAGTAATGCAACATCGCAGGCACTCCATTGATGGCGCTGTTCTCAAGGGGCTCTTATTATGACAGATTGTGATCTGCAAAGATAGGTTACAGATTATTTTTCGTGCTCTCATTCTATTGTACTTTCTTATTCAATATTCCGTATTTCAGAAACATGGGTCAATGTCAGGACAAACTGAGTCCGAAGACCATCAAGGATCTTCATGAATCAACCAACTTCACTGACGAGCAAATCAAAGATTGGTACAAAAAGTTTAAAGCTGAACATCCAGATGGAAAAATTACTTTAGATGAACTAAAAAAGAATTATGCTGAAATTTTTCCACACGGAGATTCAAATGCCTTCGCGGAGGAAGTGTTTCGTGTATTTGATGCCAATAAGGATGGGAGTCTCAATTTCAAGGAATTCGTTCTTGCCATTTATGTTACAAGAAGCGGCAGCGTAGAAGATCGGGTTGCTGCTTCCTTCAAACTTTTCGATGAAGATGGCAAGGGAACTATTACAGAAGATGAAACTCGCAATGTATTCAAGGTAATTATCTTCGCCGGTAACAGGACAGAAGCTAAAGGCTTTACTGAAGATAACCATACTCACAGCAGCATGAAGAAATTTAAAAATATGCATTGAAAAATATTGATGTTTAATAAGAATGATTTAAGTCATTTCAGAAAGCACATTTTATGAAAATGATTTTGGATGATTAAAATTCTTTCAGGATTACTATCTGAACAAATTCGTTCTAATTGTTTGAATTTTTTTGAAAAATTTCTCAAGATTTTGATGCAATCCAAGATGTCTTTCACCTTTACTTGCTCTCCCTGTTTCCGTCAGCCTGTCCTAGTAAACAAAGTTCGAGTTCGTCTCCACCACGGATTTTGATTCCATCCCCTGGTCAGCAGTTGCGGTCGGAGATCCTGACATTCAAAGTTCCTGTGTTTTATGGATTAAACCCCTAAATGTGTAACGGTATTTGCCGAAAGTAATGCACAAGGTACGTAAAATAAGCAATTAATCATTTGTAAATTAAGCAAGTAATCATTAACTTCGCTAAATATTATTAAGAATATCGCAACCTCTATTTTGAATACGCACCTTCCAGTCACAGTATTAGTTTTGCAAGAATCCGTTGGTATTCTTTTCAAAATTTTGAAAATATTGAAAATTTTTAACTGTTTTGGTACTGATTTTATGGTAGCCATTCAAAACTTTCTTGGGAAATAGAAACAAACTTAACACGAACATGCTTGCTCTAATGGCGCATAATATTAGTTTTCAGAATCAGATAGCATGTTTTTCTTGTAATAATCAAAATCCACTTCAAAATTTTGTAATATATCTTCAAACTTCATCACATCAATGTTATTAGTAATTTTGTGACTACACATCAATTTTTATGGGCATTGCTGGGAGCAAAGTGCTCTTTATAGCAGAAATAGGCCTACTGGCTTTACTATTACATCTTTGCATGCTTAATGGCATTTCAAATCATTTTTCAAAAAATCGAACCAAATATTGATGGAATTGTTATAGTAGAAATTTTCTCTTGAAACTTTCATAAAAGTTTTCTCTTGTTTCTTAAGGAGCTTCGCTTCTCGAATAATTTCATTACTTTGATGCGTGATTACTTGTATGGTCGATGTCAGAGAGTTCGATTGAACAATATTCAAAGTGAATTGAGTCTAATGGGGTTCCTCTAGGCTCTGGGATGGGGGCCTAGAATTCTGCATTTCATCTATTACACCACTCACCCAATCAGCTTGCTAGAAATTGTGTGTTGTGTCTGGCAAAATAGTTAATCATCTTAAGATGAAATCTCTCAAGTTATTATTCTGAGGGAGCTGAAGCTTCATCAGAATAATGATTTAAATCATTCGGAAACTAACGGCTTCATTCACTGTCCCAGCATTTTAAAGGATAACTTTGATGTTCAAGCATTTATGAGGTTGATTTTCAAGAAAGTGTGCGTTTTTCATGTACTGTCATGAGTGATTTTCAGTAGGAAGGCTCACATTGACTTTATTGACAACATAAAGATGACATATTCTTAGTCGAATCAGAGTTTTGCTATATTTGAGCAGCTTATCCGATTTTGTAATGCTTTCATCTCTTTTTGTGAAGTAGGTCTATGCATGTCCTGCCTGCATAAGCTCGTCAAAAAGGGGAGCCCGACAGACTTCACGCATGCTTCACGCTATTCAGAGGCGTTGTTTGACGATCAAAGGTTGTGTGCTACCGATTTGGAAACAAGGCGAAATTGTACCTATTTAAGTAGATCAGAAATGCAGAAACCACCTTTGATTCCTCGACTATTACCAGTTGTGATCGAATTTCAGTCCCTTACTGTCGAACTACTTACTATGCGACGAACTCTTTCTCTCCGACAATAAGTACTCTCAGGTCAGATCAAATTTTGTGATTTATTTTACAGATTTACATTCATGCGACATTCTGCATCTATGTACTATTCAGGGCATGTGCATGCATTTCTTCTTGGAATTGGAAAGAGCCAATATTGAAGAATGTTGATTTCACTTTCTTTTCCGCTGTTATTTTTTACAATTAACTTCATCTAACATCCGTTAACTATCTTCAGGGAGAAAATATTTCAAGTAGCATTTTCTACGTGATAGTGAGTTCGGCCAATCCTTGAAGCGAAGACAGTGGATGAAGAAGAAAGGAAAGAACTGAAATTAATTGCAAAAAATAACATGGAAAGCAAAATAAAATCAGCATCTTTCAATATTGGCTCTTTTCTAAACTTCCTAAAAATCTAAAAATTTCTAAACCTTCATCTGTCCCCTATGTGCAGTAATTAAGAAAAGCATAAGTTTATAGGAAACACTTATGAAAACTGTTAGTTTAGGCACAACGCAAGTCGGAAAAATGAATTTGAATGCTTATTTGTTTTGCAGGGTTACTACAACATGATTGCTGCATTTGGTCTGATGACAATTGATTCGACTCCTGAGAAAGAAACAGAAAATTTCTTTGAAGCTCTTGATAAGAACAATGACAAGCAAATTACAAAGGAAGAATTCGTTGCAAAAGCTAAAGACATGCCGATGATACTGAATGTCCTCAATTTTCATGTAAAAGTCTCTGAAGAAATAGATGCAGAAAAGAGTGAAGCTGCTTCTAAATCAACAGAAAAAGAAAATAAAGATGAAGACAAATGAGAGAGCAAAGGCATAGGGATGCGACAATGACTCCGAAATGGATGTGGTGCTGCTTTAGTTATTCTTCTCTGTGTAGAAATATTTCACTGATGCATTATCTTTTATTTTAGCATTTAGTGATTTTGTGAATATATATTTAGAATAGATATAAAGTACTATAATTTTGTAGGGAGGGGAAGAATAATTGAAACTTATCATATTTATGCTAACCCTATTCCTCAAAACCGTTTTTTGACTACGCAGTCATAATGTGTTTTACTACTCGTTCATGTATTTTTATTTCTGAATTGAACTTAATTGTTTTAGTTCTAAGAGTATGAGGCCTACTAATTCGATAGACCAGATGAGATAGAATATTTGCACAGATCCACAGGCTTGCAATATGCATGCAAGTATAGGGGAAATTGAAAAAGGATGTCGACAGTAAGAGATCAAAAATCGAAAAAAAATTTCGATATTCAGTTTAAGTAATTGTGGTGGTAGTGGCATCTGCAACACCACTGACCAAATGTCTAAATCGACCATTATATATTTGGCAACAGAAACAATATCTTACACTTTCGTGTAAATTCTTGTGACCTCGATAAGACTGATTTGTACATTCGTGCAAGACAACGACTGTAAGTCGGCGTTATATTACTCACAATACTTCGAGGGCCATAAAAGCCTAGCTGATTTGGTTGATGGAAATAGTTTTGGACATCAGTCTATTTTTATGACAGGTAGTGTTTACCGAGGCTAGGAACTGTTCATTTTAATTACAGCCTTACAGGTTATTTAGATCTTTCTATCATTGGCTATATATTTTGTACGCAGGATTAGAATATTTATGCATACTGATTTAGACTCTAATGTCGAAGGCACACAGAATAAGACGTGAACCAAGCAGTAAATCTTAGAATACCAATTCATTAGTTTCAATGAGAGCAAGCATACAAAATACGCCTTCAGTCAGCCATCATCAGCAAGCCGCGCCATCTGCTTGAACAAATTGTTCAAGCTGTTTATGGCTTATTCTTAGAAGTTGCGTCTCCGCCTACAAATCGGCTGATTCAAATTAATAAATAATATCACTTAACATGCATGCAACAGTGAGTGCGGAAAAGCATATGTGAAATAATACGCTAAATTGTATTTTCAAAAATTGACTAATAAAATGTGACTGATAAAATGAGCGTAAATAGCCAAACAACAATTTTAATTGTTCACTATTCGTTTATATTTTTTGGCACATATATTTACCTATCGCTGTGAGTGAGGCGCTTTTGGTTCATGCTTCCACCTATTGTCAATATAAGCCAACAATATCAACCCAATAACAAACCAAAATGCTTCGAAGTTCGCACCTAAAGCTTCATATATTTTACAACATTTATAGTGAGAGGCACAATCTAGCAGTGTAGTTCATGTCTTTGATCTAGATCTCCGGCTTCGAATAGTAACTGCTGCTACTAATTACGAACATCTGTCTCAACATGTGTCCTCAATCGTCGAAGGTGGCTATTGCGACACTGATTGCATGAATTTGTAATTTTTCATGTGTGGTCTATTAGGGTGCTACTTCCTATCAACTTTTATCAGTGAGTATAATGGTAATTGAATAGTAAACAGTATGATGATGGACGGACTGCTGAAAAGAAAATAAAGGTGAATAACTGCTTATTGTACATTTCGAAAAGTATTATGCATTCACAATATCTCTGAAGAAATTGATACTTTTGATAGGAGATAACGGATGGGTAGGGGTTGCAAGCTGCAAGAGAATCACAGAATAAAAATTGAAACCAATGGAATGATACGGTTCACGCAGTGCATGCATGTCGGTAGGGTGTTAAATGCTGCCACTATCAATACGTCGAAGTGTTGACTGGGCATAAAACGTACAAATGAGGCATCTATGAATTATTGTCTTGAGACTTTTCAGTAGGTAGGTAGGCCTACATTAAATTGGCAATTATCGTTTTCATAAAATGACATCCTTTTTTAACATCTAGCATGGCGGGTATATTCATCTAGCACCCATATTACCCATATTTTTTCCAATGAAATCAAGCTTAACTGAATTGTTGAACATTTTTAATGCAAATCGGAAGCACTGGGATCAATGCTGCATCACATTCTCTGTTTAATTTAGCATCAAAAGTTTTCTGAAAATTGTTTCATTATTAATCATTTCAGATTTCGAGGGTGCAGGTATATGAACATGAAGGAAAATTGAAATAATATTTATTTTGAGGTGCATGTTTCGATATCCGTGGAATCACCCATAGTTGAATACCGGTGTTTCATTTTTCACACAAAATTTAAAAGTCATTCCTAAGTTGTTTCAACGTAAGATCACGAATTCAAATTCGATTTCTTCATGTGCCATGCAATTGTCTGTTATGTTCCAACCACATAATTGTCGACTAATTTGTTCTCAGTGCACTTTGCGTTCACCATTCGCAAAAACTGAACTCTTTCGTTGTTCATTTATAAAATTTTGTATTCTATGATCTTGCACTTTTGTAATGCGTTCACCGACTGTAACCATGTGAAGCAATAAAGATATTATCATTATTATTAATTATGGAAATGTGTATGGATTTGCAAATGACACTTATAAATACTCGTATATTTACGTATTTATGTCACTGAAATGAATTTCAATACTTTTTGTTTTTCAGAGTTACTACAAAATGATTTTTGCATTCAATCTGATGGCAATTGATTCTACTGTTGAGAGTGTAACAGAAGATTTCTTTAGAGTTGTTGATAAGAACGATGACAAGCAAATTACACAGGAGGAGTTTGTTGCAAAAGCTAAAGACATGCCGATGATACTGAATGTCCTCAATTTCCAAACAAAAGTCTCTGAAGAAAAAAAGACAGAAAAGAGTGAAGCTTCCGGTGAATCAACAGAAAAAGTTGAAGAAAAGAAAGGTGAAGGCAAAGATGAATCAACAGAAAAAGTTGAAGAAAAGAAAGGTGAAGGCAAAGATGAATCAACAGAAAAAGTTGAAGAAAAGAAAGGTGAAGGCAAAAATGAATCTGCAGAAAAAGTTGAAGAAAAGAAAGATGAAGACAAATGAGAGAGAAAAAACAGAGGCATGCGACAATGACTCTGAAATGGATGTAGTGCCGCTTTAGTTACTCTTCTCTGAGTAGAATTATTTCACTGACGCATTACCTTGTATTTTAGCATTATAGTGATTTTGTGAATGTATATCTAGAATAATTATAAAGCTACAACACTTTTGAAGCGAGAAAGTTTGCTGATTTTTCGTAATTTGAATCTGGGCCACTATTTGCATCTTACTCAAAAATAATTTGTTGATTGTGCAATGATCAAATAATACTTGGTACACTACATACATTTTTACTTCCCACTTGTGTCAAATTATCTCATATATCATAACTATCATTAATTCGCCTGAGCAAATTCACAATGTTGGTAGATCCTTCCAGCGCTGTTATGCAATGCTTGCAACAAAAAAATGCATAACAGAAACAATACCATAAATTAGTGTTCCTACTTGCAAGTCTTTTTCTGACTTCTTTGTTATTCTCCTTGCCGTCTGTATAGCCTACATCTATGCTTTAGGAATGTAGGTTAAGTATGGACCTACATATTCAAATTTGCAAATCGCTGTATCAGTCAATAAGTTTAATTGTCTTGCTGATACCCAGTATATCAATTCTTCAATGTATTACAAAAGAAACTTGTCTGATTCTTGTCAGACTTTCCTGCGAATATCAGATAGCGGAATGTAGTCTTCATATAGCGCCAAATAGGCATACTGCATCGTAACGTGCAAGCACTATCTCTGTAAAAGTTCACTTATTGCATCACAACAACATGAACATAATCGCGCAAATGTTGGTAAACCCAAGTTATGCCTGTCATTGTTTGTGAAATTATTAAAAAACTATTATATTTATGTGCAATTCCACGTAAGCATCAACCTCGACGTTGAAAATTTAAATTGAGATTTCGATGATTTTGTTCATCAACTATGTCGACCAATACCAAAAGTAACTATAAATTGATAATGAACTGAATCAACAAGCGCTCCATCTCAAATGAAAGGAAACTTTGGTATTACAAAAAAAAGTAAAAGTGTAGTAAAAGTTGGACCACAGTTATAAACATTAACATATTTTTATTCACATTTGTATAGACATTTAAATTATATCTTAAAATCTTTCACAATTTTAAATAAGCATGCAATATATTTTCAGGTCGTAAAGCTTGAGTTTGCGCATCTATCGTAAATTACAGATGACTGTCATCTGATAATGGTTATTAAGTCGCGAGCGTCCGTTGCGCTCAAAATGCTTCCAGTTAATCTGTAGAGTTAGTAAAAGCACATAAAATGTTGATACTGTTAGCCTACCTCGGCTATAAAGCGAGTTTTAGAAATTCAATTCAGCCCTGCAATTAAGTCTCCGAATCATTGATTTCATGAATTTTCATATTGGATCGAAATTCCGAGCGTCTCTTAAGTAACGGACTCTTGCTTTAATGAAAATTCTTAGGAGCTTGCTTTCAGCTACAGGCATTGTTCCTACAAGAGTTGACTGACTAAACTTTGTATGCTCTCTAACATTATCCAAGGCAAAAAAACTGTGATATTGAGATTCAAAGCGAGGAAGTGAGGAATAGGCCTATTATTAAAAACAGGATAACGCATAGGCTAGCGAGAGAAATGATGAAATCTGGAGGAAGTGAATTTCTACGACATCTCTAGGAAAATAAAAAGTGTCGACGAATATACCAATTAAATCAGTGAAAATCTCATAGTACAAAACTTTCGAATGGGCCACATGGGTAGGTGAATATTTTACATACCGGTGTAATTTAATAACATCGCAAGTATGCCTTGAAATCAATATTTGTGGTCACTGTTAATTTTTGTATCAAGTGCCTAGATATAGGATTCGCCTGCATTTTTCTTGAATTTGGCCAACTTGAGAAATTTAGTCAACTTGAGAAACTTTATGATTTCTACAAATATAAACCAAGTACCGGTAAATACAATGGCAATACACTTGTATTTCCAATCTGATTATCATCAAAACTTGAGTTCTTTAACGCATGCATGCAAACGCAAAACTAACAATGATGGGTGGAGCTTTTCAGAATTTTTTGGACAATTGTTTTGACTGGCAAACCGATGAGGTGATTTTTGCATCTAAAATCAGTTTAGCAGTTCGTCGGCGTTCCACTTCATACCTATATAGCTAGAAGGTGTGTGATGTGCAAATTGCACCCCAGATAATATCAATCACGATTAAAGAATGTGATTTATAGCTTCACTATGTATCTGAAACAAGTTATGAAGCTTTAAAATGAATCCAGTGAGTCAAGTTTATGCAATTATTGTTTATTATGGTGCAATTTTGGCCTACTATGGTTGAAATCATTTTTACATCTGGGTGACTTTTACGGAAAAATCCAGATAACTTTGCATTTTCTGGTAGTGTTTCTGGTCTAGTATCAGTTTTACTTCTTATGCTCAATAACCGACTATTCATAATAAGATTGATTCTTCCCAAGAGTTCAATATATTTCAAAGCTCACATGAAGGCCTATTACAGCGTTTGCTGTTTAATACAAATGGATCATGACAAATGATGGAAGAGTAGCTAATGAGCATGTGTTCAACCTAATTTGCTCCAAACAGAGCAGTTATTATGAAGTAGCTTGCGTGTCACTTGCTGACAAAATCTGCAATCCATGTTGGCATCCTTCTTGAATAGGCCTATTGAAATGCTATGCTGGCAACAGTTGTTGATGCTTTTCACAATAGTGTTTTGACAATCGCCCAAATTCACTTTTCGGCAAACATTTTCATGTTCAATTGTATTTTTCTGAAGCTAAATTGGAAATTATCAAGGAATAGAAACTTTCAGTTTTCAAAGCAGTAGATCTTTGCCAAAGCATACGCTGAAAGCTGACAACTGCACTACATTTTCTGTGTGACGCTCCCGACATGTCATGTGCTATCCTTTCATGAAGTTTTGTTGTTAATTTATGCCGGGTGTATTACTCGTATATGGACATGACCGGACCATTCTTCTTAATTCAGTATGAGCACAGCTAGCAACATCTCTTGAACGAACAAAATGCCCATTTTGTCCCATCTACAGGGTAGAAGCCACTGTTGTTACTGCAGTAGGGAATGGAAGTGACGACAGTTGTTTTGTTCGATTTCCCAACTTCAGCCATCGGTAAAATGTAAAATTTTCCATCCATAACACAATCAGTATAGTTTGGCAGCAGTGACTTTCTTACTAAGACCATATGACAACTATGATCAGTTGTTGAGTAAAAATGTAGGCCCACTCAAGCAAGTTGAATCCATATAGGTTGCATGAAATGACAATCTTTCAAAATTTCTCTAGTTTTGTAGGCATACTGCTAGCATGAATGCAACCTTTTGCGGTACTCATTCAACTGTTTTCATATGTTTAGATGGCAAGACGCAATTGGGCACTTGTGGGGAGCCAAAATGACAATTCCTCCCCCTCTACACTGTCACACGAGTTTATGCTATCTCCCTCCTCGGACGATAAATAGAGCCTCAATGAAGATTTCAAGCTCTCTGAGTGTCATGATGATGCCTCATCTTCACCAAAGAGAATCATCTTTTAATGAGTACCTACACGTGGTCAAATGTTTTGGTTTGAATGCGCCATGATACAGATACAGGGAGAGTCAAACTAAATGTCCCTATTTTCAAAGTGTTGTAGATCAGTGAAAATCCAACCAAATTCTAAATGCGATGTATCGGTTTTAACCTCTGAGTGTGGCCAACAATATTGCTGTTATGAGAACCTTATAGATATGTCGACTTTATAGATATCTATTTCCAAAACATCAAGACTGAAAAATCAAATTTACAGCTAAAAAGCTATTTCAATATTCCATTATCTGCACTGTAAACTGTAAGGCACGAAATTTCCCTTGAATTAGGTACGAAACTTAGGCATCAATTCCAACCAACACAAGGCACGAGCGGGCACGAGTGGGCACGAAGCCTTGGTGCCTAAGTTCGTGCCCATTGGTGCCTAATTTTTCTCTTCGCGAAATACAGCTTCTATGTACATGCTTCTGGTATCAGTATAAAATCCGTTCCCTTATTTATTACTATATCGTAAAATTCTCTTCCGTTGATTATTCTGAATTAAAAAAAAGAAAGAAAAAGTTTCTATAATTCGATCATGCATATATTAAATTTCAAATGAATAAGAAGCAAAATAATGGATTTCTAGTATGCACAAGTATGCACTTTTTGAGAATCTGAACAATTCAACATCGATGCATATATAAAGTACCCTCAGATTTCATGAGCATTCAAAACTATAAAACATGCTTCTCGAAAAGTCTGAATAATTCATATAACACGATTCGAGTATACTTGGCAAAACTCCAGGACATATACCGGCTATATAAAAATCAAAACGTTCAGAAATTTTGTTCTACATGTACAAAGCGTGTCGTCTGAAATAGAGAGAGAGTCAAAAAAGCATACAGTGAAAGGCATTCAGTAAGTTAAAAAGATTTTTTTGTAGCGAAATTCTTAATAAATTATAATGTCATGGAAAACTTAGTTACGGAAATTCTTGAAAACTGTCTTATTCCAACGAAGTTTCAAAGTGACAATTGTCAAAATATTTTTTATAGAAATGTACAATAAAGCTTTGAAGCTCACAATTTTTAGTTGCATTTCAAATCATTCAAATCAGCACGAAAACGAGTTTGGACAAAATTCGAGGGAATGCTTGGAGCACAACAAGGCCGTCAATTGTCTGCAGAGTCCCTCATAATGATTGAGTATTTATATTGCTACCATAGGTGCATAAAAAGCAAAGCTAAAGCGATTGACAACGAATGGATGAACAAACTAATTGTAACGTGCATGTTATACAGATAACAGAAATGTCACAAAGTTAGTTCGCAGCATGAAAACATTGAACATGCTTGTCTTGAAGTCCAGTAGGGATGACGATCAAACATCATAATGGGGTAGTAAATTCCAATCGACAATGACTCTCTGGGAGAAAAAATGTTCGGCTTCGTGCCTAAGTTAGTGCCCTACAATTTGCAGTGTGTTAATAAGTGTGAACGCGACCAGTGCTAAGCAAGCTGTAAAGCAAAGACATAATAAGTCGAAGAAGGAAAGTAATCAAGCTTTATAGTCATCATGATTCATTCGACCTATCTCCATTCTTCACTAAAATATTTTTGCATCGTGTCATGATGCTTGAAATGAGGGTTTGGCATGTCCCTCGACTGACATTTCGTCAGTCCTTGATTTCTTTCTTTCAATGAGGTCAAGTCATTAAGTGGTCAGTCAACCTCTCTAAAATGATTCCTCAAACGTTTTCAAAAGGCCAACAGTACTAACTTCATGAACTGAATGGTGATAGGAATTCGATCATCAAGCAGTCGATTAACTTCTGCGAGTATTTCCATTGTTCGATAGATTGAAGCACCGTTATCTCATCATTTGCAAATCGTGTGCTCAATAAGTCTTTTGGCTGCTATAGACCCTCAGTCATGTGTCTTTATGGGTCCTGTGCACAGATAATTGAGAAGTACCAAAGACTGATGCCACTTGGACGAGTGAACCAGAGATTACTATTCCACAGCGACTACCACCTTTTCAGCCATTTCGTCGAACCTCGCAGTTCGCAGTCTACCAGACTGGCAGATTATAATTCGTTCCGTTCGGCGATTCGTGCGACTTCTTTTAGGATTCACGAAACAACATTTTCAATAGAATCAAAACTCATTCCATGCACTAACTTGAAAGTGCTCAGTTTCTTTTCAGTTTTCGGTTATCTTTAGCCACACCAATTACCATGAAGGCCATTCCACACCTCAACTGACTTCCATTTTTACCTCAGGTAGAATTAGACAACTTTCCTATAAGTAAAAATTCACAAATCAATTGTGATTCACCGCATGCATGCAACATGTAAAACTAGGAAAATTTTAAAACTAAAAATCGTCAAAAGTCATATTGTCAAAGTCAACATATCTATGAACTTTTAAAATTCGTAAAATTGTTGGGTACACTCAGAGGTTCAAAACATAGAGTCAGTAAGCCTATATGTAGAGTGTCGACTCAAAAATAGTCTACATAGGCTAATTTGCAAAAATTTAGCTTTTTAAAAAACTGCTCTTATAATATTTGGACTGCAAGAACGTAATCTCCGCAAAAAGCTGAATATTTTCATTAAAAAGTTTTCACTGTATACAGATGTATCTGTATACCCTGAAAATACGCTTATAGCAACCAGAGTAGCAGCCTGAATTGCTAATTTAGCAAATATCTCTCCAAGGCTGTCATGACACGGAGGATCTGTGAAATACTATTATTCATTCTGCATTACTATCATGATCAGTCAATTCCGTGGTAATTTCTTCAAAACAGCAAAGATTTGCATATCTCACATTCGGTAAACCCAACTGTGTTCAACTCGAGCTCATTTAAAAACTCGTAACTGTATACACATTGGGGATTTCATAGATGCTGAGTTGATCAATACTTTACCTAATGCAGGTACTTATACTCTATGGTTCAAAATGATCTGTAAAATTCAAAAATTGGTTAGATTTTCATAAATATAGTGACATTTAATTTGACTCATCCTGTAAGCGAACAGGCATAGCCTACCCAATAGGGCCTCTCTTTGAAGTTCTCAGTTCTCTAATTTCTTTCTTCAATGTGAGGATCAGCCTGCAGGAAAATGTTCATCTGCTGGGATCAGTGGCGAAATACATACAATCTCTGTTTATGAATTTTTCTTGCTCGCGAAATTCCCACTAAGCCTGCTGGAAAATTTTAATTTGGCATTAAAATCAATTCTATGCCGCTGACTTTCATTCTTTGTTTACATTGGCGGCTTAATTCTTTACAAACAAAATGGAGTAAGGAACATGCAACTTTATCAGAAGCTGTCGTCATGCAGTTGACCTCACGGCAAGAATATCTTCAAAGCTTGACACCTTTGCTTGACATGGAGTCACCAGAATATTTTTTTCTTGTCTGTCAAGTATCTGTATATGTATACCAAGACAGAATCATTACGATGGATAATTATTTCACCAGTTTGTATTTGGCCGAGCGATGAACTAGAAATTGTGATTTCAGCATAATGATCGACAAAATTTCATCACATCTTTTGGTTCTTCTACATTATGCGAAAGTTTCGAACCAACTTTCTGCCTAGAAAATTATTAGTTCTCTAATTCTATTCTAATTAGAAAAGAGCGCACCAGAGTTCCTTTTTGATAAAAGTTAATTGTGAACCAAACCGATCGTAGGCCTACAATTTCGTGTTTGGGTCGGATCTCTATTATCTGTCATTGCGTCCACAATGGATCACGGCACTTGCATGCAACGTGGTTTAACTTTTTCCTATGTTAGATAGGTCTAATTCTGTCAGTGAAAAGGCATTTTTTAGCCGATACTGCTGTAAGTAGCCGCAGGGCTGTCAATCACAAATTTTCACGGTCAACCACCCTGTTCATGTGACAGAAAATTTCAAAACTGATCATTCTATGCTTATAAACATATAGAATATGTTGACAGACATGTTGCATCGTCCGCACAAGGTATCTAAACATTTGAAAATGCTTTACTGCAACGATCATCTTGCATCGTCATTCGGTTTAATGAAAGACAATCATTATGTTCCAGTCAGTCACTGAATATTTTGCTTGGATTTTCTATCTTTGGAAACCAACTGATGCATCATCACATCTGCCTCAAAGAAAACATCACATCGTAACGTTAAATTATATTTGTATACATAAGAAATAGGAAAACACATTTAAAACTTTCTTCGAACTTTGTTGACTTTGAAATAGCATCAGTCGCTTTGAAGAAACATGTCGAATCCTCCATACAAGCGATTTTATCGACAACCATTAGTAACCACCTAGAACAATACAGAATTCAGTATTTGTGTTTGATATCTACAAGAATGAGACCATTCAGTCAAAAATGGACGAGTAGTTTCAGATTGACTATTCTTAACTTCATATAATTAGAATATCTGCATTCATCACAGCTGGCATATAAGCTTTGCAAGTGAGAGATTATAACAACATCAACGTAATCACAACATTCCTCTACTACACATTTTGCCACATTTGTTGCAGAGGATTACATAACGTTTGCCTGTCAATGTGAAATTCCCTGCTTTCAATAATACAAATCAATGATTATCTGCCTGTAAATACAGTAAAGCGATATGTAAACGCCCATTCTTGGTAAACACAAAACTCACTGAATCACGCTCAATATAATCAAATTTACAAGGAATGGAGAATAAAATAAAAATGTTCATGTCGTCGATGACTGTAAGGAGGCAACATATTGGTCAAATTACATCCAGAATGTGTATAAATGTACGCTCATTTGAAAATGAGCAGCAAAAATAAAAGTTGCAACATCTAAACGGCATATGTGACACAGAATAAACAAATTAATGACACAGTTTAAGCTAAGGACGGAGAGGAAATGTTAATAATGCGACAAACTATGGGATGCAAAGCCTTCATAAACACCTATTACAAGAAAGCTTAGATACTGATCAAAGTCGGTTAAGTAATCATCAACCCACTTTTAGTCATCACGGTAGCAATCCACTAACATATTTACTGAATCTAATATCGATTTCACGGATTCGCAATCATCAGACTTGATTCGATAGCACAAAGGCTCTAATTGCTGTTTGTGTACATTTAAGTTGATTTTGAATGATTTGGATGAGAGAGGATTGGTTCCTTAGATCATTACCTAATACAAAACTGATCTCTATCGCTTGGCTGCGTAACTATTCGACAGCCAAAGCGTCAGTATTTGGATATTCCCTTGAGTGATTAACAAATTGCTGCTTCTAAAACACACATTGCATCTCAATAGCTGGTTATAAACGAAACATAATAAGGACTCAACTGTGATTACAAAGATTCATCAGATGAATTATGTGAGAACACAAATGATGGATGAATTCGGGAACGCAAGAAAAGGAAGACGTAGAACCAACGACAAAGAATTAGGGGACTTTAAAGAGACGAAAAAAGAAAAAAGCTAAGTAACTAAAATAGCAGAGAATGAATTTTTTAAAAAGTGAGTATATAATGTCAATATTATATCTGATCTTCATATAAAACGTGAGAATTGAAAGGAGACATTTAATAAAGAAATAGAAAGAAAGAAGAATGAGGCAGATAAAGAGGTAAGAGAGGAATGGAGGTGTTGCCAAGACCGGCTTTAAGCTTGCCCTAGGAGGCGGCATTAGGATCGCACTGTAAAAGTCGAACAATGCTAGGATCAGATTTGGCGCCTTCTATGAATTCATTCAAGGAAAGAAGACCGTCCATGTCTTTGTCCATTTGACGAAAGATCTTGTCAGTTCTCTTTTCTGGCGTCGATTCATCTTCTGGCATCTTCACTACTGTACCAACCATTTTGTAGATAGCCTGGAAATGAAGGATTTCATGTAAGGATACAAATGTTGACACGATCTATCTCATCAAAAGTCCTGATATTAAAATATTTCCTGCAATGAAAAGCTATAGGAATTTCATATTACTAATACAATTATAAGTAGTATGCATGTGATGGCAAATATACTTACAGTTGTCATGACAATAATTTGTCATCAGTGCAGTATAAACATTTCAGCAACTTCAACCGCGTATTCATCATAGTTTACAATGAATGTAACTTTCTGTCAGCAGACTGACATAAATTATAAATCGATATGCCATGGTAGTTTAGAGGCAAAATTCTCTCAAAGGAAAAATTGTTACTTGAGAGGTATACCCATGTGAATGATAAAACTGCAGAAATCTGTCACACCAGGCCATATTCATTCTTTATGATTTCAATATTACCTTCATAAAATAAGTTTCGATTAGAGTATGAATAATTTCGAAAGCAAAATGAAGCTAAATTCAACGTTGATGTATCACAAAGTCATCCATATCGACAATTTATTGGAATCGTTGCCAAAATGGAATCCGCAATAATTGTACAATTTCTTCAAATGTAGATTTAAGAATTTTGTTTTCATTTGAAATAAGCAGTGAAAGCTGAATTTGTATAACACTGCTACTGACGATGCTCACCTAGAAACTCAGGAATCATGTCATCTGGCTACTCATGGCTGCAGTTATGATGAACTCTTCTCTGTCTTCAACTTTAATATACTGCATATATTCTTGAATTGGTGGCCGACCGTGCGACTGATGAATGCTTCGCTACATGACGGGAATCTCACTCTCTGACCGAATCGAGTGTCGAAGTGACGACTAAATGCGGCCTCGTACCACTCGAAAAAGTTCTGGGAGAAAGGATACTCCGCTGGCTCGGTCATGTAAACCGGAGGACCGTGGAAGACCCTATACAGGTTCAGCATCCTACAGCTGCTCATGTGAAAAATCGCAAAATGTGAGGACGCGGTATGTGCGATGCATGCTTACGCATTTATTCGGAAACGGACGACCTCGTAGGCTGTTTCGATAAGGTTCGATCTAAACACTTGATGAGATGAATAATAAATGCATGGAGAAAGAATCGGCAACAAGTCAAGCTTCGCGCTCAATAAAAAAAAAATTTACATCGTCCAGGATCTCTCAAGCACCCATAGAATCTGGTGATTCCTTCGATGAGAATCTCCCTGCAGACACATCAAAGTACTTTTAAAATCCATGACTGAATTTTCGGTCGAAGTTGATCTCAGTGTTCTGTTTGAGAGGAAGTTTTTTTTGGTATAGCTTTACAGCAAATTACATTTACGTTCCAACTGTTCCCTCGACATGCAAAGGTTGAAATATTGAGACATGAGAAGCTGTAGACTCTCCTTGATCGTATCATGAAATAGTGGAGTCAATGAGATAATGTCTACTGAGAAAAAATAGACAACGCGGTCATTCCAGTGGATTCTGAGGCGCCAACCATGACTCTCCTGACCTTCCTATATAAAAGGAGCAAATATATTTGCTGCTGACAGAGAAACTCGTCACCCATCAATCATGTGAGTTGGTTGCGAAACTAACGGCTTGTCATCTCATGGGAAGAGAAGAGACAGACTGAGGAGCCATGAGGGCAAAATAGATGGAAAACGACACCAGACAGGAGTCATCTGAAGCACTGCGGTATTCATTCAAATCAGCGAAACGCCAAAACATGCCATTGTGAACGTCTAAGTGTCCAAATATTGACGGACTATTTGAAAGGTTTCTGACGCCAGCATTTGAGTTCACGAATTCCTTACTCACCATGGATGCATCACATTTCAAATACAATCCGTCATACATGCTTGAAATATAATGACTAGTAGACAGAGGAAGCTCTTCGTGCATTAAATGGAATCTAGAAACATCAACTCATTCACGTCTGTGTCCAATGATTAATCATTGTGTAAATTCTCTACCTTCATGACCTTCCAAATGCTCCCTATCATGTTCAGGGATAGAAACTTTCCAATTTAGAAAGGAACTGCAGTTTCTAGAACTGATCTTTAAATTTGGCTCAATACTTTAGATGTGGAGGGGTAAGTAAAAGTATTTGCTGCTTGAGACTGATTGCTTGACATCTCTTCGAACAAAAATTAGGAGAATTCATTAAATGAATGACGATTTATGAAAATCTTAATTTAACAACAAACGGGAAAGTAAAAAGCGCCGATATGCGCGGATTCTACTTTATTTACATTTCCATATTGCAACATGATAAGTGGCTCCCATTGGGACCAATTACATGTATCCCATAGGTGGTCCACTCAGAGACTTCAATGCAAAACAATTAGAGATCGACTGTGCCAAGACACGCCAGCGAGTATCCGATTTGAAATACAGCCGGATCGAACGCGTTCCCGAGCAACCGACTTGAAATACAGCCGGATCGAACGCGTTCCCGAGTATCCAACTTGAAATACAGCCGGATCGAACGCGCTTCCGAGCAACCGACTTGAAATACAGCCGGATCGAACGCGCTTCCGAGCAACCGACTTGAAATACAGCCGGATCGAACGCGCTTCCGAGCAACCGACTTGAAATACAGCCGGATCGAACGCGTTCCCGAGTATCCAACTTGAAATACAGCCGGATCGAACGCGTTCCCGAACAACCGACTTGAAATACAGCCGGATCGAACGCGCTTCCGAGCAACCGACTTGAAATACAGCCGGATCGAACGCGCTTCCGAGCAACCGACTTGAAATACAGCCGGATCGAACGCGTTCCCGAACAACCGACTTGAAATACAGCCGGATCGAATGCCCTCCCGAGTATCCAACTTGAAATACAGCCGGATCGAATGCCCTCCCGAGGAAACCGACTTGAAATACAGCCGGATCGAACGCGTTCCCGAGCAACCGACTTGAAATACAGCCAAACGACCGCGTTCCCTAGTATCCGATTTCAAATACAGCCGGATCGAACGCGTTCCCGAGTATCCAACTTGAAATACAGCCGGATCGAACGCGTTCCCGAGTATCCAACTTGAAATACAGCCGGATCGAACGCGCTTCCGAGCAACCGACTTGAAATACAGCCGGATCGAACGCGCTTCCGAGCAACCGACTTGAAATACAGCCGGATCGAACGCATTCCCGAGCAACCGACTTGAAATACAGCCGGATCGGACGCGTTCCCGAGTATCCAACTTGAAATACAGCCGGATCGAACGCGTTCCCGAGTATCCAACTTGAAATACAGCCGGATCGAACGCGTTCCCGAGTATCCAACTTGAAATACAGCCGGATCGAACGCGCTTCCGAGCAACCGACTTGAAATACAGCCGGATCGAACGCGCTTCCGAGCAACCGACTTGAAATACAGCCGGATCGAACGCGCTTCCGAGCAACCGACTTGAAATACAGCCGGATCGAACGCGCTTCCGAGCAACCGACTTGAAATACAGCCGGATCGAACGCGCTTCCGAGCAACCGACTTGAAATACAGCCGGATCGAATGCCCTCCCGAGTATCCAACTTGAAATACAGCCGGATCGAACGCGCTTCCGAGCAACCGACTTGAAATACAGCCGGATCGAACGCGTTCCCGAACAACCGACTTGAAATAAAGCCGGATCGAATGCCCTCCCGAGTATCCAACTTGAAATACAGCCGGATCGAATGCCCTCCCGAGTATCCAACTTGAAATACAGCCGGATCGAATGCCCTCCCGAGTATCCGACTTGAAATACAGCCGGATCGAACGCGCTTCCGAGCAACCGACTTGAAATACAGCCGGATCGAATGCCCTCCCGAGGAAACCGACTTGAAATACAGCCGGATCGAACGCGTTCCCGAACAACCGACTTGAAATACAGCCGGATCGAATGCCCTCCCGAGTATCCAACTTGAAATACAGCCGGATCGAATGCCCTCCCGAGTATCCAACTTGAAATACAGCCGGATCGAATGCCCTCCCGAGTATCCAACTTGAAATACAGCCGGATCGAATGCCCTCCCGAGTATCCAACTTGAAATACAGCCAAACGACCGCGTTCCCGAGTATCCAACTTGAAATACAGCCGGATCGAATGCCCTCCCGAGGAAGCCGACTTGAAATACAGCCGGATCGAACGCGTTCCCAAACAACCGACTTGAAATACAGCCGGATCGAATGCCCTCCCGAGGAAACCGACATGAAATACAGCCGGATCGGACGCGTTCCCGAGCAACCGACTTGAAATACAGCCGGATCGGACGCGTTCCGAGCAACCGACTTGAAATACAGCCGGATCGAATGCCCTCCCGAGCAACCGACTTGAAATACAGCCGGATCAAACGCGTTCCCGAGCAACCGACTTGAAATACAGCCGGATCGGACGCGTTCCCGAGCAACCGACTTGAAATACAGCCGGATCGAACGCGTTCCCGAACAACCGACTTGAAATACAGCCGGATCGAACGCGCTCCCGAGCAACCGACTTGAAATACAGCCGGATCGAATGCCCTCCCGAGTATCCAACTTGAAATACAGCCGGATCGAATGCCCTCCCGAGTATCCAACTTGAAATACAGCCGGATCGAACGCGTTCCCGAGCAACCGACTTGAAATACAGCCGGATCGAACGCGTTCCCGAGCAACCGACTTGAAATACAGCCGGATCGAATGCCCTCCCGAGTATCCAACTTGAAATACAGCCGGATCGAACGCGTTCCCGAACAACCGACTTGAAATACAGCCGGATCGAATGCCCTCCCGAGTATCCAACTTGAAATACAGCCGGATCGAATGCCCTCCCGAGTATCCAACTTGAAATACAGCCGGATCGAACGCGTTCCCGAACAACCGACTTGAAATACAGCCGGATCGAATGCCCTCCCGAGGAAACCGACTTGAAATACGGCCGGATCGGACGCGTTCCCGAGCAACCGACTTGAAATACAGCCGGATCGAACGCGTTCCCGAACAACCGACTTGAAATACATTCGGATCGAATGCCCTCCCGAGGAAACCGACATGAAATACAGCCGGATCGAACGCGTTCCCGAACAACCGACTTGAAATACAGCCGGATCGAATGCCCTCCCGAGGAAACCGACTTGAAATACAGCCGGATCGAACGCGTTCCCGAACAACCGACTTGAAATACAGCCGGATCGAACGCGTTCCCGAACAACCGACTTGAAATACAGCCGGATCGAACGCGTTCCCGAGCAACCGACTTGAAATACAGCCAAACGAACGCGTTCCCGAGCAACCGACTTGAAATACAGCCGGATCGAATGCCCTCCCGAGCAACCGACTTGAAATACAGCCGGATCGAATGCCCTCCCGAGCAACCGACTTGAAATACAGCCGGATCAAACGCGTTCCCGAGCAACCGACTTGAAATACAGCCGGATCGGACGCGTTCCCGAGCAACCGACTTGAAATACAGCCGGATCGAACGCGCTTCCGAGCAACCGACTTGAAATACAGCCGGATCGAACGCGCTCCCGAGCAACCGACTTGAAATACAGCCGGATCGAATGCCCTCCCGAGTATCCAACTTGAAATACAGCCGGATCGAATGCCCTCCCGAGTATCCAACTTGAAATACAGCCGGATCGAACGCGTTCCCGAGCAACCGACTTGAAATACAGCCGGATCGAACGCGTTCCCGAGCAACCGACTTGAAATACAGCCGGATCGAATGCCCTCCCGAGTATCCAACTTGAAATACAGCCGGATCGAACGCGTTCCCGAACAACCGACTTGAAATACAGCCGGATCGAATGCCCTCCCGAGTATCCAACTTGAAATACAGCCGGATCGAATGCCCTCCCGAGTATCCAACTTGAAATACAGCCGGATCGAACGCGCTTCCGAGCAACCGACTTGAAATACAGCCGGATCGAATGCCCTCCGAGGAAACCGACTTGAAATACGGCCGGATCGGACGCGTTCCCGAGCAACCGACTTGAAATACAGCCGGATCGAACGCGTTCCCGAACAACCGACTTGAAATACATTCGGATCGAATGCCCTCCCGAGGAAACCGACATGAAATACAGCCGGATCGAACGCGTTCCCGAACAACCGACTTGAAATACAGCCGGATCGAATGCCCTCCCGAGGAAACCGACTTGAAATACAGCCGGATCGAACGCGTTCCCGAACAACCGACTTGAAATACAGCCGGATCGAACGCGTTCCCGAACAACCGACTTGAAATACAGCCGGATCGAACGCGTTCCCGAGCAACCGACTTGAAATACAGCCAAACGAACGCGTTCCCGAGCAACCGACTTGAAATACAGCCGGATCGAATGCCCTCCCGAGCAACCGACTTGAAATACAGCCGGATCGAACGCGTTCCCGAACAACCGACTTGAAATACAGCCGGATCGAACGCGTTCCCGAGGAAACCGACTTGAAATACAGCCGGATCGAACGCGTTCCCGAACAACCGACTTGAAATACGGCCGGATCGAATGCCCTCCCGAGTATCCAACTTGAAATACAGCCGGATCGAATGCCCTCCCGAGCAACCGACTTGAAATACAGCCGGATCGAATGCCCTCCCGAGCAACCGACTTGAAATACAGCCAAACGACCGCGTTCCCTAGTATCCGATTTCAAATACAGTCGGAACGGACCCAGATACTTTATTTGATGATGCACAGCCAGAACGAGTCTGGATCCAACTTTTCAGATGGATAGGGCGTGAAAACGAGCTAGCTGACCCAGATATAAGCCCAGGTAATCGATGTTCTCATGGGGCATATGGCTTGCATGTCCGTACCGCATCCCTGCCGTTAACTAGTTCTACCATCAGAGTCAACAATCAGAGCAAAAGCCTATAATCTTAGGGACTGCGCCTACTTACTATCCGGCCAGACAAATCAAAATTTTTGAAATTTGGTGCAAAAGCAGGCGAAACTTCAAATCAACAAAATCATCGAAGATGCGAAGAGAGAAAACGCATTGTTCAGAACACCTTTTCGATCATCTTGTTGGTTTGACAATTCGCCTACTTTCGCCTACAATGTAGCCGTGCAATTTTATCTATATATTGTAAATTAGATTTCATTATTTTGTCCATCTATATTTAAACTTATCTACCGGTTGTAAAAGCAGACTATAATCCTGTCAACAATGACGTGCCTGGAAAATAATCAGAACCGCATCAGAACTTGGATAATGACTGGATAATTACCATGCCCACAACCGGGTAACCGGTCGATTACTACATATTTTTATTTCCAATACTATTGTGACAGTGTTTCGAAAGGATGCCTTATCAACTTGTGGACATTGCATGGAAATTAAATTTTAGATTCAAGATATATTGCGTATCCTCCGAACATGATATCGGTCAGAAGTTGTTGACCTTCAGAATGCAAACAAGACTTCAAAAACCCCTTCATATATTTTTGCAATTTCTTCAGAATAGAAGTATGAAAACATCATCGTCATCAAAGCCTTTAGATGATGCATTCTCTTTTCTTGATTTATTCATTTACCATCATTGCTACGACAGCTAATGTGTGCGACACAATGGGGGTTTGATTCTGCCAATTGACAGTCGCATGTGAGCTCAGTTGGTAGAGCAGAGGTCTAGATGACCTTGGTCGTAGGTTCGAATACTGCCAGCCGCACATACTTTGCATGGCAATTTGATCTATCGTTTATTTCATCTCATTCTACTGTTAAGCTAATTATGTTGACGTAAAGCAGGTTTGATAATCTACAGTTTTGACACACTACTGCGGCTTCTTGCTGAGGCTCATCAAAAAGATCATCAAGGAGGGGTCAACATGCACAAAATATGAAATTTGAGTTGTGTTGTAGATTTCTGGGCTTCCACAAAACATTACATAGAGTATTCATATCAAGTTCTGATAAGAAAACCTTTAATGGCTACTGAATTTAGCGTCGACATTCACGCCTCGCTTCGTCTTCATTAATTAATCATGCGTGACAGTGAAAACAAAATGATATGTGAACAACACGAGTTCATTAAGCATCCGTTAAAGCCAATTCTATTATCAATGCCATAATTCCGGATATGCGAGAGTAACCGATGATGCTATTTATTCCAAAATTACAAGACATTGATTTGATAATGGTAAACAGATCCATGAAAACTTTCTTCTACATTCCCGGCGCTGTGGCTTTGTGGTAGTGTTCGCTCTGCGTCCGGGAGACCTCGGTTCAAACCTTGGTCGGGTCAAACCTAAGACTTTTAAAATAGGTACACTCTGCATTCTTGCTAAACACTCAGCACGAAAAAGAATGAGAGTGGTAAATGACAACTCGGCCACATGGAAGAAAGGCTCCGTGCCTTGTGCTTCCGAGTATAAACAATGTTCATATAATTATTTTACATTCAATGCATTTTTCACTTTAAGATCACTTCTGCACATTCTATTTCACTTTAATTTTTAATATTTCACTTTTTAGGTTGTATTTTAATACCGTACCAAAGTTACTCATTAAATAATGCGAGAAAAAGTTGGTGTTCCCTCACACTATCTTATACATTTACGAACTCAAAGCATAAGTACGGCTGTGCGCCAGTCTCATCTCTTCGCATCGATACATCGGCCATGTTAACCAGTGCACCGAAGAAAATTTCAAAAAGCTACACTAAAGCACTGATTAAAGTACAGACGAAGTATGATTTGTTTCCCATTGTGGATTGTCTTGTGATAGATAATAAAGACTTCCAAATCTTGAAGGTAAGGTCTCTATCTTTTACAATGAACGTTCATACTTTCTCGAATTCAATGCAAATTCTATAATACTAGGAAACTTCATGGCAAAGAATTTGAAGCAACTTGAATCGGCATTAATTTCAATTTGCCAATGCTAGCATTGTATTTAACCCGTCCATCTCTATGATAGTTCTTATGGAATTCTTCTAAACTAGATGAAGGCAGAAATTATAGAGATTTTATATAACAGACATTGCTTAACAAAAATGGCATAGTAAAATGTAATGACTAAATTGCTAGATTAGTGGCGGACAAAACGTAGGGGTCTTAATTGATTCTTTTCAAAATATGTATATGCTTTTCGCATATCAAGAACAAGGGATGTGCTTAATAACTTATTCTTTTTATAAATCATGAAAATCAAGAATATAATAAATATCAACCTGAAAAACCTGAATATCAGGAAATAAATATTCGAAACAATGTCGCCGCAATCTGCAAATTATTATGCATGAAGGTAAAAATCTCGAGAGTACTCGGCCTCGGCTTCAAGCAGTCTCTCTGCGATGCTACGATGTTACCTGATGCCGAAAAAAAAATTCGAGCGGAACACTGTCCGCTGGAATGCTAAGACATAGCTCAGCAAGAGGGACAACGGCAGGGTATCGAGATCCCGAAATTCTCACTAAAAGGTCGCGGGAATCGATGTTCCGTGGCCTAAAATGTTTTATCATGATCTTGAAGCATCTGATTTTCTCGTCACTTTTTTCGACATCAGTCAACATTTCATGATACAAGTAGATTCACTTTCATGACATAGAAATCAAAACTTTGAGTTAAATTGGTACACAGAACTGAATAGCGATCTGCTACGGTGAATTAATTTAATTATATTGACTGTTTGAAACATTTCTCTCCACATTTGCTGTGACTAAGATAAGAGATAAAATGAATTAATTATAACTGAAACGATGCAGCAAATTATCAATTTGATCTAAATTCACAAATTTCAGTGCACCGCGCACAGCTCTCCACATTTATAAGCCATTACAGTCACAATTATTATCAACAACATGCTAAAAAAATTCATGAAGCGTCGCTCACGATCTAAACGGTCTTCATCATGCGATATTTAGACGATATAATAGCAGTGCACCAGAGTTCAAGCTTATCCTCTACGAAGCACCTGGTTATCACATGGCATTCATCAGAGAAAATGTGAACATGCACGAATATTTGAAGCAGATATCATCGCAAAGAAGAAAATAAGCGACCTATTTCTATTCAAATTATTTGATCGCAATTCATGATATTAAGGTCCTTGGAATAGTTCACGAGGAACTTCTTCATCTATGCTTTGATCATTGTGTTACCAGACAATGAGAAGAATTCCCACAAGTGATGATCATTTTGAGTGCGAATTTTCTTCAACTCTATTTCTCTTCACCCTTTCTACTTCATACTTCGTCCCTAAATCCTCAACCAACAAGATATCCTCACGCGAAAGAAGAGAGACCGAGGAATCGCACAAAGATTGCCGCTAGGATGTCAAATTAAGGGTAAAACGATCTTCTTGTCTCTCTATAACAAAACAGCAATCCTAGCACTTATCCCGCCCGTAAATTCGATCCACGGCGTGCGTGACAAAGTTCTTGTTTTCTTCTCATGTGTGATTTTGAAGAAGTTCTTCCATCAAAAAGAATAGGATGTTTTTAGCAATGCGAATGTGACGAGTATTTATGGATGAAACAAATAGCAGGATAGGGTTTGAGTAGTCCGTTTGTATCGGTAGTGATTCATTGTGAATAGAAATGAAATCACTCTCTTCAATGAATAGATGTTATTATAAAGTTCACAAATACGAACAGTACTTCCTTCACCGGTCAAACACGCAACAACATGGAGTGCACACGGATCAAACTCAAGTTGTGAATTCGTCAGTTAATTGCCGGATATAATTACTGAAAGTTATGTAATATGGCATAGTTCGCGATAATAAGGGACATAGCATGTCTAGTGCCATATGGTGCTTAGGACAACACGATATGAAGAGAATAACTACGTAATGCTTGAATGTGGTGGAATCAGGAACGTGGAGTCCTCTCATTTTAGTAGGACCCTGACTACAGGAAATAAGTAGCAGAAAAAAAGAAAATAATCGTGCAGGTAAACACCGACAGAAGACGCATCGATGAAGCGCGATGAGGTCTTGGAACCCAAATTGTTGGGGCTTCTGCCGAGCATCGATTAATGTAACCACTGCCTAATGCAATCAACCAGTCAATGTGATCAAAAATCAAAAACCAAATCCACTTCAATCTTTTTGCATGGCTCTTGAGCAGCATATTGGGATCAAGCCGCCGGTCTGCATGTAATTCCTGTCGCTGTCAACTGCAGAAAGGTGCACAGTCTGCCAGTAATTGAATCTCTCTCACTACGCAGGAAGCATCAAAATTTTAATTTCGCTAAAACCATAAAAGACATTCATGAACGACTGATGGATGACGAGTCATAAGTCACACACACCCATACACCGGTGTCAGGGTAATGAATTTCGTCAATATCTTTAGAATTCAGCCTTTTACATTTAATTTCAGCTTTGCAACTAAGTTGGGTGAATAAAATGTGCTATATGTTCTGTCTATTTGTTTTCTTTCACTACAAAGCACGTAAATTCTGCATTATCGCTCGCCCCATGGGTGAAAAATAAACAGTCACATCGATAAGAAGGTGCAATCAGATACAACGCGATCGAATATTTTGGCCTTATATCGACGTTTGACCGTACTAAGCAGTGACATAACGAAGGTTCTGCTTTATGGCTTACTATATTGCTGAATTATTCGGGCTATCCATCTAGACTTAGAGTGTTCTTACTTCCCATAATACATGACTTACAGATGAAAAGTGCAAGGTCCGAAAGTTTAGAGACACACAAATTCAATCAAAGGATGCGATAACATCCTGTTGGTTATGATAGCATTCATCACAATACTTAAATGCATCAGGATTTTCAACTGAAAATTAATATGAGCCTTAACAGGACAACCTCAATTGCACGTATAAAATCAATGAAATTTTTTATCAACACCTGTCTAAAATCTGGATGAGTACATGTAATTGTCAGAAACAGTTTTCATCGTTGCAATAAATTATAACGCATTTCATATCACGGATATCAGATATTAACGCTGATGGAGCCATGGAGATGCTAATCAGACGAAATTGATGCCTTTTATTCGGTTTTCAGATTTGAATGATAAAGCAAATCAGAATCCAGACATAACCATGATTTATGATGTTAAAAAAAAGAGGACAGCCACTTCCTGACGAACACAGATGAATGAATTTGCATAGGATTCCATTCACGACTCAGACGCGAAATGCCTGAACCTCAAGCTATCCAACTGTTATTTCAATTTCTGAAACAATGAGCGAAATTTGATGCATTTCTTTTCAAATTTCGCTATCGAACCGACGTGAACTGAGCAGCATGGAGAACCGAGTCCAAAAATGATTCCATTGATAAAAAGTTGATTCCAGAAGTGTAAATGGATACATCCACCAGAACGCCTTGGTGCAAGCATATTCCACAATAATGATAGTGTTGCAACAATCAATGGGAGAAAAGCTGCGATTAACCAACTATTTGCTTTACAACTATTGATGGTATACTATAATGATCATGCAAATCAAGACTTTCGTCGTTATAATAAGTTTTATAATTCATTACTTCACATGTACAAAGAAATGTGACTAACAGCTATGAAGAGTTGCCCGCCATGTCAAAGGTCAAAGGCAATTTACTCGTTCTACCTATTTGTGCTGTGAACATCACTACTGTGTTTGCTCCAAACATCACAAGCTTTCTTCAAATTTGACCAACATTTGTGCTGCACTCCCAACGGTGTGCCCCGTTCCAATTCAACGTGTGCCCCTGGGAGCCTTCATTGCCGATTAGATAAAGACTTCAAATAACAGCCACTACGTTGCGACGACGCTGTTGTATAAGACTAACTTAACAGGAATTTAATTAAACCTTTTCAATCCTTTCATGTAAACAATGCTCTGCATCAACAACAATTAATTGGAAGATTATGTTCTGGGAAATCATAGTAGTGTAACTATCTAACTGTGCAAAAAATATCGCTTGAACAGGGTCTGCCCACGCAATCAAATCCACTCACAATGTCCTTTAAATGACTCTTCCTAAGCGTGAAATCAAACTCAGTCCTAAGCTCCCAGTTATATACCATTTCTTACTTATGCATTTCACGTATTTCAAACCATTCCTATAGTTAATATAGGGCATCGAAATGAGACACAGATTGCGGAAAAGGAATGATTGTTCTTCAGATATGACAAAGTTCTGTCATATCTCAGACTCAGACAATTTTCGTCTCCAGCATCAATTTTCTTATAAATTCCTATTCATTAGAGCGTTTTTTGTAGCTCAGAGTAGAATGTTATCTCTAAATCAGTTACCCGAACACGTGAGTCTAAAATATACTCTCACACACAACACGCACGTGTATGAGTTCCTCTAAGAAGCCTACTAAGCTCGGTCAGCATATTTCATTTAATTACTCTGCCTGATCGACGAAGCATATCGTTACTAAGACAGAGAGAACGCTCTCTGTGACTGCCGGCTAGCTTAAGTCTTGTGAGAAGTGAAGTTTGACCAATTCCAGTGGGTCCAAGAAAAGTGAAAATAAGTAGAACCGACATGCCAGTCTCTTTACTGTATGTATGTGAGTAATTGATTGACTCGACATGCTAACAGAAAAATCCGGTAATGCCAGAGAATGATACCAAAATTGTACAGCTTAATAGAAACATGAGAGAAAGTGAAGCAAATCAATTTTCTACAGTAGTTAATTCCATCAGTTGTTAACAAAAGAACAATTGTAGAAAAATTTTCGATATATATTTTTCTGTACCGCGATGTAGCCTTTGAGAGTAGCATTCCAATTATTCATGGCTTATGATGATATGATAGAGTACTGCGGCATCTGTAAGATTTTCCAATAATATCACTTCGCATGCATCACTTTGGGAATTCGGTGACCGCTTACAAATCAATACACAATCGGTAACGATGTCAATAAAAAGAAGAATTGAAAAAATATGAAGAAATGCACAATAATCATACTCTACACTGGACGATCACACCGGCAGAAAGAGGAGCAGTGACGTCTCTTCCGCTGAAAATGATTACAGGGGAATCGGTTGGGATCTCTTCAATAGACTGAAACAGTCGATAAGAGTTGGTCGGCAGCCCTGAAGAAACTTTGCTTTGGAGAGTTGACAATGTACCTGATGGCTCTCTTTCGAGTGACATGATCTTCTTCTCAAGGTAATCGGCTACGCTACAGATAATTGGATTTGAAAGTCAAAAGTACAGATCGTATGTATGACAAGTAAATCATCCAAGCTGCATGTTGAGGGCAACCATACCTTGCGAGATTGTAAATGTAGGATTGTTTAATTACTTTAATCATGGAATCAACAAGCATTCCACCTCAGGTCTGAAGCCATAGTTACAAGAAAAGACTAATAACATTTCGTGATACACACACAGGTGATAACTTTATTGGGTTAGCGAAATATGTTTAGTTATTGTGTGCAAAACACAGCATTTTTCATTGTTCATAAGGAGACTGTCACTTTCAGACCAGCGATTTTAAGACTCAGAAATAGACATGTACTAGTATGAATCACGTGAGTTCGTTGGGAAACAACATTTACGTGACAAAATAATTCATTGAGTTGCTAAGACAGAAAAGGTGAACGTACGACAATACATATTTGAGAAAGTACACACAAATTTTTATAACGAATATTAATAGTAAAATAAAGTAATATATTAATAATATAAAGTAACGAATATTTGAGTTTTTTTAGTTGCAATGACAGAAGTAATTTCTTGAAGTTTTGAACTCTCTCCATCCCCTTTTTTTCTTTACCCTTTTTATAAGTCTGCATGTATTTTCCTTTCTCTTTGTGTTTGTCTTAGTATCATATTTGTGCCGATTTTATCTCTTTTTAATGTGAACATCTTACATCTCCTTTTTCATGCTTGACTAGTTCAATTACGTTTCAAAGTGCATTGCGTTATTGATCCACTGTCAATTTCTTTGTGACCACAACGTGAACTTTGTTGCTGTCTGACTGTAGAATTTCTTGCTTAAGCCATTTCGCACTGAGACAGTCTACGGGTGAAACGCTTGCGAGTAATAATAAATTGATTTGTGTCCGCAGAAGTATCTTGCTTCGTACTACAATACACATAATGCAGAATTTATTTACTTTGAAGCAGCAATGAAATTTTCGCGAAACAAAGTTCTTCGTTTTCCGTTAAGTTAGAGATGTACTTCATAAAAAGCCAATATTAAGAAAGGAATATAGAATCTACAATACTGTAAGATCTTAGAACAGCTCAGGAACACTGATAAAGAAACGAATTGATATCTCGATTGGATTCCAGTATTTTTAAATGCTGAGCGCTTTTTGTTTTGACCTGATTTATGCGAACTCTTTTACTTACTAGATGTTTTCTACGCAGATATCAAGCTGAATGGGATGGAAAATTATTATTGGATAATCGTTGACCAGGACAGCGGTTTCAAACACAAAGGAAAAGCTGCTTTGATTTAGAATAATGTTTTTCATTTCTGTAGCGATTTTCTTCTTATCTCAGTCAAAACAAAGCTACAAATGGCTTATGAATGATTAATGTCTGCATGTATCAGGAGACAGGCAACAGGAAATCCGCTAAGTAAAACTTGTCCATTAACTGTGATCTTGATTATGCTCATCAACATGTTGATTTCTATCATCTTTCTGCCAGCTCTACCTGACAAGGCGTTCGTCATGTGTTCTTAATTTCCCATGGATATTGTTACAAGTCAACATGAACGACGTTCTATAGTGGTTTGACTACAAATGCATATCCAATGACTAAATGAATTACTAAAACGTACTTGCGGAGTAGCATTTCGATTCCCTCAAAACATGTGATCTTAAGTGGAACAAAAATACAAGATTTTGATTACATTTTTATAGGATTACTCTTTCTTCAGAAGATATTATTTTAATCCATTGATTTCTAAATACTTTTTCACTATAGCAAAAACACTGACCAAATATAATAATCCAGCTAAAATACAAACTTAATTAAGTTTAATACGAAGTGCCTGCTCCTTCAACTAACTGATGTGTCAGTTACTAGAAATCTCGTCAACAAGCTCCATTTACGAATTTGCCGTAGGCATTCCAACTAACGTCTGTGGCATGGCTCAATGCTTTAGACTGGCTCCGCATTTGTTTTCAGTACACATCAGATCCCTAAATTCCACAGGTCCTAAATCGCTGATGACCAAATATGCAGACGATATGGTGATTGCTGAATATGAGAGGAGATATGACTATGATAAACCTGGTATGAAGGCAATGGGCTGAAGAAAGACTGAAGCTATTTGAAATTAAAAGAAAATCGACGAAAAACGTCAAATACAACTTCAAGGAATCTTAAAGGAAATTAAATAAAAATACTTTATATCACCTTCAACGATACACTGAACCGGAAATCACATGCATATTGCATCATAAAGTAGCGAATCAAGGACCTTGCTCTTTCAGAGGACCTAGTAGGGGAACACCATGAGCATCCAGGAGCCAGATGAACGAACGCGATATTGAGTGAAAACATAACAACATCAAGGACCAAGAGAAGTGGAAGAAGAAAGTGAATGTGACTTTCAACCCTCAAGTGCGTGAAAAATTGCCACTTTGAAACATGCGGTTGACGAATGAGATTCGCTTTAAGAATAGTCTTGTAATAAAATATAAAAATGATACGATGTGGCACTTTTTATCCAAACTGTCTCAATTTTAGATCGAGAAATATTTCAATGTCATTAATCGAAGAGTGAACATCGCATCACATGAGTAATCACTGTTATGTCAACAATCAAAAAATGCTATTCGGTTTGAATAATCATTCACGTCATCTGATTGTCATCTGACAATGTAGGTGTGTTTTTAGAAGTAGCACGTTCATCTTTATGACCTGTTAAGATTAAAAATCGACTTGATAAGCGGTTTGGAAACAATAATCAGTGATGATTGAATAGACGATACCGTTATGAAATCTATCATTGATACATCATCTCACGTTATAACAACCGATAGAAATAACAAGCATTTTTTTCTACTACATAAGAGATGACGATTACAAACAATCAATATTAAAACCATTCAACGAATTAGACCATTATCAAGAAGAGCTTTATATCTGTGAAAAATGACACATTAATATCTCAAAGCTCAGCTCGGTGCGCTTTCTATAAAATGTAGCCATGAAAATCTGACACATTCCAACGACCTGATCTGTCCAATCTATGATACATATGCCCGCTCAAATCAAGTCTTGCAGTTCTCGCAGTAAAGCATTCGACTTCGTAACACCAGAGACACTTTATGCCTCTTGTTTTTAAGTGCATTTTGTTTTTGCATTCAAATAGAATCTTTCAGGATGAAAGATGTTTCAAAGAAAACATATCTAGACTCAATCAGATAAATCACTTTCTCAATGATCGATGCGCGAGCCCAACTTACTTCTTAATAAATGATGTCCCGTTTATTAACCACAGTTGGCTTTGCAGGATAAGATACATTGAAATTGAATTCTTAATGAAATTTGTGAGTCTATCAGAGTTGGACATGGGCTGGGCTGGGCTTGGGCCGATAATTGTTATAGATATGGGCTGGGCCGACACTCGGATAGATAGTAGACTTTGAATCAAATTTTGAAATTATTTTACTTGAATGAAAATGATCATTCAACGATGCGTGATGAATACCAAACATGCATGCAATAACCAAACGCGTCCTCTGTAATTACACTCACTTTTAAATTTACCACTTCAAATACTTTTATTGAGGTTACATTTGTATGCACTGTATGAAACTAGCGTAAGCCTTAATCCTCATTTAAGCAGGAGAGGCGTTAAATTTTGAATATTAGTAGCAGAGAACGTTTATACTATGACGCATAGCCTACTTTTTCTTAGTTGTATTGTCGGTTCTGAAACATTATCACACACTATGCATACAAGAAATATGTACAATAAAAAACCGGCCTAACTTATTCAACTTATGGACAACTAGAGGAAGAAGGATTCATCAGTCATGACTGAATCTGTCAGTGTCAGATCTGCCTTTTGCTAGCCATGCAAAAACATTATCTCAACGGAAGAAAATGCAAGATTTGCACGTGAATGCCTCTAACTTTTGAACCACTAACCCAATTGACTTCATATTTGAAATACTAATGATTCAAGGCGTGACCATCATTTCATATATTCATGTCAACTAAATATTCTCAATACGAAAAAAGTTAGTCAGCGTGCGAAAATTAGTAAGACGATAAAAATTGACAAAATTCCTTGATTTTTTACACACAGATCGGACGCGAGCAATAGATTGAATTAGTGTCACACGAGTATCTGCCTGATTCTGATTCACATATAGAGATCACCCGCTTACTGATTGCCTTGGTCTCTCACGTCATCGAGTCAAATGTTGTCGTCCGAATTATCTTCATCATCAGCTCTAATGACTACTGCGAAATTACAGACTCTTATCGGAAGACATCCTGATGATTACAAATTTGTTCAAAATGAGCGAGGGAAGTCGATTGTATGGAAGACCTTACGACTCATTCAGAAGACGAACGCCGATAAACCAATGGATGGATTCTGTTATTGCTGCACCTGCAGGAAAGTAAGGCACCAGTACATCGCATCTTACTCGCCATCTAGATTCTTGCCGACCGATCTCATCGTCACAGACTTCCATTCGACCTTTCTTGACCTCTACGTTGTTGTCTGATACCGATAGAGAACAAATAAAGCGAGCTGAGGTTTTATATTGTGCATTACGTCATCAAAGCTTCAACTCAATTGAAAATGCTGGGTTGAACTACCTATTAAACACGTACGTCGAGATTGCTTCAAAAAAGGGAAGATTTCAAGTTTCCATTGATGATGGCTCTCTATTTGGTAGGAAGACTATATCCCGAGAAACTCTGAAACTAGCTGATGAAGCACAGGTATCAATCAAACGTCATATATCCGATAGTGTCAATAACAGCCATTTCAGTCTTACGACAGACATGTGGACTGACTCCTTTAGGAAAATTTCCTTCATTGACTTACATTATTTTTGGATTGACGAAAGATATGAACTTCAACATACACTGCTTGGTGTCGATCACTTTAGAACTGAATCGCATACTGGATCAAATATTCTACCTAAGTTGAGCGAAATGTGTGCAATTTATGATATTGAGCTCTCAGGTAATGTCACCTTTACTACAGATAAAGGTTCGAATATGTTCCTCGGTTTGCAAGAGACATCAAGATTTGATTGTGTTGCTCATCGGCTTCACACAGTGGTGAAGGATTCTTGGAATGAAACTTTAGTAATATCGGATGAGCTGAAGTCGTACGAAGACGCAGTTGCCAAGCTGTGCAAATTTGTTAAGCAAAGTGCTTCTATTCAGGAAGTTACCCATTTCTCTGAAGCACGGTGGTAATACTCGCACATGGACCAGTATTTCCTCAAGAGCTGATGCTATTGACCGTAGCTACGATGTGTTAGTCAACGTTCTGACTTCGAAAAAAAAGCTTTAAAGCATTTGATTTCATGCCATCCGACACGCAAGATGACACAGATCTCAAAATTCGTACCATGAATGATTTAAAAGCATGGACCTCTGCAATGGTTGAAATAGCTTCAGACTCCATGAATATCAAGCCACCCAGCAAAAAAATTCGAAAAGATGACATCTTTGCCGATTTAAGATCAGTTGATGTGAGATCCAGCTGGCAAAAATGCTCTGACATTTCCTTAGGCTTTGAACAAGAATACAATATCTATGTCAATTCCACAGTTGATACAGATGTGGATTTGTCCGAAAATCCTTTGGACTACCGGAAGATTCAAAAAGATCGATTCCCTCTTCTAAATTCAGTTGCTCTCTCAGTTTTTCCACGACCAGCAACATCTGCACAAAGTGAGCGAGACTTTTCCCAAACTGGAAGGTCTTTGGTTGTCTCTAGATGTCGCCTCAAACCTGAAATCGTGTCTGCAACTGAACTGATAAGCGAAGCATTTAGCAGCTCTTGAAATTCTATTCTGTTTATTGCGAACATTCGTAGACCGTGTTTTGTTATATCTCCATCTTGAAATACCATGTATATCAAGATAAACATTTTCAGTTTGGTTATCAATAAATATAATAACAACATAATTTGGAATATTATCTTTTCAAATCCATCTAAGCAATCTAGGTAATTAAACATCACATTCATTTTTCGAGAAACTTTATATTCATATTTCCTACCTACACCTATAAGCAACATATCCCTCTATAGAAGTTGAGACCCATGTTTTCCATACATGTTGATCAACCTGTAATAAGCGCGAATTTAGTTACTTGGCTATTAATGAATACATAATTTGCATAGCGATATGATCTATAGGTTGATTTGAGGAACATTATCATAAACTGTAAACAAATGAAGATGAACATGAAATGTGAATGAGAATTACGCGTATTTACATTTATCTTTAGAAACTCGTAGACCTACGATTACGTAAACAAACAGGGTAAGCAGACATGCACTTTTTAGTTGAACAATACGTATTCTAATGAAGGGGTTTACTATAAAAACAGCGGCCTGTAGGCCTCCGCTTGGCAATATTTATTGCGATGGTAAAATCGAGCAACTTAGGCAGGTCTGTGCCGAATGAGCATGGGACATGGGGTAGGCTGGGTCTGGGCCGAACGTTCATGGGCTGGGCCTGGGCTGAAAATTTCGGCCCATGTCCAACTCTGGTGCCTATGCATGTATGTACATGTATTAATCAACATTGTGCACTTGCATGAAGCACATATTGTCACATTTGCATAAAAGTACATCGAAGCCTTTTTACATTTTTATACCTGATTACTTCATTAAAACCAATTAAACCTAGATGCAATTTCTGACCAACTTGAACTTCTTGCCATATACGACAATAATTTGATCTAAAATTGGAGTATTTTGCAAACTGAATAAGAAAAGAAGGAAGTGCAGTGAAACACCGTATTCATTTCTCTTCAATGCGTACCAGAATTTAATAAAAGCACAGTATTGTCACCACCATCACTCAGTTTCAAATATTGAAGATAAAAACATAATAACTGTATCAATTCCACACATTCGCCGGTTACACTTTCACTCAGCAAATACTCTTTCAAAAGTTTGGGCCCATAAATTGGCTACATGACATATCTTGGGAAGCTCTCAGATACATGATGTCGAGGTGCATTGGTACTTTCACAACAATCGTCTGCTTCGTGTGGAAATTAAAATAAGATAAAAGACCGTAAGTGCAACTAGTAGGGATCGATCGGGTAGCCGGGTGCGGGTACGGCTACTAATCATATCAATTTTCCTAATGCGAATCAAGGCACGACTCGGTCATTTTGCAGACAAAATACAGCATAGCTAGAACAACCTGCTACTATAACCGATAGACAAGTTTTCATTTTGAATCAAATGACTGCATGTACTTTGTAAGCGAAAATAAGCGAAATTACTAACCAACACAATGAACGAGAGGGGGGGGGGAGTTTACATATTCATCATGCCAGAAGTTTACATCAACACATGCCTCGATTATTGTTGCGGTGCAAAGTTTCGATCTTCCTATCGTAACTGTCCAGTAGATTGATAACTACTTAAAAGATCGGTATCAGAGAGTACGTTTCAATGGAGAATTTTCATCTTGGACTAGCATAACCAACGGAGTTTCACAGGGCAGTGTGTCGGGTCCTATTCTGTTCTGCATCGCTACGAATTCTATCCAGGCATGCCTTGACAACACTTCGATTGTGAAGTATGCCGACGACGTCACGTTCCTCCATTTTGTGAGCAATGAATCTGATGATCACCTTCAAGATGAATGGGACAATTTAGTTCGCTGGTCAGAAAACAACAGTCTCCCTTTAAACACTTCCAAATGTCGATTAATGGACGTAATAACAAAGAAGGGCCTCACTCTCCGTCCAATCCAGTGTTCAAAAGATTCATTTCTGGAACAAACTTCAGCAGTCGAGCTATTGGCTGTCACCTTCTCATCAAACATGAAGTGGGATTTTCATATCCAGAAGCAGCTCAACAAAGCGAGGAAAAGGATTTTCATCCTTCGAAATCTAAGAAGATCAAATTGTCCTCCTCCCCTCATGTTTCAAACATACACAGCACTGATACGATCACTGTTGCTGTACGCTTACCCATCATTCTGTAATATGCCTTCCAGACTCACCTGTGCCATCAATCGTCTTGAAAGAAGATGCTTCAGAATCATCGGTTGCAACGACTTCCCTAGTTTTGCTTCTGCGGCTGATAAGATTTGCTGTAAACTCATCCGATATGTTGAGGACAATTTTGACCATCCCCTTCGTGAGCTATTCACTAATTCAACGCACTCTCGAACCCGCTTCTCGCATCCTCTCCGTCGTCCCTTCGCCAGAACAAAGCGTCTTTCCACATCTTTTGTCAAGCTCTGCCCTTCTTAGAATACTTATATTTTGGTCTTCCGAATCCAGCTTCTGAATTTTCTGAACCTCCATCTCTTCTTTTCCTTTCTATCATGATTTAAACATGTGGGATTATCACATGCAAGTTTCACACGTTGTTTTGTAATACTGTTACCGATTGCCTTACGAGGCCTTGTGAAGTAAATAAAGTTATCATTATCTTCAATAACCGCCTGATTTTTTTGTCTATTTTCTACACAATTATGACAGAAGGCCGTATATTGAATAGACACAAGAATTCAGGTTATGGGGTTTAGCAATGATGAATGCATTGGTTAAAAGCAGGGATCGGTCAGGACAAGTAAACCATACCCCGATGTTGACATTAATTAATACCGAGTACCGAGACATGTGTATTGGTTGATTGACTACTTTCAGTGGTATGTCTATTCGAGTATCACTAGGACTGTCCGAGCGTATTTCACATCGGAAACACGAGCACGGCAAATTTTAAGCGCGGTCGATCCACAGTGAATAATCACCTAGTTATCAGAGGCATTTCAGCTGCGTGTTAGGGAATTATTCTTCACAGCAATGTGTGACAAGATAATCCGGAGTATTTTTGATAATGCGTATTTTGCCTCACTTTCAACGGCAGTTTCTGGTATCGAAGAAGAAGCGGCAAAAAACATCCGCAACGATAGGTTTTCGGAATGATACAAAAGTGTATGTAAACACTCAATGCTGTTGTGAAACAAAGCAAGAGCTGAATTATCTGGATTTGCATGATAATACTGAATTTCAGAAACATGTTGCCCAAATGCTTTTTTAAATTTCATTTTCATTAACACAGTAAACAAACGAGCAAGATAAATGATGCAATTACACTCAGTTAATAAAATTGGAAGCGAGTCAATATTATTATCTAAGAACGATAAATTTTCGTTCACATTAACTAATTTCACCACGCCTACATCCCTCATAACTCCAACTCTTGCCACGTTAGCGACGATAAAGAGCTTAGGCGTCGCAAATGTTAGGGTATTACACAGTTCTTCGTTAAAACTTACAACATTAACAATTCTGAGTGAATTTACCGAATTAATCCAGCGCTCATCTGCCTGAGTCAAATGACATTTTGGTTGCAGAGTCAAAATCTTTCCAATTAAACAAAACTAATCTACTAATCTACCTGTAAGGCGCAAATTCTCTTCAAACTACTCATCTTCTGATCTCAGGCACTGAGAGGGTTTTGATAACTACTCATCAGACTGAAACATCTAAAATACTCAACGAATTCTCTTGTGTCTCAGCTTTGTTATCAGAGATAAAATTTGTATCTCCATGACACTGTTCTTGTTCCTATTATGCAATTATACTGAATATTACAAGCAATCAATACAAGTAACTCAAGAGATTTGCCAACGTCAGTTGATCATCTGTTAGAAGTAACATGTCTTAATTTGAGCAACTGAAGTTATACGGATTAAAGAATTTGACTACAACTACTGAGCACGAACTCTACCTGTGTGACATATTTTCATAGTAATGAGATAAAAAAGCGTCTCTATTACAAAATTCAATCGAACCTCGTAAAACCACTGACATTAGCGAACAAGCATTAGATAGGCTAGCAGTAAGCCGACCCATTAACGCCCAAATCTTCGTTTTAAGTGTATTGAAACGTCGTTATAAGGAAATGCTTCCGATAACATATAAAATGCATCCCCTAAGTTTCAAAACTAGCGACTTTGAGTTTGGATACCAAGCTACCAAACTGCTTCGTTCAAAAAGGGATGTCATAGGCAACGATTTTTGACAGACAGTGTGAATGCACGAGGTCTAGAAGGTAATTATCTATCCAAAGGAATTAGCTATTGAGAAAACTGCTTGGTCTAGCGATCTTCCGATCCAGAGGTCGAGCCCCGGACGTGTCATTGGAAGTCGTCAGGAAGGGCATCCGGACTAAAAGATCACAACGTTCCAGTTAAAAGTCTGACCTTGTCGGCACCGTCCAAGGCCCTAGTAAGGGAGTAGTGACGCAAAACTATCATTTTTAACTTTTTTGATCGCAACTGTCGAAATATCTGTAACTGCTAAATTATAGTGATGCTTCATTTCACACTATTAAGGTTATTCTTGTTATTTAATTAATTGTCATTTCTTCAAACATCAATTTCTATTACCGTTAACAATTCCAAAAAGCATGTTGCAAACGTACTGCCAACTTGTACTCGGCAGGTCCGGGTCGTAACAAACCCTGAAAAATTCCAGGGGGATTCTAGGTAAAATTCCATAATTTAGAACAGAATAATCTATGATGAGCTTCACTGATGTTTTTCAAACGAATGTAAGAAAATAAAAATGCTCACAGGGCCAACATGACGGTTTCATATAGTGAGATATAATTGGCAACAGTCACTTGAATTTGTAGACATTGAAGCTGAAAGTCATAGAATAAACTATGTTGAGAAGCAGCTTTGATAGTTTTACATGAAATTAAGAAGCAAAATGATTTCATTATTCTACGCATCACTTCCACTTTCATGTTAAATTCAACGGCTGATTGCAAAAATAGTGATAACGTTTATGACTTGTAATCAATCTCATTGGAAGGTGACTTAAGCATGATTATGCATTGTGAAGTACTATGTTCGTTCATCGCAGTGAATTTCTGTATTTAAACAACTTTTTTCAGATAACCAATCGCAGTCAATTTCAACTTAAAGTCGCTAGAAATGAGACAAAAGAGGAATTCCATCAAGCGGAAAAACAGAAGTCTACCTTGATGAAGGAAAAATCCTGATTCAATTATCTGCGAAACTGAAGCTGGCAAGAATACTCATCGCCAAGGAACGCAATTCAATTGAGACTATAATATGACTCGGTAATTTTAATAAGAAGAATAGCAAACAGGAGATCAGTGCATGTACGTACAAGTTTGCACATACACACAAATTAAAATGCTAAATGGCAATGTATTATTTTATTCTGAATAAAACAAATAATGGAAAGAATATCTTTAAATAACAATCGTTGAATAAAAGGAGCCTTCAAATGGAAGATGAATATCAAAACTAGCCTAAACTAACATACTATAAAAATCCTAACATAGGAATGCAAAATCTTTAATACAAAGACGATGATCCACAGTGGTGAAAGTCAGTTCTTGGTTCACTTGAAATCTGAATTGTTATAGAGTAGCATCAAACATCTTACTAATTATGCTATAATTACCAATCGGCGGTTGCGATCTATGCACGCTTTGTAATGAACAAAACAAAGAAAAAAGAGACGCCCTTGCAAAAATGACGCATCAATTTCAGGTGCAAAAATGATGAGAGACGCATCCCTTATAGAAATAAGAATGGTATGACAGATTTATGTGTCGCGAACTTATAGTCCCTAAAAAATCACTCGTTACTTTCCAAATTTTGATTTCCATATTTTCGGTTTTGTTGAAGGATGCGTCTAAGTAGCTGCAATCAGATGTTTTCTAATTCTTCAAGGCCCTGTAATTTGTACCTTTATCCCAATGTCACTCTCATATAACTTGATTATTGCTGATGCATGACTGGTTAGAGGCAATTGTGAGAACAAGCGACAGGTTATAGTTTGATTTGGATTTGATAGGTCTAGTGAATTGATTGGTAATCGTATTATCGCGATGTACGCTATTATCGTGTATCGCGTCTACGGTATATAGTCCACCCGCAATCCCATCCATTCCCACTTTGCCAGACGCAACGCAAGGCCATCTCTACTGCATTCTCGTACACATTCAAGACAGGGGTAGACTTCAACGGTGCCAATAGACCACACACCAGAGCATCATCGGCTGAGTGAACAACACAATACCATGAAGGAAACCGGACACCGTGTCTGACAATGGCCAAGATATGACACAGAAACAACGAAATTCGTTTATGTCGGAAAAATATAACTGCAATTTTAAATAGCGAAATATGAAATTGGTGCTTACAAACATGAAATTTAGAAAATTGAAGGGACTCCGATACGTTCGAGATGATAAACTCTTTGCCATAATTAAAAACTTTTCTTCGTTTGTTTACAAATCTATCTCCACATGTCATTCGAAAATATAATGCAAATGCTGTTCGCAATCGTTGAACGTGTTTTCTCATCATCTTGTGTTATTAGGTTCTCGTTCTTCAGAATTACCTTTGGAGAACTGCTGATGACGTCGTTTCCGCTCAAGTGTCTTTCCCATGCATTTATTCGTTTTCTACGATGGAAGAAGTCTGATAGATTGTGGTGACGCCTTTAATTTTCCTGAACACTTCGTCTGCCACATACGTAAATTACTTCCAAATTTACTCAAGCCAAGGGAAACTTTTCTGATTGCTATTATTAAGCATTTTACTTCAAAATGAAACTTTTTGTTTCTGGTGTTGTTGTCGAGAAAAGTACATGTCTTCGTCAACTTGTGATGAATGATAAATTGGATTCAGTTTTGTCCTCTTAATTATCACCAACATAACTGTGTAACGGTCGGGACACAGACAGACTGAACTGTTAAGAGTGTGAACAACGATGCAGTTTCAGACATCAGCATTTGACGGCGGCATCTGTACGTCTTTGATTCAGCATGTCGTCAAAGAAAGTAATCGTTGCAAGCCACAGCTGAAACTGTGATGATGTCTGATCAGTTTCTTGACAAAAGGTATAAAGCAAACAATTTTTGGGGCATCATCTCGGCAGATGCAAACATAGGTAGGACCTCTATTTATTTGTGTATTTACAGGTACATATGACGCTACACATGTTCTGCACTTGTACACACACTGTCATCGATTACTTACATGGTGAGGATTGTGTAATTGTACGTATATTAAGGTTGCCTGCATTTACCGAATATGGGCTTAGTAGCTCGAATAATTTACACCATTTATCATAGATTTGAACTATTTCATACTTGTCACAACTGTACATAATGCTTGCGTTTTGATGTAGAGCACTTCAAAACAACTTCTGAATTCTTTCTTTTGGTCAAAATCTTTGAACCTTCTTGTATAAATGTTTGTTGAGACCTATACGCTTATTACAATTACATCAAGAATTTATATTTGTTATCAGTTCCGGTACTTATTATCTCTAAGGGTTACTACCTCCTATGGAAGGTAACAAACTCAATTTCATTGATTGAAGAGCTAGACAACATCCTATGTAAAGAAGTGGATTTTAATAAATTAAACAAAACGGTATTCTGAAAATGTCAAATGCTTTTCTTGATTGTATTATTTTGATATTTCATTATTGATGAGCGAATTTTGATGTGAATGTTATTCGTAGCCGTACAAATAGCGTTGGTTCAGGCAGATTGAAGGACTGGTGACGATGCGTCACGAACTGGGAAATAGATTGCATGTAACCTCAAAGCAGCTCATAAAAACAGAGAGAGCTTTGATACGAGTGAACATAAATTGAGATTGAAGAAAAGGAGACAAGCGATACGTTGTGGCAATGGAAGGAAAGTCCTCATCTCAAATCAGAAGCATAAATTCAAAATTCTCTGCCGGAAAAGTTTTATACCACTCAAGAGATCAAAGTAAAAATATACACTACGTAGTTTCTGTCAATATACAGTATGGTGCATATTTGTGGTTTGATATTTTGAGTGGTAGAAAACTTTTCGAGAGAGAATTTTGTATTTTTGCTTCTGATTTGGGATAAGCGATAAACTTCCATCCAACTTAAATACTGTTGGATGAATAAGACAGAAGTTAAAATGAGCAATAAACGTGCAGTTGCATGGTGCTATAATCTCAAAGCTATCAAGACAGATAGAAAAGTCAGGGTTGGTCAACCCAACCTTCCGAGAACCGGACTAAGCAACGAAAGGATCGAAAATGACTCATTATTTCTATGAATCTTCCACACGCAAAACTTAAATATATTAGCAACAGTTCCGTGGCACAGTGGTTAAGTGCCTGGCCTAGCGATCTTTCGGTTCAGAGGTCTAGCCTCGGAAGTGTCATTGGAAGTCGTCAGGAAGGGCATCCGGACTAAAAGATTACAACGCTATAGATTAAAGTCTGACTGTGTCACTACCTTCCAAGGCCCCAGGAAGAAGGATTAGTGACGTTAAACCATCATTCACTTCACATATTAGCAATAGTCTGACACAATATAATCACTTTTCATATCATCTGCAATGCATGTAATTACTCCCTCCAAATTGTCAATCTGTCCATGCTCTTTTCTGCCTTTAGAATAAACTCATTCATCGCAAAATCTGCTTCTTTCGTTATTTTAGAAGACAATATATAGCACTCGCATAAGCGTGATATAACTAGTTTGCTATTTATCACATTTCTCGCATTAATTGCAACATATGAGTATTATATTATTAGAAACATTGACAGTAAGACAGCCACTTTAAATTCGAGTTGTAGAGCCTTCATTTTTCAACATGTGGTAAATCTCTTTATCCATCTGTTTCTTTGGACTTCACATTTAGAGATATTTCGATGAGGAGTAGTGTGAAGATAATCAGAATATTTCACTTTAGTTCATTAAGTCCTCTGTTTTGCTCACATTTGACTAGTCCGCTTCATGCACGAGTCAGTACATAATTCAGAGTAAGTTTGCTTATAATGGACACAATATTTTGACTTGGTTCATTCACCAAGGTTTAATCTCTTCGGGTTTGGAACTTAAATAGACTGTCACCTGAGAGAAATAATGGGGAACATGCACCTTTCTTCACATCTGCAGCTTGACTGACGCATTATACCTATTCCCAAACCAATTATATTGAGGTGAAAGAAGTAAAAGGAAACGCGGTTTTGAAGTTCTCTCGAGCATTGACCTCAAATAAAATGAAACTTTTCTTACCTGCTGTCAATCCCACTGACTTTCCCGTTTGAAATGATACTCAAGACAATTCACTTCTTCGTCGACTTATCAACCATAAGCAAAATATAAGTGACACATCAGCAACAATCATCTAAGTTGTGAAAAATGATCACCAATCGTCCAAAAATAATCCGTTTGATATTCTCACCATCTGCACAACGCATGAGCGAAAAGGAAGAGATTTTGATTTTTGTTGAGAAACATTTTCTAGAAAATCTTAAAGAAGCTATTCATAAGGAGATGTATTGAACATCATGTAGAAAGAGCTCGTCCAAACACGTGATAGACCGGCACAGCATTGCTGAGATTGCTAGGCACATCAATAAAAAATCAATTGGACAATAAAGTGCAACTAATTCCTGACTGCGATAAGTAGTCGATGCTTCTCAGTTGCAAACCTAACAATTACGTTCAAAATATGACAAAAAGGCTTAGACTTATAGATTGCAACTTCTATACTTTCCTATTGACAACAGAAAAAAATGCGTATTAATAAAATATATGTAGACGGAATATCCTAATGAGATGTGCTTGTTCGTTCAAAACATAATAACAGACAATTGACAAAATATGAGGTAGCTTCATAAACATTAGTCAAACATTTGAAAATAATTTTTAAATTATCTAAATTACTTTCAAATAAAAAAACTTCAAATTTTTTATGAGAACAAAAATAGGCAGAAAGATTTGCTTTTTCAAGGACCATCCACTATAGTCAAATACCGCACATAATGAATCCTAAATATCAATGAAAATAAGTAAGTCTTGATGTTATAAACATATATTACTTGCAATATTTCGAGGAATTAACGTTGTCAGCCATACAACAGTCGGAAAAATCCTGACAACAGGCCATGCACTGGCACGAAGCATTGAAAATATTTCGTGTGGTCAAGGACAATTGAGTGTGTCAATTTACAGCCGAAGAAAAAAAATCGATGCTAAGTTTTGAGGACATGCTTATGAACATTTTTCTCAACGCATGACTATCCTCCTAACCGCTGACTACATCAATCAGTTTATTTCGTCGAAAATTCTAAGAGGGAAAAGGGGAACTTTCGAAGTATTTACTTTGTTCGATCATAAGCAAACGATGTTTATTACCGAATAAATTGAAAAGTTGGAAAAGTCAGAAAGCAATTTATTCTTAGCGCAATATGTAACAATGAAAACAGCGTGTGCTAGTGCTATCGAAAAACAGTTCGTTAGAAGGAGAATTATCAAAAAGTGTTTGTGTAGATGTCAAGTACACAATGGTGAAAGTTCATTTCTTTAGCAATCATCCGTAAAAATATTTCCCTTCCTGGAGGAATTTAACATTGGATTTTAAAAGCTTTGTAGTCAATGGATTCATCAATTGATGAAATTCAATTATCTATTGCTACAATTGCATGACAATGAGTGCAATTTCTTGCAGTAAATTTTGATAAAATGAATATCGTATCATAGACTGATTTAGAGACTCCACTTTTTAATAGCTTCACACATGAGGTCCGCAGCCCATATGAAAGTCAAACTTGGATAGCCTCTTTCAAAATTTTTTGCCCGGGATGTCCAGGCATACAGTTGAGTTTCATGTTCGCTTTAAAATCCCTCAAAGCATTGCTATCATATAGCCGCACCTTTTTCCTTGAAAGGTGTTACCTCCTTCCCTTATGCTTTAGTACCTTGATTTTCACCTCGCCATGCACCTTGGTGATTCCTATGATAGAATTATTCGACTTCGGAGGATGTTCTCTAGCTAGTTGAGGAATGTCTCTACCTTTGCTCATGCCTTTAAACTAAGACTGTCAGTAAAAGCAAGGCGCAGAATCAAATATTCTGTGGAATTTTCTTCCACCAGAAATCCTATCAATATTTTTTTTAGCTTTTGCTATTTTGAAGCATCACTATCTATTTCAATGTCACGTTTGAGCAGGTTCACGTCGTGTGTTTTGAGGTGATTGTGCAGTTCCTTGGTACAGCTCCCATTCGCCGTTAAGGAAGGTTGCAGGCCACTGGGCTTCACTATTAACAGCCACGTTTCGCGATAATGCTTCCAAATTTTGCTGTGGATTCTTGATTTTTCTCTTAATTGACTGTTTAAATTGCCTTTTGAATGATGTCGTTTCGAGATCACGCGATTTCACATGTGTGTCATAGCGACAGTGATACATGTGATGTCATATTAAATGCAACACGGAAGGGAGGTGGAGGTCCTCCCACAATATCCGTTGCTCTCAGAAAATTTGATTTGTTGTGAACATTGATAATGTGATGAATGAAGCTTTAAAGGTGTTTGAAGTCGATGAACATTACAACCTTGTCTCAATGGCTTCTTCTTTGCTTAAAAGTCAATCTAGCGAACTTTGACACACTTCTAATTCCTCAATTAGCCGCAATCATCAACTTTAGAAGACGAGATGACGTCACAAGTGCCAGTGACCTGATACGCCACTGTTACCATGCTAGGTGACGAATCAGCTTGGCGTAAGAGGATCAAAGCACAGGAAGAAAATGAACGGTAGGATATGCAAGATCTAAAGTCATTGACAGGAAAACACTTGTTTATGTTCCTGAACACATACAAAATGTATAAGATGGCACAATACTGCGCATACATGTGCACAAATAAAACGGACAATCCTATGGAACTTGCCTTCTACACCATTCCGAAAGACAGAAAATGGATGTGTAGTAGCATTACACGAACTCATTAAGCCAACGAGCCACAGTGTTATTATTCTGAACGCTTCAAATAAAATGATGAAATAAAAGATCTAAGATGTGCAAAATGTGATGCTGAAGGAATATTGCAAAATCAGACAGCCTTTGCACCACTTGAGTAAGGAGGTTGTAACACGCTTGAAAATGGGACGCAAATTAGTGAAAATTTTCTCTCGCTAAAAGACGTAGGCCTACATGTTCACAAAAACTGAATGAAAGTCGGGCCAAATTTGAGATGGTGCTATCAACTGATTCTCGAGACGAACTTCAGATTTCTTCAGATGAAATGGATAAGGATTTCGATAAATACCATGTGATGCATGACTCTTCAGAAAGTTATGAGAGTCAAGCTGCTCCAGTTCGTCTAACGTTTGATGTTCCAGATAATTACTTTTTGTGTTGATTTGCAGTACCGCCCTATTTCTTGTAGTCATCCTTTATTTCTGATACAGCAAATGTACATTTCAGAATCTGACAGCAAATATACAGCGAACAGTTATTTGTCGTATTTTGCCTCTCGTAGGCGTGAGCGTGTTGAATCGTGATACATCCTATCTCATTCAAGAATAATCTACAGTCCATTTCCTTAGGTTCATTCAGAAATTTTGCTTGCCTTCATACTACAGGGCTCCTCCATCAGCCAAACACAGCGAACCTCCTGTCTACTGCACGGCGTATTGCTTCTCAGGAAGCAGGAATCGGCAGCTGTGACGTCAACATAAATCTATGACATGAAATTGCAAGCAAACAAACGAGCAGATGAGTGTGGCAGTGACGCTTGGACGGTACTGACATAGCCAGACTTTTTCTGAAACGTTGTGGTACTTTCAGTCCAGATGTTCTTCCTGCCGACTTCCGATGATCCTTTCGGGGCTCGACCTCTGGACCGAAAGATCACTAGGCCAAACACTGCGCCAAGGAGGCCACTGATTGCAGCCAGATTCCATGACCCTGAGACCATGAGTGAACCATAAGTGTAACATGTGTTTTCTCCTGCCAACCAATGCCGTCAACGGTTGTTCTACGTGACGTGCTTTTTCATCAGAGGTTTAAGACGGAACTGGCTTAAACTTTCTTCAGTTCGGACCTGGCTCTAAAGCCCGGGCTGTGAACCCTGATTACATAGTCCATGTAGAGTAGACTTAACAAGTTACGAATGTTGCCAAATGTTGCAGTCAATAACAAAATTCAAGTTTAAATCCACAGCATTCTTAAACCAGTATAATTCCAAATCATTGCATTCATCTTCTGCCAACGGATTAATTTACCAGTTGCGCCTTCGAACATTTGTTAATTACACTTCTAATAAAATCAAAACTCAAACAATATAATTCTGAATTGCAATCAGCTGCAAATCAGGTTATCCCGAACTACAATGCCAAGTTACAATTCATTGCCATCAAAGAAATAAAAAAGACTCCCAAAAAATTGATTTATGTCGCGAAAAGGAGTAAAATTCATTAACAAAAATGCACGTTCGGTATCCTAAGCCAATAGGCAAAAACCGCTACGCCAGAGGCCAAAAGCATGTCTAGGGTTCGGTATATATAAGATTATTATGGTACGTGTCCTCGATTAATTTTTCGCTGGATTCTTTTGAGACGGCGATAAATTGTCCTAACAGTGAAACATAATCCCAGCGTTCGATCAAATGAGAACTAGACAGGACACATATCTGACCGTCTTTTAGGATACGAACGTTGACGTGACGAAAACAAAATCGACATCATAACACATTTCACGATTTATAAATGTGAATAAACTACTGAAGCTATCCAGCTTTCTTTTCAGAAAATCAAATTTAATTAATGCTTACTCGTTCAAGTAGGAAATTACAGCATTCAGTATTCTAAACATACATTTAAAACAAGATAAGGTCCTACCTGATTCCTACAAAACAAAAAACTTCAATGATGAATTGATGCAAGCTATGTGAGAAATATCCTGATTGACATTCTCTACATCCTACTACGTGAGTCTTCTTCATGCTGGCTGACATGCAATGCTTGCAACTTGAGATTGGAATGCACCTCGATGAAATATATTATTGACAAGTTTTTGGGTGGATTTTCTCATTGCGTGAATATTTGCATTTTTCAATGTGAAAATACATAGTGCTTAACAAAATAGCCGAGGAACAACGATGATAAGTGTAATTTACTTGGAATCTGTTGCAATGATTATGATCGGCTCCTGATGGTTAAATAATATGATCTTCACGTCACTAGTTTTAAAAACAGAGCACCAGCTGTTAGAGATCTTAAACGTTCTTCTTGAAACCGGATGCTTATAATCAGTCAGACAACGCCGATTCACAGCTAGCCCGCATAACTATTTATAGCATCTACATTTTGCGTAGCATTGAAGATCTTTTGAATGAAAATGTATGACACGAATCATTATTTATTTAAGAATTCAGTTATGGTTTCTGTGGCACAGTGGTGAAGTGCTTGGTCTACCGAGCTTCTGATCCGGAGGTCGAGCCCCAAGAGTGTCATTGGAAGTCGGCAGGAAGGGTATCCAGACTAAAAGTAGCATAACGTTCCAGAAAAGTATGACCAAGTCAGAACCGTCCAAGCCCCCAGTTTGTGGGGAGTAGCAACGTAAAACCAGCATCATCAGTTATTAAATTTAAGAATTGCATTTAAAAATCTTGTTTTTGCAAGATTTCGAACGCCAATATTGAGACAAATTGTCATCACTTTTGAATTCAAGCTTTTCGAATATCACCGAAGGCAAAAACTGTCCCAAACAACGATTCGCTGAGGAAAGTTTGGTTCATGTTTGATCTTTACCGAACTTCAGACGTAGCTATGCAGATCAAAGCACACTTCGCGCACGAATGCGTTCGCTGTAACTAAAGCTGCGAAATTTGAAGATGAAACGCTGTTTTACAATAAAAAAATGTGTCGACTAAATTTAACTCAATCGATCTCCAGTTCTATTCAGGAAGTCACTGAAACCCTTTCATTCAACAATGTTGAAACATCGATCTCTATTCACCTAGTGTCATATGTTGACACCTTGGAAGAAGAAAAAACAAAGAGAGACGAATTTCTTCATTGAAAAGTAAGATTCCACTCTCGTGTAAACTGGAAATGTTACTCTTACCACGCGAAATAGATTGCTACGGGGGAAGAGAGATCGGAGGTGTGGAACGTGAATTTCTCGGCGTAATGAAACACTGATGATATTGACTTGAAGTTTCACATGCCTGGGGAGAAGTTTCTTGTCAGTGTATGAGCGACCGAAGATGAATGATTGTGCTCAAGTCAAAAGAAAAATAATTCAATTAACACCAGGAAGGAAAAAGTCGAAGTTCGAAATATGAAGCGTTGAATGATTGAATGGAACTGAAGGAAACTAATCTTAGCTGCCTGTCTTATGATCACTGGTTATCCCAGTCTGCATCAGGGTCATATCCGGGTCAGTAATATGTGCCCTACTTGAACACATCGGATCTGGATCTGAGCCAGGCAAATTATTTGTTTAACTCGGATGTAATGTCTGATTGAGATTAGTACCACTTCTTGCCATAGATCGGCAATGATAAAATGATATCATTTTATTCTGAGGAAAAATGATATCATTTTATATCATTTTATTTTTGAAAAATGATATAAAATAACATCAAAAATAATCTCTAATAAAAATAAAATAACATCAAAAATATTTTCTAATCATATATTCTTCGCATTTTGTATTGAAGCAAATTTAGTCTTTTTCGTTTGTTCTACCTGTGTCCTTCCGCACTGGTTGATTCATGTTGCGAAAAGCAAATGAATAATTCGAGTGTATAAAGCTTAAATCAAAACTTGCGATGTCCAATGTATATACCCTTCCATCATTTGGAATATATCGATACTGCATGCAATCTAATCTTAATTTCATTGCTAAGAGCAGTAAAAGTAGCATGGTAGTAGTGTAAATCGAAAAATTCGAATGACTAGATAGATCTGTTTACGGTGTAGGCCTACGTATATTTCACTAAAAAATGGTATACTTTCACTATAAAAAAAATAAAATGATATCATTTTATAAAATTCGCAAAATGATATCTTTTTAAAAATAAAATTATATCATTGCCTACAAGGAAAACGTCACAAATCTCTCCCGAAATATATATAATGCCGAATCGAATACACACAAATGTTTAAGTAAAATATAATAAAGGTAAAATCGGCAAACGTTTCGCGTCCAGACGCTTGTCCACTGCCTTACTAAATGATTCTAACAGTAGGTGCAACAACACCCTCGTGACGCCTGTTCAATTCTGGCTTACGAAAATCGATCAAACGAGATTCCATCAAACTTGTCTCAATCGGATCATGCACACACTTTAAGAAATTGATATTGAATCTATCTATGTTGGTACACGGGTTGCAAAATTTTATATGATCGCTCAAGGCGCTATGACAATCACGTTTGATGATGCTATTTTTATGTTCGCTGTACCGAAAACGGAACGGCCGAGAAGTTTTTCCTATATATTTAGAATTACAAAATTTACACTCAAATTCATAAACAACGCATGATTTATCACAATTATACTTATCAGGAAGTTTTACGCAGATTTCACAATTGCTATGTTTTTCACACGGACTCTTTCTTTTCGATGATACTGAGCAAATCATGAGAGAAACCGATTTTACGAACGCTGGCATAAATATCGGAGGCAGACAAATAAGCAATGTCAGGTATGCCGATGACACAGCTTTGATAGCCAAGAACATGAGTGAAATGCAGGAGATGGTTGACCAGGTAAATGCTTCAGGAATTGAGAGGTCGCTCAAGCTAAATGCAAGGAAGACAAAAGTAATGCGAGTCGGTTCAACACGTGACGAAGATAGCACAATCACAGTTGGGGCTGAGACTGTTGAAGAGGTCGATCGCTTCAAATATCTTGGCTCTATCAAGAAAAATGATGGAAGTTGCACAGAAGACGTCCGTGTGAGAATAGCTATGGCTAAGGCGAAGATGACCAGACTGAACAAGCTATGGGCAGATAGGGCACTACCAACAAAGCTCAAGATGAAATTAGTGATGACGCTCGTGTGGCCAATTCTATCATATGGAGAGGAAGGATGGACGCTGAAAACTACAGACGAGAAACACATCGAAGCTGCCGAAATGTGGTTCTGGAGGAGAATGTTGCGCATAAATTACAGAGAGCACCGAACGAATGCCAGCATCTTCGAGCAACTGGCCACTACCCCTATGTTACTTCGACACATTCGGAAAAGGAAACTCTCCTTCTACGGTCATCAGTGCAGGGAGGGAGGATGCCTTTTAACGAGAACTGTCCTGCAAGGCAACATGGAGGGCAACCGGCGCAGAGGAAGGCCCAGGACGCAGTACGTCAACAACATCATGAAATGGACCGGACTCAACATGTACGAATTGAACTGCGCAACGCGTGAGCGAAAACTGTGGCGTGCCATCTCCAATGGGTCGGCCGAAGTTCAGCAATGAATATGCCGCTTAAAGTAAAGTAAAAAAGTCTTTCTTTTCAAAGCCTGGCGCAGTTTCTTATTTCCGGTAGTTACAAAGTTGATTTCTAATTTGTATTTACGAATGTTGCAATTAATTTTTCTTATTAAACTATCGCTGACAAAAGGCAACTTTAGTGTACATTTCCTACTTATTGATTTTGTATTATTTTTGATATCATTTGATTTGTGTTTATTTTTAGTTTTGTTGCACTTCCTTATGCCATTGTTAGTATATTCGTTCAATTTTAAATTACTTTTACACGCTTCAATGTCTGCCTTCATAGCTCTGCAGGCAAAGTCGCACTACTACGAATTTCTATGTCATTAACTTTTTGTTGGACAAAATTCGTTTTTACAAAGCTGGGTAGCCAACTATCTTTTTTAAGAGAATTACCGGAGGATATCTCTTTGACATATTTCTTATGGGTTATTTTTCCATTATTTGTCCAAACCGTTAAATCTAGGAAGTTCAATTTACCGGTATGTGGAGATTCCACGGTAAACTTAATGTTGCTGTCAATAGAATTAAAGGTCGTACTTATTAAATCGAAAGTGTCAGAATCTCTTTTGAGGGAACCTATTATAATGTCGTCATTTTTTGAATCGAAGCTCATGCAGTTTGCCGTCAGAATAGAGAGATGTGAAATTGACAAACTCTATGTATACGAGCAGTGAAATCTTGAGACGAAATTTTGATAAGGAAAATTTGAAAATAAAGTGATCGAATATCTCTCTTGCTACATCAGTTGTCAATAGTGATATTGCCTAAAACCCAGGCAAAAAATCTCATGCTTCTTTAGAAACCTCAATTTTGG